>CM062816.1:1406138861-1406754630 GCA_031772625.1 Pinus tabuliformis | reverse complement strand
TGAGGCCATAAATTGTTGAGAAATCTAGGGCTTCAGAGTTAACATATTTATTTTCTTTGATAATTGACTCTGATTAAAATTTTACTTCTTAACTTATATTATTTCTCTGTGTTAGCTTATTAATGTGTTCTTCTCAAAAGAAAATTACCAATATGCACAGTAAAAGACAAGTGAACAATATGTAGGCTTCTGAGCTAGGGCCAAAACCTCTCACCTCTTGAGAGGAAAACCAGATCAAAATTCTTCTTCTAGATCTTCAATTGATAAATACCAAGACCATGACACATACCCTTGACTCTAGTATCCTCCAAGAACCTTGTCATTAACCTTGATTCTCTGCCTCTTCTTCCCTTGACTTTTTTCTTGATCACGAACTACTCTCCTCGGTTCCTTATAGAGAAACACTTGCCTCTATCCTTCACACTGATCTTCTCATATTCCTCTAGAGAATCTCGATCTCTAGGCTTTCAATGGTATCCTCTAGAGAAACTCGGTCTCTATATTTCTATCTTGGTCTCCAAGAAGAATCCTTCCCTTGCTGCCCTGTTATCGGGAAATCTAGTGTCTATGCAGAGCTTCTAGTCCCACTAAGGCTGGTAGCTACCTCAGAAACAAACAAACTAAAACTATTTTCATTTTCCTTTATGAGAAATAGATAAGAGGGGAATAAAGGAGACCAACCTCTGTCTTGCGCTTGGTTCCTTGCTTGATTCCTCTCCCTTCTAATAGATCTTTGCCACTCGCTTCCTTGTCTACCCAGCTTCAAAGAGCACCTGTAGAATCAAAGCAGCATAACACTATCCAAGAACATAGATCTATTATCATAAACAACATAGGACCAGATATATATTGACCACACAAATGCATATATCATCAATCATACAAGAATGTGGAGGAAAACTTGAATAGCTTTATTGATAATCAAGAAATAACAAAGAGGATTACAACCAATTGTTCTGACCTAGCATCATCCTCTCAGCAAGAAAGCCCTTCTTCACCTCATGAAAAGCTTAGATCACCAAACACTATGATATTGCACCAAGAAACCAGCAGCACTTCCTTACAAGATACAAAATTCCAGCCTCTGGATCTCTGGGATGAGGGATCCATATATAGATGTTTGCAAGGGGGGTGAGTCAGCTTTTGAGATTTGATTAGTGTCCTCTCTCTGATAGTTCTTGATTCCACTTGGAGATTGATGATCTCTTACTCATCCCTGGGTGAATGCAGAGAGGCAAGTGTCACAGGAGAAGTTTCTAGAAGATTCCATGATCCTCCACCTTGTAGATTGACTCTGCCATTTGTCCACTCTCGCCCATCGCACCCCATAGAAGGGCTTTTCAAGATGCATTGCACCTCCTGTATGTATTTAGGTGGGATGTAGCGCACTTTGACCATGGAGTAGGTGAGATGGTCCAGTTTTGACCAGTTCTGAGCATTTTTTCATGGAGAACTTCTGGGAGAAGATGTAATCAGTTGACCTTGTTCTTTTAGAGGTTAGAACAACACTTTTAGGGACTTAAGAGCCCTTGGTTTACAGACATTTATGATTGGGGTTGCAGTGCCCAAAAATGTCTATAACCTGCCCTAGAAGAAAATTCTCCTGCACTGCCCTAGAATAAACCCTTCTTCAAACTGTCCTAGAAGAAACCCTTCTTCGTATTGCCCTAGAGGAAACCCTTCTGCTTTGCCCTATCTTTGCACTTCCTAGAAGAAAGACTCCTTCTCTCTTTTTCACACTTCTCTTTTATCCTTCTTTTCACATCCGTTCTCCCTTCTCCTTCGCACTTCCTCTTGTCGAAGTTAGATTGAATTGCTTGCCCATAATGGAGGTCGAGTGTGGTGTTGAAAATGCAACAAGATGATGGAGCTTAGTGGAAAGGAGTCGCCTTCACTAAGTGGGCCCGCAGGCTATTTTTGGCGCAAAGTCTATTTTTAGACATATGGATCATGGTCTATGAGTTGTAGGATGCTATTTGTGGATGATTGGTCATGTTGGTAAAAATAGATGGACTTCTATTTTTAGACATATGGGCGGAGTCTATTTTTAGACTGCCAGGCTAAAAATAGAACAATCGAATATTATTAGCTCTTAATAATATTTGGACTATAAACATTATCTTATCCTCTTGGAGCACTTCAGTTCGAGCTACGGATGTGGCACATGCAACTGCCAGAAGGAAATACGATTTTCTTATGGGTTAGTTGAGCTATTGCATGATGGACTTCAGTTAGAACTCAAGTGATTGAGTTTGGTGGAGTTGATTGAGGAGTTGATGGAGTTGTGTTCAGTTTGACTTGGTTGAACTAGTTGTATTTAGTTTTAACTGCAAATACACTAGTGATGAGTGATGTGAATTAATTTTTAATTAATTCACTAATTATTAACTCATAAAGCAACTAAAGAATACATCAGTTAACTCAGTGCATGGACAGTTCAATGGAGACAAGTGTTAGAGGTGAGTGAAAGGGCAAGACAACTGTCAGTTGTGACTATAGTTGTGCATGAGATTTTCACAATCAAGGGATTGAGTATTTCCAATGAGGATTGCGTGGTTCAGCCAAGGGAAACATGAGTTTGGATCAACCATTCTCATCTATTATCATGCATGATTGCACAGTGGAGGTAGGCAAGTAGTGGAGGAGATTTGAACTGTGATTGATTCAGATCTGAGCTAGTTTGTGTGTAACAGGTGGAGATAGTACTGAGTACTTGTGAGGAGTATTGTACTATGTATTGTTACATGTTCTCAATCAATATAATATACAGATAGTTGGGGGTTTTCAGCTGTATGCTTTCCCCGGTTACATACTGTGTTAATGTGCGCATGCGATTGATGTTTCATTGTTTTTAATTCCGCAAAATTGATGATCAACATAGAGGAGGTTATGTATTATGCATGCATTCCGTAATAGTGTATAATCAGGATAATATCTGTGAATAAGTGTCATATTATTCAAAATTTCTACATGGTATCAGAGCAGAGTTGATCATCAGATATATTATTTAGAAAGTGATTACATTTATTTTTCTTCAAGCAGAGTCTGTAATCGGGCTAGGTAGCCTCTGGATTCATCCTTCTTTTGGAAGGTGAGATATCCGGTAAAAGCCCATACAGTCAATCTCTGTACGAGAAATACTTTGTTCTCACGAATTTTAGATCAGAAGCGGTTGAGTTTTGAGCTGGTGGAATTTGAATTTGCAGCAGTGTTTTCTTGGTGTCAAAGTTGAAATGTCTTTCAACGGATTGCGATTGGAGTATTCTCTTGAAGGCAGCTCGAACTATATTGCATGGAAAGACAGGATGGAGGCGGTGTTAGATGACAATGGGCTGAAGGAGTTCATAGAGGCTGAGGTCCCAAAGCCTACTGATGCTGCTCACATTGAGGCTTGGCAAAAGAAGACAACAAAGTGTCGAAGGATTCTGTTGGAGGGTGTGAAGGATCACATTGTATCCAACCTGCATGGAAAGGCTTCTCCATACTTGATGTGGAAAGCATTGACAGATTTATTCCAAAGCAAGAGCGACCAGAGGAAGTTGGTGCTCAAGGATAAACTCAGAAACATTAAGTGTGAGAATGGAGACAGTATGCCCAAGTATCTCACGAAGTTCACCCAATGCCGGGATGAGCTGGGAAGTGTGGGGGTGACTGTCGATGATGAGGACTTGGTGAGCTTGGCTCTCCTTGGTCTTTCGAAGAGTTGGCATTCCTATCAGGACTCTGTCAATGGTCGGGATAAATTGACAGGATGGGAGAGACTTTGGTCGGATCTTGTGCAAGAGGAGATCAGGCGGAATACCAGGGATGGATCTTCATCAAAGGCATATGATGAAGAAAATTGCGCTTTGGCTGCCAAAGCAAAGAAGGGGAAGGAGAAGGGTTCTCTTTCTGAATCCAGTCCTTCCAATGATGGGAAGAAGGTTGACAAATTGAAAGTGTGATGCTTTCGTTGTCATGAGGTGGGCCATTATGCTGCAAATTGTCCACGGAGGAAATCCAAGAAGGGATCGGGGAAGGATCTGAAGGTGAGGCACTTGCTTCACAGTTTGAGTTGGATTTCACACTCTTTGCATGCATGGTTTCATCCATGGTGGGAAGTGGTTGGTTTCTTGATAGTGGAGCTTCTTTCCACATGACCGGTGATAAGAGTTTGTTCAGTACTTTGGAGGAGAAAGATCTCCAGATACTCATAGCGATGGGTAATGATGAGAAGTATAGTGTCTCAGGTGTAGGCACGGTTATTTTTTAGAGGGAGCATGGAGCTCGCCTTACCTTGACCGATGTCAAGTATGTACCAGGACTGAAGAGAAACTTGGTGTCGATCGCGATGCTGGAAGATAGAGGCTATGATGTAGTCTTCAGTAAGGGAAAGGTTTTCCTTGGACACATCATCACTAGACAGGTGAAGCAGATTGGTTCACGGGTCAAGAACCTGTATGCTCTTGAGGTTCAAGATGCATGCAAAGACTTGAGCAGTGAGGCAACTGATGGAGACTTGGTGGTTGAGAGGGAGCGTATATTACCTCTGAACATGCAAAGCCAGAAGAAGTCTCAGATGATTGTGGAGGAGCCACGATTGGTGTAGTAGCTTCAGGAGGTTGTGGAGTAGCCACAACAAGGGAAGTTGAGAGGAGATTGAGTAGAGACATATACTCATGCAGAGACCTCCACTAGGGGGAAACTTCGAGCCAGGTGGGCTGCAGGATCACATGTAGTCCTACCTCCAGTTAGGAGGTGGGGTGATATAGAGTGATCGTCCCAAGGAGGAGGGGCAGGATCCTTGAGGTACCCAACCTCTTGGATGAGACCTTGCTACGGGAGCCCCGATGTGGAGTAGCAAGAACTGACTGATTGGGTAGAGACAGATGCGGATGGAGCGACAGAGAGAGCGACAGTGCAGGGAATCCCAGGACAACGCATAGCTAGCAGGCTGCAGCAATGCGAGAGGCATAAGTGTTTTGCACAGTGCTAGGTGGCACAGAGAGGTGTGCAATGGTGCGAGATGCATGGAGATG
Source organism: Pinus tabuliformis (assembly GCA_031772625.1). Taxonomy (NCBI): domain Eukaryota; kingdom Viridiplantae; phylum Streptophyta; class Pinopsida; order Pinales; family Pinaceae; genus Pinus; species Pinus tabuliformis. Next base: position 1,406,749,612 of record CM062816.1, on the reverse strand, counting down.
TTGCAGTAGTGCAGATGTCAGAGAGGGAGCACTTGTTAGTAGCAGGTAGAGAGCAGGTAGAGCTTGTAGTAGGTAGAGCTTCAGCATCAGAGTATGTTCCTAGCCCAACAGAGTGGTCAGTGGAGTGAGTTTTTTTTTTGTTCCAAGTGTTGTTGGAGCAAGTGGACCGAGCAAATGTGTTGCATGTAGAACATTCCAGAATTGTAGGATAGGGGTTGCAGATAATCCATATCTTGTTGAGAGGGAGTGTTGAAAATGCAACAAGACGATGGAGCTTAGTGGAAAGGAGTCGCCTTCACTAAGTGGGCCCGCAGGCTATTTTTGGGCAAAGTCTATTTTTAGACATATGGATCATGGTCTATGAGTTGCAGGATGCTATTTGTGGATGATTGGTCATGTTGGTAAAAATAGATGGACTTCTATTTTTAGACATATGGGCGGAGTCTATTTTTAGACTGCCAGGCTAAAAATAGAACAGTCGAATATTATTAGCTCTTAATAATATTTGGACTATAAACATTATCTTATCCTCTTGGAGCACTTCAGTTCAAGCTATGGATGTGGCACATGCAACTGCTAGAAGGAAATACACTTTTCCTATGGGTTAGTTGAGCTATTGCATGATGGAATTCAGTTAGAACTCAGGTGATTGAGTTTGGTGGAGTTGATTGAGGAGTTGATGGAGTTGTGTTCAGTTTGACTTGGTTGAACTAGTTGTATTTAGTTTAACTACAAATACACTAGTGATGAGTGATGTGAATTAATTCACTAATTATTAACTCATAAAGCAACTAAAGAATACATCAGTTAACTCAGTGCATGGATAGTTCAGTGGAGACAAGTGTTAGAGGTGAGTGAAAGGGCAAGACAGCTGTCAGTTGTGACTACAGTTCTGCATGAGATTTTCACAATCAATGGATTGAGTATTGCCAATGAGGATTGTGTGGTTCAGCCAAGGGAATACGAGTTTGGATCAGCCATTCTATCTATTCTCATGCAGGATTGCGCAGTGGAGGCAGGCAAGCAGCGGAGGAGATTTGAACCTATGATTGATTCAGATCTGAGCTAGTTTGTGTGTAACAGGTGGAGATAGTACTGAGTACTTGTGAGGAGTATTGTACTATGTATTGTTACATGTTCTCAATCAATACAATATACAGATAGTTGGGGGTTTTCAACTGTATGCTTTCCCCGGTTACATACTGTGTTAATGTGCGCATGCGATTGATGTTTCATTGTTTTTAATTCCGCAAAATTGATGATCAACGTAGAGGAGGTTATGCATTATGCATGCATTCCGCAATAGTGTATAATCAGGATAATCTCTGTGAATAAGTGTCATATTATTCAAAATTTCTACATGTGGCTTTATATACCCCTCACCACATGTCCTTTAGGCTGACATGTATACTAGAGGTTAAGACGATTTCTTCTAGAGAGTTCCTTCATTGTTATAAGCTGAATTGTAGAGGATAAATGACAAGGTCTTGTAGGATACTTTACATAGAAAAGATTGACATTTTACAAAGTGTAACACGACTTCATTACATGACATTGACTCTAACATTTTATGACTAGATGACAAATAAATCCTAAAGACTCTCAATGGGATCCTTGACTCAAAAACAAAATACTTTGCTCATGAAACCCATGAAGCAAGTCAATAAAACTAATTTTTTTTTTATTATTTACAACTCATTACATAAAATCATAATTACATGTCATTATGAAGACCAAACCTAGTTACACTTTTCAACACTCCCTCTTAACTAGGGAGGTATTCATAATGGTACTTGGACTTTCTCAATCTGAAGAATCTCTCATAAGAAGAATTCATATTTGTAACTCATTTGTATAGCATCATATCAACCAACATTGTTACATAGCAAGGCCTTGACTAACAAATCCATATCCACAATATTTGAGCTCAATGCTAGTGAGACCAATGATTTATAGACACCCTCATCATTGTCTCTCTCAGAACATACCCCACCCGGGTTCTCTCAGGGTATGTTCCATGAGGACTATTCTTATCTTGGACTCCCCAGTCCCACAAATAATATCAGTCCTCCATGACTACTCTTACTGTTGGATGCCATATCTCATCCTCAAAGAGAATCAGATGCCAAATGATTACACAATCCTCCATTCTGTCTTCCCAGGTGAAGACTAGAACGACATGTATATCTCTCCTTTTCAAACCAGGTGGACATATTCCAATAAAGGAATGTACTCATTCCTATCACAAAGGAATGTATCTAAGATCCCTTCTTAGTAATTTCCAAGTTTCTTCCAAGTAAGAAACTTCTTTTTTCGGCTCCCTCTTAACTAGGGACCTACAAAAACTCCTCACGTGGAACAACTAGCTGCCTGAAGAACTCCTCTCTTCTTCTATGTCATAAATTTCTTTTTTCACAGAGTATTCTTCTTTCAGAGACTTCTTCATCGAGCACAGACCATCCATCACTTTCATCCATGAGTTATTGATGTCCTCATATAATCAAAAAGTGATCCATCCATTTTCTATCTGGCTTTGCTTTATGTCATTTTTCTTTCATGCCATATCTTCCAGAAGGATCTTACATCTTTCAATATGGTCCTCTTGGAAGTCATTCACATATATTCCATTTGGTAGTCCTACATAAGCCCAACCAGATATTAGTTCAAGAATAAGAAATGAAAACTTGAATTAAAATTACCTTTATGATGGTCTTTCATCATGAAATCTTCCTGTAAGCTTCAAAATCCTACATGCAGATTGACACATTTCCCAAAGATATCCATTGTGAAGTGTCTCCATCTTTTTCTGACTCCCATCAGAGTCTTCACATATTTCCAGCAGATTACCTAGTCAAGTCTTCTTGGTCTTCCATATGTTGATTTCCTTTACCATGGTTGTGCATATCATGATCGCTTCCTTCCTTTCTTCACACGTCTCTTTCCTAGGAATTTCCAATCAGAGTTCCTCAATTGTAGACAAGCTCCTCATACTTCATATGAGGACATATTATGTTGATTTCATCTAGTGTGACTTATGCATTCCTGCATATTTTCAGAGGAGGATATCCTTTTACCTTGATCATGCTTCTCAAGTTTGAAGTAATGATCCATGTTACCTGTAACCATACAACATGACATTATAATATTAAATACAATAATACACACCTAATTTGCCTTTAGGTCATCTAGGCTTATTTCAAAATATTCCTTGATTGATAAGATCTTTAACCCCTTGATCTTCTTTATCTTTTATGTCATCATACCATCATCCCATGAACTCCACAAGTTGGAATTCCTTATGAAACACTTGCTTCCTCTCTAGATCAGTGAATCCTCCAATGAGGATTCCATCTCGCATATCCTTATTCAACATATGTTTCCATTTTTAACTAATTTATGATGAGATTTTGACCTGTATGACTTCTTCCTTTGATATTTCAATGAGGTCACCAAGAGCTATATCCTTCAAAGTTGACTATCACACATCCTTCATGTTTCCTATGGTGATGTCACGAGTTCTTGTTTCTAATTCTTCCATGATGCCACAATTCATCTTATTATTTATTATAGCCATATCCTATAACATAATATTTAGAAGCTATGTCAATACCTTTTGTGAGGGAGACTATATCAGTAGAGATCTCTTACTTTCTCTTTTATTTGACTTCTTCTCTTCAACTTCCTCCACTTCTTTTAGTGATATAGGCTTCTTCTCTTTTTGATATTTTCCATTTAGGAAAATATTTCCTGTAATGTCCATAGTCTTTTATTTCGATAATATTGAATATCAGCTATGCTCTTCTTTCTTTTCCGAGGACCATAATTTTACAAACTTCCCTTTCATTCCTGTAAATGTTTGATTCCTTTAACCTTCAACACTTTTTCCCTCAACTTGTCTTCTTCTATCTTACATAGAAACCATAAGTTGTCGAATGAGGTAACGTTCTTATCCCATGGGAATTTGTTACCTTGTTCATCAGTTAGTGCATTTAGAAAAATGATGGTTATATTCTTATCATCTCTCCTAGATCTCACAATTGAGATCTTATGAAGATATCCCTTCATTCTTTGATACCTTCAATTTTGTGTAGATTAGATCTAAGTTATGTGACCATCTTTATCACATATTTAGAGAATATCTCTACCAACCTATGATATATATATATATCTATTTGATGTCTCCAATATTTCTATATGAGGGAACCTCTCATAGGAATGAATTCAGAGGAAACCTTTCCATTGATATGGTCAATGAATTCACTTTCTTCGAGGACTATGTTTATCCTCCTTTTCCATGCAAGGAATTTTGATGACCCATCCATCTTATAGATCTCCCTGCAAAAACAAAGTCACTTTACCAAATTGATTAAGGAAATGAAATATAATTACTTGACAAGTGAAGATGAAATATTCTACTTGATTAATTTGATGATGGTTGAAGAAGATGTATTAGTGTTCCCTCTTAGATGATCTTATTCCAAATGAAAATCCTTTCTTCAATAAAGAAGATTGCTCCTCCTATGAGAACGCCTTTTGATTTGGATCCCTTTTGATGAGGATGATTTGCTTCTTCCTCAGATGATCTTCTTCAAGGACAAGGAGAGGATCCTTGCTTGCTTTATAACCTTGAAGATGATGACAATGCCTTCTAGCCTTCAAGATACTTTGACTTCCTCGATAGTGAATGAGTGTAAATCATAATTTATTCTAGGGTTTTGACTTTCTTCAAGATGATGTGATATTTATATTTAAATTTCTTCCAGCTACCTTGCCTTGTAGATAACTTGATGATGATTAGAGGATCCAAAAACTTTTGCTATTGTAGACTGCTTCTTTGATCTAGGGTTTTATTCTACAATGTAGATCTTGATCTTTTGATTTGATAACATTCTTCTTTCTTTGATGCCTTTCTTGAAGCTCGATCCTTGAGTGTCTCTTTGATCATATGCCCTTCCTTTGACTTTAGCACCTTATCTCTGACACCATGTTGAGAAATATAGGGCATTCAGGGTTAACATATTTCTCTGCTTTGATAATTGATTGTGATATAATTTTACTTCTTAAATTATAGTCTTCTATTTTTAGCTTATTAATGTGTTCTTCTCATCAATACAATTACATATATGCACAATAAATACAAGTGACACAATATGTAGGCTTTTGAGCCAGGATCAAAACCTATCACCTCTTTAGAGGAAAACTCGATCAAATTATTCTTCTAGATCTTCAAAAGATAAGTAGCAAGACCATGACACAAACCCTTGACTCTAGCATGCTCCCAATAACCTTTTCATTAACCTTGATGCTCTGCCTCTTCCCTTCCTTTCTTTTCTTCTTGATATCAAAATTCTCTCCTCGACTCCTTCTAGAGAAACTCGGTCTCTATCCTTCACACTGCTCCTTCTCAACTTCCTCTAGAGAATATTGATCTCTAGGATTTCAATGGTATCCATAGAGAAACTCAGTCTCTAGATTTCTATCTTGGCCTCCCAGAAGAATCCTTCTCTTGCTGCCCCAGAAGAAACCTCTCCTTTTCACTACCCTAGAAGAAACCCTTCTTCACACTACCCCAAAAGAAACCCTTCTTCACATTGCCCTAGAGGAAACCATTCTTTGCTTCCCTATCTTCGCACTTCCCAGAAGAAAGACTCCTCTCTTTTTCACACTTCTCTTTTATACTTCTTCACACTTATGTTCTCCCTTCTCCTTCACACTTCTTCTTGTCAAAGGTAGATCAAATTGCTTGCCCATAATGAAGGTCGAGTGTAGCTATATATACCCCTCACCACATGTCCTTTAGGTCGACATGTCTGCTAGAGGTTAGGTTGAATTCTTCTAGAGAGTTCTTTCATCGTTATAGGACGAATTGTATAGGATAGATGACAAGGTCTTGGAGGATACTTAATTAGACAAGATTGACCTTTTACAAAGTGTAACATGACTTCATTACATGACATTGAATATAACATTTTATGACTAGATAAAAAATAAATCCTAAAGACTCTTAATGGGAGTCTTGACTAAAAAAAAAATGCCTTTCTCACGAAACCCATGAAGCAAGTCAATAAAATAATTTTATTTTTCTTATTTACATCTCATTACATAAAATCATAATTACATGTCATTATGAAGACCGAAACTAGTTACACTTTTGAACATGAATGCTACTTCACTTGTAGATGGATATTCCTATTCAATTCTCATTTCATAAGCTGTAAGGATCCCATGTAGCTCGTCCATGCTAAGGTTGTTCAAGTCTGATCTATCTTCTAGAAAAAAACCTTAGGATTAAATCTTGATGGAAGAGATCTTCGAAGCTTTGTCACAATGAACCTTTTATTTGCTAGTTCTCCTAGTCCTTTGAGGGCATTTGTTACTTCATCCACATGATGAAAATAAGCTCCAATGTTCTCGTCTTATCTCATATTAAGTTGCTCAAATTTTGCTCTACAAATTTGAATTTTTTCTTCTTCGACCTTTGAGTCTCATACATATATGTTTTGAAGCTTTCCCCAAATATCCTTAGCTATTTTACAACCCAATAAATTAACATAGTTAGATTTAGTGGGTCCACCCATACTTGCATTATTGGATTTGAAATCATTCTTGACAAGTTTCTTACCTTTTTTGCCTGTTGGAGGAGAGGCTGGCGCAATATAACCATTTTCAATAACATCCCAAATATCATATCCTTGTGCAAGAATATATACCGGCATCCTTCCACTCCATAGTGGATACTTCTTCCCATTGAATTGAGGAACCATATTCTTGGTGTTTTCCATGATCTCTCTTCAATGGTTAGACTAATTGTATAGGGACATGCTCTAATACCAATTGTTGGAAATACTGAGAGGGGGTGAATCGATATTTCACTTACAATTAATTAATATTTCTTTTCAGAGCATTAATTAAAAAACATAAATCAATAACCAAAGACAGTAGACACCAAATTTTTTAGGTGGAAACCCTTATGGGATAAAAACCACCGAACGCTTCTCTAATAATTTTATGAGTACATCAATGCTTCAACTCCAACTGAAAGGGAAGCCCCAAATCCATGGCACTCTAGAGAAAGCACTTTAGTTTTATTAGGTAGCTCCAACTCCTCAAAGGATGCTTCTACACCCTATTTTACCAAAACCTACTAGAAGGATGCTCCAACACCCTGCATGCTCCAACCTTCCCTAGCACCACCCTACCACCCTAAAGTATTTTCAGGCTCCAAACTAAAGGTAACTTCAACCACCTCCCTAACACCATCTAACCACCTTGAAATTAAAAATAAAAACAAATATTGTGGGTCTCGTACTAGGGACAATAACCCAATTACAATGAGCATACTTCTACAACTAACGTGGACTCCCATACTAGGGAGAATGACCCACTTACAATAAATTCTTGTAATGATATGACATTAAAAACTCAACAATGTAACCCTTGCAAAAACCAACTCTTGAAACTGATGAACCCCTACTTCAATTGAAACACTCACTGTAAAAGGTTTGTGTCACTGCCTATTGGTATCAACTATAATATGGTTTATTTCAGTTAATGAAGCTACTATGTAAAACCCTTCTGCCAGATCTTGCTACAAACAAATTGCTTACGAAACCCCAAATGAAAACTCATAACAATGTGCAAAATTCCTGCTGTAGTACTTCACTTCATTTTATTTTAGAAAGTCTTGTACATTTGTGGCATCAATTGTTTATCCCCAAGACAAATAATATTGAATCATACTTCATGTGTCAAAATAATTTTCATACTTGTATTGAGTTACAACAACGGTAAAAAGATACCAAAATTCTTGTTAGCAGAAGTAGATATTCAAGTAGATACAACTTCTACAAGGCTACAAGACTGAGTATGGGTTCAAGCTACATTCTTAATTATTCTTCTATAGGAATATGTATATGTATTCTTGGAGACTTCTTTTGTATTAAGGAATGCAATGTCAAGATGCTGAAAAGAACGCCAATCACAAGATAAGTATCAAGCCTTCAATTTCACCACAATAATGCCACTGCAATCTCATAATTGAATCTATACAGAGATAAGGCTAGTACATGAAATTATCTTGTTAGTTTCTTTGTTGGTTCTGAAGAGCCACATGAATAAGAAATCAAATACCTCCTGTAAAAAGTTATTCTATTTACAAGATACACATTCAAAATCATAGAGATTTCATAGGTCTTGATAATATCTAGAGATGAATAAAATAACATGCCCCTATGCTCCACAACACTTCAGGATTTGTCACTATTTATAGTTCAAATTACTTTAATACAGATCTGATCCACACTACAAGATTTACTAGAGATAGGCTGCAAGGATAGACAATAATATTTGCTCAGAATTGTCAAAATTTCCAATGTGTGTGAAATGTGTTTATAGGTCCGAGTCAAAAGCTAGAGTCCAATTCAATATTTCCACAAGCGTCCACTGTAGTTTGAAAGAAATTTCATATATGTGATATAGTTTCACAAATCCAAAATGCAGTGAATAGGCCGAATAAGATAATGTAATACAACTTCAGGTTTGATCACACTTTTCTAACCCTTATGCAGAGTGGTGTTGCCCTAACAAGGGCCGAAAACATAGAGATATAGACAAGAAAATTTCCCAATGAATCCCCAAAAATTCAATGCAAGACTTCACAAAACCCTCTTGTCTGATGTATCAATGTCTCCACAGGGGCCAAAAAAAACTAGAGCTCAATCACAAAGAATAATTGTTGAATTGCATATCTTGGAGGTGAGATGAGACATCTTTTTATATATTTTGGAGGACATGAATTAAGGAGGTCGACTTGATGGTTTTGAGGAGGGAAGATATTTTTTAAAACTTAAATTTTAAAAGTTGAAGCTCAAAGATGAAACTGACTACTTTTAGGGATTTTTATTTAATTGTGTTTGAAGTCAAAACCCCCTCATGGCTAAAAATAACCTTTTTGATGCTCCATGAAATATTTAACCATAGAATTTTGATAAAAACCCTAATTTCATGATTTAAATAATATTCTAGCAAATGATAAGGTGCCACATCATCTTCATTGGGGCTTATTCTCACAAGTTGGGGGCTTGATCTTGGCTCTCATGGCATGCCATATACCACTGAAATTAGCTCGACAAGGAGAATCCATTAAAGATGATTGTGACCCAAAAAAAATATGATTTTCCATGTCATTTTAGTCAAAAAAAGCGAAGCATCTTCTGGTGCTCCTTGGGTTGAAATCAATGACAACCACATTTCAATAGGCTCCCCTAATGCAGTTATATATTTCATCTTTAGTGTGAAAAAACTCTTCAAAAATACCTAGTAGAGTTTTCACCCTATACACATCATACACAATATTATACTGCTCAACAAGAATTTATATATGTATAGAGGGGTTACGTTTATAACTATCTCATGGTATACTTCGTTATGTTTCCTTGGTGCTTTCCCCAATGAGAATAGTACTTTTTGGTGCTTGGCTAGCCATTAAGATCATCCTTGCTATTGTATGACATGTGTCATCGCATACCAATGCTAGCTAAGCATACAATGAAGTTGAAAAGACCAAAGTTAGTGCAAATAACATGTTATAGATATTAGGAATCACACCATATTAAAAATCCTTGTAATGCTCCATTTTGAACATATTAAGACATGCAATATTGTGCTAGATATGCATTTTTTCTTAGGTGTTGAGCCATGTGGGTGATGTGCATAAACACACTTGACATACATTTGCAAATAAATTTGTAAAGGTCCCAAGTGGTAGCCAAGGGATAACTCAAAAGAGAATATTAGACTTAGTGATTTTCATTTTCCTAATTGTGAAGATTAAAGTAAAATCCTCACGTCTAACATAAAAATGCACATGGATTTGAGTTTCCTAGGAGAAAGATGGGGCTATGATGTAATAAATGGGAAAAAGGGGATGGGACAAATGTGAACAATGATTTTTCCATTTGTCATTATGAGAAATCTCCTTACATTTTGGAAAGGTTTCCATTATGTTTATGATATTTTTAATCCCTTACCTTGACATGCAAGGCTTTAAACAAAAGACAAACATTGATTTTTGCATCATTTTTTCCATTATCTTCTTATGAATTTGCTTCATCTTTTGTACTATTATGAGTCAACGATTACTATGATGTTGGGATATAGATAACCCTTAGTGAGCATATGCGCATGAGACATAATTGTTATCAAGGAAGCAACCTATGTTGATTTCTTGGTGTTATTATTTTTGTCTACATTGCACTGGTGGGAGATGTGGTCATGATATTCTTGATGGATTGAATCACTTGAGTGATTCCATTACTAAAATTGTTGCTTGGATTGGATTTACATGGTAGATTTTTAGTGTGGCTATGAAGGGTTCCCTAGGTAGTGAGAGTTCTAATTATGGAGTGTTAGAATATAAACTCAACATATTGAGCATTTAGACCACATTGGTGGTTAATCAGGTCCAAAATTTAGCGTCTAGGGGTAACACACAATAAATAAGTATATATATATATATATATATATATATATATATATATATATATATATCTATATCTATATATATATATATATATATTATATTGGAGGTATTAGATTTATTAGATTTATTTTATAACATCACTTATGTGTTAAAAAATGTAGCAAGAAAGGCTCAATTTGACTTTAGCCTTAGTCAAATTGAGTAAATCGAATTTCCACATCAACATGACAACTTGGAGGTAGTTAAGTAGTGTGACATGGATCTTGTCACTTAGTTAGCTTAGTAAATTCAAGTTACAGGGCTTGGAGTTTAGTTATGCATGTGTGATTTCTAAATTTTAGCAATCTACTTCAATTATTTTAAGTTGTGTTCAGGTAATTGACCTCTAACTATAGATAGAGTCAATTGAAGGTTAGTTGTGTAGTGGGAAAACAATCTAACATAGAGATATGTCAGTTAACTAATCAATCAACCCAAAATAGATAATGCACGCATGTAATTCGAATTCCTTAGCTGAAGTGGAGATGACAAGGCAGTGTAACACGAGTTGCATACTAGTTTGAGTATACAGTTGTTGCCTGCAGTCAGGAGATCAATCCTTGGGAATTGCACAATAAAATAGGAGGAAATTCCTATCTTTTAGGAGATAATTTCCTCAAGGACAATGCAAGGAAATAGGAGGCTTGATGAGAAAATAATTGGCCAAGTGTTGGCCAAAGTTTCTTATTCAGTAGAGAGAACAATTATTCTTTTGCAGGTTGTGCTTAGAGTGGGAGAAATAAATTGTAATAGTTTATATATTCAATTTATTAATGCAAACATGCTTGAGGGGTTTTTCCTAGTTGGGTTCCCCTAGAAATCACTGTGTATTTGTGGTTTTTCTTATTGCATGTCTATGCATGTTGTTCTAAATTGTGATTTCCATTCCAAAAATCAATAGAGTAGAATTGTGTCTCTTGTTTTTTCAGTTTGAAATCTTGAGCAGTTGAAATTTATATCAAATTTCTACATGGTATCAGAGCCCTAAAATCACATTAGAACCAATATTTCGAACTTGTCTCTCAGAAATTTCGAAGTAGCAACTTCAGTGCAACAATTTTTCTTTAGGATCAGGAGAATGTCTTTCAACAAACTGAGATTAGAGTATGCCCTGGAGGGTAGCTCGAATTTCATAGCCTGGAAGGATCGAATGGAAGCAATGATTGATGAAAATGGTGTGTTAGAATATGTTAAAACTAATATTGCAAAACCTCCACAGTCAGATGCACAACAATTAGCCCAATGGAAGAAGGATGTTGTAAAGGCCAGGAGAATTCTTTTGGAAGGTGTGAGAGACCATGTGGTCTCAAATATCCATGGAAAAGAGACACCATTTTCTATGTGGAAGACATTGACTAAGCTATTCGAAAATAACAGTGACCATAGAAAATTGGCCCTGAAAGACAAACTTCAAAACATCAGGATGCAAAAAAATGACACTATTCCGCAATATCTCTCTAGGTTTACACAAGTTCAAGATGAGCTTGGAGGGTTTGGGTGAATGTAGCAGAAGATGACCTGGTGAGCCTAACTCTTCTAGGCCTTCCAAAATCCTGGCACAACTACTAGGAATCTGTGAATGGAAGGGAAAAATTACCGAATTGGGAAAGGTTGTGGTCTGATTTGGTTCAAGAAGAGTTCATGAGAAATACCAGAGATGGAACATCATCCAAAGCAAAGGATGAAGATAATTTTGCCTTGGTTGGGAAGGGGAAGAAGGGAAAAGGGAAGAAGACCCAAAGAAAACCTAATTCTTTCCAAAATAATGGTAATAATAAATACATGATCAAGATAAAATGTTTTCACTGGCATGAATACAGGCACTATGCAACTAAATGTCCACACAAGAAGTCTACCAAGAAGCCTTTGGTAGGAGCAGGATGTGAATCATTGGCTTCACAATTCAAAATAAACTTCACCCTAATATCATGCATGGCCAACACTGTAATGGGGAGTGTGTGGTACATTTATTTCGGTGCCTCGTTCCATATGAAAAGGTGCAAGGATTTTTCCAGTATCCTGGAGGAGAAGGATCTCCAAATGCATACTTAAATGGGTGATGATGGGAGGTACAATGCTACAAGAATTGGTACTGCCACCTTTTAGAGGGAGAAAGTTTCTCCTCTTCGCCTCAAAGATGTTATGTATGTACTGGGGCTAAAGAAGAACTTGATCTCTATAGTAGTATTGTAGGATAAAGCCTATGATGTTATTTTCAGTAAAGGGAAAGCCTTTATGAGAAACATAGCTACTAGAAAAGTGAAGCATATCAAGAATCAAGTGAAGAACCTATACAAACTTGAGGTGGGAGATTGCACTGCATTGAGCAGTAAGGATGAAAAAGTGCATAGTCAAGATATTGGAGAACTTTGACATAAGAGATTGGGTCATCTACACCATGGTGCCTTAAAAATCACGCAACAAATTACCATTGGTCTCCCTAAAGGCTCCCTTGAACAACAAGATGTATGAAAGGTTTGCACATTGGGGAAATATGTCAAATCCACTTTCTATGGCCAAGATAACAGAGAAAATGTAATCTTGGAGTGAGTCCACTCAGATGGTTGTGGACCATTTTCTCTACAACAAAACATAAGTACTATGTTATTTTTATTGATGATTTCTCTAGAAAATGCTATATATTATTCATGCATAAGAAGGATGATTTTTTCTCAAAATTTGTTGAATTCAAATCATTGGTTGAGAAGTAGACTGGGAAGAAGGTGAAGGCTCTTAAGAGAGACAATGGAGGTGAATTTGTTTCACATTCCTTCAAGGATTTTTGTGTCAAAGAAGGTATTCAAAGAGAACTGAAAACACCCCATAACCCACAACAAAATGGGGTAGCTAAGAGGAAGAAAAAAAAACATAATGGGAGCAACAAGGGACATGTTGCATGATCAGGGGTTTCCATTACATATATGGTAAGAAGCATGAAACACCAAAGTCTACTTGTAGAACTAGAGTCCTCATAGAATACTTGGTATGATCACACTAGAGGAATATTTCTTTGGGAGAAAGCCTGTTGTGTGTCATTTCAGAATTTTTGGAGCTTCAGTTTATTGTCATATCTCCAACGATTTGAGGAAGAAACTTGAGCCTATAGCAGAGTTGGGAGTTTTTGAAGGATACACTGAAGCTACACACAATTACTGGGTGTAGTTTCCTTCACTGAGGATGACAGTGGTGAGAAAAGATGTCAAGTTCGATGAGGACAAGGCTGTGAGATACTCTTTTGAACAAGAGCTGAGTATCCCACTAGAGGGAGCTGCTAGATCCAAAGTAGGAGCCTCATGATGAGCTTCAGGAGGTTGTGGAGTAGCCACATGCATTGGAGCAGACAAGAGGTAGAGTGGAGGCACCCACTCAATCAAAATCTCCTAGAGAGTGGAGAAAGATAACCAGATAAGCTGAGATATTGGTGCAGGATGCTAGGGATAATGTGGGAGACCTTACATCACAATGCATGTAGAGGAGGCCACTTGATCGATACATTGGTTACATGGCGCTCATGATAGAGCTCATTGAGACAAATCCCTCCTCATTTGAAGTAGAAATTTCTCAACCTGTTTGGGTTGATGCCATGGTGGAAGAATATGAATCCATCATGAAGAACACTATATTGGAGGTGGTTCTAAGAACATATGGAAAATCAATGGTTGGTTCCAAATGGATCTACTAAGTGAAGCATGCAACTGATAGGAGCATCAAGAAGTACAAGGCCAGATTTGTGGCCAAATGATTCTCTTAGGTAGAGGGAGTGGACTATGAGAAAAATTTTGCACTAGTTGTAAGATATTCCTTAATCAGATCCATTCTAGCATTGGCTGCGTATATGGGTTGGAAAATCTACCAGATGGGTGTGAAGACCACCTTTCTCAATGATGTTTTTGAGGAGGAAATTCATATAGAGCATCTAGAAGCAATTGAGACATATGATCGTGAGTCCCATGTGTCAAGAATCAAGAGAGCTTTGTACGGTCTCAAACAAGCGCCCCGAGTATGGTACACTTAGATCAACAGTTATCTCAGTGGATTGGGCTTCACCAAAAGTGAAGCAGATGTGAACCTCTATCACATTGTGGTAGATGGTAAGTTGCTTATTCTTGTTTTGTATGTTGATGATTTAATATTGATAGGTGATGAGCAGTTGATCCACTCTTGCAAAGAGGATCTTGCAATGGAACTTGAGATGAAAGACATGGACTTAATGCATTACTTCCTTGGGCTGGAAGTATGGAAAGATGATTGTGAATTGTTTGTGTCTTAGGGGAAATATGCCTCTAAAACACTTCAGAGATTTTACATGGATAATCGTAAGCCCATGGAAACACTTATAACTACAAACTGGAGGAAGGAGAATGCCACTTCAGGTGAAGAGGTTGATGCTACAATTTACAAGCAACTTGTGGGGTATTTGATGTATCTTGTGAACATAAGACCTGGCATATGCTATGCAGTAAACCAAGTGAGTCAATATATGGTGAGGCCTAACACGATGTATTGGAAGGAAAAAAATCATGTGTTATAGTACCTCAAAGGCACTACTGAGTATGGATTATGGTACATGAGGACAAAGGGAGTGAAGCTCCAAGGATTCACTGATGAATATTGGGATGGGAGTCCATTAGACAGGAAAAGTACTTCATATGATATCTTCAATGTTGGGTCCACAACTATTTCCTGGTACAACAGGAAGCATATGTCTATGGTGCTAAGCTCAATAGAGGCTGAATACATGGCTACAAGTCAAGTAACAAGTGAGGCCACATGAGTGAGGAAAATACTTGTGGGGATTTTCAGTCAGGAGAAGGATTCAACATTAATATATTGTGATAATTAGAGTTTCATTAAGCTCTCTGAGAATTTGGTATTTCATGATAGGTCCAAGAACATAGACATTTAGTATCATCATTTGTGATACTGTGTACAGAGGAGAATTATTTTTCTACAATACATTCCAATTGAGGAGCAAGATTCTGACATATTGACAAAGGCATTTTCAAGAGGCAAATTCGAATTCCACGGGTGCAGGATAAGGGTGGTGAAAAATCCCTTTCTTGCTAAGAGTGAGTGTTAAAAAATGTAGCAAGAAAGGCTCAATTTGAATTTAGCCTTATTCAAATTGAGTAAATCAAATTTCCACATCATCAGGACAACTTGGAGGCAGTTAACTAGTGTGACATGGCTCTTGTCACTTAGTTAGCTCAATAAATTCGAGTTAGAGGGCTTGGAGTTCAGTTATGCATGTGTGATTGCTAAATTTTAGCAATCTAGTTCAATTATTTTCAGTTGTATTCAGTTAATTAACCTCTAACTATTGATAGAGTCAATTGAATGTCAGTTGTGTAGTGGGACAACATTCTAAATCATAGATTTTTTAGTTAACTGATAAATCAACCCAAAATATCTAATGCATGCATGGAATTCAAATTCCTCAGCTGAAGTGGAGATGACAAGGCAGTGTAACATGAGTTGTATATACTAGTTTGAGTGTACAATTGTTGCATGCAGTGAAGAGATAAATCCTTGGGAATTATGTAAGAAAATAGGAGGAAATTCCTATCTTTTAGGAGCTAATTTCCTTAATTATTGTGCAAGAAAATGGGAGGCTTGATGAGAAAATAATTGGCTAAGTGTTGGCCAGAGTTTCTCATTCAACAAAGAGAACAATTATTCTTTTGTAGGTTGTGCTCAGAGTTGGAGCAAGAAATTGTAATAGTTTCTCTATTCAACCGATTAATGCAAACATGTTTGAGGGGTTTTTCCCGGTTGGGTTCCCCTAGAAATCACTATGTATTTGTGGTTTTGATTATTACATGTCTATGCATGTTGTTATAAATTGTGATTTCCTTTCCATAGATCAATAGAGTAGAATTGTGTCTCTTGTTTTTTCAGTTTGAAATCTTGAGCAGTTGCAATTTCTATCAAATTTATACATTATGCACTGAGCTTCTTATTAGAGAGTGATTTCTCCCTTGAAGGTTTTCTATTATAATTTGTGTATTTTGTGACGATAAGCAATGCACTATATATACTTCTATTTGTTAAATTAGTTTTTCTTTGGGTTTATAACTTAATTATAATGAAATCATATGGGATGGTGAACTAGTCCAATACCAAATTGGAAGTGTAATTTTCACCATAGTTTTACACATATAATATGGATTTTACAACGTCAAGAGTTTAATGTTAATGGATTTCTCTCAACATGAATAGGTTGTGTATAGTTCAACATGTTGTACTTAATTATTGCTTTTCCTCCTGCTCTTGCACATTTTTTGGTTAGCAATTCAATGACTCATTTACATCAGACATGTATTAGTTTGACCTCTTGAGCTCTATAGAATTGAATTCACACTCTACATGATTTTTTATTCATGGGAACATCCTCTCTCAATGAATTAGTGGACACTATAACCAAATTGAAGGAAAGTTTGAATAAATATTTGTGTTTTTTCATATTTGCGCTACAATGAATTTTATGTAAAGCATGGCACCCTTCTTAGCCCATGGAAGCTCATAAGGGCCCAGAACTTTCGTTGCAGTGTGGTCTCACTCAATGTTATTGATATGCTAGATTTTGTTTTACTATTAATTTGGCATTTAAATGCTACTCATAAATATTTCTTTTCCATGCATTTTTAGATGTTTCTAATAGTTAAGTTGGTTTAGAATGCTAACATCAAAGTTCCTTGGAGGAAAAATCATTTTATTATATGTTAATTACTTTTGAAAGGTGGATTAATTTGGTCATATTTTGGGTGTTAGGGTTTTAATTTTGTTTATATAGCTTTAGATTATGGGAAAGACAAAGATAAAGAAACACGGTACAAAAAAGACTAGTTGAAAAAAAAAAACTGACTAATTCCAAATTTTCATCTTATAGATGGTAATGACGATAAATATATTTTGGATTTTCAATTAAAGGAGTTTCTATAATAGACACATTTTTGAAGGTATTTTTAGGTTGTGATAATAATATGCAATTCATTAATTAATATTTGCATGCTTAAGGGGTAAAATATGAAATTAAAGGATAACTGCATTAGTTGCTTACTATTGCAACACGTGATTTCATGGAATTGATTGATTTTTTTTGATCTGGATTGGATCAATATATTATTTTTCATCCATTTCAATGCTTTATGGGTGGAAAACTCCAAGATATCAACTTACAACAACATTTTTAGCAATGGGACCAAGTGGCATTAAAAACCTTTCAGGGCTAGTTTGATGCCTTAAATGATGTTTTCTTCGAAGTAAAAACTTGTTGATTAAGAATTCCCGCCCTAGAATTATTCTATAGTCAAAGACATTTCCAACGGTTCAAGAATGTTGGCTTAGTGGGCCCTGACGCAGGTTCAATTTTAATTTATCCAAGCAAATCCTTACACTATTGGCCCTTTTGACATCAGTCCGCGGAGCGCGGACTGAAGTCCCACCTGAAGTAGTATGGGGGGATGTTGGAACCAAGTTTCCACACCTCGAGATGGTAGTGATGTCGTTTTATGCCCTAACTTTGCCTTCACGCAGATTGATAAGCCTTTTAGGGCTTATCTATATACTTCTCTTAATCAGCCTCTAGACCTTCGCAAAGGTCTAGGACTGTCATTCGTAGACCCTAACCAGGCGAATTAACCACTTACGTGCTTCTGCAACTACTCTTACTTCCGTATTTACCTAGATCGGCTTAAGTATTTGATAACTTCAATATGCATTAATATTTTCTACGCGTAAACATATATTATTACTTGCGTACAGATAACAATATAAAACATATACATTTGTGCATCAATACAACATTAAATCATGAAACCATTATTCAGCATAACATAACCACATTTATTCATAACAGTAGTAAATAGATCAAACACAGATATTTCCAGAGTAATCTTCTTTGTTAATACTTCATATCTTTTTACAGACTCTAACTACCTTGCACACTGTTAGGCCGCTGTACTACTAGTGTAACTTCTTACTGTTATTAGTACAACCCCCTTATTATATTTATGTACCCATGTAGTGCCCATATTGTTACTATTGTGCCCCATAGAAGCCCACTATTGTTATTATTGTGCCCTTACATTATTATTGTTATGTCGGCTCTGATTATATTATGGCCCCTTAGACTCCTATATATAGAAAGGAGGTCCTTTCATTTGTATCATCCAAGAATTGTTCATTTATGTAATGTAAAGGAGGTTGCCCCCTCGAAGAGGCTGAATTATAAGGCGTTGATCTTTCTTTTCTATCTTTTCTTGAGCTGGTTTCATAACATTTGGTATCAGAGCTTTGGATTCTAGGGTTTCGCTGCTCCAAACAGGTCATCGTGGCATTTTCGCTATAACGTTTTTTTTGAGATGTTTCAAAAGATAAAAAAACAACCCATTTGAGAAGACATCATGCTGAATCTCAAGTCCAAATTTTCAGAGATTTTTGCACTATATTTTCAGAGATATGATCTGAGGAAGTTGGTCTTTTTGCATACTCCTGAATTACATTCCAAACAAGTGACCTGGGGAAAATCATCATAACTTTCTCCCTGAGCATCGGATTGAAATTTAATAAGAAGGTACAGAAAGAGGATTGACTATAGTTTCTTGTAGATATCTTTTAGAGCCAAAGGTCGAAACAATGACACGTGGCACTTCATACAATTTTGCTCTTCTGGAAAAGTCTATAATCAGGTCATCTTGGGAGATTGTGCATAACTCTTTCTTGGAGAATCTAATTTGGATCAGACTGGTGGCATTGGAAAGAGGAAATAGAGGGCTACTATAGGTCGCAATTTCAAAACTTAAAAATTCGAAAGTCCAAAGTTACAGGCATTTCAAGATCGAGCCCCTAAAATCAAGAAAAAGTAAGATGAGGAAGTTTGATGGCAAGGATCCGGTAAATTGGATACTTCAGATGGAGCAATATTTTGATCTACATGGTGTATCACTATTACAAAAGGTATGTATTGCATCTTCATATTTAAAACTGGATCAATTTTTATGGTATGAAGGGCTTTGTTCTCGTAAACAACTTGTTACATGGTCAATTTTCATGGAGGAAATGATAGCACATTATGAGGATACAAAGAGCAACACGTTCTTTAGAGCAACACCAAAACAATTGGAAAGAGTAAAAGGGCTTTGTGACATAGTGGAAAACAAACTTATGGAAACCAGGAAGCATACCCCTCACAACTATAAAGATGGAAGTGTTGTTTCTCCTAGCCTTCCACAACCTACAAGGGTTACACCACAACAATTGGAAGAAAAAAGAGAAAAAGGGCTTTGTTACTATTGTGATAGCAAATGCACTAAAGGTCATAAGTGTGTTGAGAAGAAATTATTTTACATAGAATATGAAGAGGAGGAAGAAAAGGATCAAGAAACATCAAAAGAAGAAGATATACGCTAGGACCCCACCCCAGAGAAAGAAGAAATGAATCAGACCATATCTTGTAAAGCATTGGCAAGAATTACCACTCCTCAAACTCTCAAGATAGAAGGACATATCAAGAAGAAAAAGGTGCGAGAAGTGAAATATCACATCGAGAAAGAAGAAATGAATCCAACCATATCTTGTAATTCATTGGTCGAAATTACCACTCCTCAAACTATCAAGATAGAAGGACATATCAAGAAGAAAAATGTTCAAGAAGTGAAAGATCACATCGAACATCAAGAAATGAATCCGACCATATCTTGTAAAGGATTGGAAGAAATTACCACTCCTCAAACTCTAGAGATAGAAGGACATATCAAGAAGAAAAAGTTTCAAGCAGTGAAAGATCACATCGAGCATCAACAACAAGTTCTCCAAATTTTAAAGGATAACGCCACTTCGGTGCAAAATCAAATGAAACAACAGGTAGATCAACATCGTAGTGAAAAATGTTTTGATGTAGGTGATTGGGTATTTTTACTGCTACATCTCAAGCAAGCTATTTATGAGAAGGAAATGTTGGCAATATTACATGCACTTAAAAAATGGCGACCTTACCGAATGGGAAGACTCTTCAAGGATGAGGATGTGGAAGCATTGTTTTGTGCTATTTCTATTATCCAACCAGATTGGATAAACGAAGCAAGGGATGAATGGAAGAAGGATGAAGAAGTATGGCCACTTATTCAAAAGTTGCAAAATATCCCAATTCAAACAATATTGCCAAAAATTGAAGAGGAAGGAAAAATCATATTGGAACTTGGAGCAGTCACAGAAAAAAGAACTCGACAGCTACGAAATCGATCAATTTCAGAGTATCTCATCAAGTGGAAGAACTTACCCACTAAAGATTCCACATGGGAGGACAAGAATTTTATACAGAAGCATCAAGAACTACTCAAGCGTTGAGGACAACGCTTTTTGAAGGAGAGGGGCATGTTAGGCCCCTATACTACTAGTGTAACCTCTTATTGTTATTAGTACAACCCCCTTATTATATTGATGTACCCATGTAGTGCCCATATTGTTACTATTGTGCCCCATAGAAGTCCACTATTGTTATTATTGTGCCCTTACATTATTATTGTTATTTCGGCTCTGATTATATTATGACCCGTTAGACTCCTATGATATAGAAAGGAGGTCTTTTCATTTGTATCATCCAAGAATTGTTCATTTATGTAATGTAAAGGAGGTTGCCCCCTCGAAGAGGCTGAATTCTAAGGCGTTGATCTATCTTTTCTGGTTTCCCTGCAATACCCCTTAATTCAACTTCCTCATATCGATTTTTGGAATATGGTGGGTCTTCGATCCAACATTAGAGTCTATGGAATCATGATTAAAATTTCTTTTGTTCTCATCATGAGTTTCCTTTACTACCCTTTCAACATTAGTGACCATTTCTTGTAGCAACTTATTCATATTTATCTTCAATTCTTTCATCTTATCGTCCATGCCATCAATTTTAGTGTCCATGCCATTCATCTTAGCTTCCATGCCATCCATCTTAGCTTCTACGCCTTTCTTTTAACACGCACTCAACTGCAGGGGTCCACGCACTCATCTGTGGACTTCTACCCTATGCCTTTGCACACACAGCTGCAGAGCCTTTCTTCTATTCTAAGACTCTTCACTCTTTTCTCTAATGACCCATTACCTTCATCATTCAACTTCAGCTACTTGCCTTAGACTCTTCTAAGACTCTCCTTTTTATACAATCCCATGGTCTGCGGACCATGGGTAGATCTTCTAAAGACGACACAACTTACATAAAAGAAGGGCGGAAACCCTTTATGAAACTTCACATCTACACGCTCCACAACCACAAATTGAGGAGACTTTACACTTTACATACAAAAAATTGGGTTTTCTGCCCCAAAACTTGGGCTTTTAACCCTAAAATCGATGCTAGGGGATCTTGCCCCAACAAAGAGTCACATCAATAAGAGATTGGATGCAAACTTTATGCCTCCTGGAAGTTCATCTATCGTGATTGATCACCATAATTCAAAAGGATGCCACATCAAGCCCCATTATGCATGGAAATGGGGTAGTCACATGGGAATGATGGAGAATAATCTAGAAGGTTTAATTTGTAACTCATGTTGAGCATTGAATGATTCAATTTTAACCCCTTGTTAGGTATCAGGTTGTGCTATAAGCAAGATAATAGGAGGAATATGGGTTCTATTTTATTCGAGTGCATTCTGTTCCATAGTAGAGTGAATTAGTTGAGAATGGATAGAGTTCTAATCCATATCTAAGCTCCACTTTAACCCTAAAACTCCTTATTAAGCCCTAAATAATGAGTTATTACATTTTTTTGTTTTATTATTATGTAGGCTAGAACCCTTCATGGTACCATTTTATTATAATTTTACCCATTGCCTTATATATATATGTATATATATATAGGATACCTAGTCTTAGAATCATCAAATATTTCCTTTTACATTGTATTCATTGTAAAAGGAGCTTTCCCCCTCAAAGTGGAATATAGTTAGTGGTTTCTTATAATTTTTTAAGGCATAAGGATCATAACATTTGGTATTAGAGCTCATGATCCTAGGGCTTTGCTGCTTCAAATAGGTCATCATGGAATTTTTTCTTTAACTATTTTTTTGGGAGGTTTTAGATATTGAAAAATGGAAAACATTTGGAAGAAATCTCAAGAAATATCTGATTCAAATTTCATATCTTGGTTCACTATATTTTCAAAGATATCTTCCAAGGAAGTTAGAGTTTCTAAATGCTCTTGAAATCAACTTCAAGTAGGTTAGTTGAACATTTTCACTATAATTTTGTTCTTATGAGGTTTCAAACCATAAAACTTGGATCACATTGAGGTGAAATAATAATGTGTTAGGATATTCCGACACATAGGATATAGTTAAGATCAACTTGGTCTAGTTTAGAGTTAGGTATAGAGTTAGGTAAAGAGTCTTTCTTTACCGTTGTACATATTGTAACTTACAATCCGACGGTCACGATATGTAGTGATCCGACGGTTCACTCTCACCTCGGTATTATCGACACTTGATCCGTGGCTTGACACCCGATTGGTCCATGAGTTCTATTTAAAGCGCATGGAGGGTCATTGTTCGTGTAATCCGTGCATGAGAGAAGCTTATGTAAATTTTCATTCTTTGATTAATAAATTGTCTGTACCCACGTTGGGACAGGCCGTGGACTGTTTCCCTCCTTGCACTCTGAGGGTTTTAACCACGTCAAAAATACTGGTGTATTGATTTGAGATCTGGTTGTGAGCGGTGTCCTTTTGGTATTCTTTCTGAGGAACTTACCCTGTAAATTCCTACATGGTATCAGAGCTATTTGAGGGCCGCGTCCGTTGGTGATCCAAATCTGAAGCCGGTAGAACTGCATGCGGCTGTCGTTTCCTAGATCTGCTGTTTCTGACTGCTTTCGGGCCGAGAGGACTGCTCTGTTGCGTTCGGAGCATCTGTTTCAGTGAGGAACCCCTTTCGTTTCACGCAAAAAGGTTTCCGGTAGCCCTAGCTGCGTCATTTTTCAGATCGGGAGGTATACAATGTTTTTTGCAGTTTACTGTCATTTTCTCTCTGCTTATTTCGGTTTCGGCTTATTTAGCCTTTTTTTTCTTTCCTGGATCTATACCTTTCATTTCTGCGTATGCTCTTTGCCCTGCGACTCTGTGCGATCTGGGCAAATCAGAAACAGAAAGAAAGGATTTTTCTCATGCGTATGCTCTTTTCCCTGCACCTTAGTGTGATCTTGGAAAATCAGAAACATTGAGAAAAATATTTAGTTTTTCGGTTAAAAGCTAACTTTGAGATTTTTTTTAAAAAATTCTAGTTTTTTGGCTAAAGCTAACTTCGAGCCGTAAGGTTCGTTTTTCTTTGCATATTCGTGTTGGGTTTTGTGTTTTGTAGGGGAAAAGAGCCTTCCCAAGGCAAGCACGCAAATCGAGGCCCCCCCCGCCCCCCCTCTCTCTCTCTCTCTCTCTCTCTCAAATATTTTGTATAGATCAATTGGTTCAAAGACTTTTTAAGAGAGTAGAGGTCTTGGGTTCAAGTCTCCATTTTGTGGGGGCAGATTTTTTCATTCCCGCACATTCGCGCACTTTGCCGGCAACGTCAACAATTTTTTTTCAAAAAGCCATAACTTCTTCATCCGGAAGCCTTTTTTTTTAAAACCGCCTATTTTTTCGAGATCTATCCATTGGACCACTTACTTTCAGCATCTTCAGCTTCAGTTTTTTTTTTCAAAAAAATGGAAAGTCCATGCCAAGTCATTCTTGACAGCACTAACTACTTCCAATGGGTAGCCTACATGGGAGATTTACTTAGAAGTAAAGGTCTCTTCAGAATAGCCACAGACCAAGAGAAGAAACCCAAAGATGAAGACAAGGCCGAAAAATGGGAAAATAGACAAGATCAAGCACGTGGTTTGATAGGGATGTCTATTTCTCCTGATCTTAGATTCCACATTGCAGAAATTGAAACTCCTCATGAAGCATTAGAAAAACTTGCTAAAGTTTTTGGGATTAAAAATGAAATTAGAGCCCATCAACTTGAGAATGAGTTGCTTACTTTGGATCCTAATAATTTTTCTTGCATTGAAGATTTCTTGTCCAAATTCAAGACCCTTAGATATCTCTTGGAAGGTGTTAAAGTTAAGAAAGAAGATGGTAACCTTATTTATTCCATCCTTACTAAGTTGGGACCAGCCTACTCTGTATTTGTTTCCACTTTCCATTCTACAAGGGAAGCTTTCATTTGTCAAGGCAAAGACTACAAACCCCCTTCCTTTGACTCCTTTTGTGATTCCTTAATAAGAGAACAAGAAAAACTCTTACACCTTGGTCTTCTTAATCTTGGAAACTCTTCCTCGAAAGCGTTAGCCGTCCAGCAGCAACCAAATTCAAAGAATCCTAAGAAGTCTTATCCTCAAAGGAATGGTCCTAAACCAACTCAGCCTCAAGATGAAAGATCATTTCAGCAAAATGACAAGACCAATAAAAACAAATGGAAGAGGACTGACAAACATTGTAACTTTTGTAATCGAGATGGCCACTTAGAATCTAAATGCTTTAAGAAGATGGAAGCCTTGGAAGCTGCAATGAAGAAACATAACATCCATGTGGAGCCTACTTCAACTTCAACTTCCGGAATGGCACTTTCTGCATGTCGTTGTCAATCATCTCAGTCTGGTTATGCTTTAAATGTATCTTCTTCTTCTTCTCATTCTCATGAGTGGCTCATTGATTCTGGAGCCTCTTATCACATGGCCAAAAACCAAGCCATGTTTTCTTCTTTAAAAGATTGTAACACCAAATATATATATGTTGGTGATGATAGATCTCTTAGTGTTGTAGGGACTGGAACTGTTCATCTAGACAATGGTCAGTTTAATGATGTATTATGTGTTCCAACCTTATCCTCCAACCTTCTATCTGTCTATCAGATAACTCATTCAGGTGAAGGAAAAATTGTTGAATTTTCACCTCATGATGTTGTAATCAAGGATCTAAAAGATCCTAAACAGATTCTAGCTACTGGTCTTGCTGATGATTCCACAAGGTTGTATAAGTTTCACAACTTTGGGTCATCAAATCTTCCCTCAGCATTTGTTGCTCATAATGATGAAGTGAGCAAACTTTGGCATGAGCGATTTGGTCACTTAAACTATCGCTCCCTTCAGCATCTATGTAAAGAAAATATGGTGACAGGTCTTCCTATGATATCTTGCAGAGATGGTGTTTGTTCCGGATGTGTACTCGGAAAACATCATCGGGACAGTTTTGACAAACGTGCCTCTTGGCACGCCTCAGCCCCTTTACAGC
This sequence comes from Pinus tabuliformis, assembly GCA_031772625.1. Lineage (NCBI taxonomy): Eukaryota > Viridiplantae > Streptophyta > Pinopsida > Pinales > Pinaceae > Pinus > Pinus tabuliformis. The sequence goes on along the minus strand of CM062816.1, from coordinate 1,406,723,834 downwards.
TTGTGCACAGTGATTTATGTGGTCCTCTTCCTGTTGCTTCATTCTCTGGTTGCAAGTACTTCTTAACCTTCATTGATGATTTCTCCAGACGCACTTGGGTATACTTCTTAAAACTCAAGAGCGAAGTATTTAACACTTTTTTGGCCTTCAAAGCCTTTGTTGAAAAACAATCTGGACATCAAATTCTTAAGCTACGAACTGATAATGGTGGAGAATATGTTAAAAACACATTCATCAACTTTTGCACTGAAAATGGAATTCAAATGCAACATATTGTTCCATACACTCCACAACAAAATGGTGTAGCTGAAAGGAAAAATCGCACCTTAAAGGAAATGGCTAATTGTATGCTGCAATCTAAAGGACTCAGTCTTAGTTTTTGGGCCGAAGCAATTAATTGTGCAAATTATATAATCAATCGCACTCCTACTAAGGTTCTAGAGAATATCACTCCAGAAGAAGCTTGGAGTTCCATTAAACCAGATGTAAGTCACTTTCGTGTGTTTGGAAGTGAAGCATGGGCCCATATTCCAGATGAAAAGCATAAAGCTTTAGAACCTAAGAGTGAGAAATGCACTTTTGTTGGATATTCTGAAGATGTAAAAGGTTACAGACTTATTCCATTTAAGTCCAAAAATGTTATCATTAGAAGAGATGTAAAATTTGATGAAAATAAATCGGCCTGCGAGCCTAGTCCGGCGGATGTGCCACCTCTTCCTATCTCTTCTACTTTTGAAAACATTTCTTCTTCAGATGATGAAAGTGAGGATGACAATCCTCCCCCACCTTCTCAGGATCCTCAACTTCCAAGATGGGTCCGTGCTACTCGAGATGCAGCAGGTGATCTTGCCGGTGATCCTACAGATCAGCGACGTACACGTTCTCAGTTTGAAAGAGCCTCTTCTTTACTGGCTCAAGCTCCAGTAAATCATGATCCTGACACTTTTGCAGAAGCTTCAGGCCATCCACATTGGGAAGCAGCTATGAATGAAGAATATCAGTCATTGATGACAAATGATACATGGGATCTTGTTCCTCTACCAACGGGACGAAAACTTGTAAGATGTAAATGGGTTTACAGAACCAAGTATGGACCAGATGGCAAAATTGATAAACATAAAGCTAGTCTCGTTGCTAAGGGCTTTTCACAGGTTGAAGGAATTTACTACACTGAAACCTTCGCCCCTGTTGCCAAAATGAACTCTATCCGCCTTGTTCTTTCCCTTGCTGCCTCTTTAAAATGGGAAGTCCATCAAATGGATGTTAAATCTGCCTTCTTGCATGGGGACTTGCAGGAAGAAATCTATATGGAACAACCCATTGGCTTCATACAAACAGACTCAAGCCTTGTGTGTCGACTTAAGAAATCCCTTTATGGTCTCAAGCAGGCTCCTCGGGCTTGGTATGCCAAAATGGATAGCTTTCTTTTAGAATCTGGCTTTTCTAGGTGTCATTCTGACAATACTGTCTACACCAAGAAAGTGGGTGACTCTCTTATCATCCTTGTTCTTTATGTTGATGATCTTATCCTTATTGGTAGTGATCCCAACCTTATAAATCATGTGAAGTCTATCCTTAAAAAGAAATTTGAAATGACAGACTTAGGACACTTACACTATTTTCTCGGTCTTCAAGTCTTGCAATCCAAGGAGGGTATTTCCCTTTCCCAGTCCAAGTATGCTTGTGATATTCTTCGTCATTTTCACATGGAAGACTGTAAGCCAGCCCCTTCTCCCTTTCAGTCTGGAGTAAAACTTTCAGTCTCTTGTTCTTCTCCTGAAGTTGATGCTACCTTATACCGTCAACTTGTAGGAAAACTCTTGTACTTAACCCATACTCGTCCTGATCTTTCCTTTGCTGTTGGCCTTGTTGCTCGTTTTATGCAAAACCCCCGTGAAAGTCACTGGAAAGCAGCCAAAAGAATACTTCGTTATGTTCGAGGTACAGTACAGTTTGGGATTCATTACAGTGCCAAAGCAGCTCCTCTGTTAGTTGGTTTCACTGATTCTGATTGGGCTGGTGACCCTGATGATCGGAAGTCTACTGCCGGTTATGTCTTCACTCTTGGTTCAGGACCTATTACATGGGCTTGTAAGAAACAGGCTGCCATTTCTCTTTCGTGAGCAGAAGCAGAGTATCGTGGTGCCGTGGAAGCTAGTAAGGAAGCCTTGTGGCTTCGTCAGATCCTATCAGAGTTTGGCTTTGAGCAGCAGCATCCCACCTCCCTTTGGTGTGATAATCAAAGTGCCATTCAGCTATGCAAAGATCCAGTCCAGCATCAGCGCAGCAAACACATCGAACTACACATGCACTTCATCAGAAAACTCATTCATGACCATGCTCTTGAAGTACAATATTGTCCAACAGATGATCAGATTGCAGACATCTTCACAAAGGCTCTCACAGAGGCGAAGTTCACTAAACTTCGATATATGCTTAGAGTTCAGGAAGTTATCACTAAGGGGGGATAGGCTCTAGTGCCTCCTTCCTTCTCCTATTGTGTCATATTTGTAAATCCTTCAATCCTATCCCAAGTTGTTCTTAAGGGGGGATGTTAGGATATTCCGACACATAGGATATAGTTAAGATCAACTTGGTCTAGTTTAGAGTTAGGTATAGAGTTAGGTAAAGTGTCTTTCTTTACCGTTGTACATATTGTAACTTACAATCCGACGGTCACGATATGTAGTGATCCGACGGTTCACTCTCACCTCGGTATTATCGACACTTGATCCGTGGCTTGACACCCGATTGGTCCATGAGTTCTATTTAAAGCGCATGGAGGGTCATTGTTCGTGTAATCCGTGCATGAGAGAAGCTTATGTAAATTTTCATTCTTTGATTAATAAATTGTCTGTACCCACGTTGGGACAGGCCGTGGACTGTTTCCCTCCTTGCACTCTGAGGGTTTTAACCACGTCAAAAATACTGGTGTATTGATTTGAGATCTGGTTGTGAGCGGTGTCCTTTTGGTATTCTTTCTGAGGAACTTACCCTGTAAATTCCTACATAATGAGCATCTGGTTCAAATTTTAGATATTTTTTTTACAATATTTTCAGATATATGCTCTAAAGAATTCCACATTCCTAAATGCTCTTGAAATTATTTTCAAACATGCCCATTTTGAATTTTCACAATGACTTTTTCCTGTGAGGTTTCAAACAATGATATTAAGGATAAATATTAAGGAACATCTAATTCTATTAGGATATTCCAACACATAGGAAATAGTTAAGTATAACTTGGTCTATTGTAGAGTTAGGTAAAGTGTGTTTCTTTACTATGTACATTTGTAACTTAGAATCCGACGGTCACGATATGCTCTAGACATGAAGTGATCTGACATTTCATTCTCTCCTCGGTATTACCGACACTTGATCCATGGCTTAACACCCGATTGGTCCATGATCTCTATTTAAAGAGAATGGAGGGTCATTTGTAGGGTGCCCGTTCATGAGAGAAGCTTATGTAAATTTTATTTCTTTTATTAATAAATTTCCTGAAGTGGCCGTGTTCGCTCAGGCCATGGACTGTTTCCCTCTTTGAGGGTTTTAACCATGTCAAAAATACTGGTGTATTGATCTGTGATCTATTTGTGAGCGGTTTCCTTTGGTGTTCTATTTGAGGAACTTACTTTGCAAATTCCTACATGGTATCAGAGCTATTTGAGGGCTGCATCGGTTGGTGATCCAAATCCGAAGCCGGTACAACTGCATCTGATTGTTGTTTCCTAGATCTACTATTTTTGACTGCTTTTGGGCTGAAAGGACTGCTCTATTGTGTTAGGAGCATCAGTTCTAGTGAAGAACCCCTTTCGTTTCATGCGAAAAGGTTTCCGGTAGCCCTAGCTACACCATTTTTAAGATCTGGAGGTATATAGTCTTTATTTTCCGTTTTAGTTATTTTTCTCTCTATTTATTTTGGTTTATTTAGCTCTCTGTTTTTTATTACTGGATTTATACCTTTCATTTTTGCACATGCTATTTGCCCCATGACTCTGTGTGATCTGGGCAAATCAAAAACAGAAAGGAAGGATTTTACTCATGCGTATGCTCTTTTTTGCGACGCCTTAATGTGATCTCGGAAAATCAGAAACATTGAGGAAAATATTTAGTTTACGGTGAAAACTAACTTCAAGCCATAAGGTTTGGTTTTTTTTGCATGTCTGTGTTGGGTTGTGGGTGTTTTTTTAGTAGGCAAAAAGAGCTTTTGCAAGTAAGTGCGTATGCTGTTTTCTGCCGTGCCTTAGTGTGATCTCCGAAAATTGAAAACATTGAGGAAAATATTTAGTTTCCAGTGAAAGCTAACTTCAATCCATAAGGTTTGGTTTTTTTTGCATGTTCGCGTTAGGTTGTGTGGTTTTTTGTTTTGTAGGCAAAAGTAGCTTTTGCAAGTAAGAACGCACCCCAAAGCTCTAATGACAAAAAAAAAAAAAAAAAAAAAAAAAAAAAAAAAACACTTCCTCTTTTCCAAAAATTATTAGCCTTTTAAACTAGCTCACTTGATCCAAAGTTATTTTATGAGAATAGAGGTCTTGGGTTCAAATATTTCTTTTTGTTGAGTTACTTTTTCAAAAAGAACATGTATCTTATGTTTTAAAGTTATTTTATGTAAAAGTGTTCTCACCCATTATAAAAAGTGAGTCACTTATAATTCTAAAGTCTCTTTATCTTTTATGTAAGTCACAATTTAGTGAGTAGCTTATAAAGTACCATTGTAAAAGTGACTTTCATTTATTTATAAAAGTGGGTCACATAAAATATTTTTTAAAGTGAGCTGATTAGATTAAGTTTGGAAAGGGGGGATGGATTTTTTAAATATAACATTGTCATTCACTTCCGCACATTCATGCACTTCGTTGGCATCTTCAACAAAGTTTATTCAAAAAACCATAACTTCTTCATTCGGATGCCGTTTTCATAGCCATTTTTTTTTAAATAGCCTAATTTTTCTTTATGTTGGAACACTTAGTTTCAGCATCTACAGCTTCAGTTTCTGTAAAGTCCATGCCAAGTTATTCTTCACAACACCAACTACTTCCAATGGTGGTCCTACATTGTGGATTTACTTAGAAGTAAAAGTATTTACAAAATAACCTCAGGCTAAGAAATTAAACCTAGAGATGAAGATAAGGCAGCCAAATGGGAAAATAGGCAAGATCAAGAATATGGGTTAATATGGATGTCTATTTCTCCAGACCTTAGATTCCATATCACAAAACTTGATACCCCTAATGAAGCAATGAAACAACTCACTAAAGTTTTTGGAATTAAAAATGAAATTAGAGCCCATCAACTTGAAAATGAGTTGCTTATGTTGGACCCCAATAATTTTCTTCCATTGAAGATTTTTTGTCCAAGTTCAAGACCTTTAGACTTCTCTTGGAAGGTGTTAAGGTTAAGAAACAAGATGGTAGCCTTATCTATTCCATTCTTACTAAGTTGGGACCAACCTACTTTGTGTTTGTTTCCACCTTCCATTCTACTAGAGAAGCCTTCATTTCTCAAGGACAAGACTACAAGTCCCCCTCTTTTGATGCCTTTTGTGATTCTTTAATAAGAGAACAAGAAAAAATCTTACATCTTGGTCTTCTTAATCTTGGAAACTCTTCTAAGAAAGCCTTAGCCGCCCAACAACAACCAAATTCAAAGAATCCTAAGAAGTAGTATCCTAAAAAGAATGGTTCTAAACCAAACAAGGGTCCTAAGAAATTTTAGTCTCAAAATGAAAAATCAATTCAACAAAATGATAAGGCAAATAAAAAAAAAGGGAAGAAGACTGATACATATTGAAACTTTCGTAATCGAGAGGGCCACCTAGAATACAAATTCTTTAAGAAGATGGAAGCCTTGGAAGCAATAATGAAGAAGAATTACATCCATTTGGAGCATTCTTCAACTTCAACTTCACCTTCAGGAATATCATTTTCTACATGTGGTTGTCAAGCATCTCGGTCTGGTTACGCACTAAATGTATCTTCTTCTTCTCATTCTCATGAGTGGCTCATTGATTCTGGAGCTTCTTATCACATGGCCAAAAACAAAGCCATGTTTTCTTCTTTAAATGATTGTAACACCAAAAATATATCTGTTGGTGATGATAGATCTCTTAGTGTTGTAGGGACTAGAACTGTTCATCTAGACAATGGTCAATTTAATGATGTATTATGTGTTCCAACCTTATCCTGCAATCTTCTATCTGTATATCAGATAACTCATTCAGGTGAAGCTAAAATTGTTGAATTTTCACCTCATGATGTTGTAATTAAGGGCCTAAGAGATTCTAGACTGATTTTAGCTACTGACATTGCTGATGATTCTACAAGGTTGTATAAGTTTAATAACTTTTGGTATTCAAATCTTCCCTCGGTATTTGTTGCTCATAATGATGAAGTGAGAAAAATTTGGCATGAGCGATTTGTTCACTTAAACTTTTGCTCCCTTCAAAATCTATGTAAAGAAAATATGGTGATAGGTCTTCCTATGGTATCTTGCAAAGATGGTGTTTGTTCCGGATGTGTACTCAGAAAACATCATCGTGATAATTATGAAAAACGTGCCTCTTGGCACTTCTTAGCCCCTTTACAATTTGTGCATAGTGATTTATGTGGTCCACTTCCAATTGTTTCATTCTCTGGCTACAAGTATTTCTTAAATTTCATTGATGATTTCTCCAAACGCACTTGGGTATACTTCTTAACACTCAAGATTTAAGTATTTAACATGTTCTTAGCCTTTAAGGCATTTGTTGAGAAACAATCTAGTCATCAAATTATTAAGATAAGATCTGATAATGGTGGATAATATGTTAACAACAAATTCATCAACTTTTGCACTGAGCATGGAATTCAAATGCAACATACTATTCCATATACTCCACAACAAAATGGTGTAGCTGAAAGGAAGAATCACACCTTAAAGGAAATGTTTAATTGTATGCTTTAATATAAAGGAATTAGTCTTAATTTTTGGGTAGAAGCAATTAACTGTGCAAATTACGTAGTAAATCACATTCCTACTAAGGTTTTAAAGAATATCACTATAGAAGAAGCATGGAGCTCAGTTAAACTAGATGTAAGTCACTTTCATGTTTTTGGAAGTGAAGCATGGGCCCATATTCCAGATAAGAAAAATAAAGCTTTAGAACCTAAGAGTGAAAAATGTATTTTTGTTGGATATTCTGAAGATGTCAAAGGATATAGACTTGTTTCACCTAAGTCCAAAAATGTTATCATTAGAAGAGATGTAAAGTTTGTTGAAAATATATCGGCCTACGAGCCTAGTTTAGAGGATGTGCCACCTCTCTCTATCCCTTCTACTTCTGAAAATATTTCTTCTTCAGATGATGACAATGAGGATGAAAGACCTCCCCCACCTTCTCAAGATCCTCCTTCAGCTCCTCAGCTTCCAAAATGGGTCCATGCTACTCGGGATGCAGCAGGTGCTCTTGCAGGTGATCCTACAAATCAACGACGTACACGTTCTCAGTTTGATATAGCCTCCTCTTTACTGGCTCAAGATTCAACAAATTATGATCCCGACACCTTTGCAGAAGCTTTAGGCCATCCAAATTGAGACGCAACTATGAAAGAAGAATATCGTTCATTATTGGCAAATGATACATGGGATCTTGTTCCTCTTCCAAAGGGACAAAAACTTGTTAGATGCAAATGGGTTTACAGAACCAAGTTTGGACCAGATGGAAATGTTGATAAACATAAAGCTCGTCTTCTTTCTAAGGGTTTTTCACTGGTTGAAGGCATTGACTATATTGAAACCTTCTCCCCTTTTGCCAAAGTGAACTCTATCTGCCTTGTTCTTTCCCTTGCTGCCTCTTTCAAATGGGAAGTCTATTAGATGGATGTTAAATCTCGTTTTTTGCATGGGGACTTGCATGAAGAAATCTATATGGAACAACCTCCTGGCTTTATACAAATAGACTCCAGCCTCGTATGTAGGCTTACGAAATCCCTTTATGGTCTCAAGCAAGCCCCTAGGGCTTGGTATGCCAAAATGGATAGCTTTCTTTTAGATATTGACTTTTCTATGTGTCATTCTGACAATACTGTCTACACCAAGAAAGTGGGTAAGTCTCTTATCATTATTTTTCTTTATATTGATGATATTATCCTTACTGGTAGTGATCCAAACCTTATAAACCATGTGAAGTCCAACCTTAAAAAGCAGTTTGAAATGATAGACTTAGGATACTTGCATTATTTTCTTGGTCTTCAAGTCTTGCAATCCAAGGAAGGTATTTCCCTTTCCCAGTCCAAGTATGCCTGTGATCTTCTATGCCACTTTCACATGGAAGAATGTAAGCCATCCCCTTCTCCCTTTCAGTCTGGAGCCAAACTTTCAGTCACTTGTACTTCCCTTGAAGTTGATGCTACCTTATACTGTCAGCTTGTAGGAAAACTTTTGTATCTGACCCATACCGTTCCCGAACTTTCCTTTGCTGCTGGCCTTATTGTTTGGTTTATACAAAACCCACATGAAATTCATTAGAAAGTAGCTAAAATAATACTTCGTTATGTTCAAGGTATAGTTCAGCTTGGGATTCATTACAGTGCAGAAGCATCTCCTCTATTGGTTGGTTTCAATGATTCTGATTGGGCTAGTGACCCTGATGATCAGAAGTCTACTGCAGGTTATGTCTTCACTCTTGGTTCTGGACCTATTACATGGGCTTGCAAGAAACAGAGTGCCATTTCTCTTTCTTCAGCAAAAGCAGAGTATCGTGGCGCCGTAGAAGCTAGTAAGGAAGCCCAGTGGTTTCGTTAGATCCTGTCAGAGTTTGGATTTCAACAACAACATCCGACTACACTTTGGTGTGATAATCAAAGTGCCATTCAACTATGAAAATATCCAGTCCAACATCAACGCAACAAACACATTGAACTACACATGCACTTCATGAGAAAGCTCATTCATGACCATGTTATTGAAGTGCAATATTGTTCAACCGATGATCAAGTGCAGACATCTTTACAAAGGCTCTCATAGAGATGAAGTTTACTAAACTTCAATTTATGGTTGGAGTTTAGGAAGTTATCACTAAAGGGGGATAGGTTCTAATGCCTCCTTCCTTCTCCTATTGTGTCATATTTGTAGATCCTTCAATCCTATCCCAAGTTGTTCTTAAGGGGGGATGTGAGGATATTCTGACACATAGGAAATAGTTAAGTATAACTTGGTCTAGTGTAGAGTTACGTAAAGTGTGTTTATTTACTATGTACATTTGTAACTTACAAGCCGATGGTCATGATATGTTCTAGACATGAAGTGATCTGGCGGTTCATTCTCTTCTTGGTATTACCAACGCTTGATCCGTGGCTTAAGACCCGATTGGTCCATGATCTCTATTTAAAGAGCAAGGAGGGTCATTTGTAGGGCGTTCATGAAATAAGCTTATGTAAATTTTCTCTCTTTTATTAATAAATTGCCTGAAGTGGCCACATTGGCTCAAGCCGTGGACTATTTCCTTCTTTGAGGGTTTTAACAACGTCAATAATACTGTTGTATTGATCTATGATCTATTTGTGAGCGGTGTCTTTTGGTGTTCTATTTGAGGAACTTACCCTGTAAATTCCTACAAATTCAATTTTCAGAATTTGGTTCACTTAAATTTCAGAGTTAGATCATGTGGAAGTTAGGGTTTGTGAATAGTCCTGAAATAAATTTTAAATAAGTTAGCTTGGTATTTAGCTATATCTTCGTGTATGGGACTTTTTAGAATGTGAAATATCCAGGGATTTCATGAGACATATAGAAATACCTTAGATGAAAATTTAATACTTATATTTGAATAATTGGACACGTGCCATGCTGTATAAGTTTTCTCATGGGAAGAGGCAAAAAATACGCAAGTTTTGGGAAAGTTACAGTACATCAAATTCAATTCACACCTAAAATTGTAGAAATGACATAATAGAGTATTACAAAATAAAATTTGATATCTAGAAGAGATCAAATCCTAGATTTATATCAATAAAAATTCAACCACTCTGAATTATTCAAATTAAGGTATGTAGCTTACTAGTGACCAAACTATTGATTAGAAGATCTATTTTTTTGGTGACTTGAATTTGTGATAAGGAGGAGTATTATTATGATTATCCAACATTCCTCCAAAAAAAGATACTACACATTTTAAATCTACTAAAGGCTCATCCTTAACTTGTGAAGAAAGTGAACGCTGAGAATTCAGTTGATCTCAATTAGAGAAGAAATTTAATGAAATGGATTGTGGCATGTTGAAAAAGGTAGATTTATCAGGTTCTCAAGAAAAAAATTAAAAGAGAAATAGAAAATAAGATGAATGAAATTAAGGAAGGAATAAAAAAAAAGATGAATGAAAATAAGGAAGAAATAGAAAAGAAGATAAATGAAAATAAGGAAGAAATAAAAACAAAGATGAATAAAAATAAGGAAGAAATAGAAAAATCCATGATTTCCATGGAAATTCTTGTCTTGGAGAGGCTTCCTAAAAGGAATGTGGAGATCTAAGGAAATAATGAACTTAAGGAGAAGCATGTTATTTATAATTAATCTCATAGGGGGTGTATGTTATCACAATTGCAGAGAAAAACTATTGAATACAAAACCATAATCATGAAATTTCAATGCAAGATCCACATTATCATGTCTTCAAGTCAACACCAAGGAACAACTACATTCCATTGATCGATATGAGGAAGGTTGATGGTAATGATCCTATAACATGAATCTTTTATGTGCATAAATACTTTTGTATACACCAAATTGAATCCTTGCAAAAGGTAAAAATTGCATCCATGTTTTTAGAACAAGACCAACATATATGGTACCAATGACATTGCATTGGATTTCACTACTGAGGTTGTTGCTCAAAGGCCTCATATTAATGTTGTACTACAAAAACTCTCTCAAATTGATGACAAGGAGCAATGATGATTACTTCAATTCAATTGATTAGACATGGAAATTTTATAATATGGATCTTTAGTTAAAACAACAATGGAAAAAGTTTATGTAAGAAGGATGATGCAATTATTTTTTTACAATGCATAGCAGTGGCCTCTGTTATCAAGAATATGTTATGATTAGTATCTTATCATCCCAAGCTAGAAAAACTAATGTTTTGGACCATGATAACAATTCATGTAGCCCCAATTTATTTTGCAGCTGATGTGTATGTGACAAATGCACATGGTAGTAGGTAAACATTTGGGAGCACTTGGTCAAAATCTATTTCGACATAGTAACAGTTGAAGATGAAAGAAATTTAATACTTCCAAATATTACAAGTACTAACGAAATAAGTTTTGTAAATCATACTTCAACATGTGGAAAAAGGCATACTCCTCAAAAATAGAATAAAAGGACATCTGGTTAGAATAGATGGTAGAGTTTTCCTTATTTATTGGGAAGTTGAGACAACACGTAGGTATATGTGTGAATCCCATTTCCATTTTTAGAAATCTATTCCAGATTCAAGGCAAAGGCCTAGATTTGTAAAAAGCAAAGAGGTAAAATATAGATCAGAGAGGGGTTGTCTTTTAGATAAAGACTTGCAATCTATATTTCAAGACTTGGTTTTCATAATATTTAATCATAAGATTCCTATTTCAACTTATGGTAGATTTTTTTCTTTTGTGAGCATTATCTTTTGTAATTCTCATAATCTATTCAACTGAGCATTTTTAAATAATATGAGACACCAGAGAGGTTAAGCTAAGGATTATTTTCCCTTGATTCTTTAGGCAATGCTATGTTTAAAGTTGATATTATAATATAAACATGTTGTTGATTTATCCCTTTTCATTCATATATTGTTTCCCTAATTTCATATAATTAAGATTTGTTATTTTCTTGAGCCTTTAGAATTCTATTCTATGTGTTTTCTTTCTATATCATATAACTGGTATATTTAGGTTGAGTTTAAGGTTCATTGTTATATTCCTGTAGTCTTCCTTCCATCATTTTTAGTTTATTGGCATCTGGTAGGGTTAAGAGCAAGACTTTTGGTTAAAATTCTAGACCGATAGTGCTTTACATTTTAAAGTAACAAGTTTAACCCATAAAACCTTTTTTTATCTCAAAACCCAACATCTTGATGCCTTGACACAATTTCCTAGCTAGAAAATCTCTGCAAGGGGCAACACCCAACACAATTTTATCTCTAAAACATACAAGTTAGGAATTGGTCTCCCCTACTAGAACCACATAGAGAGAGGAAGAAACCAACATCATTACCTTGGGATATATATATATATATATATATATATATATATATATATATATATATATCTATATATATATATATATCCACTAGATCTTGTCCCTAGGGATATACCCCAAGATATCGTTATGGTAGAAACTTTGTCACAAATTTAGATGGAGGAAATTCATCCCACTGATTACTTCTTCAACCCTAAAAGAGAGGGAAATTATTAAAAGAAAAAGTAGGAAAAGGAAATATGATCAAGTGGAAAGGCTTCTGGCATAATAAACATTAGTATAGGATGGTTCCAAACATGACGATGAACAATTTACAGGAGAATTAGTAGATTAAATGGGAGCTTTTTCCATAGTAAATATTTGGTCATTGTAGAATTTATGGAAAATTATTTTAAAGAAGAATGAAAAGTTGCTACAATTAAAAGAGAAACTTAGTAAAAAACATGCTTAGCTGAATGAACAAGTGAGATTGAAAGTCTCTAAAATCCAATGACATCTTGTTCAACAAATGAAGGAATTAGAACAACATTTGAAGGTTGAACTTGCCAAGGTGAAACAATATTTCATCACTTCTAAACAAAAAAAAGATGCATAAATAACAAAGTTACAAATTTAAGTCAGTAAGCTAAGTGGTAATATGATTAGTCTTGAGAAATTCAAGGAGGCTTTGCAAATCGTTGAAAATTTTTTGCATGCACATGAGCAATTTTGCAAGAATCTATGTTTAGATTAGGCACAATAGAGCTTAATCAACAAGTACTTCAATGATATTTCAGACAATACCACACAACTTAGTCAAGATAAGGAGCTCCTCCCTTAGTTAATGTCTTGGCAAGGTATGACTATGACTCCACGTGGCCTACCCCAAATCTTAGATGTTGATAAATTGAAAGAAAAAGTTACCTGAAAAAGCTCTAAAATAAATTTATAAATCTCAAAAGATATAATGAATAATGTAGAACAATTATGTGATATTTATAGTTTGGAAATTACTGAGAGGGAGGGTGAATAAGTAATTTTTTTCTCAGCATAAATTTCTTCTTATGTAGTTAATCACTTGTATATATTCTCAATTATTATTGGTTTCCTTTTGCTGTTACCAAAGAAAAATATTTGCAGATATACTTGCTCAAAATTCAAGAGCATTCACACAATATTCAAGACAAAACATATGAAGACACCAGATATAAGTGGAAACTCATAAGGGAGAAAACCACTAATATTTTGGCTGGAAGTGATGTGAAGGAAAGCTCCTAGTTCCCCATTACATTAGATTTTTGTAGGCTTCTACCTCTAACGAAGCTCCAACTCCCAAAAAAGATTATGCAGACTACAACCCACAGGAGGCTCCTACCTCAACAGGCCACAACCTGTTCTTTATCAAGCTACAACTTGAAAAAATATTGCAATATCTCAATCACAATACAAAGTCAAGTGTTATAGTTACCTGGTAGTAATTTTACTCTCAAGTATACTACACATCTTATCTAATTCTCCTCTTCAATTCTGTTTCTCTTCTGCTGTTGCTCATGAAATCTCATACAAAATGTTTAACATCAAAAGTTTCTTTTCACATGCAATAATGCATATTTTATAAGCATAACTTATTGACTATTTGTATTCTCCGTGGGAATATGAAATGAAGCATAGTCTCTTGGTCTTATAAAACCTATTCATAACCCGTCTCTTCATTTTCAAATTTGAAAAATTGAATTTTGTAATATAAGAAAGAGTTGAAATAATATAGTTCAACAATAATGATTGCAAGTGACAAATATTTGAAAATTTCTCAGATTTGTATTGGCTACATCTTTCAAATTTTTACCATTTTTTTCAATGAAAGTATACATTTTCAACTTATGTCCCAATACATCATGTTCCATTTCTTACTTTGAATGAAAACCATACTTGTAACCAATCAACATATTTAATAATAAGCCTTCACAAGAGAAGCATGGTTAAGAATGATCAACCTTTTCACTTCAAATCATTTTCAACCTTTTTCATTCAAACAATTTTGCAATAATGACATTCAACATAAATTAATGACAACAATGCCAATATTACCAAAATTCTCCCCCTGTGGCATTGATGGCAACATGATTCCTCTTCTGTTGACGCTCATGGAATTACCTCTTCTTTTACCCCCATTTTGTCTCCATACCTCTGCCTACTTCCCCCTTTGACATCAATGACAAGTGATTTACCTCCTTTGATTTTTTGTTTTATTTTGTTTTTATTTTCTAGTTGCAGGACTTGAGAATAGAAGCACATTCAATACTTCAATTTAGGAAACCATGTGAATTATAAATGCCAAGTATCAACGCAATATCAATGCTGGACAATGAAAAGCTCTTTAATTGCAAATACTACTTCAAAAAATGTTCAATAAAGCCATTCAAAATCCCTTCTCCAATGCCTTTGCATGTTAGGACACAAAATCCTAATTTATAAAAATATTGTTGAGTGATCCAATTAGTAGGTTGTTCTCCATAATTGAATTAGTAGTGTATGTATATGGATAAAAAAATAATAATGGTGCATATATGTATATATATCACCGGAAGAAAATGAAAGGCTAATACCAAATGAAGGCTAATGAGAATTAAGAAAGGCCACATTTTATATAGACCATTTCAACATCCAATTAATTAATACCAAAAAGTTGATAATATTAATTAATAAGGCTTGTACTTTTACAAGACACATACATATATATAAATATTTTATACGAGGCTGCACGATGACAAGTGACGAGGGTGTGGGCAACGTGAAGGAGGTGAGAGTTTCCCACTGTATGAGCCTCCATTATCTTTGTAAATGCACTGTAATGTAAACACATGGTCCTTCTAGCACGATGTATGAGCGAACACTATGCACATATCTTTGTACAGTGGGAGGACTTCATCGCTAAACACTGCGATGCTTAAACTTCATCGCTGACCACTGTTGACATTTGATGAAAGCCCAACATATGGCGTACGATGGGACCAAGAAGGGAGAAAATACCCAAATATTTAAAGAGGATAAATTCAGCCGAATGCCTGAGTGTCCAATTTAGGGCATAAAACCCTAAAAAACTCATTAAAAATTAATTCCAAGCTGCTTCATAATAGGTAGTTACAATAAAAACATAACTCCTACATTGTTGTTATAAGGTAATATTACTCCACCACAACTGAATCATTTTTTAGATTCATGTATGAAATGATGCTTATATATATGATTAGCTTACAACTGAGACATTAGTCCTATCAAGATTGATGCAAATGGAAGTGAATTATGTGCTACAAGATAAAAAAAGAAAACTGTAACCGTCAACTATATTATCTGATATTTGGGAGAGTGAGTGCAACTCTTGGGGAATGTTTCGACTACAAATGCTAAGGGAGAGTGAGTACTCAAGGACAAGGCTACAATTTTCTAAGAGATTGCACTCTATTGAGATTATGTGATACCATGAAAGGATTACATGTTGTGAATAATAAGAGCAATGTCATACTAAAAAAGAGAGATGTCATAATAAAAAGGGTTGTTGTCATATCTTATTGAATAATTTTCTAATAATTCAACCATATAACCATAACACTCTCCTCATATGAATAATGCTAGTCAAAATAAGATATTTTTCTCAAACATTAACACTCTCCTCATATGAATAATGCTAGTCCAAATAATATATTTTTCTCAAACATTAAACAATAAGTCTTCTCCACATAATAATGAATTTCTTAATGAGAAATACCTAATACTCCATGAATTTTGATACGAATTGATGTATTTGCTCCAATTACTAATTCCCAGGCTGGAGGAACTGCAAAAAATCATTATCTTAGAGATAATAAACAATATTCCTTCCTCTATGTTGCCCTTTTTCTCACAAGGACAAAAACAACTTCGACATTATATCTTTAAACATAAATAGTCGTGAGAGATCATAATATGCATAATGCATTATATTATAACTCATTGATATGAAATGATCATAAGTTAAGATTGATGTAGAATTTATAAGCCATTAATGAATAGAATGTTAACCGAAAGATCCGTGAAAACTGCTCGAGAAGAAGACTTTACGATAGATGAGAAAACATAATTAGGATGCAAAACATAAGTGAAAAAAACAAAAAAACAATGATACGAGACAACAAAGTTGATTACGGAGTTCGTCCTTGATGGACTACGTCTCCGGGTCCACTTTCAAGATAGGTGACCACTTTATTAGGATTGAAACCAAGGAGGTCGATTACACAACAATTTGATTGAATTGAATGTGCACCCAGGCACTTCTGGTAACTATCATGAGAAAGCTCTTTGAACCAGCTTTCCAATGCTTGTCACGGTTCCCAATTCCGACTCCAGATGCTCTTGTTACACTGAAAAAAAATCGACTATAACCTCCAGAACCTGCATACAAAACCCAAAAACCACCAATGTCCACTTCTATGAGCAAAACCTCTTTTTAAAACCCTCCAAGTACTTTCGAAATTCATCAGGTAGAGTTTAGGAATGAATCAATTGAAATTTAGAGTTTGTTGGACTTGGTCTTACTAGGTTTTTCCACCTTAGGATAACACCATGGTCCTTTAATTAATGTTAAAATGAAACTATAACAAAAAACCCATTTATAAACGCTATATTAAATCAGAACCGTAAACGGTTTGCTGACCGGGCAGAAGAGGGCAGCCGTTACATGTGACCAGCTGTAGGCTGCCACCTCCATGCTTACCCCCGACTGTTACAGTTATTGTGCGGTGATCCTGGCGGTTCCAACGAAGATTGTTCACATGTCGATACAGTTATGGTTGCAGTTAGATGAACTCTGCCCAGTTATCATTCGCTGATGGTCTATGGTGACTCCGCCTGATTTCCATTCCGTTGTTCACATGACTGCTACCCCTGCGCAGTTTCCAAGCTGGTGGTTAACATAAGCCCGATGGTTATCCGACCTCCATTCACATGATTACTACCAAGCTTGACTCCATACCTGCTGCGGTTAATGCTAACCCCATGGGTATTGGTCACATTTAGATGCTCCGACACGGTCTACCTCCGTGGTTATGACTGTTATAACAATTTACAATGTTTTGTAATGTATTTAATATGGTTTAGAGGGTAATGAACTTAGGTTTATGGTATTTTAGTGTGGTTTAGGTTTAGTTTAAGGTTTAGATACAATGCAATGTATTTAGATATAGGTTAATGGGTTTAGGTGTATGGTTTTAGCATAAGTTTATAATGTATTTACCATAGATTTGGATTAAGGCATGAGATTTAGGTTTAGGTTTTCCTCCATATATTTTAGAGCTAGGGTTTAGTCAAGGTTTTAGCCTTACATCAAAAAAACCTTTTACATCAATTTGTCTCAAAGTGACATTCACGACATTCGTCACATGATGACGACAACCAAACCATGCAATATGGATGACAAACCCACATCGACACCAAATCCTGCGAGACAGACAACATTCACATATCAACGATGAAATCCTAGTGGAACTAACGATAGCCACATGTCGACAACCAGGTACAAAACCATATCATCATGAAAACCATTGACATCACCTGATCAACCTGAACCATAAAAAACACTGTCGAAACTGAATGACATCGGATTGAATTGCTGATGATGACACTGAACCTGTGTAACTTATTTGATGAGATCCTCCTGGATCAATCCTCTCCACTTGAAAGCTTTTGGACCATAAAAGTTTGACTTAAACACATAGTCAATGAGGGTAGAACTCCCTCACTCTCCACCTTGCCCTGATGATGTACCAATACATTTGATCAACCACCTGAAAGTGATGACCTTGATGATGCTGACCATGGCACATTTTGAATCAGTGACCTTTTTCATCCATCTACAATATGTATGACTTGTGATGATGGTCAAACAACTTGTTATGAACATGGCAATTGATTTATTTCCACGAAATACCATGCATTAGTGATTCATACACATCTTTGAAAACAATCTCTGCAAGATGTTGTTCAATACTTTTGACATGTATTAACAATCTATTTTTCGGAATGACAGAGACAATCAAAGGCATTTTTTTCATCATACCAGCTATACTTTCCTGATTCCTATTTACTGACTGAACTTGTTGCAATAAACCCATCAAACTGTTATATGAAAACTACTGCAACTTAGTTTGAATTTGAAAGTATTGAATTAGCTGTTGATTTGTTTGAATCACTATTTCTTCATTTATTAAATGATGTTTCCATTGATTAGCACTTTCCCCTGATGCATAAGTTTCCATTAGATACTTTGGCACTGCTTTAGAAAAGGCTTTGATATGAAAACAAATATGTTTCCTCTCCACTTGAAAAGAGGCTTCCAAATTGTTTGAAACATGAAATGGTGACACAATAAAACAGAAATTTAACATTGAATTTCCCCAATACTGACCTGCATACTTGTGACTTATAACTTCCAAACTTGGACTAAATTGATTCATTCTGACATTAGGAAGAGGAGCTTTAGGCATCAGTTGTAATTCATGTTGTATTCCCTACTTATGAGTAATATGTTTGGTTTATTTAACTAGAACTGAAAATGTTTCTACCTCTTTGATCAAACTATCTTTAAGATGAGACTCATAACCTGAACAAACATCCTATCGATTCTTATGTTGTTCCTTTACACACATGATTACAAATATTTTATTTGAACTTCTTAATCGCTTCATCTGATTAGAAACAACTAAATTCAAGTGATTTTTATTTTGATGTGCCCTGACAATAAATTCAATCCCATCTTTCTTAAGGTGATATTTATTATCTCTTTTGTAAAATACTGCATCATGATCATAAAGATAAGGACTTCCTAAGACAACTCCACATATGTCTACTGGAACCACATCTATTTCCACTTCATCAACATAATTAGTTGTAATGGCAAATCTCAATCGACACTATTTTGTGACTTTTATCTGAGTTGATTTATTTATCCATCCTAATGGGTAAGGTCTTGGATGATTCCGTGTCTCCAAACCCAAATTCTTAACTAAATATTCAGATATTAGATTGGCTTGTGATCCATTTTCAAACATTGTATCTATCTTTTTGTGCTTAGAATTTATCCTTATGTTAAACAATTCAACTCTTTTATCCTCATTTGAAGGATTTACGTTTGATGAAGATGCAATAGATTTCAAACTTGAACCAATGTCAGAAGTTTTACATATTGTAACCATAGCAATTATCCTCCTTTCATCAGCTGAATATGAACCTAGATCTTGTTGGACTGCTACAATTGCCTTCTTTTCATCCTTCTCCTTAAGGAACTTTTTGGGCTTAAGTTCTAGATGAAGTTTCTAACACTTCAATTCATCATGGCTGATTCCTTGGCAATGAGAACAAGTAGGTCTTTCCTTCTGAGCTATCGCTGATTTCTTTCTCTTCGAATTGTTCTTCCCCTTACTGTCATTGGAATATTTGATTTCCAACTCTTTGGATGATTGCGGTGAAAACTTGAATGGTCTACCACCTGATTCAATATGTATGGCCTAAACACACACTTCATCAAAATCATTAGGATTAAACACCAATAATGTATGCTGCAAATATGAATGTAAACTATCGATGTATTTTAATAAAGTTTCACATGTATCCAATGAAATACCAAGCGCCAATGCTTTCTTTCTAAACTCCTAAGTAAACTACTGAACACTCTGCCCTTTACCTTGCCTCAAATGCTGCCAATCAATAACAGCTTACTGCATGTATCCTAAAGGATAGAATTGTTTCCTAAGAGCTTTTAAAAACTTAGACCATGAAGAGATGACTTTTCCTTTTCGCTTTACATCTATCTGAGTTTTACTTTCCCACCAGATTAAAGTTGTTCCCCCCATTCTAAGTGTAGCTAACTAAATTTTCATTTTATTTTCAGAAATTTTCTGAATAGGGCAATACACTTCTAACTGCTTAATCCAGTTATCTAGCTTTTTAGGATTCATTTCACCATCATAAATAGGTAATTCAAATTTTACATCAAGTTTCAAAAGAGATGTTTTCTTAGGTTTCTTTTATGTATCAGATTCCGCACTGGAAGAAGAAGAAGAAGAAGAAGATGATGATGGATATGATGGAGGTGAAGGTGGTTTATCATCCTTGCCTTTATTGTTTTCCTTCTTCAATGTCTTTGAAGAAGAAGCTACATCTCTCGCCTTCTTGTCTTCGTAGAGTTCTCCCAACATCTGCTACGTAGTCAAGAATGCTTGTTGAAACTGTTCATCACTCATCTTAGTTTCAATATTTTCACATTCATCAGATCCTGTCATGGTCGACTTATGAACGACTTGTCGCTTTCCAATCTCTGGATCAATCTGCTCAAGGATTCCTTCTCCACATTGCGACTTTGACCTAGTTAACATTCAATGGAAAATTCTACAAACGCAACCTGCTATGATACCAAATTATATGATCTGAAATGACCATAATTTAAAACTGATGTAGAGTTGATTAGCCATGAATAGAATCTTAACTGAAAGTGCTGAAATCCGTGAAAACTGCTCGAGAAGAAGACTTTGCGACAGATGAGAAAACATAGTTAAGATGCAAAACAAAAGTGAAAACAACAAAAACACAATGATACCAGACAACAAAGTTGATTACGGAGTTCGTCCCTGATGGACTACGTCTCCGGGTCCGCTTTCAAGATGGGCGACCGCTTTATTAGGATTGAAACCAAGGAGATTGATTACACAACAATTTGACCGAATTGAATCTGCACGCAGGCACTTCTAGTCAATGTCATGAGAAATCTCTCTGAACCAACTTTTTAACGCTTGTCATGGTTCCCAATTCTAATTCCAGATGCTCCTATTACACTGAAAACAAAATTTACTATAACCTCCAAAACCTACATACAAAACCTAAGAATCACCAATGTCCAATTCAATGAGCAAAACCTCTTTTTAAAACCCTCCAAGTACATTCAAACTTCCTCAGGTAGAGTTTAGGGATGAATCAGTTGAAATTTAGAGTTTGTTGGAATCGGTCTTATTAGGTTTTTCCACCTTAGGATAACACCATGGTCCTTTAATTAATGTTAAAATGAAACTGTAACAAAAAACCCATTTATAAACTTTATATTAAATCAGAACCGTAAATGGTTTGTTGACCGGTCGGAGGAGGATGGCCGTTACATGTGACCAGCTGTAGGTTGCCACCTCCGCACTTACCCCCGGCTGTTACAGTTATTATGCGGTGATCCTGGTAGTTCCGATGGAGAGTTGTTCACATGCTGATACGGTTATGGTTGAGGTTAGATGAACTCTGCCTGGTTATTGTTTGCTGACGGTCTACGGTGACTCCGCCTGATTGCCATTCCATTGTTCACATGACTACTACCCCCACGCGGTTCCAAGCCGATGGTGAACATAACCCCGATAGTTATCCGACCTCTGTTCACATGATTACTACCAACTTTGACTCCATACCCACTGCGGTTAATGCTAACCCCGTCGGTCTTGGTCACATGCAGATGCTCCGACATGGTCTACCTACGTGGTTATGACTGTTATATCAATTTACAATGTTTTGTATTGTATTTAATATGGCCGAGAGGGTAATGAACTTAGTTTTATGGTATTTTAGTGTAGTTTAGGTTTATTTTAGGGTTTAGATACAATGCAATGTATTTAGATATAGGTTAATGGGTTTAGGTGTATGGTTTTAGCATAGGTTTATAATGTATTTACCATAGATTTGGATTAAGGCTTGAGACTTAGGTTTAGGTTTTCCTCCATAGCTTTTAGAGCTAGGGTTTAGTCAAGGTTTTAGCCTTACATCAAAAAAACCTTTTATATCAATTTGTCACAAAGTGACATTCGCGACATTCGTCACATGATGAAGACAACCAAACCCTGCAATATGGATGACAAACCCACGTCGACACCAAATCCTGCGAGATGAATGACATTCACATATCGACGACCAAATCTTGGCGGAGCTAACAAAAACCACATGTCGACAACCAGGCACAAAACCATATCATCATGAAAACCATTGACATCACTTGATCAACTTGAACCATAAACAACATTGTCAAAACTCAATGACACCAGACTGAATTGATGACGACGACATTGAACCTATGTAACTGATCTGAAGAGATCCTCCTGGATCACTAACCATTTGCCAGAATAACATATTTAGGCTAGGGATGTTGAGGCTATCGATATTATTTACTTGACTTTCTATCTCCCGCCATCTATTTCTGTTTCAGTAAAATTTTGAATAAGTTATAATTATATTCTAGACCACATAATTGTTAGTCTACCTTTTGTTACTTTCCCTACCAACATTAGTTCCTTATCATTATAGATAGGAGTTATCTTGAGCTCTTAATTCTCTTTGGACTCCCATTTTCTTGCTTGAGTTATTGTGGTACTCTCTTAGTCTTCTCTTGTGAACAATTCACACATAGTGGATTTGAATCAACTTTTTAATGTATACAATTATCAAAGTTGGTGATGCCTCTTTCAAATGTTTTGTTTTGTTTTGTTTAAATTTTAATTTAATAACTGAAGAATATAGTCCATAACACAATAGATTTGAATTTTAATCTTATGAATTGTACTCTTCAACATTTTCATTTGATAGAATTTTCTCCCAGAGTATTTGAAATTGCAAAGCCTCATTTTCTTCGAATGGTTGTAGTTGCTCTATGTGATTGATGATCCCCATTTTCTATAGTATGTATGTTTTATTCCATAAATATGGAGAATGACCACTACATAGGTTGCAATTTCTTTTCAAAATAAACTCTGTATTAAAACAGGTTCAAACTTTTGATCCTATCCTCACGTCCAAAAACTGCCTCTTTGAATTTGAGTGTTTTGTTTTAGAACAATGATAAGTTCTTGATGAATTGAGTCTATACTAAAATCCTTGAGATTTTGGATCTTCATTTGATCAATAAAAGGTATTGTGTTCAACTATGTTTTTGAAGCACTTCAAGGGATTTCTTCTTTTGATGATAAATACATTTTACTTATTCAATCATTCACCATTTTCATGCATGAGGTTAGGTCAGAAATATAGCATTCAAATATTTGTGCTTATAATACAATGCTAAAGGATTTAGAGGGATCCTAGTGATGCATTAAAATGCATCAATGTAGCTTAATCACATGCTGGCCTTCTGATTGTAGAAGAATTTTCATAATTTCTGTAGTAGCAGCCTATTGCAATCATAAAATATCTATTCATGAAATGATCATTTACACCAATATTGTACTTGATCATTTATTGAGATAGATTTTTCATATATAACTTGCAAATAATATGGTCCAGATGGCAATCTCATGATGCTTCATGATGAAGGCTTCTAGAAACTAGACATAAATATGTATAAGGTCTGCTCCTCTAGGCTTGATGGCAACACCTTTATTTTTTCTTTCACATATATATCTTTGAAGAGATCTCAAATTTTCTTTATTAATAGATCAAATTTTAGCTGAATACATGAGTTATCATAATGTACATTGATTCATTCCATATACATATTTAGATTGATCAGAAGTTGAAGAATTTTGAGAAATTTTTGTTGTTGCCAATATACAATGAGTTAAACTCATCTTCAACATGTTTTGACTAGATATGAAAATGTCTAACAAGACTATGTACATTTGAGAATATTTACTTACATGCTTATATCAAGGATATATACATATGTACACTTTTTTTTCTTCCATAAAACTTTATATTAAGGAATGAACCTTTGAATGATGAACATTATTGAAGTCACTTGTTCATGAAGAAGATGCCTTGATCTTGTAAGTTGATGATGGTCCTTTGTTCTTGCTACTTCTTGACTGCTTCAAATTCTTAACACAAGCATAGGCTTCTTGTTCCTCTTCCTTACTCCTTCTTGCTCATGTAGTCCCCCCCTGGTTAGTGCACTCAATTTCATATTCTCTATAATGTTTTAGGCTCTTATTTTGAAGTCAAATTAGTGAGAAACGTTTGCAGGAGCTATCCCTAATTTGTTTCTCAGATATTTAAATGGTTCTCTAGAAAGAGGCTTTGTAGGTATATCCTCTATTTTTTATTTTGAGGGAATGCATTCCATATTCACTGTTCGCTAGGCCACTTTCTCTTTAAGGAAGTGGTACTTTATAGGAACATGTCTAGTCTTTGAATGAAGCACATGATTTTTTGAAATACTTATTGCACTTGTATTGTCGAACTTAAGAGATGTAGGTTCACTGAAATTTACCTTCATATCTTGTAGATTCTGTTTCATCCACAACACTTGTGTGCAACAATCAACATATGCTATGTATTCAAATTCTGTTGTAGATAGAGAAGCTGATGACTGTTTCTTGATTAAAAATGCAATCCTAAGACCCTCCTAAGTAAAATGCAATGCCATTTGTACCTTTTTTTGTCATCCACACAACTGGTCCAATCTGCATCTGTGCATGTTTTCAATGTAAATTTCTTACGGTTTGAGTATCATAGTCCATAATCCCTTTCAAGTATCTGAATATCCTCTTTATTGCTAATAAATGACTTTATTTAGGTGATGATTGATATATTTCCACTAATTCGATTGCCAAAATTATATCTGGTCTAGAGGTTGTTAGGTATAGCAGGCTTCCTATCATAGATCGGTAAAGTCTCTGATCAACATTAATTGATTCATCATCTGCACATAGCTTGCATCCAATTTCCATGGGGGTTGAGATGTTGAAAAGTGTAACTAGGTTTAGTCTTCATTATTATATGTAATTGTGATTTTATGCAAAAGATATAAAGAAGAAAAAATAAAATTATTGTAATGTTTTCATCATGGGTTTCATGAGAAAGAAATTTTATAGTTAAGGCTCCCATTGTGAGCCCTTAGGGATTTTGTCATCTTGTCATAAAAGTATGAAGTGTCATTTTCATGTATTGGAGGCATGTTACACATTGCAAGAAGTCAAATTTGTTTTTGTAATTCACCCTCCAAGACCTTGTCACTAGCCCTCACTCTAGTCGGCCTACAATAAAAGGATAATTCTAGAGAGATGAAGTTGACCTACTCTAGTGAACATGTCGACCTAAATTTCATGGAAAAACCACTATATATAGCAGTGCTTGACCTCATTTGGAGCATAACAATTCGGTGAAGCAAGTATGATATAATCAAGTGCGCAAATCATCCTAGAAGGAACCTTAAATTCAACGAAGGAAGAAGGAAGGATAGCAAAGGATAGTGTCATTATTGTGGACTATTTTTGGGCTAGTCTATCCTCACATGTGCGAATATTGTAGGTCCAAAATTGGCAAAGAAAGATTGAAGATTGCAGTTACATAAAAGTGATATTGTTTGGGTGAAGAACTTCTATGAAGGAAGTCGAGTAAGAGAGAAAAGAGTCTCCCTCAACGAGGAGACTATACAATAAGCAAAAATGATCTAGGGTTTCTATCGTGTAGAAAAAGGATGGAAGACCTACAAGAAGAGGTTGAAATTCTGAAGGAAGCCAATAAGAGGAAGAGGAAGAGTTGCGTTGATCTAAGGGTGAAGAGCAGGCTTGTGAATTGGTATTGGAAGGGATCTAGTGTCAAGGGTCTTTGTCATGGTCTTGGTATTCGTCAATTGAAGGTTCTATAAGAAAAA
Source organism: Pinus tabuliformis (assembly GCA_031772625.1). Lineage (NCBI taxonomy): Eukaryota > Viridiplantae > Streptophyta > Pinopsida > Pinales > Pinaceae > Pinus > Pinus tabuliformis. Next base: position 1,406,697,991 of record CM062816.1, on the reverse strand, counting down.
TTTCATTTGGGTTTTCCTCTCAAAGAGTGAGAGGTTTTGGCCCTGGTTGACAACCTATATACTGTGTCTCCTGTCTATTTATTTTTCATGAATTGGTAATTGTCTTGATGAAAATAACACACTAATAACTCAAGAAGAAAAAAGACACTCACAAGTAATTATCATAGTAGAGAAATCACCTATCTATTAATGCCCTAGATTTCTCAACATGGTATTAGAGCTAAGGTAACAAAGTCAAGGATAGGCATTTAATAAAAGAGACACATACGAATAAAGTATCAAGAAAGGGATCAAACCGAGTCAAAGAATATCAAAGAAAAATTTCAATATCTATATCATACCAAAACCCTAGATCAAAAAAATCTACTTCAGCAAAAGTCTTGGAATCATCATCAAGGAGGAAGAAGAAAGAAAGACAAAAACCCTAGAAACATTCCTGAGATCATCACTCAACCATAATATAAGGAGTGTAAGCTTCTTCAAAGACTAAATAAGCCTATATCGAAGAACATTGTAATCATCTTCAAAATTGTTTCTAAAGAAATCTCTCTCTCATTAAAGCAAAGCTTTAACCTTTGAAGAACTTCATCAAAGTGATCTCTTTACCAAAGGGATCAATGATTACTCTTGTAGAAAGAATATATCAAGGAGTAGTCTTCTACTATATATATCACTATCAATTTAAAGGAGGAAGCAGTGGAGAAAGCAACATCTACTCAAGTAAGTATATTTATGACTTCATCTGAATCTATCAAAATGCATTTTTGCAAGGAGAGCAACAAATTAGTTGGGGCTTCAAATTTCCTTACATGGAAGGAAATAACATATTTAAATATTATTGAGAATGAAGTCATGGAACATATCAAGGGGTCAATAACCCAATCTCCTAAAGAATATGCTCAAGAAATTTCTATATACATGAAAGGGGAAGTGAGGACCCAGAGGATTCTCATAGAATCCATCAAGGACTCTCTCATCCCATGTGTATCAAAATTAAGCACTTCAAAAGATATATATAACAAATTGGTAGAGTTGTTTTCCGTAAGTACTGCAGGAGAAGTCATCTCTCTAAGGAAATAACTCTACAAATTGAAGATTTCAAAGGAAGAAAGAATAGCCTCATATTTCATGAGGATTTCAAAAATAAGAGATCAACTTCAAGGTCTGGGTGAAATAATGTCTGACAAAGAAATGACCATTATAGTATTAAATGCACTACAAGAGGAATGGGGCAACTTCACTTCAAGTATTTATGGGAAGAAAGGAGCCACTCCTTTCCAGGATCTATGGTCATTATGAAAGATTGAAGAAACTAGAATAAAGGAAAAAACTAACATAGGATCAAATGAGAAAAATCAAGCATATGTTGCTATGACAAAGAGAAAAGGAAAATTTGGTCCTCAAAATCAAAAGAAGAACATGGCTAAGATTCAATGATATGGATGTCAAGAATATGGGCACTATAGAAGAGATTGACCTAAACTTAAAAAGTGCAATAACAAGAGAAATAAGGAAGAAGCTCATATTACCGAAGAAGTGGAAGAACCTGAGACAAAGAAGCTTAAGAAGGAGGAAGTGAGAGATCTCTACTATGACTAAGATAATCTCCTCCACCAAAAGTACTATTCAGTTGTGTCAATTATATCTATCTATATAGGAAGCATTTTAAATAATACATAATGCATAATATTAGAAAATGGCATCATGGTAGAAGCATTAGAAGTAAGAGCTCATGGCATCACCATTGGTAACATGAAGGATGTCTAGAATACAATATATGAAAGTCAATTATGAAGGATATATCTCTTGGAAACCTCATTGAAAGCTCAAGTGACACTTATGGAAAAATGAAGAAGTCATCTAGGACAAGGCTCACCATACATCAGTCAAAAGGTAACTTCTATAGGATAAGATATGCAAGATCCTCAAGATTCTCTGATGAAATCTTCAATGTAAGGTTCACCGATCATGAGGGGAAGAAAGTGTTTCATTAAGAATTCAAAACTTGTGGAATTCGTGGGATGATGGTATGATGACATAAGTAAATCATATCAAGGGATTGAAGATCCTTCATTCAAAGGAAGTTGTTGCAGGAACTAGATGACCCAAAGGAAAAATGAGGTATGTATGTTTACATTTGATATTGTGGAAGTCATGTCATATGGTTGCAAATATCATGAAACAATGATCTATATTAAGAGCATGATCAAAAGAAAGGATCTCCTCCCTAAAAGGGATTCAGGAATGCATGGGTCACATATTCACCAGATGAAATCAACGTAATATGTCCTCATATGAAGTATGAGGTGGTTGACTACAATTGAAGAACTTTGATTGGAATTTCCTGGGACTGAAATGTGTGAAGAAAGGAAGGAAGAGATAATAGAATATGCAACAATGGTAAAGGAAATCAACATCCAAAAGACAAAGAATATTTGACTATGATATATCCTAAAAAGATATCAACACTCTGATGGAAGTCTGGAAAAGATGGAGACCCTTGACAATACATATCTTTAGGAGATGTGTCAACATGTATGTAGGATACTGATGCTTACAGGAATATGTCATGATGACAGACCATCACAAAGGTATTTTTGTTTTAAGTGTTTATTTCTTATTTTTGAACAAGTATCTGGATGGGCTTATGCAGGACTGCCATAGGAAGAACTGTGGATTTGTTCCCCAAGGACCATGTAGAAGGATGTAAGATCCTTCCGAAGAATATAGTATGAAGAAGGTAGCATGACATGAAGCAACTCCAGATGTAGACTGATGGATCAATTTCTGATGAAAGGAATGATGACATGACTAAATCATGGATGAAAGTGATGGATGGTCTGTGCCCTATGAAGAATTCCTAAAATATGAAAAATCCAAAATAAAGAAGGAATTCATGACATCAAAGGAAGGAGATCCTCAAGCAACTGGTTATCTGTTCATCTCCACCTAAGAAGATATTGTAGGTCCCTAATTAAGAGGGAACCTGGAAACAAGTTTCTTACTTGGAAGAAACTTGAAAAATTCCTAAGCCAAGAGGGAGCTTAAGTAAATTCCTTTATTGGAATAGATATATACTCCCTAAATTGAGAGGGAAAGATAGACAAAAAATTTTGGTCTTCACTTGGGAAGATAGAATGGAGGATTGGGTAATCATTTGGCATTTTATGCTCTTTGAGGATGAGATAGGGAATCCAAGAAAAGAGTAGTTTTAGAGGCCCAATATTCTTTGAGGATTGGGAATCCAAGATAAGAATAGTCTTTATGGAACACACCTTGAGAACCTGGGTAGGGTATGTTCCGGGAGAGAATAATGAGAGTGTCTATAAATCATTGGTCTCACCAAAATTGAGATTAGATCTTGTGGAGAGATAACACTGTTTGTCAAGGCCTTGCTATGTGACAATGTTGGTTGATATGATGCTATACATATGTGTTACCAATCTGATTCTTCTTATGAGAAATTTTTCAGATTGAGAATGACCAAGTACCATTATGAATACCTCCCTAGTTAAGAGGGAGTGTTGAAAAGTGTAACTAGGTTCGGTCTTTGTTATGACATGTACTTGTGATTTTATCTAAAAGATGTAAAGAAGAAAAATAAAATTATTATAATGCTTGCATCATGGGTTTCATGAGCAAGACATTCTATAGTTAAGGCTCCCATTGTGAGCCATTAGGGGATTTTTCATCTAATCATAAGAGTATAAAGTGTCATTGTCATGTATTGAAGGCATGCCACACATTGCAAGAAGTCAAATTTGTTTTTGTAATTCAGCCTCCAAGACCTTGTCACTAGCCCTAACTCTAGTCAACCTACAATAAAAGGATAATTCTAGAGAGATGAAGTTGGCCTACACCAGTGAACATGTCGGTCTAACTGTCATGGACAAACAACTATATATAGCAGTTCTCAACCTCATTTGGAGCATAACAATTCAGTGAAGCAAGTCTGAGATAATCAAGTGTGAAAATCATCCTAGAAGGAGCCTTAAATTTAGCGAAGGAAGAAGGAAGGATAGTGAAGGATAGTGTCATCATTGTGGAATGTTTTTGGTCTAGTCTACCCTCATGCATGTGAAGTTTGCAGGTCCAAAATTGGAAAAGAAATATTAAATATTGCAGTCACATAAAAGTGATCTTGTTTGGTTGAATAAATTCGATGAAGGAAGTCGGGTAAGAGAGAAAAGAGTTTCCCTCAAGGAGGAGAATATACAAGAAGCAAAACTGATCTAGGGTTTCTATCGTGAAGCAAAAGGATTGCAAACTTACAAGAAGAGGCTGTAATTTTGAAGGAAGATGAGAATAGGAAGAGGAAGAGTTGTGTTGATTAAGGGTGAAGAGGAGGCTTGTGACTTGGTCTTGGAAGGGCTCTAGTGTCAAGGGTCTTTTTCATGGTCTTGGTATTCGTCAATTGAAGGTTCTATACGAAAATATTCGTTTAGGTTTTCCTCTCAAAGAGTGAGAGGTTTTGGACCTGATTGACAATCTATACACTGTGTCTCCTGTCTCTTTATTGTTCATGAATTGGTAATTGTATTGATGAAAAGAACACACTAATAACTCAAGAAGAAAATATCATAATCAAGAAGAAAAAAGACACTCACAAGCAATTATCATAGTAGAGAAATTACCTATCTATTGATGCCCTAGATTTCTCAACATGAGATAGGTTTACAGTTTTCCATTTGAAACTTTTTCAACATATCTCTAAGGTATTTATCTTAAGAAATGAATATGCCTCCTGAATTTTATAAGATTTGTAGCCCTAGGTAAAAGGTAAGTTCTCCAATCATTGACATATCAAATTCAAAGTTAATCTCTTCAACAAACCATTTTACTAGATGGTCTTTATTATTGCCAAACATAATATCATCCACATACACAAACAAAATTAGTAGTTCTTCTTCATCAAACTTTATGTAAAAATTACTATTAACTCATCCTCTCTTGAAACCCTATTTTTGGAGGTACCTATCCATCCTAGAGTACCATGCCCATGGTGCTTGTTTAAGTCCACACATTACCTTCTTTAACTTGAAAACATAGTTAGGATTATCTGATAATAAAAAACCTTTAGGTTGTTCTATATAGACTTCTTCCTCTAATTCTCCGTTTAGAAAAGAAAACTTTACATCCATTTGGTATACTTTGAAATAATTATAGCAAGAAAAGGCAAAAAACATCCCGATTGTCTCCAATTTTGCAACTTGTGCAAAGTTTCTTCATGGTCAAGACCTTATATTTGTGAGTAACCTTTGCACACTAGTCTAGCTTTGTTTCTAACAATTTGACCTTGTTCATTGATCTTGATTTTGAATAACCATTTTGTGCCAATGACATTCTTTCCAGCTGGTCTTAGTGTCAGTTCCCAAGTCTTGTTCTTTTCAATTTGGTCTAACTCCTCGTTCATAACATCTATCCCATTTTTGTCTTTACGTGCTTCATCAAAGTTCTTTGGTTCAATCTGTGACATCATAACAATATGAAATTGGTCTGATTTCTCTGCAAGTTGCCTCGTTTGCAGTCCTTCACTTTTATCTCTAATATTTTGAATTCTAGGATGATTCTTTTGTGTATATCTTTAGGGACCTTTTGAATGGGTCCTTGTATTTTCTAATTCTTCATCTTGTACTTAATTTTATTTACTGTCAGGATGATGATGGTATGGAGGATTGATAAAACCTATGATCTTGTTCTTATCAGGTAACTCTCCATCAAACTTTACACCTATGCATTCCACAATATTATGTAGTATTTTATTATAGCACGTGTATCCCTTACTTTTTATCAAAATTTCCTAGATTTTCATCATTATTTTTGATATAGCATTTACTCCTGAATACTTTAAAATGTTTGATTGAAGCTGACTTACCGTGACACAATTCATACGGTGTCTTATCATAGTTTGGGCTAAAATGTGCCTTATTGAGAATATGTACTACTATATGTACCGCTTCTGCCCAATAGTTTTGAGAAATGTTTCTTTCTCACATCATGGCTATAGCCATTTGCTGAACATATATGTTTTGTCTCTTGACAACTCCATTTTGTTGAGGTCTGTCTGCAATAGTATACTGTCATTTTATGCCAGTTTCATCACACAAGTCTGCAAAATCTTATGAAGTAAATTCCCCTCCTCTGTCTAACCTTATGCACTTTATCTTGCACCTTGTTTTATTTTCTGCTATTGCCTTGAACATTTTGACTTTTCAAATGCTTTTGACTTCTTTCTAAGAAATGCCACCCATGTCAATCTAGAATAGTCTTACTAAGCTTGATGATATGATGAAAATTGAGATGTTGTTATACAACAAAATTACCCCCTCATCAACCTAGAGGGGAAAGACATGATAACTGAAGCAAAGACCAAGATCACATGCCTTGTTTCCACACTAACGCTGGCTATACACTGACAACATGCTTTATAAAGCTTTTCTGTAAGCCTAAGGGAGCGTTAGTGACCCTACTAACTCTAGTTGTTAGTTTGGGAACAACATTAGTGGATCTTAATGAAGTTCTAAAGGTCAAAGGGGCGAATTGACTCATAAACATCTAGATATTTGCTCCTAAATCTACTCAAGAAAAGCAAGGAAACATCTCAAGTTTGACCTATTTGTTGAATTTCTAGTCCTAATGAAGGAGGCAAATGGGAAAGAGCTGAAAAGCATGGCCACTTCATTTCTTTTACCTTAAAGAACTCATGGAGGAGCTTGGCAACCCTAACTCGATTGCTACATAAGCAAAGCTAGGGCTATGGTGATAGAGGTCAGATCATTTGAAAGGATAACTTACTTGATTGTTGAGCCTAGTCTCAAATCTAAGCATAAGAAGTTGGTAAGAAGGGAGAGAGAGAGAGAAGCTGGAGGGTTAAGGGAAGGCTGATGCAACAGATGGTTGTAATCACTCTTCCGAAATTAATATAGAACTGCAGTTGTACTATCTACTCCGTGGTGTTGGTACTATCATTCATTTACTTATTTGTCCAATACCTTTTAGCATGAGTAGCTTAGTTATATGTAACTAGATGTCTTTTATGTATTCATGTATTAGTTATTAAGGTTGTATGCTGTGATTATGCTTGTCTCTTCTATGTGCAGGACTTGATCTGGAGCTGCCTCAGGGGACTTCCACCTAGCTGCATTGTGCTCTCCAGCAAATCTACACAGAGGCTTGAGGTAATCCATTTGTTTTGCTTTGATAGTTAGTTAATGTTTATGGAAATGCATGTAACTTTGTGAAGATTGCAGATAAACTTACAATCTGCCAAGGGTCCTGGGAAGACCCTTGAAGATATCTCCATTCTCCATACACCATGCATTTTATCCTATAGCAGAATTGGTGAATTCGTTGGGGACTATACATCTAGTTCCTAGTTTACCCAGACAATTCTCAGTTTCCTCCTCCTTCTAAGACCTCCCTATACTTCTTCATTCCCTTTCTGACCCACCAAAACCTTGCTGCATTATGCCTTCATATATTCAGCCTTGACTCTGATCCTAAAAGCCCTGTTTTGAGCTATTTTCCCACACTAACGCATGTTAGCAGGCTACACAGTGATTTATAAATCTCTGTGTCTGCACACACAGAGCGTTAGTGGATCCAATAACTCTCTGTGGCCACTGCTACAGAGCGTTAGTCCCCCAAATCTTGACATACAACCGTATCTATAAAATCAAAGGGATGGGAAACCTGCTCATGGACTGAAAGGGATCTGTAACTGGGAAAGATCCACATTTTTTATTCATTCTTCTGCTTAGCTGGTTAAAATCTGCTTTATTTTGGTTTCAAATAGTTGTTAGGAAAGCATTGGAAAGATTTCTGTTGGTTATGCATGTGTTATAATGACTAGGATGCATGGAACAAATATGAATATGTGAAAGACTCTCACCTGTAGAATACAACTTGTTTTCATCGAATTGAATATTTTTTAAGCATTGTCTTGTGCATGATTTTTGAGTCAGAGTCCCATCACATTTCATACGTCAACTCCCCTACCGAAGACACTAAAAAAGTACACATAAAATTTACCTAAAATCAATCAGTAACTCTTTATTGAGCAAACAAACATTAGTTTAGGCTAGGATCTTGGGATAGGCAGTGTGAGTAAACTGCCCAAGATTAGAAACCAAAACTAGTGTCATTAAAAGAGAGAAAATTCCTTCTGCACTCATACTACCGGGACCACTCCAGTCAAAGCGGAGCTAAATACAAGACAACATCGGACTGTAAGTGAAGGTAGCCCACCTTTTCTTGCAACTCCTTTGGGTATTCTGTGTATTGGGGATCCCTTCAGGGATTTCAGAGCTGAGTCAGGGACTCAGGTATCCTACCCACACAGCGTACTGTCTACGACTATGTCCCCCCCGGTAGTGTCTGTGATCTGAGGTATCCTTAGTGGCCAAGCTTTTAGGGACTTACACAAGGTGACTGGGGCGGGCTACCCTGGTACCTAACACAGACGAACCTACTCTGTCTTCAATTTTTGGGAGGGTTCTCGTCTTCACGAGAGTACTTGGCCCCTCAATCTGAGGTTTGGGTGAAGCTCTAGAGTAACCGTAACTGTACATTTGGCCAACCCTCTCTGTTATTCATTGTGATATTGGGTTTCATCTCCAGTGATTGGTGCTTATCAGACAGGGTCATTTCCCTCTGTTTTCTGATTGATTAACTTAGTGTATTTTTTAGGTACCCGTGTGCTATCATTGAGACTTTAACAAATATCATGATAAAATTTATTGATAAAAATTAATGGTCACCGTGGCTACATCAGGCCCTCGTTTTCAATCTAGACTATTGTTAGGACTTCCTCCACTCATTGTGGAAGATCAGCTGAGCTCTAGTGAACCAGATTTCCCATCTTCAGGGAATCAGTCTCCTAGATCTCACACAGAATCTATTTGAACAACCCAAAATTCAAGTTTGCCGGAGGATTTCTTTACTGAAGGATTTCTTCCTCCCTTTAACCCTCTGCTTAGGAATCCGTTGGACCCACTCTTGGTTCCCGTGTCACTTGTACTCCCTATTTCTTTAGTTGGAACATTTCCATCCATCCCGTCGACGACTAATGGGTTGTCGAACTTTGTGGACACTTTTGGTCCCCCACCACTTCCCCAGTCGATAGTCACCACCACACAATTGATGGCGAACCCTACTATCTCATCTGTCCCAGGTACAAACCCTCACATGACACCCTCCACAAGTGGCACCCAACCTATGCCAGGTTCCACCCCTTTAGTGTCAAACTCTATAACTTCGACAAGTGCTACATACAACGCTCCTTATAATGCTCAATATAGCATGGTTAGCGCGGGTCCCCTCAACCAACAATATGGTTGGCATCCATTGTACAGTTCAACCCCCCAGATTCAAGTATCTGGGGTCACTCCCAGTCTGCATATACCGGTCAGGAACGTAATAGTTCCCCCTCCATTTTCAGGTATACATGGTTAGTCATTGATTGACATGAGCATTCCTTATGTCAATCAAGGACATATGGTTAGTTCTGTGGCAGGCGGGAATCCTCAATGAGGTCCCAACCAATCCATGGGGGCACCTTACTTACAAATTCAAATGAGTCAAGGGGGCACTGCTTATCCTGGGGGAAATTCTATACCCCAACTTCACATTCTTCGTGGAAATCCACACTACAATGCCATACCCCAAGGCAACTACTATACCACGCAACCTATGTATAATATTGAGACTTAAAACGATGTGAGGACCGCAGGGATCCTCAAGTCATATGTCATCACCTTGGTCTGAGTCGGGGGCACCACACACTTTGCGTTTCTTGGCAACGTTGGATATCCCCGAATTGTACAAACTTACAAATGACCCCATCTATCACAACTTACTTTGGCCGCCATTCCCGCATAAAATACCAACAAACATCCCCAAGTTCAAAGGGAAACAAGGGGAGGATCCAAGCACCCATATCACCATCTATCATCTTTGGTGCGTTTCCAACTCCATGGTAGACGATAGTGTCCGGTTACGTCTTTTTCCCTGCATCCTCATTGGCAACGCAACTAAGTGGTACATTGAGTTATCACGCGCGTCAGTAAATATCTTCGACGCTCTAGCGATGGAATTCTTAAAGCACTTCTAGCTACCCATCCACTATGAGACTGGGACAGAGCTCCTCACTTCATTACGTCAGGATACCGCCACCCACATCTCTGATCATATACATGAATGGAGACGTAGGCGGAGGTTAGTCAAAGCTCCCCTCCCAGACTATCTCTTAGCGGACTGGTTCTGCAAGTCCCTACTCCCTCAAATTGCTAAGGATGTCGCCTTAGGTGGTGCAGTCATAGAAGACCAATCCACACGTCGTGCCCAACACTTAGATATGATATATTTACAATCTGGCACTCTTTACAATGTAATCCCCAATGCCCCTCGTAACTCCAATTCTTCCGCTACTCAGCGCCCTGGAACACACGCCCATGGGATTATCAGCGCAACCTCCGGGGTTGCTGTAAAGCAACTCAACGGTCACATTGCCCAGATGTCAGTGGACCCCTCTACCAAATCGACTGCTCTTCCTACCACTGCGATAAACTTTGTGCAGTCTACGCAAAAACTCAGTGGTAAGAACAAGAAGAATAAGAAAAAGACGCTTCTTCTGAGGAGCAGTCAACAAAGCAGCAAAACCCAAAGCAGAAGGCTGCTGCACCTCCTGACGATGGAAAGGATAAACTCACCCGATTCCCTTGCAAAATCTGTGCGCAATACCACATGACATATCTGTGTCCGCGTCTTCAGGAATGCACAAATTTCATTGCTAAAAAGGACATCGGAAGGACCTCTGCTATCCTGAATAATCCTTTCCCTGCGCAGCAACATCAACACCTTATTGCAAACCAACCCCAACCCCCGCAAGGGGGCAATGGTGGTTCACAACATCCTTCAGTTGGTAAAGGATCTTTTACCGTTTACACCTTTGAAACGTGTTGAAGCCTCGAAAATCACTGCAACAACATGGGGGATGACCACCCGGTCCGGACCTTAAAGCAACTCCTTTTCCATTTGGAATAGTGGTTTCGACTGGTTCAACTAGGTCCAGTTACCTTCTTTCAATCTCCAAATGGCCTTAAAATATGACTTTCATTCACCAATGGGGAAGAGACATCAGATCAACCCTCTTGCTGATCAGGGAAGAAAGTGATCCTTAAGCTGATTTGGGGCTCAACCAATCCACTACTAGAGTTTGCCTCTTTGGGAAGGGGACTTAAAAGAATGTAGAAATTATTCTAAATGCAAACTTATTCTAAGATGCAAGCAAAAGAAACTTTCTTAATCCTATCTCAATTAGGCAGATATAGATCTAACCCAATCAAGAGCAAGACATTTAAAGCATTGAGATTTAAATATGTCTTGTTTATAATGAATATCAAGTTAATGAAGTATTTCAATTAACTGACATTATAGATACTAAAACACATCCTATGCGACCTCTTAATTGAAATAATCAATCAACAACACTTAGGAAGAAGTTCACAAAATGATATTGATCATTTAATCAGTAACTTGAATTATTAAACAATAATATGCGAAAGAAGTTCACAACATATCACTATTTATTAAAACAGTATTAAAAGACAAATTTATGAGTAAATAGTTACTTAGAAATCAGAATTCAGCCCATAAGAGCAGATAATAATAACATAAAATAGAGACAAATTACCCATACCGACAAAAGTGCACAAATATGAAAGTAAATTGAGACATTCTTGTTATAAAAAATGAAACTAGCATTTAAAACAATAGTATTCGAAACACTAGTTTATTAAATCCATTTCTCCAGCTCTGGTCTCTAATAGTCCTTTACAATGCCTAAGCTTTTGCTTTCAAAAGCAAAGCTACAATAGTGCAAACTTTGTTCATTATACATAACTTAGAATGTAAAAGAAAAACCTCAATAATCTCCAGATCTGAGATTCCACTCCTCCCACCTACAACTCTAAATCCCTATTACAAAAGTGCTTTTAGAATTCCAGAATTGTAGAAGAGAGCAGCCCCTATTACATTCTGCATTCTGTTATTTATAATATTTCCAAAGGTATTTTTGAGATGAGAGTTTGTTGAAGAAAAATCTGTTCAATCAATTTTATTTGCTCAAAATTCCAATCCTTTAATTGTTGGAGCATTCTCATTGATTAAGATCTTTTTCTCCATATCCCTTCTACTGCTTTCCTGCAAAAAGAAATCAAAATAAATTAAGATGCAACAATAAAATCAAAATATCATTTCTGGCATTAAAACAAATCCAATCAAATGCAATTAATTAAATAATTGAAAATAAAATATAAGCTTTCTATTGCTACCTGGGATGGTTTAATTGGCCAAGGATATCATTGACGAATGGATATGCATTCAGAAGAGGCTTGGACAAATGAAATGCAAAAAATAAAACTCAGAAAAATGATTTTGTTTTAGAATTTCGAAGCTTGATCTTCTGCCTGATTTTCGACCCAATAAATGACCAAATCTGTTATTGAAACCTTTTCAGAAATGTTCTCCTTGATTTTATCTTTCCAATGAGCTGTCCTGGGCCTCATTTGGCCAATTAAAACTCAATCCAAGAGCTTCCAAAGTTGATGGGTAAAATCTGGCACAAATCTGGAAATTTTGTTGTTGAGCTAAAAATCAGAATTTTAATTAAAAATCTAATCCTAAATTAGACTCTAATTATCTAATAATTAATACTAATTTAATGGTTAATAATAAACTAACTAATTATTTAATAAACTGCTTATTAATCTAAGTAATAATTAATTTAATTTAATTTAATTATTATATATATATATATATATATAGATATACACACAATTATTTTAATTAAATTAAATTAATTATATATTTAAATAGTACTTATATTAAAATAATTTAATAAATATTATATTATTAATATTCGTTAGTTATATTAACTTTTAACATGTATGTAAATATTTCAAAATGGATGAAGAAAAAACCAAAAGCTAATAAAATCAAAGTTAAAATCTCCCTCGAATCAGCCTATGTTTTTTTGGTTGAAGTGTTCGTTTAAGAAATATGCGATAAGAATTATGCGAGAAATATGTTTTGCGGCATGAGATTTCATTGCATCGTATGAATGGTTAAGTCGGGTTGTATCAATTGAGGACTCCCGATGCGATTTGCCGATCGTATAAAAAATTATTATTTATATTTTTTGTTATATTTTTTTTATTTTTTTATTTTTGGGGTTTTTAAAATAATGATGTCTAGTTAATTTATGAATTTATCTAAACTACAACCACTTTGAAAATAAAACTAAAAAATTTAAATAAACTACAGCCACTTTGAAATTTTGATTTTTCGGGATTAGTAGTTTATTTTGAAATATTGGAGTAAATTACTAAAATCTTGTTGTTTATGATTTGGCTGTATAAGAAAAAATAAAAAATGTTAGTGATAACTAACTAGGGTTTAATATTTAAAATAAATGCATTATTGAACTAATTTAATTACAAAAATGGAATAATGTACATTTTAAGCATTTTTTTAACTCAGATGACATAATTGATTAGACTTCAAAGGAGTGCCATTTACAAACCAATTGACCAAATGAGGTGAAACAAGTATCAATGAGAAGCTTATAAAAAATTGATTTTAAAAAATCAATCAAAATAAGAATTTAAAGAAAATGAAAAATTAACAAAATCGTAGGGTAATCAATTTAATAAAAATCCTAAAAGGCGTTTAGCCAACATTTTTATAGAAAGGGTCCCCATTATTTGAGGTGAAAAAATAAAAAATAAGCGGTTATGTATATACACAATTATTTTAATTAAATTAAATTAATTATATATTTAGATATTAATTAATTTTAATTATATTAAAATAATTTAATAAATATTATATTATTAATATTCATTAGTTATATTAACTTTTAACATGTATGTATATATTTCAAAATGGATGAAGAATGAACCAAAAGCTAATAAAACCAAAGTTAAAATCTCTCTCGCATTGGACTCATCACATGTTTATTTTTTGGTTTAAGTGTTCGTTTAAGAATTATGCGAGAAATATGTTTTGCGGTATGAGATTTCATCGCATCGTATGAAGGGTTAAGTCGGGGTTGTATCAATTGAGGACTCCCAATGCGATTTGCCGATTATATAAAAAATTATTTTATATTTTTTGTTATATATTTTTTATTTTCTTATTTTTTGGGTTTTTAAAATAGTGATGTCTAATTAAGTTATGAATTTATCTAAACTACAACCACTTTGAAAATAAAGATAAAAAATATAAATAAATTACAGCCACTTTGAAATTTTGATTTTTTGAGATTAGTAGTTTATTTTGAAATATTGGAGTAAATTACTAAAATCCCGTTGCTTTATGATTTGGCTGTATAAGCAAAAATGAAAAATGTTAGTGATAATTAACTAGGGGTCAATATTTAAAATAAATGCATTATTGAACTAATTTAATTACAAAAATGGAATATTGTACATTTTACGCATTTTTTAACACAGACGACATAATTGATTAGACTTCCATTTACAAACCAGTTGACCAAATGAGGCGAAACAAGTTTCAGTGGGAAGCTTATAAAAAATCGATTTTAACAAAGCAATCTAAACAAGAATCTAACGAAAATGAAAAATTAACAAAATCGTAGGATAATCAATTTATTAAAAATCCTAAAAGGCGTTTAGCTAAAATTTTTATAGAAAGGGTCCCCATTATTTGAGGTGAAAAAATAAAAAACGGGGGGGGGGGGGGTTGTGTTTTACCACAAAAAAAAGATAGATCTACAAACCAGAGCTAAATCTTATGGAGCTCCTGTTGCTCATGTAGAGGAACCTTCCTCAAGTCAAAACCCACCGCCACCCAATGATTTGCATATCGAAAGGCCAGTTGCTGACCTTGTGATTCGCCCCCTTAAAGGGGAACTTCGACGCACAACACACAATACATCTACACATGCCGCCCAAAACTACAACATTGTAGAAGACTTGGCGCAAGCATCGTCGGCTATGTCGGTGTTTGAAGTATTACAAACATGTCCAGCACAAAGGAAAGATTTGCTTTCGACTATTAGTGGTATCGACCCACAAGTTTTCATGCTTGCAATTTTCGACATGGAAAAGTGTAAACCTCCTATTTCCCACCAGCTTGCATTTCAAGTGCAAAATTTTTCAAAAGGTAAAGGTATACACAAAACTGTCATCGACGAAGGTGCTTCTACCTGCTTCATGTCGGCTTAATGTTTGCTCACTTTGGGTCTCCAGCCCTATCCCCACTATCGAATTCCCTTAAAGCTTTCGACGGTCACACTTTCACCCCAAAAGGTTACCTAGCTAGCTACCCCATCACCTTGAGTGCGAAGACATTAACAGTGGATATCGAAGTCGTGGAATCTCATAAACTCGAATATAATCTACTTTTGGGCCACAATTGGACTTATGCCATGAATGCCATTGTGTCTTCGGTCTTCCGTATCATCCTATTTCCCTTAGATGGAAAGATAGTCATAGTGGACTAGCTGTCCTTTTGCACCCCAGATTATTCCCTGTTCCTTAGCAGCTCTGTACCCTTAATGGGTAGTGTACTTGAATCTTACGTCAGTATCGGTACTGGTCTATTGAATGGCTCTTCCCTAATGGGTTGTTTCCTTCTTCCTCCACCTGCGGTTCCACAAATGGTCTCTATGGTTTCATCCATTCCTCACGAATCGACCAATCCTTGGATCCTCACAACACCTTTAGACATTGACACTTACAAAGAAAATGTCGCTGTCACCAGCTGAATTGGCCTACCAGGCCATTCAATTTGCATCCAAGTCTCCGGTGCTTTGGTCACGGCCAATAGTACCACTGCCCCTCCCATAACAACTCCTTCTTTCGATCCCCTCAATCAAGTCCTACCTATGGACGAAGATATTAGATAGATCATGAGTTTAGAAGAGTGACCTTGGGAGGACTCGCACCATAGTGTCTCGATATTTGATTCGGACATGATGCCTCTTCAAATCCTGTCACCTGACGCACCTGAAATCATTTCCTCACCACATACGACTATCCAAACTTTGGACTCGGAGGGAAACATGGGCCATCTTTCAAAGACATTGCTCATTGATATTTCAGTCAAGACAGGCATCGTGGAAAACAAACATATTGGAGCCAATCTCAATCCTGAGGAAAATGTGAGCTTCACTTGCCCTTTTAAGGATTTCCGTGATGTTTTTCCTTGCTATTATGAGGAAATGCATGGCATAGACCTTCTATTGTCAATAATGAGATCAAGAAGGATCGAGCATTCTTTTTACAGTATTTTTCTTGCTCGTTGATTTGAAAAAACCTCGAGTCTCCTTCTTCGGGCTCGTTAAACTACCACGAAGAAGATCGAGCATTCTTTTTATGGTATTTTTCTTGCTCGTTAATTCGAAAAACCTCGAGTCTCCTTCTTTGAGCTCGTTAAACTACTACAAAGAAGATATGAGCATGTTCTTTTATGGGATGTTTTCTCACTCTAAAAACTGAAAAATCCTCGAGTTTGTCATTATTGGGCTCGTTAAACACATACGATGACGGTCCGAGAAACTCTTTTTCACTCTTTTTTTACCTCATTAAACTGAAAAAGATCATTAGAGCATTCTTTTTAGGCGCTTTTTTCTCGCTCATAAAACTGAAAAAAATCCCGAGTTTTTTCTTTAGGCTCGTTAAAAATTTATAAATATGACTTGAGCATTCTTTTAGGTACTTTTCTTGCTCGTTAAACTGAAAAATCCTGAGTTTTTGTCATCGGGCTCGTTAAAAATCTATGGCAGCAACAAGATCACTTGCTTTTTTGGGACCATTTCTTGCTCTTAAAATTGAAAAATCCCCGAGTTTTTCCCCTTCTTCAGGCTCGTTAAATCTACGAAGAAGGAATGAGTAGTTCTTTTACCTCTTTTCCTTACTCAATAAACTGAAAAAGATACCTTGAGTTTTCTTCATTTGACTCGTTAAAATTTGATAAAGGTATTGAGTTTGTCATCGCATGACTGATTAAAAATTCATGACGAAACATGAGTTTAGTCCGTATCCTTGTACTCGTAACAAAATGAGGTCAACATCTATTGAACATAGGTTTCTCTTTATTCGTATTCAATAGATTAACTCACGAAAAAGTAATTGATTCGGGTATACTATTAACCTTTTGTCGCACCTGGTTAACAACTATGACAAAGGGACCACCATGGAGTCATTCTTTACGATCTTTTCAGACTCTCTAAATATGAAAAGACCACTGAGTTGTCTAGTCTGGACTCATTAAATTATACAGACAAGATATAGAGTTTCTCTTTTTATGATCCTTTTCAAACTCTCAAAACATGAAAACATTGATGAGTTTGCCTGTCTGGACTCATTAAAATAATCAAATAGCCATAGAGTCACTCTTTTCGCGGTCCTTTTCAGACTCTTAAAATATGAAAAGATCGACAAGTTTACCCGTTTGGACTCACTAAACTAATTAGAGGGGGAAAATAGACAATACAATTGCATTCAATATTAGAAAGCGTGGTTTGGCAGCAGTCGTTCCCTTGAACATGGCACTCCCTCAGATAAACCTTCCTTGTGACGGCCTCTCAATATGAATCCTACCATCCTATGAGTTTAGCTTAAATACCCCGATGTTCTTGCATTTCTGTATCCTAACACTCTTTGGTGTTCATGAATCTAGTGCTGCATGGTTAAAACCATTGTCGTGCCTTCTATTGTTCAAGGGTTAACCTTTTGTTTCCTCCATCAACCCATCAAGCATATCCTTTCATCATGCCCTCTGTTGTTTAGACCCAATGCTCAAAGATTCCTCAAAAAACAAATCATTCATATCCCGATTCGTGTCGATTGATGTAGGACACATTATTGCCTACCTTTCGACATGTATCTTCCTATCGACTTCAACACTCTATCTAGGAAGACAACCTAGAAACACATTCAGTGCCTTGGTACTTGCAGACATTAGTGGCAGGTCACCTTGTGTTTGATCAGGGGTTCTCATTATTGGCTCCTGGTTAAGCGATTCTACGGGTGTTCGACGACAAAAACATCTTTCACACTCGTTAGATTGTACTGTGCATCTTGGAGACCATCACCATTATTGATGGACTTCCTCGCGTTTGTTAATAGTCTCCATTATTGATTGGTAATCAGATGATTTTGTCCATGTTCAACATCAAAGCATATATTCACATGTATCGATCTATGCTGTTCGGTGAAGCAGAAATCAAGACCTTGGGTAGAGGCTTGCATCAATCAGCCTTGCTTCCTCTCCCAAGTTGCGTATATTTTTTTTCGAGACAGTTCATCAGAATGATCCTATTATGACACCGGATCCGCATTGTTCTTATCAGCGGCCAACATCGTCATATCTCTTTTATGAGAAAATCACTCTGACATAGCTACTGAGCATGGGAATGCCCGACTCATGACATGATTTTAGTAGTTATATATATATATGTTGTATCGGGTTTCTCGTACCACCCGAAGCTCCGATCCTCTCTCTTTTTTTGTCGAAGAAGGAAAATTACAGTTCAGTAAAGTATTTTGGCCATCATCGCAGCCTCTAATCTCACACTTTAGGGGGCATCTGTTATATAGCAAAATTAACCCCTCATAAGCTTAGAGGGGAAAGACATGATAGCTGAGGAAAAGACCAAGATCACATGTCTTGTTTCCACACTAACATTGGCTATACATTGACAACTTGCTTTATAAAGCTTCTGTGTAAGCCTAAGGGATAGTTAATGGCCCTGCTAACTCTAGATGTTAGTTTGGAAACAACATTAGTGGATACTAATGAAGTTCTAAAGGTCAAAGGAGCAAATTGACTCATAAATATCTAGATATTTGCTCCTAAATCTACTCAAGAAAAGCAAGGAAACATCTCAAGTTCGACCTATTTGTGGGATTTCTAATCCTAATGAAGGAGGCAAATGGGAAAGAGCTGAAAAGCATGGAAACTTCATTGCTTTTACCTTAAAGAACTCATGGAGGAACTTGGCAACCCTAACTCGATTGCTACATAAGTAAAGCTAGGGTTATGGTGATAGAGGTTAGATCATTTGAAAGGATAGCTTACTTGATTGTTGAGCATAGTCTCAAATCTAAGCATAAGAAGTTGGTAAGAAGGGAGAGAGAGAGAGAAGTTGGAGGGGTAAGGGAAGGCTGATGCAACAGATGGTTGTAATCACTCCTCTGACATTAATATAGAATTGCAGTTGTACTGTTTACTCCATGGTGTTGGTACTATCATTCATTTACTTGTTTGTCCAATACCTTTTAGCATGAGTAGCTTAGTTATATGTAACTAGATGTCTTTTATGTATTCATGTATTAGTTATCAAGGTTGTATTCTGTGATTATGCTTATTTCTTCTATGTGCAAGACTTGATCTGGAGCCGGCTCAGGGGACTTCCACCTAGCTACATTTTTCTCTCCAGTAAATCTACACAGAGGCTTGAGGTAATCCATATGTCTTTCTTTGATGGTTAGTTAATGTTTATGGACATGAATGTAAATTTGTGACGGCTGCAAATAATATTACAGTCTACCAAAGGTCTCGGGAAGACCCTTGAGGGTATCTCCATTCTCCATACACCGTGAATTTTATCCTATAGCAGATGCCCCAATATCCTATGCCATAGCCAAGATCCATATTTTTTACTGATGTAGCATTCTTCATTCTCTTCCTTTAAAATGTATACATTATTCTATGTTTAAACTCCTTTAGCCAGAATCTTTCAAGTAGTTGTTGCCCTCATTTCATAGTCTACAACTCTGAAGAGAACATCACAACCTTTGTCACACATCTGACTTACACTCAACAAATTATGTTCTATACCATCTACAAACAATACATCCTGAGCCTTTCTTCTTCCACTATTCAAACTAACTGTGCCCTTTCCTCTAATTCTTCTTGCTTCATCATTTCCAAAGGTGACATTTCTAATTTTATTTTCATAAAAGAACACAAACTTGCTTTTATAAACTGTCATATGTCTAGAGCATCCACTATCCATGTACCATTTACTATTTTTATCTTGAGCATATCGAACTAGGTCACACTTATCAAATTTCTTCTCTTCCTTCTTCTTTCTCCACTGCATGCATTCATCCATTCTACAGTTGTTCTAAGATGGTAACCTGTTGTCTTAAAGTATACATTCATATGATTTGTGCCCAAATTTAAGAAAATAGAAACATTCAGTGATATTAGGAAGAGGAGCAAATGCATTTTTTTCTAGATTCATGTTTGTTTTGATGTTTGTGAATCTATTATCAACCTCACTTCTCTTCGAATTCCCTAGATCATTTATGCTAACATAAGCTCTACAATCTATGGATTTAGGTCCAAAATTTTTACAGCATGAACAATACCCATAGAAAAAATTCTTGTACCTAGTAGTGGATGTCATTTGAGGATATAACCCTCTTAGCATTTGATAATCCTGTCTCCTGAAGAAGTATGGTCTCTAATAGTTTGTTGTTTGATTTTCCATTCCTTTTTTCTTCTACACTTTTCTGGTAGTGTTTCCTTGCAACTGTTGATTTAACATTGGAGTGTTTCTCAAACATTTGTCCTCATATTGATGTGAACTATCATTGTCTCCCTTGACAACTTTTACAAAAGAAATTGTCTTTTTGTCTTTTGCCTTGGATTCACTAGATTCTCCTTCATAGCCTAACCCAACCTTCATGAGTGGAGACCTCTGAGCATTTAATATCATATCTAGTTTCTCAGATCCTTTTATATGTTCAATATGTATGTTTAAATTAGTTTGTGACTTTTCTAGCCTCCTTTTCAGATTTACCACCTCTTCTTCCAATATTTCACACTCTTGGTTTTTCTCCTTTATTTGTTGCATCAGAATGTCTTCCACATTCTTTTATTCTTCAAGTTCTACTTTCAACTTGATAATTTATTCTAAACTCGATTCTTCTTTTACATATTTCAATAAGATTGATTTATGCTTTATATTCTTTTGTTTAAGCCTATCTATTTCAATTAGTGCACAGATTAACTCCCCATCAAGATCTACCTCACCTTCCTCTTCTTCTTCATATTCCTCACAATATTTTTCAAGTTATTCCATGGCCATCAACATGAATTCACTATTCCATATTCACTAGAGGATTCATTGGAATATTTAGATACATTTCTATCTTCTTGAGCATAAAAACTTTTCTGTATAAAATTTTTCTCTTTATGCACCTTATTGGACTTATTATTTTCTTTCCCTTTAGGATAATTTTATTCTTTATTATAAGGACATTTGGAGGCATAATTCCCCACTCGTCCATGATTAAAACACTTAAATGGAAGGTTTCCTTTGTACTTACTTGTACCTTTCTTTAGCCTTCTGACAAATTTTTCTTCTTCTTCATCATAACCTGAGCATGAACATTCCTTTTCTTCTATAGTCTTGTCTGCCTTGAAAGATGCATCTTTGATGATTGACTTCCCTTTTGGATTTCTCATCTCATATGCTATCAAGGAACCATGTAGTTGATCCATGTTCAAAGTATGAAAGTTTGTTGTCTCTTCTATAACTGAAACTTTAGGATTGAACTTAGAAGGTAATGACCTCAATATTTTTTGAACTATAACACTTTCTTTGATTGTTTCTCCTAGACTCATTGTGACATTTACATCTTCATCAACCCTTAAAAATAACATAGCAATATCTTCATCTTCATTCATTTTCAAGGTTTCAAACTACATTCTATATACTTGTAATTTTTCCATCTTTACCATTTTATCTCCTTCAGGGATACTTTCCAATTTAACTCATATATATTTAGCTGTCTTATAATGCATTTATTTAATAAATTAATAATCACATAATTCAATTAGAAGTGCATTCATAGATTTTGCCTTAGCTGTAAAATCCAATTTTCATATTTATCACTAGTAGTTTCCTTTGGTTCTCCATACCCTACCATCACAACAACCCATACTTCTACTCCAAGAGACATTATATATGTATTCATTCTCACTTTCCAAAAGGCATAGTTTGTACCAGTAAACATTGGGGATTGATTTGTTAAGCATCATTTATGACTCGCCATTCTACTGACTTAGGACCTCCTTCCAGTTGTTAGACTGATACTGAAGGAACCTAGCTCTGATACCAATTGATATTTACTATTTGGAAATTACTGGGGGGGTGTGAATCAATAGTTTTAAAATTAAAATTTTTCTCAACATAAATCTCTTCTTATGCAGTTAATGAATTCTATATATGCTCGATTATTACTGGTTTACTTTTTCAGTTACTAGAGAAAAATATTTGCACGTATACTTATTCAAAATTGAAGAGCATTCACACAATTTTCAAGACACAACATATGAAGAAACCAAATATAAGTGGAAAACCATAAGGGATAAAACCAATAATATTTTGGCTGAAATTGATGTGAAGGCAAGCTCCTACTGCCCCATTACATCAGATTTTTGTAGGCTCCAACCTACAAGAGGCTCCTACCTCAAAGGAAGCTCCAACTCCCACAAAATTTTCTGCAGGATATAACTCACAAGAGGCTCCTACCTCAACAAGCCACAACCTGTTCTTTATCAAGCTACAACTTGAAAAAATAATGTAATCTCCCAATCACAATACAAATTCAAGTGGTCTGGTTACCTGATATTAATTTCTTCTCTCAAGTCTACAACACATCTTCTCTGCTTCTCTTCTTCAATTTTGTTTCTCTTCTGCGACTTCTCATGAAACCTCTCATACAAACTGCTTAACACCAAAATTTCCTTTTCACATAAAACAATGTATATTTTATAAGCATAACTTATTGGATGTTTGTATTCTTTTCAGGAATATGAAATGAAGCATTGTCTCTTGGTCTTCTAAAAACTGTTTATAACCCATCTCTTCATTTTCAAGTATGAAAAATTGAAAAGTTTGTAATATAAAAAAGAGTTGAAATAATATAGTTCAACAATAATGATTGCAAGAGACAAATCTTTGAAAAATTCTCAGGTTTGTATTAGTTGCATATTTCAAATTTGTAGCATTTTGTTCAATTTAAGTATACATTTTAAGCTTATGTCTCAATATATCATGTGCCTTTTCTTACTTTGAATGCAAGCCATACTTGTATCCAATCAACATATTTGATAATCAACCTTCACAATGAGAAGCAAGATTAGCAATGATCAACCTTTTCACTTCACATCACTTTTATCCTTTTTCATTCAAGCAAAATTTGAATAATGACATTCAGCATAAATTATCATCAATTTGATCAATGACAATAATGCCAATATTACCAACATTATGCACTTCTCTTATTGATGCAACTATTTAGATAGTCAAAGAGGTTGACATTCCCAATGTCCCATTCACAGATGAATCCACCAGGGTAAAGGACTTCATTATTGAGGTGAAAAAACATAGGGTGGGTTTTCAGAAGCAAATTAAGTAGTTGGGAAAGGTGGACCTTGAGGCTATCTCTCGCATCTTGGTCAAATCACAAAGATATTTTTTGATGACCAAGCCAAGCAAACTACCTCTAGAATTTTGCAAGAATTGCTAGCCTTAGAAAATTGAGTGTTTGAATGAAAAATCAATATATGTATTGATCCACCGAGCCTAATTTCTCACATTCTAAAGGGCCACTCACAATAGAAATTACACATGGGATATTCTAAATTAGTTTCACTGAAAGAGTGATTTACCTACTCTAATCATAGTTTCAATTGACTTATCTTCCATTTTTCTATTTTATGTTCCGAAATCATTTTGGTCGTAACAAAATTATATGCGATCTTTGTTTAGTTATTTTGTAATATTATTTAAAGTGATCCCCAGGAACTTGTTTAGTAGATTTTCAAAGAAATAGGGGTTTTCACTATTGTAAAGCTTTATTCTGAAGAAACAAAAAGAGATACCAATGATTCCCACTTTATCATTTCTTGGAATGAATGTAGTACTGTTTCCTTTTTTTTCTTGGCATTAACTAAATCTCATTTATTTTTCTTAGTTGATTAATTTTTTCATCTCTGCACAGTTAGTTTTTTAACTGTTTCTATCCAATAATCTAACGATCATCCTATACTTGATTAAGTAAGATTGGTACGTATGAATATTGTAGTTGTATTTTTAGTTCCATTTAACTGATTATTAGTCTACACATAATCTACAATTAGATTAAAGTATTTTTGTATATTGATGATATATATCTCAATTTATTTCAGATTCAACTCATTCATACATCATAGTAGATAGATCACTTATATTTAAAATAGATAACTTTATCTACTTTTTCCGTACTCACTAACATTATTTCACTACATTGATCACTCATTAGCATAATCTCCTATAATTTATCATTTTCAATAGCAAATTCTTTAGGTGGAAACTAGGCCCACCTACCAGTGAGGATCGCCATACCAAATGATTACATGTTTGATTTGGACCTTGATGGGGAAATTTATCCTATTGTTGGATTGGTTTATTCCAAGCATAAATAGGACCCTTATGGTGGATAAATTATTTCCTTACCAACTGAGTTCTAACTATATAGTTATGTACACCAGTTTACATGAATAATTTTGGTGATACACTTACCTAGTTTGATATGATTTATAAATACATATTGTTTATAAAAATAATGTTGGGTGTTATTATTTAGAGAGGGACTTCAATGCATGTTTATACCTTAGAATAGTTTTAGGTGGAACTCATTCAGAAAACCCATTAAGGGTTGAGCTCTAAAATTGGATATCTCTAGTTTTTAATGGCATAATAAGCTTAAGTTCAAATTCCATCCCGAAAGGCACACATAATGTAATTTCATTAAGGAGTTATAAAAGGAAATTAAATCTTAGGGCCTTGGGACCCTTAGATCTAGACTTGCCTTTGAAGATTACAAAGGCTTAAACCCTTGGAAATACAACCATTCTTCTTAAATGAAATCTTCTTTGAATGAACTTAGTTTCTTATTTCCATCCCTAAGCAAGTGTAGTTTCCAAGGATTAGTACCCATTTTGACACCTTGTAAAATTCTAATGGAAGCCTTATAAGAGTGATTTTCCTTTAGGGAAAACAAAGGAAAATTGAAGGGCTTTTTGGAGTTTTTAATATTGAAATTGGTGTTTTTGAACATATTTCATGAAGTTATTTCTCATAAATATAACATATTTCACACAAAAAATAAATTCACTTGTTGTGGTGACATTGGTGATAAGACTGACGTGAGATCCTTTATCGCAATGTTATAGACATTTTTGGGCCCTACAACCCCAAGCATAAAATGTCCATAAACCAAGGGCTCCTAAGTCCCTAAAAGTGTTGTTCTAACCCCTAAAGGAACAAGGTCAACAAATTACAACTTCTCCCAGAAGTTCTCCATGAGAAACTGCTCAGAATTGGTCAAAATAGGATCATTGCAGCTGCTCCACTGGCTAAGTGCGTTGCATCTCACCCAAATACACTGTGAGGGTGCGTTGCATTTCAAAAGTCCCTTCTGTGGGGTGCGATGGGCGAGAAATGACAAATGGCAGTGTCATTCCGCGAGGTGGAGAGGCAATGGAAGCTTCCAGAATCTTCTCCTGTGACACTTGCCTCACTGAATTCGACCAAGGATGAGTAAGAGGCCATCAGTCTCCAAGTGGAAGCAAGAACTATCAGAGAGAAGACACTAATCAAATCAAAAGCTCACTCATCCCCCTTACAAATATCTATATATGGATCCCTCATCCCAGAGATCCAGAGGCTAGATTTTTGCATATTGTAAGGAATTGCTGTTGGTTTCCTGAGACAAACATCAGATTGTTGGGTGATCTAAGCTTTGTTTGAGGTGAAGAGGGGCTTCTTTGCTGGGAGGTTGATGCTGGGTCGGAACAACTGGTTGTAACTCCTCCTGGCTCTTTTCTTGTTTATCAATAAAAGCTATTTGAGTTTTCCTCCATGCTTTTGTATCATTGATGCTTGTTACATTTGTATGGTCAATTTACATCTGATCCTATATTGTTTATGATTATAGATCCATGTCTTTGTATAGTGCTATGCTTCTGTGATCTTACAGGTACTTTGTGAAGCTAGGCGTGCAAGGGAGCAGGTAGCTGAGGACTATCAAAGAAGAGCGGGATCAAATGGGAGATTAGCGCAAGACAGAGGTTGGTCTTTCTGTTCCTCTCTATCTATAATTCATAAAGGAAAAACAAAAGTAGCTTTTCTCTGTTTGTTTCTAAGGCAACTGTCACACCTTAGTGGGATAGAGCAGTTCTATATAGACACTTTTCCCTGTAACAAAATGGCGACTCCGCTGGGGAACTAATTAGTTTGTTTGTTTATCATTCTTTGTTGTTTGTTTCATAAACTTACAAGTAGCATTCGAACTACATTTGCCATAACAAATGCAAAGTAGACAACTGCTACTTCAATCCATCTACTGGATCTGTTTATGATTTAAACAACTGATTCACAAACTATCTGATTGCCCTTGTGATAGCTCTTAGGTCCTCCTTAGATCTACCCCTGATTGTTGCATTACTGATTGCTTTTTTGCTCGGCTAAAACCCAAGAACTAAACTGCAAACTGTGATCCGAAACCCGAACAGAGTCTCGTTTCTGGCCCAGCACAGGTACTGTTCAGAGATTTTGAATTTCAATGCACTTCCCGAGTGGACAACCTGCGCTGCATTTCAGATTCTCTGTGTTACAGGTGCGCTGATCAGACTAGCTCTGTGCAATTGTGGCTTCTGTGGTTCATTCTTTCCATTTCTATTCCTAAATTTTGCTGCATGTGATCAGTATATGTCTGTTTGAAACCCCTTTTCCTTGCTGTTACTTTGCCTCCTTTGTAAAAAAGAACTGTAGATGTTTTTGTGTGTTTGTTGAGTCATTTATAGTTCTCCTTTGCAAAAGTAGCGTAATCATACTGTCGTCCTTTGATTTGAAACTGTCGCAAGTGTCGATTTCAGTCGTAGGAAAGAGTTTGATTGCTGTTGATGGTCGATTATCCTGTTACTATTGCTTTTGGTCTGAATTTGTAACTTTCTAGTGTCGAAAACAAGTATTCAGTTCAAAATCGTAAAGTGTTGTGATCGTCTCCATTTTTTGATTTCGAAAGGAAACTTGTTGATATTTGTCGCTTGAAAAGAAATTCAGATTTGTGCATCAACTTTCTTTTTAGCATTCATATACTAAGAAAGTCGAAAACAAATACATGCATGTGCATTTGCATATAGACAGTCTGATTGGCTTGATTTAGGAAAGTGCATTTTAGAGTGTGCTCTTTGCTCTTTGTGAAAAGATTATGTCTTTCTTTTCCCTAGTAGCTAGGATTTTCATTGCATAAAGGAGATAAAAAGTTTGTTTATCATCTTAGATTGCATTTTAGGAATTACATCTACATCTCGTGGTGAACCCGAAAGGCAAACTTCATAAACAAGATCAACTTAAAATAAATTCAATGAATCTAACAACGCTTTGGAACTTAACACACAACATTTAGAAGTCTAGGCTAGAGACGTATTCCGGCGTCGTAAAGCCTGGTAACTGTTGTTCTCACTGATGGTTGGGTGATTCCTCCACTTTGAGACGATAAGTGCCAGTACGGACTTGTGCTCCCACGTACCTTCGAGTATATTTTGGGAGACCCCAATAGGCTTAATCCTTTATCCATAGGAAGCCGTGTCTGCCGCCCTATCGATTGCAATGCACTGAACACAACATTCAGGAAGATTGACTGCCGTACCGTAAAAAGTATTCTGCAGTTTTGCGATTGGTTTGGTAATCCCTCTACCTAGATTTCCAGAGCAGTCCCTTTCGTTCCTTTTCAGACTCCTTAACAGAAAAGGTCCATCTGAGCACTTGTCACTTCAGGCTCATTAAAAATCGAAGGAGACTAGAGTCATCTTTTGTTTTTTCTCGACTCTTAAAAATTGAAAAAACAAGTTGTGTCAAAGCGTCTAAAATTCATTTAATTCGGAAACATACTTCCCCTTTATTTTAGTTGATCGAGTAATCTACAATCGTGGAAGAAAGTCAATTGAAACCCCGTTATTCGCGGAGGCTTACGAGTCAACCATCTTTGTCTCCGGAATCGAAGCTAGTACGGACAAAGTGAACTCGTTTAACCGGTTCCAAATCTCCTGTTAAAGTTAGAACAAGTGTTCCAACAACATCAGAGACTCCGGTTACTCCAAACATTTCTGGAATCCCTGCCTCTACAGAAGAAGTTCAGCAGCCACAGGAGGACAGTGATACTGATCCTAGTTTGAGAGTAAACACTTGTGTTACCGAACCAGTTCCATTTTCAACCGGTTCGGAGAGTCTTGCTCTTCAAACATCTGTCGCTTCCGATTCCATACCTTCTTTGGCACCAGAAATATTCTACGGACCTGACGGTCTTCCCCTTCCACCTGGTCTGATTGCCATAGAAGAGATTGTAGAAGATCCTCCAATGAGTACTCCATCGCAATTTGGAGTCGGGATCACTCTATATCCTTCTTCATCAGAAGTTAGTCTACCACCAGCTGAAGTTCCTGTAGAATCGCTAGGTAATCTTTTTGATAGACTACAAATGTCTGAACAACTGTCAACATCTAGGATTGTGTCGTCTGACACAGTGACGGCAGAACTCCCTGCTATCACTCTGACAATGTTTGCCGGTATACCATTTGTCCCGACTAGCTCTCAACCGCTAGAAGGAGCCCACTCAGGGGCCATTTCGACAGTATGGTCCGTTTCTGTTTGTTCATCCGGAATAATATCCAGAAACTCTTATGTTGAGTCTCAACAAATTGATCCATTTGGAGGTCAATTTGGGCAGTTTGGCCCCCAAGGGCAAACCATTCCCTTGAGTTCTGGATTACCGTCGTATGGGGGGCAGTATACCCTTTCATTATCCCCTCCGGGAGGATATCCATACAGGAGTTCACAACCACATTCGGGTTATACTGGAATTACCTCAAGCGGTTGGGTACCAATACTACCTCAACAACCAAGAGTTGTATATTCGATGCAACAATGCTTACCTATGTCAAATATACCAACTACGCCAGCTATTGTAACGGTGTCGCAAGTTCAAGCACTGCCTGTTGTATGCCAACCTCAGGTTTCTCAGGTTGTAATGCAACAGTCCCTTGACCCTGCGACTCAACCACAATCGCCGACTGGTGGAATGACACAGGTTCAGACAGGTACAATTACCCCTCATCTTGGTCAAACTATTAGTATCGGTCAACAGCACATGGCTTCACAACCATGGCTAGTACAATACCAACAACCGCAATTCCAACAAGTATACCAAGGTTCTGAGAAACAAATATTTGCAAATAGTGGACAGCCGTATATTCAAAACGGTCAAAATCAACCATTTTACAATGGTCATGCCCACCAACCTTACCAAAGTTACCAGCATCAAATGCATTATGCCGGTATGCAAAGACCAACTGCTCAGACAATACCATCATATCCTGGGTATGCTTCGCCTAACCTGAATCAGCAGTTACCCTTTGTGGCAACTTTAGAGTTACCTGATTTAAATCGGTTAACAAACGATCCAGTTGCTTACGCCCCTTGGTGGCCAGCGATCCCGCATAAAATTCCATTAGATATTTCTAAATTTAATGGAAATCCGGGTGAAGATCCATCGAATCATGTGATGACCTTTCATCTATGGTGTTCATCAAACACCCTAAATGATGATTCGATAAGACTTCGCCTCTTTCAGAGGACGTTAATGGGTCCAGCGGCAAAATGGTACATCGAATTGCCTAGAGCTTCGTTTGACAACTTCAGTACCCTAGCCACAACCTTTTTAACCCATTTTCAGTTACCAATAAGGTACGAAACGGGAACAAAACTTCTTACCAATTTCAAACAGACAACGGCCACTCACATATCTGATCATATACATGAGTGGCGACGTCATCGTAGAATGGTAAAAACGTATGTCCCCGATCAGCTCATAGCTGAATGGTTTATCAAGTCATTGCTACCTTCCATCACGGAAGATGTGGCAAAGGGGGGAGTTGTAACAGAAGAGAAAGTTATCGCTCGTGCGCAATATTTGGACTTGATTTACACTCAGTCTGGCATGCTCTACAATAAAATACCTGACGCCCCTAGACTGGAATTCTCAATTCCTCCTCCTCCTAAATCAAACAATGAATCTCATGTCGGCGATGGCGTGATTGGCACAACAGACATGAAATCGACAAAGGCTACATCCAAAAAGGCCCATAAGATTTCAGGTCAAAATGCAAAAGACGAACTTCTTGCCTCGGAAGTAAATGCCGTATCGACAGATAAAGGCAAAGAAACCAAACAACCAGGGAGCAAGAAGAAAGGCAAAGGGAAGAAGAAGAAACAGGAGGAATCATCACCTGAAAAATCTTCTTCAAACCCTCATGGAGATAGGAAACCAAAAAATCCATGCTTCATATGCGATGAGGATCATTGGTCTACAAATTGTCCACACAGAGCCGAGCTTAAGAAATTCTTGAAGAATTCAAAAACCTCCGCAGTGTCAACTGATCCATTTCCAAATCCAGGAACAAATCTGGTTGAAAGTGGAAATGCTTCCCGTCTCAAGTGCTAATGTTGTCGGTTTCAAAACAACAAAATGATGCTTTGATATCGACAAGGAACAAAGATTACAGGAATCCACAACTGTCGAACAACAAAGATCAACCTAGTAGTTCGACAACAACTTCGACAGAATTTGCGCCACCCATCATTCCTGAATTGACAATAAAACTGCCAAAGGGAGTAGTACACAAGTCGATGTTTAATCCCCGCGCTAGAGCGGCACAGCATTATAATATAATGGAAGATTTGGCCCAATCGCCATCCGCTATGTCGACTCTTGAAGTACTACAGAATTGCCCATCCTAGAGGCAGGCTTTATTATCAGCCATTGGTGGAATAGACCCAAAGGATTCCAATCTTGTATCCTTCGACCATAAAGGATATGATCCTCAATTACCAGCTCAACTAGCTTTCCTTGTTGAAGTGAAAGCCCTCAACAAAAATGTTCATCGAACAATTATTGATGAGGGAGCATCTACATGCATTATGTCGATGAGTTGCTGGAAAACTTTAGGATCTCCAACCTTGTAGCGATCTTCGACGACATTAAAAGCATTCGACGGAAGGACATATACCCCATATGGTATTCTAAGTAACTTGAAAGTTGAACTAGGAGGGAAAACGGTAGAAGTAGATGTTGAAGTAATCGATGGAAATCTTGATTACAACATCCTACTAGGAAGACCATGGATATATGCTATGGCTGCTGTTGTGTCGACCTATTTTAGGAAGATTGCATTTCCCTTTCAAGGAGGGATTAAAATCGTCGATCAACAAAACTTCCTCCCCAATGGTTCTCAAGTTATAGGAAGCATTCCCATGATCCATGGAAGCCCCCATTCGCTTCAAAATATCGGAGTAGGCCTACTAAAAGATCCTATATTAATGGGTACTTTCGCCCTTCCACCTCCAATCAACCTGGCGGAAGTAGCGTCGGTAGGAACCTGCAATATGATATCTTCTAAAAAGATCTCAGAAAACGATATCAACATGGATCATGCAATGGTTTTGCCCCCAAGCCCAACGGAAATATTGTAGCAATCAATGTTCCTAGCATGGGAGGCAAACCCAAATCAACGCTCGTCAAGCGTTTGGATAGATAGGTCTAAAGAATATGGTACCCCTTCAGATCCTTGGTCGCGAGTGTATGTCACCGACGAAGGAATTGTCCAATCAATGGTAATTGAAGGGGCACCATGGAATGATTCCCACCATTGTTCCCTTCTTCCGGATTGTGGAGAAGATACTCAAGATGACCTTTATCATCCTTCAGTTTTTGATTTCCTATCAAATACTGTAAACACGGTGGATTCCGAGTGAAACTTGTCCAACATTGAAGAGACTATCGCCATAAATATCTCGACCAAAACAGATGTTGTAGAGAATATTTATGTTGGCAAATGTTGTTCTCCTTCAGAACTGGAAATATATAACGCTCTTTTTCGCGAATTCAGAGATGTCTTTGCTTGGTCATATAGTGAAATGCCAGGCATTGACTCGAGTATCGTTGAACACGAAATTAAGATGTATCCAGATGTCAAACCAGTACGACAACGGCTACGGCAGGTGCACCCCAAGAAAGCCGCTGCCATTAAGGCAGAAGTTGAAAAACTTCTCCATGTTGGTTTCATCTACCCGGTTCCTCTAACCGATTGGGCATCGAAAATTGTCCCTGTTATGAAAAAACAAGGAACAATTAGAGTGTGCGTCGATTATAGGGATGTAAATCAAGCTTGTCCAAAAGACAACTACCGTACGCCCTTCATTGACCAGATAATTGATGAATGCGCCGGATGCGAAATATTTTCATTCATGGATGGATTCTCTGGGTATAATCAAATAAATATCCGCCCACAGGACCAGTCAAAGACTGCATTTATTTGTTCGTGGGGTACATTCGCATATAAAAAATTACCCTTTGGTTTAAAGAACGCAGGGGCGACGTTTCAGAGGGCAATGAATTATGCCTTCCATGACATCAAAAACATCGTTCAACCATACCTCGATGACCTTCCAGCTCATTCGCGAAAGCGGACTGATCACCCGCAGCATCTAAGAGCGATATTTCTACGTTGCCGACACTACAAGATACGACTCAATCCACACAAATGTGTATTTTGCGTCAGTTCTGGTCGTTTGCTTGGCTTTGTAGTCTCAAAGGACGGGATTTGTCTCGACCCATGTAAGGTCCAGGCAATCATAAATTTGCCTCCACCTTCGAATTTGCTTCAGATTCAGAAACTCCAAGGGAAAGCGAACTTTCTGAGGAGGTTCATTCCAAATTACGCCGAACTTGCTAAAGGTTATACACGTCTTTTGAAAAAGGAAGTACCCTTTGTCTGGGATCAGGTTGCGCAAGCTTCCTTTGATGCTTTAAAAGAATCCCTAATGAAAGCATCA
Organism: Pinus tabuliformis; assembly: GCA_031772625.1. Lineage (NCBI taxonomy): Eukaryota > Viridiplantae > Streptophyta > Pinopsida > Pinales > Pinaceae > Pinus > Pinus tabuliformis. The sequence continues at coordinate 1,406,665,008 of CM062816.1, read as the reverse complement.
TTAATGTATGCTCCTGATTATCAAAAAGATTTTAACCTGTATCTGGCTGCAGCGGATACGACCATCGCAATGGTTTTAGTTCAAGAAGTCAATGGAATTGAACATCCTATATATTATTTAAGTAAAAACTTAAATGATACAGAAAGCAAATATTCTTACGTTGAAAAGCTAGCGCTCGCAGCTGTTCAAGCGATACAGAGATTTCGACACTATGTCCTCTTTCGAAAAACTACCATTCTGTCAGATTGCAACCCCATGACTTATATATTGTCGCGACAGTTGCTGGGGGGCAAATATTCAAAATGGATAGCAATCCTGCAAGAGTTTGATCTGGAATTTGTAAAGTCCAAGTCAAAGAAAGCTCTAGTTTTCGCAGAATTATTATGCGATCTCCCATCGTCGTCCAACGATGAAACATCCGATGAAACAATCGTGGACGAAAGTTTGTTTCTGATATCTACAAGCAATGAGTGGTATGGGGATATAATCATTTATCTCCAAACCCAAAAATATAGGCCAAACACCTCCCACTCTGAACAAAAACGTATTCGATACCAAGCAAAAGACTACATGATCGTTGGTGATACACTTTACCATCGCAGTATCGATACAGTTCTGAGAAGGTGCCTCACCCATGAGGAGGCCGAAAAAGTCCTGAATGATTGTCATTCAGGCGCGTGTGGGGGGCATCAATCCGGTTATGCTACAACACAAAAAATCTTACGAGCATGATACTTTTGGCCAACAATGTTCAAAGATTGCATAATCGCAGTCAGAAGTTGCCATGCTTGTTAGATTTTTGATAGCAAAACCAGAAGACCGCCCGCACCTTTACAGCCAATAGTTGATGTTGGGCCATTCGCCAAATGGGGCATCGATTTCATGACATGTAACCCCACCTCGACCGGGGGGCATGGGTATATCATAGTCGTAGTTGACTATTTTACCAAATGGGCTGAGGCGATGCCTACATTAGATAATACTAGTGAAACAACTGCCCTCTTCTTTTTCAATCATGTAGTCGCCAGATTCGGCGTACCACAGGCTATAGTCACAGATCATGGATCACATTTTCGCAATCATATGATGGTTGAATTAGTTGCCAAACTAGGGTTGTCTCATGACAGCTCTACTCCATATTATCCGCAAGCCAACGGACAAGTTGAAGCAATCAACAAGGTCCTGAAACGCATGCTGTAAAGGATGATTGGAGTTCACAAGAGAAGATGGCACCTAATCCTGTACTCAGCTTTGTGGGCTTACCAAACATCGGTAAGGAATGCAACTGGGTTTACACCTTTCCAACTGGTATATGGCCTGGAAGCAGTCTTACCAATCCAGTGCGAAATATCGTCTCTCAAACTCGCAATTGATCTCCTCCCCGGAACTTCAGAAGAAGAAGCTCATTTCTTGGAATTAATCCAATTGGATGAAACCTGTCGTGATGCCGCTTTGGCTAACGAAGCCCATAAGAAACGAGTCAAGGCGCAGTTCGACAAAAATGTCAAACCCCGTGTCTTCTCAGAAGGTGACTCGGTCTTGCTTTACGACCAAGAATCCGATAAATTGGGAGCAGGTAAATTTAAGTCTTTATGGATGGGCCCCTATATTGTTAAACGGGTGTTAGAAAAAGGAGCCTACGAGTTAATGGATTATGACGGAATTCCACTGGCGCAACCTCGTAACGGGTTGTACCTCAAGCGTTACTATGCGTAATGGTAACCTGTATGCGTTTGTTATGTTTTTATTTTCGCTAAAGTGTTTATTTTGGTCAAGTAATCCACTTTTTACTTTTGTTGCAGATGTCAAACCTATTGGAGTCATGTGTTGGATATGCCGACGGAGCGAGTCGTAGTTCGCGGAAACTATCTTCCACAGCCTGGGCTATTTTTGATCCAAGCGGCGAGTTAGTAAGTTTCAGGGGGGTATGTATTGGTCGATCAACAAATAACATTGCTGAATATAGCGCGTTGATAGAACTTCTCTCTGATGCCATCACACATGGTATACGCCGACTAATTGTCAGGCTAGACTCACAACTCGTAATACTACAACTCACTGGTATCTATTCCGTCCGAAACCCAGCTATTTATCGCATGTTCCTAAGGGTTAAGATTTTGGAAAGACAATTTAATTTTATTCAATATCAACACATTTCCAGAAACTTAAATACATTAACTGACTCATTAGCAAATTATGTGTTAGATAGACATTTGCAACGTTTATAAAAATAAACATGTCATCAAGGTTTGCATTTGGATCATGTAACTTAACCAAAATAAAACTCCGAAAATAAAAAATATATATAACTGTTTATGGTTTACACATAATGTTCTGTAACCAAGACAAAATCGGTCGAGTGACCAAAAACTCAAAATGCTAGGGGGCACCCTAGTCTAATGATGCTCGTGATAGCAAGTCACAGCCTGTGCGATCATGCGTAAGAGACGAGTCCATCATCTTGGCACATCAGTAGTATGCCGGTGTAACCTCAAAGGTAGCTCGTCAGTCCTCACATCTGGAATACCAAGAGTGAGGCCCTCAACCTGCTCCTGTAATGCTGTGAGAGTCTCGGCCACATCGAGGTCACGAAGGATAGCCCTTCCGACAGCCTCTCCTGCCGGGGCGGTAGTTGGTACTCTCAGGTGAACTACTAGACGGACATGACCAACATCTGCATGTACACATGAGTTTGATTAAAGTCTTGATAGAATAAAGCACAAGGACATTATAAATGAAAAACGATAAACAGAAATATGGTCAAATATTTTACCAATGGCGCCCCACTGTTCGCCATCCGGCAGTACTAAATCTGGATCACCCCGGAAGTCCATGCCAACATATGGATACTCGGAATAAACCATCTCCTGACGATCAAACCACCTGAAGAAGGTATCAGAAAATGAAATCTGAGACTGACCAACATGCCTAGACATATGGTCAACCCATCTCTGCATACGTGGTTCAGTAGGAGAAGGTAAATCGAGTGCAATATATTGCGGCTGCATCAGTGGTATCTTCTCCAAGGCAAAGGCGGTCAAAATAGAACCATACCCAAAGTTCTTCAACCTCCCGCTATTTATCTTGGTCAACTGTTCTTTCATCACAAGAAGTACTACGTCGCACAAGTTGAACACCTTCGGTTGGAGGCATTCCAAGGCATACTGCATATAAGATCGGTTGGATACATGAAGAGCCGCACCACCGGCCATCCTACCAAAAGTAAACAGAATAGTCCTGAGGGACCTGTCAGTAACATCACGGATGATGATCTTGCCGTCTTTACTCGACTGAGACCCTTCTCTGCAGTACCGGCGAACATAATCTCTCACCGAGTCACCTCCTCGGGCCGAACCTGATAAAGAGATGGGGGCACCCCGCCTCGACAAGCCAGTCAAGAAATAGATGTCTACTATAGTCAAGGGGATAGATTTGCCCCTGATCTGGAAAACCTGGTTGGTAGGATCCCAAGCATCGAGCAAATACTGCAGTAAGTTGATCTGTTGTCTCATGCTAGAAATACGGAAAAACTTCAGCAAGCCACAGTTCCGTAGTGCGTTTACTATAACTGGATCATGTAGGGCAAGCATGTCCTCTTCTTCATGCTCACGTTCTCGCCATGTAATGGTCATCTTACTCCAAAGATCTCTGAAAAACAACAAGAGAAGAGTTAGATCCTGATTTTGGCAAGAAGCAGGCAAAATTTCCATCAAAAATTGTGCACAGAATTCCTTCGCTGCGCCCATCGCACCTACAGTAGTGCTCTGGGTGCGTTACATGTCAGATGGCCTTCAGACATGCCAACATTCAACACACCTTTCGATACACAGAGGGTGCGCTGAAGGCAGAACGAGTTTTTCAAACACAGGGGCTCAGAAAAACTAGGAATCAAGCTCAGAATGTAAAATGGAAACCATGAAATGAAAGAGCTCAGGGTTAGCTCCTACCTGGTCCAGACGGCGCTGAGAATCGTCCACAGAATCTCCTGAAATCAGCTGATGAAAATCAAAGGGGGAAAGCACCTCCAAAGCTCCAACAAACCAAAGTTCAAATGAAATGGTAAAATGAGAGGTAAAAACACTTTTTCATTACTTTTTACGTAGTTCAAAGTAAAATATTAGTGTTATAACTCGTTTTCAAGCATATATTGTTCATTTCTGACTAGTTTGATGAAGCAGTTGAAAATACAGTACAATCTTTGAAAGAACAGAGCTATTTATGGTAAAATAAAAAAGGGACCATTCAATTGAGCAGTTTTAGCACATAGTTCAAGCTCGTTAAAAAATAAACATAAGACATGAGCAAATGTTTCCCCCCGCTTTTAAGCTCGTTAAAAAATGAACTTTTCCCCGGTAAATAACCATCGTGAATGTAGTACTTCAGCCATTAAAGCCTTGGTCGTGTTTGCACCGTCACCTCCACTTTTTCATTGGCCGATCATTCACCCCCATTTGATTGTTTACCCATTTTGAGGAATAGCTGCGAAGAGTGATATCAATAGCCATCCTTGTGACACTGCCATGATTGGAAAATTCCAAACCTTACCTAGAATCAGCTGCTACCCATAATATCACTCGTTCCTCAAAAGACGAGTCTCCTTTAAGCTCTTTTCAACTGACTCGTAAAATATGAAAAGATTGCCAAGCCATTGGCCTCTCCAGCTCGTTAAAGGGATAGGAAGTGCTATCCCTCCTCTAGATTTTAATCTTTTTGGACCTGAGGGATTATTACACAAAAAGATCGAGCGCTTGTTTTGTTCGGCTCGTTAAAAGTATCGAAAATTCATCCCTTCTGTATTGTTTTATACTTTTTCAGACTTGAGGGATTAGATGACGAAAAAGGAATTTTGGAGTTACCTTTACGTTCCTTTTCAGACTCTCTAAAATTGAAAAGGACCGAGTTATCTTTGTCGTTAAACTCGTTAAAAAGATTAATAGCAACAAACTGGTCTATAGACGAGAACGAGTTTAACTATCGCTAGGCTCGTTAAAACATAGCGATGGGTTTTCCCGAAGGGCAAATTATAGAACAAGCATATGTTATCCTCCTCAAGCTTGAAAAAAATAAATAGGTACTGGTCAGCAATGGCTGGGGAAAATTGGGAAGAAAACTTGAAGAAACTTTGTTGGTAGCACGTCGCTCTTGAACATGACACTTCCACTCCGTGTCCGAGTCGGGTTGGGTTGTTTCATTCACCGGTCACATCACCATGGTCACGCCATACCATCCACATTTGGGGTTAATTCTACCAATCCATCACATCAGTTGTTCAAGAAAAGTCATTCAGAGAATTCACCTGTGTCTCACCCACTACCATACATTTATGCTCCATTCTTTCATGACCGCCACCCTGAACCTTATATCACCAGATCGTTTTGACCTCCATTAAAATCATTTGCTCCGTTCCGTGTCATTGATGTGGGATTCATTAAGGCCCTCCTATGATGGATCACTTCTTCGACATCAGCTCATTATCCAAGAAGTTGATCTAGGAACACCCCATTCAGTACTTTGAAGTTTGCATGCCTCAATGGCAAGTTTCTCACTTCCGGCGACAGGCTTACATCAATGGCCTTCGACCGAAAGATTTTGCGTGGTGTTTAACGCCAAGTCCTTTATTCACACCACGTGAATTGTACTGCAGTACCTTGAGGGTCATTATCATTATCGGTGATTCCTCTCGCGCTTGTTAACAGTTTACATCATTGGCTGGTAATCAAGCGATGTCTTTCCATGTTCGACTTTAGAACATTTCTCACATGGATCGACTTGTACTTCAAGTGAAGATCGAACGAGATTGAAGACCCCGGATCTAGTTTCATCCATCCGGGCTGCGATATATATTCAGGGAAATAAAGACATTAAATGTACATCATTGCTGCACAGATAATCATCCACTCAAAAGGATGATGGCTCTATCAGAATCATCAGTCTACACTCAGACGATTGTCTGTCCTATGTACATGAAAATGAATTTATAGAGCTGAGCATGGGAATGCCCGCCTCAGCTAGATCATGAAAATAGTATGAAGATAATGTATTGTATTGTATCTTATTACAGGTCTCCTCCCAGCATTGAAAGAACTTCGGATCCTCATAATAAAGCATTTCACCCGACATCAAAAGATTAACGGCCTCATGCTTTAGGGGGCAACTGTTATAGACATTTTTGGGCCCTACAACCCCAAGCATGAAATGTCCATAAACCAAGGGCTCCTAAGTCCCTAAAAGTGTTGTTCTAACCCCTAAAGGAACAAGGTCAACAAATTACAGCTTCTCCCAGAAGTTCTCCATGAGAAACTGCTCAGAATTGGTCAAAACAGGATCATTGCAGCTGCTCCACTGGCTAAGTGCGTTGCATCTCACCCAAATACACTGTGAGGGTGCGTTGCATTTCAAAAGTCCCTTCTGTGGGGTGCGATGGGCGAGAAATGACAAATGGCAGTGTCATTCCGCGAGGTGGAGAGGCAATGGAAGCTTCCAGAATCTTCTCCTGTGACACTTGCCTCACTGAATTCGACCAAGGATGAGTAAGAGGCCATCAGTCTCCAAGTGGAAGCAAGAACTATCAGAGAGAAGACACTAATCAAATCAAAAGCTCACTCATCCCCCTTACAAATATCTATATATGGATCCCTCATCCCAGAGATCCAGAGGCTAGATTTTTGCATATTGTAAGGAATTGCTGTTGGTTTCCTGAGACAAACATCAGATTGTTGGGTGATCTAAGCTTTGTTTGAGGTGAAGAGGGGCTTCTTTGCTGGGAGGTTGATGCTAGGTCGGAACAACTGGTTGTAACTCCTCCTGGCTCTTTTCTTGTTTATCAATAAAAGCTATTTGAGTTTTCCTCCATGCTTTTGTATCATTGATGCTTGTTACATTTGTATGGTCAATTTACATCTGATCCTAGATTGTTTATGATTATAGATCCATGTCTTTGTATAGTGCTATGCTTCTGTGATCTTACAGGTACTTTGTGAAGCTGGGCGTGCAAGGGAGCAGGTAGCTGAGGACTATCAAAGAAGAGCGGGATCAAATCGAGAGATTAGCACAAGACAGAGGTTGGTCTTTCTGTTCCTCTCTATCTATAATTCATAAAGGAAAAACGAAAGTAGCTTTTCTCTGTTTGTTTCTAAGGCAGCTGTCACACCTTAGTGGGATAGAGCAGTTCTATATAGACACTTTTCCCTGTAACATGCAACCAAGGAAATTTTTGAGGTTACAATGTGTTGTAGCACACAATTGTTTGACACAATATATCATAGGCCCAAACATCTTCCAACATGCGATATGAGGGTAAATGTGAGTGTAAACACCACAAAGAGGAAATTTTGTGAGAGTGCAATGTATCACATCAATTTTTTTTGAACTTGGATATGTCACATCCTTGAACATTTTAACAGTACAATGAAGACAAAGGAGGAGGTTGAGAAGTTGGCCCTTGACACATTAGGATAAAATTTGGTTGGCATGGTCTACTAAACCTAAACATTTTTTTAGCATGACATGGTGCATTAATGAAATTTTTAGAGATGCTCCTAGAAGAATGATGTTAGGATATTCCGACACATAGGAAATAATTAAGTATAACTTGGTCTAGAGTATAGTTAGGAAGAATGTGTTTCTTTAGTATGTACTTTTTGTAACTTACAATCCGATGATCATGATATGTTTTAGACATGAAGTGATCTGACAGTTCATTCTCTCCTTGGTATTACTGACACTTGATCCATGGCTTAACACCCAATTGGTCCATGATCTCTATTTAAAGAGCATGGAGGGTCATTTCCTATGTGACTGTTCATGAGAGAAGCTTATGTAAATTTTCTTTCTTTTACATTAATAAATTTCCTAAAGTGGACGCGTTGGCTTAGGCCTTGGATCGTTTCCTTCTTTGAGGGTTTTAACCACGTCAAGAATACCCGTGCATTGATTTTTGATCTGTTTGTGAGTGGTGTCCTTTGGTGTTTTTTCTAAGGAACTTACCTTGTAAATTCCTACATAGTATCGAAGCTATTCGAGGGCCGCATCTATTGGTGATCCAAATCTGAAGTTGGTACAACTACATACGACTTTCATTTCCTAGATCTACTATTTCTGACTGCTTTCGGGCCGAGAGGACTGCTTTAATGTGTTAGGAGAATCTGTTCCAGTGAGGAACCCCTTTCATTTCACGCGAAAAGGTTTCCGGTAGCCCTAGCTACATCATTTTTAAGATCTGGAGGTATACAATCTTTATTTACAGTTTTAGTTATTTATCTCTTTGTTTATTTCGGTTTATTTATCTCTCAGTTTTTTATTACCGGATATATACCTTTCATTTCTGCGTATGCTCTTTGCCCTGCGACTCTGTATGATCTGAGCAAACTAGAAACATAAAGAAATGATTTTTCTCATGCATATGTTATTTTCCGCTGTGTCTTAGTGTGATCTTGGAAAACCAGAAACATCGAGGAAAATATATAGTTTCTGGGAAAATCTAACTTTAAGTCGTAAGGCTTGGATTTTTTTGCATGTTCATTTTGGTTTGTGTGGTTTTTTGTTTTGTTTTGTAGGAAAAAAAAGGTTTTTCAAGTAAGCACGCACTCCAAAGCGAGCAAAAAAAAAAAACCTTCCTCTTTTCCAAAAATTACTAACCTTTTAAACTAGCTCACTTGGTCCAAAGTTACTTTATGAGAATAGAGGTCTTGGGTTCAAGTCTTTCTTTTTGTTGAGTTATTTTTTCAAAAAACACATGTAACTTATGTTTTAAAGTTACTTTATGTAAAAGTGTTCTCACCTATTATAAAAAGTGAGTAACTTATAATTCTAAAGTCACTTATTTTTTATTTAAGTTACAATTTAGTGGATAGTTCATAAAGTATTTATAAAACTGGGTCACACAATTTTAATTTTTTTTAAAATGAGCTAATTAGATTAAGTTTGGAAGGGGAGGGGGGGGGGGGGGGGGTGGGGGGTGTTAAATATAACATTAACATTCACTTCCAAACATTCACATGGTTCGTAACCATCTTCAACAACTTTTCTTCAAAAAGCCATAACTTCTTCATATGGAAGCCGTTTTAAGAGCCATTTTTTTTAATTGGCCTAATTTTTCGAGATCGTTCCATTGGAACACTTAATTTCAACATCTACATTTTGAGTTTCTTTTAGAATGGAAAGTCCATGCCTAGTTATTGTTGACAACACCAACTACTTCCAATGGCTATCCTACATTGTGGATTTACTTAAAAGTAAAGGTCTTTATAGAATAGCCTTGGGCCAAAAGTATAAACCTAAAGATGAAGATAAGCAAGCCAAATGGGAAAATAAGCAAGATCAAGCATGTGGGTTGATAGGGATGTCTATTTCTCCAGACCTTAGATTCCATATCACAGAAATTCATACCCCCGATGAAACAATGAAACAACTCAATAAATTTTTTGGAATTAAAAATGAAATTAGAGCCCATAAACTCAAAAATGAGTTGCTTACGTTGGACCCCAATAATTTTTCTTCCATTAAATATTTTTTGTCCAAGTTCAAGACCCTTATACTTCTCTTGGAAGGTGTTAGGGTTAAGAAAGAAGGTGGTAGCCTTATCTATTCCATTCTTACTAAGTTAGGACCAACCTACTCTGTGTTTGTTTCCCCCTTCCATTCTATTAGAGAAGCCTTTATTTCTCAAGGAAAAGCTTACAAGTCCCCCTCTTTTGATGCCTTTTGTGATTCTTTAATAAGAAAATAAGAAAAATTCTTACATCTTGGTCTTCTTAATGCTGGAAACTCTTCTAATAAAGTCTTAGCATCACAAAAACAACCAAATTCAAAGAATCCTAAGAAGCATCAACCTAAAAAGAATGATCCTAAAACAAACAAGAGTCCTAAGCAATTTCAGTCTCAAAGTGAAAAATCAACTCAAAAAAATGATAAGGAAACTAAAAACAAAGGGAAGAAGACTGATAAACATTGCAACTTTTGTAATCATGATGGTCACTTAGAATCCAAATGCTTTAAGAAGATGGAAGCCTTGGAAGCAGCAATGAAGAATCATAACATCCATTTGGATCACTCTTCAATCTCAACTTCATCTTCAGGAATATCACTTTTTGCATGTGGTTGTCAAGCATATTGGTCTATTTATGCACTAAATGTATCTTCTTCTTCTCATTCTCATGAGTATTTCATTGATTATGGAGCTTCTTAGAACATGGTCAAAAACAAAGCCATGTTTTTTTTTTTTAATGATTGTAACACCAAAAATATATATGTTGGTGATGATAGATCTCTTAGTGTTGTAGGGACTGGAACTATTCATCTAGACAATGGTCAATTTAATGTTGTATTATGTGTTCCTACCTAATCCTGCAACCTTCTATTTTTATATCAGATAACTCATTCAGGTGAAGGTAAAACCGTTGAATTTTCACCTCATGATGTTGTAATTAAGCACCTAAGAGATCTTAGATAGATTTTAGCTACTAGCATTGTTGATGATTCTACAAGGTTGTATAAGTTTAACAACTTTGGGTCATCAAATCTTCCCTCGGTATTTGTTGCTCATAATGATGAAGTGAGAAAACTTTGGCATGAGCGATTTGGTCACTTAAACTATCGCTCCCTTAAAATCTATGTAAAGAAAATATGGTGACAATTCTTCCTATGGTATCTTGCAGAGATGGTGTTTTTTCCTGGATGTGTACTCGGAAAACATCATTGGGATAGTTTTGAAAAGCATGCCTCTTGGCACGCCGCAACCCCTTTACAGCTTGTGCATAGTGATTTATGTGGTCCACTTCCAGTTGTTTCTTTCTTTGGCTACAAGTATTTCTTAACTTTCATTGATGATTTCTCCAGACGCACTTGGGTATACTTCTTAAAACTCAAGGGTGAAGTCTCTAACATGTTCTTGGCCTTTAAGGCCTTTGTTGAGAAACAATTTGGACATCAAATTCATAAGCTAAGATCTGATAATGGCGGAGAATATGTTAACAAAAAATTCATCAACTTTTGCACTGAGCATGGAATTCAATTGCAACATACTTTTCCATATACTCCACAACAAAATGGTGTAGCTGAAAGGAAGAATCATACCTTAAAGGAAATGGCTAATTGTATGCTTCAATCTAAAGGACTTAGTCTTAATTTTGGGCAAAAGCAATTAACTGTGAACATTACATATAAATAACACTCCTACTAAGGTTTTAAATAATGTCACTCTAGAGGAAGCATGAAGCTCACTTAAACTAGATGTAAGTCACTTTCATGTTTTTGGAAGTGAAGCATGGGCCCATATTCCAGATGAGAAACATAAAGCCTTAGAAACTAAAAGTGAAAAATGTATTTTTGTTGGATATTCTAAAGATTTCAAAGAATATAGACTCATTCAACCTAAATCCAAAAATGTTATCATTAGAAGAGATGTAAAGTTTGATAAAAATATATTGACCTACGAGCCTAGTTCGACGAATGTGCCACCTCTCTCTATCCCTTCTACTTTTGAAAATATTCCTTCTTTAGATGGTGACAGCGAGGATGAAAATCCTCCCCCACCTTCTGAGGATCCTCCTTCAGCTCCTCAGCTTCCAAAATATGTCCGCACTACTCGGGATGCAACAGGTGCTCTTGCAGGTGATCCTACAAACCAATGTCATACACGTTCTCAGTTCGATAGAGCCTCTTCTTTACTGGTTCAAGCTTCAATGAAGTATGATCTTGATACCTTTACAGAAGCTTCAGGCCATCTAGATTGGGACACAACTATTAATTAAGAATATCGTTCACTATTGGCAAATGATACATGGTTCCTTGTTCCTCTTCCAAAGGGACAAAAACTTGTTAGATGAAAATGGATTTATAGAACCAAGTTTGAACCATATGGAAAAGTTGATAAACATAAAGATCATATTGTTGCTAATGGGTTTTCACAAGTTGAAGGCATTGACTATACTAAAACCTTCTCACCTGTTCCAAAAATGAACTCTATCCGCCTTGTTCTTTCCCTTGTTGCCTCTTTCAAATGGGAATTCCATCAGATGGATGTTAAATCTGCCTTCTTGCATGGGGACTTGCATGAATAAATCTATATGGAACAACCTCCTGGCTTTATACACATAGACTCCAGCCTTGTATGTCTGCTTAAGAAATCCCTTTATGGTCTCAAGCAATCCCCTTGGGCTTGGTATGCCAAAATGGATAGCTTTCTTTTAGATACTGGATTTTCTAGGTGTCATTTTGACAATACTCTCTACACTAAGAAAGTGGGTAAGTCTCTTATCATTATTGTTCTTTATGTTGATTATTTTCCTTACTGGTATTGATCCCAACCTTATAAACAATGTGAATTCCATACTTAAAAGGCAGTTTTAAATGACAGACTTAGGACACTTGCATTATTTTCTTGGTCTTCAAGTCTTGCAATCCAAAGAAGGTATTTCCTTTTCCCAGTCCAAGTATGCCTGTGATATTCTACGCCACTTTCACATGGAATACTGTAAGCTAGCCCCTTATCCCTTTTAGTATGGAGCCAAAATTTCAGACACTTGTACTTCCCCTGAATTCGATGCTACCTTATACTGTCAACTTGTTGGAAAAATTTTGTATATGACCCATACCCGTCTTGACCTTTCCTTTGTTGTTGGCCTTGTTGCTCGGTTTATGGAAAACCCACATGAAAGTCATTGGAAAGAAGGTAAAGAAGGTAAAACAATACTTTGTTATTTTCGAGGTACAGTTCAGTTTGGGATTCATTACAGTGCAGAAGCATCTCCTCTATTGGTTGGTTTCACTGATTCTAATTGGGCTGGTGACCCTGATGATCGAAAGTCTACTGTGGGTTATGTCTTCACTCTTGGTTCTTGAACTATTACATGGGCTTGCAAGAAACAAAGTGTCATTTTTCTTTCTTCAGTAGAAGGAGAGTATCGCAGTGCTGTTGAAGCTAGTAAGGAAGCCTTGTGGCTTCGTCAGATCTTGCCAGAGATTGGTTTTCAGCAGCAACATCCAACTACACTTTTGTGTGATAAGAAAAGTGCCATTCAAATATGAAAAGATCCAGTCCAACATCAGCGTAGTAAACACATTGAACTACACATGCACTTCATCAGAAATCTCATTCATGACCATGTTCTTGAAGTGCAATATTGCTCAACCAATTATCAAGTTGCAGACATCTTAACAAAGGCTCTCATAGAGGTGAAGTTTACTAAACTTCGATTTATGGTTGGAGTTCAAGAAGTTGTCACTAAAGGGGGATAAGCTCTAATTCCTCCTTCCTTATCCTATTGTGTCATCTTTGTACATCTTGTTTCGGGTAGAATCACCCTAGGGTCTTGGGTTGAGAACCCCAACAGAGCGGAGGTCATACAGCATAAAGAGACACACAAACAAGCAATCCTAAGACTTAAACTACTAAAGTAGGAAGAAGAAGTATTACCCTGAGGTCCTACGTTTGAGGTCGTTCCCATAGGGTCCAAACCCTCTGCTTCCTCCAATGCCTCAAAACCTATAACTCATTCAACCAAAACATATACAACAATAGTAATAGAAAGCATGTTCATGATATAAGTGTAAGATCATATAAGAATGTAAGAAAATAAGAATTAACGTGAGATTTAATAAGCAAATCATGACATAAATTAATGTATAAAGACCATAATCATCAGGAACAAGACATCAACACTTTATTAATGTAAGCTAAAGAAAACACGAAAGAACTACAACCTGAGTCGTCCATCGGCTCCAAGCGAAACCGTCCTTCGGATCATCTTGCCCAGGCCTCAACAATCCTCCTCCATAAGTATACACAAGGATGTCATGGAGGGATGATGAACATCTCAAGAAGGAAACTGGGGTTTCCTATGACTTGGGAGTGAAGAAGGCATAGGGATACCTTCAGACTTGATCAGGGATGTAATCAACTATAATATCAATATCTAATCTTTTCTCCTCCTTCAGGCCTTCCCATGGAGAAGTATTTATACTTCTCCAAATTAGTTTTTTCAGTTGGGAAACAATTGGGCCATGGGCTATAGTGGGTGCGTATTAGGTTAAACTCGTAAACCCTACTTGAATTAAGGGAGATTATATATTTTTTAATGTTTTAACACATATACGCGGGTTGGGTATAGACTGAACTGCATGTACATGGGCTTCCTATATGGAAAAATCACGTATGGGATTTAAAACATTGTTTTTTAGAAAATGGGCCAATCTTGGTAGGGAAGGGTTTCCCTAGGGTACATCACAGAGCATCAAATCTACCGAGGGTGGTAAATGGTACTATAATAGATGTCCCATAATATATGAGGTCAGAAGGGGTACATGATGGTTAAAATATATTAAGTGTATAGAAAGAATCATGCGAAGACCTGAGAGGAGTTCACCAGATTTGGGCCTGCCTAGTCAGTGGAAGAGATCATAAAGAAAGTTGTTGTCTGAGGCAGGCATACCCATGCTCAGAGATAATAAATCATGTCTGCATATCAAATACAAAATCGGACCTAATATGTATACAAATATAAAAGAATTGAAAATACATAGTGGATCATCTGATCATATCCATAGAAGTACATGTCACAATATCACATATAAAGAATTGATTAATGATGCCGAAGTAGAAAGCTAATCACTGAAGTCATAAAGATGATCCAAAAAATACCAATTCAAAGAGTGGAACAAATGGTACTTCACACAACTCGGGTGCAAACATATAGGATGTCACTGTGCTAAACTGCAACATATAAGGTAGATGGCATCACTAGCAGAAACAGGAGGAACTGGCAAGCTATCCAACAAATGTTGATGCAAACCCAAGGTCTTCACCGACCGCCATGGTACATTTCTACACAATGGGAATAAATGATCTGAAGTCGACCATGTGAGAAATCGTTTGATTACTGGTCATTGATGTATACCATTAACAAACATGAGACTACTCACCGATAATGATGATGAGAGCCAAGGTAACCAGTACAATCTAACAAGTGTGAATAAATGATCTAAAGTCGAACACTTGGATGAATCTATCAATCATGAGATAATGATGTATTCCCACTATTGATAGTGAAGGAATCTACCATGATGACTGAAAACCCTAAGGTACTGCCAAATGGACTCTAGACCTTGTTCCTAGAGCAATGAGTTGAAGTCAATGGGAAAAGATCTCCTGGAAGGAAGGCAGTAAGGCATCCTTCATCAATCCAGCGCGAGTGTAACCCGCATGCTAATAATGTGGAAGGAATTGGATGAAGAAAGATGTAGTAACCAAATCGAAGCATGTTTCCAGTGTACACAAGATGTGGCTAGCGCACGATAGAAACCCTCTGAACCAACCAATAATGAAAGCTGACAGAGGCGAGGAATCCACCAATAGTGTCAAATGGAAACCAAGGTATTGCATGAATCCCAATGTGTGATAATGAAAATTGATGTTGAACACAAGGGAAAACACTCAATCAAAGAACCATGATACTGATCGATGCTAAGCACAAGGTCACCTATCAATGATGGAAATAGGGTCAGGGTGCAGCTCTAGGTCTACTCTTAGAGCAATTTATCGTAGTTGATAAGAGTAAGAACCACCAACAAGAAGTCAACATAGACCTTCTCAAACCAACATGAGAAAAGGAACAAATAGCTAATGTGATAGTGAACATGACTTTGACAACTAGGGATGACCGACTGAAAATAAATCAAGAGACACTGCAAAAAGGTAGACTCAGGTTTACTTCCCTTGAAAAAAATCATGACTCAAATGTGACAATATCACAACGTACGATAAATTTGTATAAGTTTGTAATGCAAGAGGCACAAACAAACTCTCCATATGATTGGAAGAGATAACCAATCGGAGGAGTATTGACTCAATAACAAGGTTAAGGCTCTCCTAAGTCAAAATAAAGCCCATCCCAATGGAGGAAAGACTTAATTTTGAGTGCTTTGTTCAAGGGAGAAACAAATGACTCTAGATACCATCAATCATGGAAGTAATGTCATGTTCCCGCTCTTTTTGGAATATTATTTATTTTTTTTCTTTTTCATATTTAGAAAACCTGAGAAAGAATAAAAGAATGCTTATGGTATAGTGGAAAGAACGAGTTTCTAGATACAAATGCGCTAGTTCATGGGAGGGGAACATTCCTATGCTCAATGCAAGGTGATGAAATTGGTCAATGACAATCAAAGGAATGTTCTTTCTATGGGTAAAAGGTCTCAAGTTGCAAAGGCTGAGTGATTGCAAGGTTGATTTTGCAGAAATACATGGTCAAAAAGTGGCTTATACATGAGCCCAAGTGAAGCTAACTTAAGGCCAAAAAAATGAAAAGAGTCAACATGCAATGCAATGGTACAAATCAACACAAAGGAGCCTCTAGGGTATAAAGCCAGAACGAAGAAGTAAGAGAATGAAGCTTCAACACACAAGTCATGGCGGGACAAAAGAGGAATCTTGAGCCTACACAATATAGCAGCATGGGAAACATATGCTAGCGAGAATCTAACTAAGATGCCCATGTAAAGGTTAGCTCTACCATCATGTCATGATTTTATAAGTCGGCAAGTGAAAATGGTTTAAGAAACAAGACATGATGGGGTCGAACCTATGGCCAAGATATTGCAGTATGGAGGCTAGTATGCAAAATGCAATGGAAAATGATATCCCCTAACCTATATGCCAGTGAAAAATGATACCTTCCATGACGGGTCTGCAGTCATGGAATTAAAGCGGTCTCTCAAAATATCCAAAGTGTCTTGAAAAATGACCCATCCCAACACTCCAAGCCAAAAAGGTCACAAAGTTCATAAAGTTTTGCAAAGAAAAAATGAACTTTCGAAAAAATTGATTTTTACATGTCAACCTATATAAAGACCTTTTGACTTACAATTTTTCATTTGTATTGTAAACAAGTGATTGAAGGAGCTTTGGAGAAAAAACTCAAGATACCTCAATTGATCTGATTCGTCTGTCAATTCAACCTTCAACTATCTAGGTAACCTTCTAAATGATTATTAGATAAATTTCATTGTTTTTCAAATGTTTTTTTTGAAAATTTCACCGTAAAAAAATAGTTAAAAATTTGCTCCCTGCATGCACACCAGTTGGACATGGAAGACTCATGTATAAAACAACCCTACACGCGACTGTGTATATAATGAACCCGCTTGTGTGCGGTTCGAAAATTTAAAACACAGTTTTTAATGATCCAAAACATTTGTTTTACAAAATGTCGATCATATGGGGAGAAAGGGAACATAGTGAAATTGATAATGAAGTGATGGATGATCAAATGTTGCTATATGCCTTAAGAGGATGTGGTTTATTAAATTTTTTCAAGATGCCAAATATGAAGGAAAACACCGGATTACTAGAGATGCTGATTCATTATTGGGATCTAGAAGAAGATGCTTTCATCATTGATAAAATGCCTCTAAGAATAGAAATAGAGGATGTCTATTTTATTACTGGTCTTTCCTGAAGAGGAGAGAAGGTCAATTCGACAGGAAGAATAAGAGGGAGCCTAAGTGTAGAGGACTATGTATGAATCTACTGCCCAGGGAACACGAAGAAGATTGGAACTTAAATTCCAATTAAACATGTAGAGAGCTTAGCCTTGAGAATCATTCTCTTTACCATTGCTAGAGTGAATGGGTCAGCCTCTCTGCACCAGTCTTCTCGAGTTTCAATGAGTCTAGTAGTAGAGTTTCTTACGACAGTTTTTGATTGGTGTATGACTAACATGAAAAATCAACTTACATCCATCCACAAAGGTATAAAAAAAAACTTCAGATATGGAACCATTTTGTGCTCCTTTTTCTTTGAGAGAGTACCATGGATTTGACAAAAGGTATTTCCCACCATTAACAGCCTGAGGGATCCTCGAATGGGTAGATGGGTTGATCTAATGAAGAGACTAAGGGGTGGTGAAGTCCCTAGAAACACTTTTGATGACGAGTTCTTCTCCTAGTTGGAAAAACAAGTAATAACTATTAAGGACTATCCTTACGTTGGCATGGATTTTAGAGGAGACCCAGATCTGGTGTTTCCATCGGATGCAGAATGGTGAGCCATAGGTAAAAACCTTTTTAATTTTTGAAAAGTTTTATTTTTTTTTAGATTTTAAGTATAAATAAACTGAAAATATTTTTGATGAGACAAATACTTACAAAATTATTTTGATAATGACATAGATATTGGACTAGTAAGACGTGTGGGTCTACCTAGGCATAGGCATCGCATAAGAGATGTGGAGGGAGCCGCAACTGAGACCGAAAGGACCCTTCACACTCTACAAAGAAACTAGGTGAGATTGACTGACCAGGTACCTATGGTAGCCATACAAGACCTTCCAGAAGAGATGCAGAGGCGTGTGGTAGGAGTGCCATGTGATTTGGTGCAACTGTTCCGATGCTTGGAAAATGCCGTCGTCTTATTCCGTGATGCTCACCCTGAGAAGGACCCATAGATATAATCTTATGGATGATCAAATCTTTTGATTAGACATGATTATGGGCATAAGCCCTAATTTTGTAGGACGATTTTGTCCCAATTTTGTATATTATTTTGAACATAAAACTGCTACCTATGTACCAACGATTTCACTGTGATGATCATATATATACAAATGAATTTTTGATTAATTTTTTATTTTTAATGTGATGAATGATTTATGTGCCAATCTAATGCTTGATTAGCGATAGAATCTGCAAATGAATTTTCTGATCGTGGAATATGAATAAATGTGATATAAATAAATGATCTCTGTAATAAACACACTCTCAGAAATTGGTGATATAAATAAGGATCTCTCACATGATAGATGTTATTTAATTGAGATACCACTAGTTGTGAATCCAAGTATACTACTAATGAATCAATACCAAGAGATATTGCCTCAGATAGTAAATTAATGACAACAGTATATTCAAAAACATTGTTTGAAGCAGGACTGATACATACACCTCTTGAAACCAACAATTGGCTCGATAGATAATAAATCACCCAAGCCATGGAAGCAAAGTTCTGGGTGTGTCTACTAGCACCATCGACGAACCCTAGATATATCAACTCGTCCATCAATCCCTACCAAAAAAAGATAAAAAATATCGACATCAATATGAAAACGATAGATAGATATGCATAAATATACAATATTTACAACCGAGCAAATGCTAGGCTGAAGCGTAAGAAAAATAATTTTTAATATAGAGCCCATTTCTGGGCTCCTCCAACTCGTTTCCCTCAAAATAAACCAACTCATAAACTCCCTTTTTCAAGACCTTTTTAACAATGAAGGGACTGTACCACATAGATTTGAACTTTCCTTCCCCCAAGGTGTCTTTGTCTTGGTCATAAACCAAGACAAGGTCACCTTCAGAGAAAACCCTAGGACAAACAACCTTATCATATTGAGCTTTTACTCTCTTTTTATGAGCTTCGTTGATTATGGGCGCATCTCGACGCTGCTCATCGAGATATTCCAAATGAATGAGGCATTCTTCAATACTAGAAGTATCTGGAAGAAGTTCAACCACTAATTTAAGGGAAGGAATTTCACATTCTGCAGGAAAAATCTATTCCAACCCATAAAGTAGTTGAAAAGGAGTAAAACCTGTAGTAGTCTTGACTGACATTCGGTATGCCCAAAGCGTTGGATATAACATAATGTGCCAATTAGATCGAGATTTGTTAATCGTCCTTTGCAGGATGATTTTTAGGGATTTATTCACGGCCTCAACTTGCCCATTGGCCTAAGGATAATAAGGAAATGAGTGCTCCTATTGGAAACCCAAATTAAGAGCTAATTCATACATCATGTGGTTCTGGAAATGACTGCCATGGTAGCGTCAATGACAATCACTTTGGAAATACAAAACCAGGAAATGACTTGGTTGAAGAGAAATAGGGCTTTTGTTTCACCATTGTTCTTGAAAGTAGGCATAGCCTCGTTCCACTTAGTAAAGTAGTCAACATCTATGATGATGTACTTATGATTTCCCGCTAAAGGCAGATTACAAGTAGTAAAATCAATATGCCACTTCGTGAATGGACCGACGGTAATCATAGGAAAGAGAATAGCTAGATGTGCGCATTTTCCGAGTATAAACTTGACAAGGGTGGCATCTCTTGACTGCTTCAACACAATCCAAAAGTAGCTTGCGCACAATTTTTTTTGGGTTGTTGCAAGCCCAGATAGATGACCACCACAGGCTCCAATGTGGAAATAATTTAGCACAGACTCAACTTCTTCTAAGGTTAGACAACGTCTAAGGATGGAATCAACCCTGTGAGAATATAAAGTGTCACCTATAATAATATATCTTTTAGCCAGGTGACGTAACTTTCTATGTTCATCCTTCGAAAAAGTGAGAAGAAACTTCGAATTCTGGAGATATATAATGATATCTCCATACTAAGGATATTGCGTGGAAATGAGGAAAAGATGTTCATCAGGAAAAGGTTCCTCATAAACTATTTCTTCCTAACAAGGAAACTTTGAGATCAATTCTGCAAATACTAACGATTTCTTAGACATGGATAACATGAATTTGAGATCGAACTCTTGTAAAATGAAAATCCATCTATTTTATTTGTCCCCAATCACTCACATGCTGAGAACAAATTGAAATGGATTGAAAACTTCTAAGACGAAAGTTTTTTTATGCAGAATATAATGTCTAAGTCACTAGACAACATGGACAACTTCCAAAGCTATTTTCTCAATGGAAGAATATAGCAGTTTAGGGCCCACTAAGCCTCGACTCAAATAATAGATTACGTGCTCAGTGAAAGCATCATATTCTTGAACCAGAACCACACCAATAGTTGATTATGTTTTAGTAAGATATAAAAGGAAGTCTCTTCTATAATCATATGGACTCAATAAAGGAGTAGAGGTTAATGAGTTTTTCAAAGCATCAAATGAGCATTGCGTGAAATCATCCCATAGAAATGGGACCCCTTTCTTGAGCAGTCTCATAAATCCTTTAGTAATATTGGCATAATTAGTGATAAATATCCTTAAGAAATTAGATTTTCCTTGAAGACTCTGAAGTTGATGAATTGTGGATGAGGGAGGCAACTGAAGTATTGCCTCAACCTTGAAGGGATTTACATGAATCCCTTTAGTAGAAACGATGAATCCCGACAATCGACCAGACGTGATGGCGAAAACACAATTATTTCGATTCAACCAGATTTTGTAGAAATGACATCGTTCAAAAATTAATCGAAGATGCTTGGGGTGATCAATTCTCTTTCGAGAACAGGAAACTAAATAATCCAAGTAGGCTTCAATAATATGTTTGATATCGTGGAAAGCATATGACATGGCCTGCTGAAAGGTAGCTCCAACATTCTTAAGGCCAAAAGGCATCTTCTTATATGCAAATGTACCCCAAGGGAAAATAAAAGCTGTCTTATGTTGATCTTCTAGACAAATAGTGATTTGATTATAACCAGAAAATCCGTCCATAAAAGAGAAAATATCATTACCCACACACTCATCGATAATCTGATCAATAAATGGTGTGGGGTAATTATCTTTAGGACAAGCCTTATTCAAGTCCCTAAAGTCAATGCACACATAGATCGTTCCTTATTTCTTGTCAACTGACACTGGATTCGAAACCCACTCAGTTAAAGGAATGAGGTATATGAAACCTGCCTTACGCAACTTTTCAACCTCAGCTTTGATAGCTACTACTTTCTCGGGGTTTACTGGTCGAAGCTTCTGGTGAATAGGTTTTTCATTTTCATATGTCTTGATCTCATGCTGGACTATAGATGGATCTATCCTAGGAATTTCCTCATAAGACCAAGAAAACACATCACGAAACTCTTTAAATAGATCGGTATAAATTCGAATTTCTTTAGGGGAACAATCAACTCCAATGAAGACATTCTTGATAACGTTGAGATTCCTAGAGATGCTCACTGGAAGATTTTTTGAAATGAAAGACATGTTACCTTTGACTAAAAATTGTGTTAGAGCCAAAGGATTTAAAAGTGCGTGAACGCCATTAGTAGACGAAGGAATGGACAAGATTGATTCTACTTCTTGCAAATCTGGGAGGAAATATGACCGATGATGCAAATCATCCCATAACCTCTCAATACCCGTCATTGCTTCTAGAATTGCTTCTTCGGATGGAAAAACAGTATCTAGGCAATCCATAATAGAATTTGAATCTAGAGTTCAGATCGGAGCCACATCCCCATCTAGATCCTCCGGTGAAAGAGGAGTAGGATCAGAGTCTGTAGTGTTAACTATAGATTGATTAGAAATTTCATCTGTAGACATAGGAAATTCCATTCCACCCACTTTCCCCTCATATAATGTGGTGGTAAAAGAGGGTAAGGGCCAAGGATCCGAAAAATAATGAGTTCTAAAGAACTCTCTTTGATAAGGTGCCTTGGAAGATGAAATATCATTAATTCGATCAATAGGAGCAAGAAAATCAAAGGTACCCATTGAGGAATAATACATCCCAACTCCTAGATTCTCAATAGGCTATTTAGGATTGTTCACTAAGGGAATAGTAGATTCAGAAGATGCATTGGATTCACCCAAAGAATAATCCATCTGATCAACCATTACAATTATCCCTTCATGAGGAAAACAAAGGATGTGAAACAATGATGATACAATAGCATCCATCTCATAAATCCAATTTCTTCCCAAAAGGAGATTATAATCCAAAATTTCATCAACTATTTCTACTTTGATATTTATAACCTTTCCCCCAACACAGACGAGAAAGGCTGGAATAATCCCATGCGGCCTATGAGAATGACCATCAAATGATGTTAAGAGAGTAGGTGACGGAATGACCTGAGGTGATCCAATAGCCTTCCAACATTATATAGACATTATGCATGTGGAATATCCCTCATCAACTACGGTTCGAAAGATATTGGTCTTTCAATATGTAGACTTGATTTGAAAAGCCATATGATGTGGGAGTCTCTTCTTGATATTCGACATGTCGAATGTGAGGACAAGAGAGTTCTTTGGATCTATCACTCTGATCGCACTAAGAAACAAACTCCTTTGTGCTGGGCACGACTGGAGTACCTCTAGCGCTGACATGGCACAAGGAATCTAAGCCAGATCTTCTACAATGGAGTATTTCTGAGTTGCCTTAGCATTGGGGTTGATTTTTGAACACTTTCGAAGCCTTTCAGCTTCCAAGTATAGACTTAGCTATGAGCCTCTCGATATGGAGTGGCTCTAAAACACCAGGAGTAGTCTTGTCCTTAGATGATTCTGGTTCACCATAATCATGTGACAGTGTAGAAATGTCAATATGTGAACTCATCATATAAACATTTGATGGATTTTCCCCTTCTTGGTTGCCCCCAGTGGGGGTACCCGTACTAGCATTCGTGCCAACTAATAACTACTGCCCTTGGGGAAAAGGGTTAGTTAGCACAGCTTAGGAGTTAGAAGATCCTTTTTGAACCAACAAGCATTAGTGTCCTGAATATTTGGGCAAAGATGAGTCAAATGGTGACCATTGCATAACTTGCATGGAAACTTCACTAGGGAAAATTTTAAGAACCCCCCCTAAATTTATATGTATAATAAATGGGCAAATCTCCATGGTATATAGGAAAAATGGAAGGCGATTTTATCAATAATATAATATGTATATATAATTTTTTCGCGAGTCTCTCACCAAGCATGGCGAATATTTTACTCAATTATAAAATATTGTAAGATCTTGGTGAGTCTTTCACTAGATAATAAAACTTTGTAAAGTCCTAGTGAATCTTAGCATTGTGAACTCTTAGAGAATTTTTTGAAAAAGTATAAAACCATATATGACAAGAGCCACATGGTGGCAATATCATTGTTTTTTTTTCACATTTCCACGACATGGAACTTGTTTATAAAATTATAAAAAAGCCAACCAAGTCCCTTATAATATGCAGGTAAGCTTATAACAAAGTTTGATACCTCTACTATGCTTGTCTTCATTCAAGTTTCATAGTTGCTATACTTAACACTATGAATCACAACTCTCTCAGAACTCAACTCTATAGTGTAATTAAAACCTTTGGAAATTGAATCTGACAACTCTATAAAAAGGATTAGTGAAATAGAAGCTTTTGTGAATGAGCCCACTAACTATCACTGCTAAACAATCAATCTAGACTATGAAGTCTTCCATCTTGATCACAATCGTGCTCATGATCAAGGGAGTGTGAGCACCTGGCCTGACATAATGGCCATCATAGCTTCCAATAATCAACAACCACCTTGCAAGGACATCCTAGCTCATGTCTCATGAATTTTATTCATCAATCTTAACTGATATAAATCTTATAAAGATAATATTAGAATCCTCTCCAGATTCACTATTAATACAAGGGTAAAGGAAATTTTCTAGCTCAAGGCACTAGCCAATACCAACTTTGGTATTTGTGACCCCTTTGTGGGGATGCACCTACCCTGCCCCATTGGGTTTCTGCCTTGTAACATAGTTCAAGGATCACAAGACTTTCCAATCTTCCTACTCCATTAGACACACTTTATATGCTATACATAGTGAATGGAAAAGAAGCATTATAGAACACATAATTTCACAGAAGGAAGAAAAATCTTAGCCAGTTCAATATCTAAATCTTAATCACCGATTAATAAAGAATAACAAGTAGTGTAATGAATTGTTCCGAGTTATTTATTTACAAGCTGTAAAGAATGTAGTGGAATGGAAAATATTACTTAGGAAACCCTTCAATATTTTCTTCTAATATGTTTGTGCATGTATATATGAAATTAAGAGCATTGTTGAATACAAACTTTCCTTTTCTCTTGCCTCCATTTTGACAAATCAGTGTGAAATCAATGTCACTTTGAATCTCCTTTCCTGTGTGGATGTTTTGACAAATCAATGTGAAATCAAAGTCACTTTGAATTTCCTTTCCTGCGAGGGATCACATCCACAGTTGATTAGTAAAAGATAATCTACTATATATTATGTTCAAGAAACTAACTGCAATCTATAATGGAAACGAGACCTCAATTCTTATTCCGAATTTGAATATCTCAGGACAATATAAGAGATAAAAATGCATATGGCCTTAGTAGCTATAAAACAATCACTCCATCATTACAAGACCACCTAGATTTCAACACTTAATCTAAATAAGGGCACTAGTTGCAGTGCTTATTTGCATTAACACCATGGAAAAGAAACAACAATGTTTCAAAGCACACTTATTGGAAAAGTTGTAATGTTCCGAGAATATTTAATGAGAGCATCTAAACCTCGTAGCTATGGTGGGGAAACTGGGGAACCCAAATCTTGGAAGATATCTCATACCAAATCTGAGAAAAAAATAAAAAAGGAAAAAAAATCAAAATCTATAAATCAAGCAATGAATTGTTTACAAATAAAATACAATTCCTTTAACTAAAAATTAAATTGTGGTGATATATTTAAATATTTAGTAAGAGGGGAACTTCAAACCATGGAATATTACCTTTGTCATTACTATCATCCCTCAGTGACTGAGATTACAAATCAATACTTATGGAAAGATTGTAAGAAATTCCGTGAAATAGTAAAGCATAACCTCTATTTTCAAGCAACAAAATCAAGACATTGTTACATCAAGAGCCATAACTGATACATAATCAATGAATCAAGTCCTTGTATGGCACAAGCTTGTTTCACAACCTCTATTTTCTCAATAACAAAATCAAGATATTATATGTGGTTATTGCCAAAAGGAAACTGCGTTCTAATTTGGAAGAGGATCTTATCAAAAGACATGGATTTATTCAAAGCTACAAAGCCTAATGGGTTACTAAAAAGTAAGTTGGAATATGGGATCATGATACTTAAATTGAAAAAATATGCTTTCCTTTTAGAAACATTACAGTTATACAATGTTTTTTGAAAGCATTAGACTTTGAAATTGGGCCTTTCTATCAAGACAAATTTTCATTAACAGAATGTACTTTCCTACCTGAAACGTTGTAGATATCCAAGAAAAACTTAAAAAGCATAAGAGAACTTAGCATAATGTACTTTCTTTCCTTCTTTAACATTATTAAAGAGTTGAGGTTCCCCAAGTAATCAGGTAACTTTCGAAGGAAATGACAGTTAGTAATAGTCCAATTCACAACTGAAGATGTGTCACAAATATGAGGGGGCATCTCCTCCAAATCACAAAAGTGCTCTAGGTTAAAATCTAGCATTATTGGAAGCTTAATGCTCGACTGGGTGTTATTGAACCCAAACATTTTTCCAATCTTCACTAAAGGCTTAAAGATAGCTTCTCTAAGTTCTACATGACTTTACTATGCTCTTGAAGTGGGGGCACATGCAACCTCTCCAAGTGAATAGTCTTAAACTAAGTGAAGATAAGGCCGATAGATCATTCAGTGTGGATCTCTTTAACCCATAATTGAATACTATGTCTCTCTTGAACCCATAATTGAATACTATTAGGACTTTCAAATTTTTCATGGAACTCAAAAATGTTGGAAGAAAGTATTTGCTTCTAGAAAAGAGTAAAACTAAAGCCTCTGCTTGAGGAAAATTGATGTCACACCACTAATACTTCTCCATGGAATCTGTATAGGTAAACCACAAATGCAGAATTCCATTAGAATATTGTGTTTATTGAATACACAAATGAAATCATTGCATTTCTTTAAAATATCTTTTGAAATCAAAATTATCGAAATTACATATCGATAACCTAGTGGGTGTAGGATAAAATTCACCCATGTCATTCACAGAAAGCATGAGAAAAAACCTAATACTATATATAAAACCAAGAAAAATTCAAATTCATCACTTCTAGGGACCTCGTAACCACCCTGCCAATACACAAGTATGTTCCTGTTTGAAGTTAGAAAAATTACCCAAATTACAATCTGTTTACTCCAACCTATGTTGGAAAGTTATAGAAGGATGACTAGTGCAATCAATCCATTCCTTTTAGCCCTGGATTTGTTTCAGTTTAAAACAAAAGTATACAAATATACTTGTCCAATGTCTATGCTTTAACCATTCACCTTAAGATGTTTTTACAATATAATTTCCTAAGTCTATTTAATATCTTCATTATCATAAAAACCAACCTATATCCATCTTAACTCCACATCTACCACTCTTAGGGGGATGAAATCTATTTATCCCTCTGAGCACTTGGTAGACCCAAAATTAAGATGGATATAAGATGATATAATTTCCCCTTTAAATAGTCTATGCTCACATGAATACCATGGTATTACCATGGGTCAATACCATGGGGTTATCATAAACCTGGAGCTTAAAAATTACTATTAGTAATTTATAAAATTAATAAAATTAATAGTTGATTTTTATTTTATTTTTTATTTTAACCAAGCTAAAATGTTTAACATACATTAAATTACAACATCCATTTTTACTCTTGATCCACCAAGCCCGGAGAGGGATCAAATATTTTTTCACTCTATGCTAGTTTGCATATCACAATATTTGATACCTCTCGGGGGTTAGTAGATCCAGAGTAAAGATGGATCTATGCTGGTTTAATTCCCCCCAATTAAATAGCCATTCCAGGTGAATAACATGGGTCAATACCATGTGCCATTTTGGTGAATACCATGGGTCAATACCATGTGCCATTTTTATTTTTATTAATACTAATATTAGGGTTAATAATGTTTTTTTGGATGGTATTAATAATAGTCTAGCCCATGGTACTTTTCCCATAGCACTTTGCCCATAGGTTTCACCTAAATATAACGCATTTTTTGAGTGTTCGTAAATATAAGGTGACTTATGAAGTAAATATAAAAAAATGTTTTATTTGTTTACCATACCTCTTGTTTATTTATATTTTTATTAATTTACCATACCTCTTTTACAAATATGGTATTTGGTCCATAGGATTCACTTAAATAAAACCTCTTTTTTGAGCCTTCATAAATAGAAAGAGGGTTATGGACTAAATATAAAAAGAGGTTTTATTTATTTACCATATGTCTAGTTTATTTATATTTTTATTTATTTACCATACCTTTTGAGTAAGTATAAAAAGATGTTTTATTTATTTACCATACCTCCACTTTACTTATATTTTTATTTGTTTACACCCTTGCATGTATATAAGGTGACTTATGGAGTAAATATAAAAAAATGTTTTATTTATTTACCATACCTCTCATTTATTTATATTTTTATTAATTTACCATACCTCTTTTATAAATATGGTATTTGGCCCATAGGATTCACTTAAATAAAACCTATTCTTGAAAATTAGGGCGAATGGAATGTTGTAACTCCTAATTTCAAGGGCTAAATTTACTTTTTTTACCCTCTCCCTTAAAATAAGGTGGGCTATTTGAGGTGATTTGTAAAAATGTACTACGATACAAAATATTCGCCCACTAAAAATTTAAAACCCCTTAATTTCGCCAAAGGGCGCCCCTAAAATTTTCCATGAACTTCACTTTCTTTTAGACTCCTTTTTACCCTCCCCAGCATCACTGCTAGGATTATTTGCATTACCCTTCTCACACTTATTATTTTTCTTAACACGTCCTTTATTATTCCCATTAAATTATTTATTTCCATTGGGTTTAGAAGTTTGAACGACGTTGATAGACGAAGATTGAGAAGGCATGGGCACTGATGGTGATTCCTGAATAGAAGAAGCAGTTTGCAAAGACAACTACTACAATTGGTTTAACATGTTAGTCGTGCTATTATCAATTGATCTGACTAGCCCGTCAGCACGTGGACCCGGCTTCAGCTTGGCCAGATCAACCTTAGATCTAGGAGCATGAGGCAAAATTTTCTCAAGAATCCCAGATTGAAAATATATGAGTTCTAGCTATTGGGTTCTAAAAATAGCATGTTCTTCGGTGAATACACTGGAGAGCAATACATCCTTAGAAATTTCAGGTTGCAAATATTTGAGAAACCATTCAAGAAGGAATTCTTGGGGAATACAGGATTTTATGAGCCTCTTCCTTCTCCTCTATTCTTGATCATAAATGTGGGTTGCCTGGTCTTGGTGGAAATTAGCTAAGATCTCAGTTCCAACATCATAACGAATGAGCAACTGAAAATGGTTTAAAAATATGGTGGCCAACTCACCAAACAAAGTGAAGGTTCCCCCTGGAAGCTCAATATACCATTTAGCCGCATTCCCAGTTAGGGTGCATTGAAATAGTCTCAACCTGATTGAATCATCAATCAGGGAGTTCGACAAACACCATAAATGGAAAGTGGTTATATGGTTGCTCGTATCTTCATCAATATTTCCTTCAAATTTGGGTATGTGCGATGGAATTTTGGTTGGAACCGAAGGCCAAACTGGGTTGTATTGGATAGGATCATTAGTAAAATTTGATAGATCCGACAAGTTTAAAGTTGACAGGAAAGGTAAGCGCGGAGGACCTTGAGGATTCCACCCACTCTAGGCAGAATTCCCAATGTTATGAAAAGAATATCCTAGATTTTCGAAAGCTCCAGGTTTCCTGAGGTGATTCGTAGAAGTGCCTGAACCATAAGGAAAACCTTTTGGCCCAGAAAAATTCAGAGTTTGTCCAACTCCTGCCGAAAAATTGCCATATCTAGTGAAATTCCCCCTAGTGAGGTATTAAATGGAGCAGAGAGCCCTTGGTAAGGGTTCCATGCATTAGCAAAGGGAGAAAAACTTTGAAATGAACTCATGGAGGAGAATGACATGTTCCCCTGTTGGCTGAAAGACAAATAATTCTTGGCTCCCAAGCTGTTAATAGCTGGATTAGTCCATCCTTGGAAAGGATTATAACCTTGATCACTGGAAGGAAAAGGTATTAATCCTAGAGATGCGTTAGAATGTGGTATATGACCATTCCCAAAAAAGAAACCTTGAAAAAAAGCTGACCCACTCACCATGGAAGTCATAGACGTGGAAGCAGTGGATGGAAAAGTTAAGGGAACCGAAGGAATTGCGCTAGCAGGCATTCCAAAGGGGAGAGAACCAGTGTTGGAGGCAAAATATTGGGTGCCCCACTCAAAGATGGAATGGAGGTAGAGCCAAAGATTGTAATGCTAGGAGTGATTGAAGGTATGGAAATTGTACCTCCTTCTTGTACTGAGAAATGAGTATGTTCACTAGTAGAACTCATAGTTGAAACCATGCTCCCAGTAGTGGCCATTGAAGAAAAAGACCGATATAGACCAGGGCTCGAAGGCTTGTGGGTCGGGGTCCTGATGTATAATAGAACGTCTGGATAACCAAGAGGGAGAGGAGAAGAAGGAGTCACATGAGACTCAGGGAGTTCTTCAACCTCTATAATGTCTTCCGATTGGAAGAGGACTCTAGAAAGGACTGGAGTGTTCCTCTCCAAATATCGACTTACACTAGGTCTATTCTGTGAAACAATAGCTTGAACTGGAGGATCAATCTTCGTTACGTCCACTACCATTGATTGGAAATCACCGATAGAATTGATCCTATGCCTTCTGGAAGAAGGCTCAACACTCATAGGTGAAAGCCCACGAAGCCTCCTAGACCGATGAACTGGTCAATCAACGACTTTTAATTATTTAAGAGAACTAATTAAAGACTCAAAAAAATTATAAAGCTATGGCCAACTAGGAGCAAATAGAACTCTCTGACAAAGTCCCTAAAAGATAAAGTCAATCAAGAAACTTCCAAGTATTTCCATTCTGGGTGATGAGGACTGGACACCAAAATGAAAGAAAGTGAAATCAATGACATTCTGAAGATAGTTTTGGATAATGATGGCCCAAGCCTACCAACGAAGGTGACATAGATAGTTACGCTGACCCCCAGACAAAATCTTTTTCCAATGTAAGTACACAAGCTTCACAATGGTACCCTTTAGAAGTACTAATGAACATGATGCAACGTTTGCCTCAGGTGCCACGGGATTCCCCTTCGCAACCACCTATGTGGTCCATAGGAATAACAACTATGGACACCAGCTTGTATCAAAATCCGGGCATAACAGTATTAGGGTGGGATCCAACAAGTTGGAGAGGGTGTATCTCTCGTTCCTTGTCTTCACTCTCCCTCGTGCTTGACTCCTAGTAACAGAGCTTTCTCGATCTTTCTAACGACACTGGATTTCACTCATTATTCAACATCTATGTTTAACAATTTGAGTGGCCTTGGAGAGTTAACTCTCCACTCACCTATTCCAAGGCCCTAAAGAGCTAGACTTGTTGATGTAATTAATGACAAATCAAAAAATGTTCTAGCTATTTTTAATTAAGCGTTTGATTTTAAAAGGCTATTCTTTAGGTCACAGGTAAAATGAGAGTGCAACTTGTGGTGTTTTTGATGCAAAATAAATCAATAGAAACTTAGATATATGAAAATGTAGCTATTTTTCTTTCAATGAAAAGAGAATTCTATAAGGTTCTATGAATAAACTTGTAAAAGCAATTTTTTTTTTTTTTTTTTTTTCAGAAAACACGTTGCACACACTTAAAATCTAACAAAAAGACTAAAATGCCTACAATGCAAACTAACTTAATGCAAGCTATAATGATGGTGCAAGATTCTATGGATACTCATACAATAATAAAATGTGTTCCTTCACAAGATCAATAGGCCAAGTTGACTACAAGGAGGGCACAAATTCAATGATAATCTTCTCTCAAAACCAAGCAAAACCAATCGAGAAAAGTTGACAGTTGCTCAAAAATAATGAAGAAACCAAAAGCAAAAAACTGAAAATAAAAATAAAGGCAAGAATGATGTTTTTGTCTTTTTCTTTTGTAAATAACCCAAATAAGTTTTTGAGAACATAAAGACTACTAAAATTCAAAGACCAAAAACAAGCATAAAGAGTCCCAAAATTCGCAAGTTATGCACATCATTAATATAATGAAACTTGAAATGACAAAGGACTACAAAATTGCATAGATTGATCTAAACATCAGTATAAAGGAATTCAACAAACCAAAATAACGTTAAGAAAGACTTTCAATATTGCCAAAGAGGCACTCATAAACCATGAAAAACAAAATAGGTCAACCAAAAGAGGAAAGAAAAGAAAAGCAATCTAAAAGTTGGGTTATAACAAAATTGCAACCTTTTTCTTATTCCGCAAAGTCAGAACAACCAACAACTTCTACAAGAAGCCTTGAACCCAAAGCCCAAACTAAAACTTTACTCAAAAATAAAACCCTAGGTTGAATAGGTTTTTCAACGAGAAGAAGATTAGAAACTGAAAACTTGCAAGAAAACAGAGCTTTACTGACAGTGAATGACCAGAAAATAGAAAAAACCACTAGGAAACTACTATAGACATTTTTGGGCACTGCAACCCCTATCATACATGTCCATAAACCAAGGGCTCCTAAGTCCCTAAAAGTGTTGCTTCACACCCTAAAGGAACAAGGTCAGCTGATTGCATCATCTCCCAGAAGTCCTCCACAGAAAACTGCTCAGAACTGGTCAGAGCTGGACCATACAGACTGCCCAGTGTAGAGGGTACGATGCATCCCACCTGATCAGTGAAAAAGAGTGCAATGCATACTAAAAATCCCTCCTGTAGGGTGCGATGGGCGAGAGTAGACAAATGGAAGAGATAGTTTGCAAGGTGGATCGTCATGGAATCTTCTAGAAACTTCTCCTGTGACACTTGCCTCTCTGAATTCGCCCAGGGATGAGTAAGAGATCATCAATCTCCAAGTGGAATCAAGAAATATTAAAGAGAGGACACTAATCAAAATCCTAGAAGCTGACTCACCCCCCTGCAATCATCTATATATGGATCCCTCATCCCAGAGATCCAAGGCTGGAATTTTGTATCTTGTAAGGAAGTGTTGTTGGTTTCTTGGTGGAATATCATAGTGTTAGGTGATCTAAGATTTTCATGAGGTGAAGAAGGGCTTTCATGCTGAGAGGATGATGCTGGGTCAAAACAATTGGTTGTAATCCTCTTTGCTATTCTTGATATTAATAAAGCTATTCAATTTTTCCTCCACATTCTTGTATGTTTGATGATATATGCATTTGTGTGGTCAATATATATTTGGTCCTATATTGTTTATGATTGTAGATCTCTGTTCTTCAATAGTATTATGCTTCTTTGATTCCACAGGTGCTCTTTGAATCTGGGTAGACGAAGGCAAAGTGGCAAGGATCTGTCAGAAGGGAGAGGAACCAAGCAAGGAACTAAGTGTAAGACTGAGGTTGGTGTCCTTTGTTCCCCTCTTATCTACTTCTCATAAAGGAAAGCGAAAGTAGTTTTAGTTTGTTTGTTTCTAAGATAGCTACCAGTCTTAGTGGGACTAGCAGCTCCGAGTGGACACTAGATTTCCCGATAAAAAAATGGCGACTCCACTGGGGAGTGAATAGATTGTTTTCTTGTTTATATTTGTTTGTTTTATAAACTTACAGACGGAGCTTGAAGTCAATCCAGCTAGCCTTCGAACTGCATTTGATATGCAAGTGCAAAGTAGATCAATGCTGCTTCAGTCTATCTCCAGGTTTTTTTTATAAACTGAACAATCGATTTGCAAACCTTCTAATTGCCCTAGTGGTGGCTCTAGTAACCTCATTAGATCAACCCCTATGATTTCTTTTTACTGACTATTATTAGCTTGGCCTAAATCCCTGAACTGAGCTGCAAACTGTGACCCGGAACCAAGTTGAAGTCTCGTCCCTGGACCATCGCACTTTCTCCTCTTAGGAATCTGGATGCATCGCACCTCCCGTGTGCAGTAGGTGCACTGCATCGCACTTTCCCTGTGTTGCAGGTGCGCTGATCAGACAAGACCTCTTCTGCTCTCAGATTTTGGTTTCTGTGTTCACTCTCTTTAGCTTTATTCAAGAGTTTTGCTGTCTGTGATTAGTATACCACTGTAGAAACTCTCTTCCTTTGCATCATTCCACCTCCATTGTACAAAGAACTGTGAATGTTTTTATGTATTGTGCGCCATTTTCAGTTCTCTTTTACAAAAAATAGCATAATCAAACGGTCGTCTTTTGATTTGGAAGTGTCGAAAGTGTCGTTTTCAGTCAAAGAAAAGAATTCTATTGTTCTTGATGGTCGATTATACAGTTACTCTTGTATTTGATTTGAATTAGTAGTTTTTCAAGTGTTGAAAGAAGTTTTCAATTCAAATTAGCAAAGTGTCGTCATAATCTTCCTTTCGTTTTTGAAGAGAAATTTGTTAGTACTGTCGCTTTGAAAAGATAATTCAGATTTGTACTTAGCATTCTTCTTGTCATTCACACATTAAGAAAGATGAAAAAAAAATACATGCATGTGCATTTGCATTTACACTGCTTGTTGGTGTGATTTAGGACAGTGCATCTAGTGTGTGATCTCTGCTCTATGTTGAAAGAATATCATCTCTCTTTCTTTAGTAGCTAGGATTTTCATTGCAAAAAGAAGATTAAACGATTGTTTATCATCTTAGATTGCATTTTAGGAATTGTATATCTACATCGCGCAGTGAACCTGAAAGGAAAATTTCTTAAGAAAGATCAACTGTAAAATAAATTCAATGAACATAAAAACGCTTTGGAACCTAACGCACAACATCTAGAATTCTAGGCTAGAGACGTATTTCGGCGTCGTAAAGCCTGGTAACTGTCACTTTCACTGTTGGTTGGGTGATTCCTCCTCTTTGAGACGACAAGTGCCAGTACGGACTTGTGCTCCCACATACCGTCGAGTATATATTGGGAGACCACAATAGGTTATATCCTTTATCCATAGGAAGCCGTGTCTGCCGCCCTATCGATTGCAATGCACTGAACACAACATTTGGGAAGATTGACTGCCGTACCGTAAAAAGTATTTTGCAGTTTTGCGATTGGTTTGGTAATCCCTCTGTCTAGATTTCTAGAGTAGTCTCTTTCGTTCCTTTTCAGACTCCTTAAAGGAAAAGATCCATCTAAGCACTTGTCACTTCAGGCTCATTAAAAATCGAAGGTGACTAGAGTCATCTTTTGTTTTTTCTTGACTCTTAAAAATTGAAAAAACAAGTTGTGTCAAAGCGTCTAAAATTTATTTTAATCGGAATAATATCACCATTCCCGTGTTGGTCTTAGGTTGAGAAAAATGGAGTCCACCAACCAAGGATTTCCCCTTGGAGGAAATCCTAGTCCTTTCTCCTCTTGGGGAGATGTTGGTGCACCTCATATGGCCACATTGTCACTTCCAGGATTGACGATTGGCTTGCTAATATGGCTCTTCTCGACCTCTGTCGTTCAGAACACTGTGATTCCTGAACAATCAAGTCAGCAACTGGATGATACTAAAGTTACCCCCCAACCTTCTACTTCGTCCGATTATCCCTCTCCTCCTTCCTCTTCGCTTGATAAATCTAGTAAATCCAAAAGTCAAGTAACTAAGAAGGAGAAGAAGGGGAAGAAGAAGA
Organism: Pinus tabuliformis; assembly: GCA_031772625.1. NCBI lineage: Eukaryota > Viridiplantae > Streptophyta > Pinopsida > Pinales > Pinaceae > Pinus > Pinus tabuliformis. The sequence goes on along the minus strand of CM062816.1, from coordinate 1,406,629,662 downwards.
AAGAGAAGAAGAAGAAGGAGCCAAAGGTGAAAAGGGGTAACCGGGCATCGTCTAGTGAAAATCCACACACTGCATCGTCCGAGCCTAAATCTCCATGTGTCATTTGCAAAGGAGACCATTATCATCGAGATTGTCCTTGCATCCCTCAGATTTTAAGGGACTGGTCTCCTCGTTTGCACAATCCGGTGTCATCAACCTCTGAAGATCATGTTGAAAGTGCACCATCAACTAGTGAAAGTGAAGCATCTGGACAGAAAAGGAAATGTAAATTTCCTTGTAAACTGTGTGAAGGCGATCACGTCATCCACCGTTTTCCCTTCCTAGATGAAGCTAAAAGAGTCTTGGATGACTGTCCTGCTTCACCGCTACGGATTCCTCCTGGATATAAGAAACTCTTGCCGAGTCCATCACTAGTTGAAAATCCGACCGACACGCCATTGTGGTCGGTCGAAGCATCTGTCATTGAAGATAAACCCGCTGAATCCATACTAGATGAAATTCAAAAGGTTGAGGAGGCAGTTGACCCGGTCTTGTCTTCAGAAGGTCCATCTTTAGATGACACAATCACCGAAGAGAATGAGAACGACATCATTCAAATTCTTTTCGTAAACACAGACTCCGATGAACATGGGGGCAATCTACCCGTTCCTTTACCACAGGAAGGAAGTTTGTCAGAGTCATATCCGTCCATCTATTCGGTCCCACCTCCAAGCAACCTAGTCGTTTCATTCGATTGGAATCTACTAGGTAGACCCCGTGCTAGGGTACCATTCCGAATCATTGTACAAGCTTACAAAATAATCATGGTCGGTACCATCATAGATGAAGGGGCTTCTGTGAGTATCCTTTCCTCAACTGCTTGGGAAGCGCTTGGTTCGCCATCGCTTCTGCCTGAGATGAGAAATCTGACAGGCTTCGACAAAGGAACCAGTCGACCGTTAGGGATCCTTCCCAATGTGCCCATAACGTTGAGAAGGAAAACTGTTTACATGAACGTAATGGTAGTCCAAGGACCTCTAGATTATAATCTACTCCTTGGGCGCGACTATATTTATAGCATGGGAGCCATTGTCTCCTCACTCTTTAGAGTAATGTGTTTTCCGCATGAAGGCCGAGTGGTCAAGCTCGTAGACCAGCTTTCATTCCCCGGCTCACACATAGCTAATAGTCAAATGCCATCCCTAAATGGTCTTTTCACGCAAGGAATGTCTCATCAATCTCCAGTCCGTCCACCTGAAGAGCGCGAATGATTCAGGCGACATGACTGAAACCCAGGGGCATGCACCCTGGTCTGTTTTAGTAGGAAAACCTTGGGTATAGGGTAAGTTTCTGCGAAGGATTTAAGACTAGTCTGACACCTGTTCGTATAGGAAGAGGGAGTTAGTCCGGGATAAGATTCTTTCGTCAAGGTTAGGTGATTGGAGCCTTTGTCCAGATGGACTAAGCCGAGGAAGTGTTTCTGTCTGCTATGCGGATGGAAACTATCTTGCAAACGCGAGAACTTATAAATGGTAACCTGGAAACTTTACTTCACTATACCTGGGGGCATGAAAACCTTTTTGCCTGAAAGTAAAGAGCAACCATTTATTTTCTTAGTTTGTAGTTTCTCAACCCTTTAAACTCGTAGGATTGGTCGTTCCTAGCTTGCATAATGAAAGGATCCGGAGCAAAGTTTCGAATGGTGCAAGCTCCCTAAAAATTGAACCTATCGATGAGACATCCTTATTATACGACTGGTACGAGCAGTTTTTTATGTGAAGTTCAAGCTCGTTAAAAATTAAACCTAAGCAATGAGCAAATGTTTCCCCCATAGTTTAATCTCATTAAAAAATGAACCAATTTCCGGTAAATAACCATTGTGAATGCATTATCATCAGCTTTTGAGCTCTCATCATGTTCTTACCATCACCTCCACTCTATTTTAGCCGATCATTCACCTCCATTTGATTTTTTACCCCTTTTGAGGAACAACTGCGAAGAGTGATCCTGTTAGCCATCCTTGTGACACTGTCGTGATTGGAAAATTCCAAACCTTACCTGGAATCAGCTGCTACCTGAAATTATCACTCGTTCCTCAAAAAACGAGTCTCCTTTAAGCTCTTTTCAACTGACCCGTAAAATATGAAAATATTGCCGAGCAATTGGCCTCTCTAGCTCGTTAAAGCTACCGGGAGTGCTATCCCTCCTCTAGATTTTAATCTTTTTGGACCTGAGGGATTGTTACACAAAAAGATCGAGCACTTGTTTTGTTTGGCTCGTTAAAATTACCGAAAATTCATCCCTTTCGTATTATTTTATACTTTTTCGGACTTAAGGATTATATGACGAAAAATGATTATTGGAGTTTTCTTTACGTCCCTTTCAGACTCTCTAAAATTGAAAAGGACTGAGTTATCTTTGTCGTTAAACTCGTTAAAACCAAATAGCGACAAACTTGTCCATATAGATAAGAACGAGTTTCACTGTCGCTAGGCTCATTAAAACATAGCGACGGGTTTGCTCGAAGGGAAAATTATAGAACAAGCATATGTTATCCTCCTCAAGCTTGATAAAAATAAAAAGGTACTGGTTAGCAATGACTGGGGAAAAATTGGGGAGAAAACTTGAAGAAACTTTATTGGTAGCAAGTCACTCTTGAACATGACACTTTCACTCCACATCCGAGTCGGGTTGGGTTATTCCGTTCACCAGTCATATCACCATTGGTCCATTGCACCATCCATATTTGGTGTTAACGCTACCAATCCATGTCAGTGTCATCGGTATGTTCAAGAGAAGTCGCTCAGAGAATTCAACTGTTTCTCATCCGCTGCAATACATTCATGCTCCATTCTTTCATGACCGCCACCCTGAACCCTGTATCAACATATCGTTTTCACCTCCAAAATCATTTACTCCGTTCCGTGTTGTAGATGTGGGATTCATTAAGGCCCTCCTACGACGGGTCGCTTCTTGTTGACATCAGCTCATTATCCAAGAAGTCGACTTAGGAACAACCCTTTCAGTACTTTGAAGCTTGCATGACTCAATGGCAAGTTTCTCACTTCCGGCGATGGGTTTACATCAATGGCCTTTTACCGAAAGATTTTGCATGGTGTTTGAAGCCAAGTCTCTTTTCACACCACGTGAATTGTACTGTAATACCTTGAGGGTCATCATCATTATCGATGATTCCTCTCGTGCCTGTTAACAGCTTACATCATTGGCTGGTAATCAGGCGATGTCTTTCCATGTTCGACTCTAGAACATCTTTCACATGGATCGACTTGTACTCCGAGTGAAGCTTGGATGAGTTTGAAGACCCCAGATCTAGTTTCATCCATCTGGGCTGCGATATATTCAGGAAAATAAAGACATCAAACGTACATCATTTCTGCACAGATGATCATCTGAATCAAAGGATGATGGCTCTATCAGAATCATCAGTCTGCCACACAGACGGTTGTCTGTCTTATGTACATGAAAATGAATTTATAAAGCTGAGCATGGGAATGCCCACCTCAGCTAGATCATGAAAAATATTATGAAGATAAAATTGTATCTTATTACAGGTCGCCTTCCAGCTCAAAAAAACTTCGAATCCTCATGATAAACATTTCACCCGACATCAAAAGATTAATGACCTCATGCTTTAGGGGGCAACTGTTATAGACATTTTTGGGCACTGCAACCCCAATCATACATGTCCATAAACCAAGGGCTCCTAAGTACCTAAAAGTGTTGCTTCACACCCTAAAGGAACAAGGTCAGTTGATTACATAATCTCCCAGAAGTTCTCCACAGAAAACAGCTCAGAACTGGTCAAAGCTGGACCATATAGACTGCCCAGTGTAGAGGGTGCGATGCATCCCACTTGCTTAGTGAAAAAGGGTGCGATGCATATTGAAAATCCCTCCTGTAGGGTGCGATGGGCGAGAGTAGACAAATGGGAGAGACAATTTGCAAGGTGGATCGTCATGGAATCTTCCAGAAACTTCTCCTGTGACACTTACCTCTCTGAATTCGCCCAGGGATGAGTAAGAGATCATCAATCTCCAAGTGGAATCAAGAACTATCAGAGAGAGGACACTAATCAAAATCTCAGAAGCTGACTCACCCCCTGCAATCATCTATATATGGATCCCTCATCCCAGAGATCCAAAGGCTGTAATTTTGTATCTTATAAGGAAGTGTTGTTGGTTTCTTGGTGGAATATCATAGTGTTGGGTGATATAATCTTTTCATGAGGTGAAGAAGGGCTTTCATGCTGAGAGGATGACACTAGGTCAGAACAATTGGTTGTAATCCTCTTTGCTATTCTTGATATTAAAAAAGCTATTCAAGTTGTCCTCCACATTCTTGTATGTTTGATGATATATGCATTTGTGTGGTCAATATATATCTGGTCCTATATTGTTTATGATTGTAGATCTCTGTTCTTCAATAGTATTATGCTACTTTGATTCCACAGGTGCTCTTTGGAGCTGGGTAGATGAAGGCAAAGCGGCAAGGATCTGTCAAAAGGGAGAGGAACCAAGCAAGGAACTAAGCGCAAGACTGAGGTTGGTGTCCTTTGTTCCCCTCTTATCTACTTCTCATAAAGGAAAGAGAAAGTAGTTTTAGTTTGTTTGTTTCTAAGATAGCTACTAGTCTTAGTGGGACTAGCAGCTCCGAGTGGACACTAGATTTCCCGATAACAACAACAATCTTAACTGAGTCTAACATTTTGAAAATTTATTCAAAATAAGGTATACACAACTCTGCAAATACATAGAAGTGTGTATATGTGACTGAAACAAAGGAAACTCCCATATACGTGAGTTTCTTTGAAGAAACTAGCGTGTATACACTACTGTATCCTCTGAAAAATGCGTAGATAAAGCTCAATAAAGAAAAAAAAAATCCAGGCCTGATCCAAAATAACAGACTTGATGCCCAAGAAGAAAACAGGTCACAGACACTTTAAAAGTAAGAAATCAAACAAGTAGACCCTGATCAAGAAGAAACAACCCAATCTAGGAAAAACAAGAATGTATTCCCAGTGGAGTTGCCAATTCTGTTTCAAGTAGAATCACCCTAAGGTCTTGGGTTGATAACCCCAACAGAGCGGAGGGAATATAGCATAAAGAGACACACAAACAAGTAGTCCTAATACTTAAAATACTGAAGTAGGAAGAAGAAGTATTACCCAAAGGTCCTACGTTTGAGGTCGTTCCTGTAGGGTCCAAACCCTTTGCTTCCTCCAATGCCTCAAAAACTATAACTCATTCAAGCAAAGCATATACAACAACAGTAATAGAAATCATATTCATGATATAAGTGTTAGATCATTTGAGCATGTAAGAAAATAAGCATTAACGTGAGATTTTATAATCAAATCATGACATAAATTAATACATAAAGACCATAATCATAAGGAATAAGACAATTCCTATTTATTAATGTAAGATAAAGAAAACACGAAAGAACTACAACCCGAGTCATCCATAGGCTCCAAGTGAAACCGTCCTCTGGTTCTGTGTTGCCCAGGCCTCAACAATCCTCCTCCATAAGTATACACAAGGATTTCATGCATAGAAAATTTTAGGGGCGAATGTTCGCCCTTTGGCGAAATTAAGGGGTTTTAAATTTTTAGTGGGCGAATATTTTGTATCATAGTACATTTTTACAAATCACCTCAAACAACCCACCTTATTTTAAGGGAGAGGGTAAAAAAGGTAAATTTAGCCCTTGAAATTAGGAGTTACAACCTTCCATTCGCCCATTTTCAAGAATAGGTTTTATTTAAGTGAATCCATTCGCCCATTTTCAAGAATAGGTTTTATTTAAGTGAATCCTATGGGCCAAAGGCCCAAATACCATATTTATAAAAGAGGTATGGTAAATTAAAAAAAATATAAATAAATGAGAGGTATGGTAAATAAATAAAACATTTTTTATCTTTACTCCATAAGTCACCTTATATACATGCAAGGGTGTAAAAAAATAAAAATATAAGTAAAGTGGAGGTATGGTAAATAAATAAAACGTCTTTTTATACTTACTCAAAAGGTATGGTAAATAAATAAAAATATAAATAAACTAGAGGCATGGTAAATAAATAAAACCTCTTTTTATATTTAGTGCATAACCCTCGTTCTATTTATGAAGGCTCAAGAAAGAGGTTTTATTTAAGTGAATCCTATGGGCCAAATACCATATTTGTAAAAGAGGTATGGTAAATTAATAAAAATATAAATAAACGAGAGGTATGGTAAACAAATAAAACATTTTTTTATATTTACTCCATAAGTCACCTTATATTTACAAAAACTCAAAAAATGCGTTATATTTAGGTGAAACCTATGGGCAAAATACTATGCGACAAATACCATGGACTAGATTGTTATTAATACCATGCAAAAAAACATTATTAACCCTAATATTAGCATTAATAAAAATAAAAATGGCACATGGTATTGACCCATGGTATTCACCTGGAATGTAGCCTATTTAAATGGGGGAATTAAACCAGCATAGATCCATCTTTACTCTGGATCTACTAACCCCGCAGAGGTATCAAATATCGTGATATGCAAACTAGCATAGAGTGAAAAAATGTTTGATCTGATCAAGAGTAAAAATGGATGTTGTAATTTAATGTATGCTAAACATTTTAGCTTGGTTAAAATAAAAAATAAAATAAAAATAAAATATTAATTTTATTAATTTTGATAAATTACTAATAGTAATTTTTAAGCTCCACATTTATGATAATCCATGGTATTGACCCATGGTAATACCATGGTATTCATGTGAGCATAGACTATTTAAAGGGGAAATTCTATCATCTTAGATCCATCTTAATTCTGGGTCTACCAAGTGCTCAGAGGGATAAATAGATTTCATCCCCCTAAGAGTGGTAGATGTGGAGCTAAGATGGATATAGGTTGGTTTTTATGATAATGAACATATTAAATAGACTTAGGAAATTATATTGTAAAAAAATCTTAAGGTGAATGGTTAAAGCATAGACATTGAACAAGTATATTTGTATACTCCTATTTTAAACTGAAACAAATCCAGGGCTAAAAGGAATGGATTGATTGCACTAGTCATCCTTCTATAACTTTCCAACATATGCTGGAGTAAACAAATTGTAATTTGGGTAATTTTTCTAATTGCAAACAGGAACATACTTGTGTATTGGCAAGGTGGTTACAAGGTCCCTAGAAGTGATGAATTTGAATTTTTCTTGGTTTTATATATAGTATTAGGTTTTTTTTCATGCTTTCTGTGAATGGCACGAGTGAATTTTATCCTACACCCACTAGGTTATCGATATGTAATTTCGGTAATTTTGATTTCAAAAGATATTTTAAAGAAATGCAATGATTTCATTTGGGTATTCAATAAACACAAGATTTTATAATTGAGTAAAATATTCGCCATGCCTGATGAGAGATTCGCCAAAAAATTATATATACATATCATATTATTAATAAAATGGCCTTCCATTTTTCCTATATACCATGGAGATTCGCCCATTTATTATACATGTAAATTTAGAGAGGGTTCTTAAAATTTTCCCTGATGTCATGAAGGGATCATGAACATCTCAAGAAGGAAACATGGATTTCCTATGACTTGGGAGTGTAGAAGGCACAAGGATATCTTTAGACTTGATCAGGGATGTAATCAACTATAATATCAATATCTAATCTTTTCTCCTCCTTTAGCCTTTCCCATGGAGAAGCATTTATACTTCTCCAAATTATTTTTTTCAGTTGGGAAATAGTTGGGCCACGAGCTATTGTAGGTGCGTATCAGGTACAACCTGTAAACCCCACCCAAATTAAGGGAAATTATATATTTTAAATGTTTTAATACATATACTTGGGTTGGGTATAGACTGACCTGTGTGTACACACGCTTTCAATAGGGAAAAATCGCGTATGGGATTCAAAACATTGTTTTTTAGAAAATGGACCAAGTCTGGTAGGGAAGGGTTTCCCTAGGCCATATCACAGAGCATAAATTCTACCAAGGGTGGAAAATGGTGCTATAACACATCCTTCAATCCTATCCCGAGTTGTTCTTAAGGGGGGATGTTAGGATAAACCGAAACATAGGAAATAATTAAATATAACTTCGTCTAATGTATAGTTAGGTAAAGTGTGTTTCTTTAGTATGTACCTTTTGTAACTTACAATCTGACGGTCATGATATGTTATAGACATGAAGTGATTCGACGGTTCATTCTCTCCTTGGTATTACTGACACTTGATCCGTGGCTTAATACCCAATTGATCCATGATCTCTATTTAAAGAGCATGGAGGGTCATTTGTTTGGTGACTGTTCATGAGAAAAGCTTATGTAAATTTTGTTTCTTTTACATTAATAAATTCCCTGAATTGGCCACGTTGGCTTAGACCGTTGGCTATTTCCCTCTTTAATGATCTTAACCATGTCAAGAATACTGGTGTACTGATCTATGATATGTTTGTGAGGGGTGTCCTTTGGTATTTTGTCTAAAGAACTTAACCTGCAAATTCCTACAAATGACAAAAAGAGAGAAGAAAGGTGAAGAGGAAGGAAGATAGTAGAATATGAAGGAGGAAAGGAGAAAAAGGGAAACAAAATAGTAAAAGGAAATTAAAGAAACCCTTTATCACAAAGAAGAAAAAAAATGGTGCAATTGGATTTATTGCATAGAGAAAATATTTGTGTGAACTTCTCATATGATGCAATATAGTGGGCCTAAGTGAAGGAAATCATTGGGAAGGATATTTATGATGTGAAAAAGAGAAGGGGTATATCCTATTACAAGTTTAAAAATGTTTGTCATGCAACATATCACATGAATTAAATTTTTTGGGCGTGATACGAACTTTTGGGAGGCATGATATAGAAAGAGGAATAAAGTTTTTAGGTGTGTGATATACCCATCACAAGTTATAATTTTTTTCAAAGATGTGTCATGTCACATAGAAAAAGTGTTTATGGTGTGATCTTAAATATTTTTACAGTGAAACATGTTGATCTATGGAAAATATCGAAGGTGTGACAAGATAGAAGAGGATGAAAATTACCTCAGTAAGCTTGTAGCCCAAGTATGTTTACAAGGATGATTGGTTGTTGTACAATGCCACACCATTTGTAACATGTGAAGGCATGCATGAATGATAAAATGGTAATAGAGAGAAAGCCTTAGGAATCTTTAAAATGCCATGAATTTGTGCTCTAATCTTGGAGTTGAGTAAGAGTATAGTCATTGGAAATATATCAATGAGTGGAATCCCTCATAAAGCTTGTAAGTGACCTTATATTAGTATTGAGGGGGAAAAATTTGAATACCCCACCTCTTCAATGCTACTTATGGGGTTAGGTATGTGATATATGTGTTAGAGTAGAGTTCAAATACAAGAATTCTATGGATCAAGAGCCAAAGTTGTGTTGTAGTAAAGGAGCCATATACACTGGAAAAAGGCCTAGAAATAAAATGGAGTGTCATGTAAAAATAAGGATAACACACTAGTTGTATAGCTAAGCATGGATAAATAAGCGAAGAATCAAATCAATGTATTGTGAGTTTATGAGAAGGAATTAACTTATGTTGTATACCTTTATAACTCCTAACCTTTAAAAAGTGGTGCTTCATGAATTGCTAAGCAAGGGAATCTATTGTCTAATAATAGGCTAGACACCTAGAAGGATAAGGACCCTACTAAGATATGAGGATTATCCATGAAATTTATTTGAAAATTCAAATAATGTTCTTGAAAACATCATCTATTTCACATCGATAGGTTATCTGGGGAAGTTCAAAAAATCTTCCCGCAATGTAATATTCCTAATTAGCTATGGCTAATTGGAATATTTGATTTTGTTCGATTTTTGCCTTCTATAGTTATTTGTAAATAAAAAGTGAGGAAGGGGGAACATAACTCACTTTAGAATAAAAAGTCACTTCCTAGGTAGCACAACGTTGTGACTTAAGGGGGAACCAAGGGGGCCAAAGGGGGATGCAGAAATGGGGCCCACGTAGACACATGGAGGGACTGTGCAGGAGGGAAGGAACACATGGCAAGAAGGGGATCACGCAGGAGAAAGTGAGCCTAGGGATTGTGAGAGGCAGAGGCTATAAAATAGAGAGGAACCCCCTCATTTGGGATCATTTTGGTTATAAGCATTTGTGATAGTCATTTCGACTTAGAGCATGCTGGCTGTTTAGTCTGCAGCACTATTTAGTGCATTGAGTGTCTCCGTTCGGAGATCTCACCCTTAGCCCCGGGGGACTTCGAGTGCCTACTTGGGCAAGGTATTTCCATTGGCATTCCGACAGTAGTTTCATCAGCGTTTTAGCAGCAGTTTCATCAGCATTTCAGCAGCAGTTTCATCAGCATCTTTGAGGAGCTGTGCAGAACCCCAAGGGGGTGATTTTCGGGGGTCAGCCATTTTAGAAAAGCTTTCTGGGTTTTTTTAGTAGAGTCTGATTCTAGAGTTTCAGCCTTTTCTGAGGAGGGGAGTAGCCCCAAATCCTCATTCGATTTCCAGCAGCAGCAGCAGTAGCACGTAGTTTCCCAGCAGCTGGGACACATATCAGTGTGAGGCCATTCCAGGAAAGTTTTCTGGGTTTTTCTAGGTTTCTTGAGTAGAGCCCAAATCTAGAGTTTCAACGTTTTCTGAGGAGGGGAGCAGCCCCAAATTATCATTTGTTTTCTAGCAGTAGCAGCAGCAACATCCATGCAGAGAGGCCATTCTTGTCATTCTGAAAGTATTCCTTCACTTGCCTTGTGCAAGTCGTGGTGCCATCTGTCTAATCACCTCTTGTACTCATTTATTGCTCAGTATAATAAAATGGCTTAGCATTTCTCGCTGCATTTCTTGTGTATCTCCTTATATTTCCGGTTTACATTATTATATGTTGTTCCACTATTATTTTATCAATTCTGGGTTATTATATCGTTTACACATATTTGGTTGGAGTTTTTGCTAGGGTTTGAGGAATATTCTGGCTTAGGAATATTACAGTGGTATCAGAGCATAGATCTGGCTCAACCTATGGAGCTAGCAATCTATGACATCGGAGGAAAAACCCTATATTTGTTACAGAGGTCAGAGATACAAAGACACTGGGCATAGGTTGGAGAACACTTACGGAGAGGGAGACTGTGTTCCGGTGGTTGACGCAGAACAAGAGGATCCGATGGCAGATGATGATGGGAAGAGATTTGCAGATATGCTCCTCAAAGTCATGCAAGATCTGTCGAGGAAAATTGAGGTGATGGGGCAGAGATTCACGACAGTAGAGGCCAGACAGCATGAGAGCCCACGGGTTTTTCAGGTTGGTGAGGGATCGGGCGCATCCCACCATTTGCCAGAGTAGCGTGATTTTACGCAACAGGTGGCCTCACATGCCCCTACATGCTCTACCATGACCACTTTCTTAGGAGCTGACATGGGGATCGTAGCCCAGCAGGAGGCAGAGCCTGGACATATGGGTGATTATTTTGCAGAGTACCAGGCCTATGGGCAGGAGTTCAGGGAATCCCTCTCATTCAAATATTTTGTTCAGCTCCAGCGGGATAGTAGACCCTGCAACCATCACAGAGGGTACCGGCACTACCATGATGGTGACACCCATCGTGCAACAAGTAGATTCCACTTGCCTACGTTTGATGGTTCATCAAACAGTTCGGCAAAGTCTTGGGTGGAGAAGCTAGACATTTATTTCCAGCTTGACCAGATGTCGGAGATAGAGGCCATCAAGGTGGAAACATTGCATTGGGATTATGAGGCCTAGGATTGGTGGTTTCATGGGATGGTTACACTGGGGCACTGCACAGTGATGACATATGCCGAGTTTACCAGGAGACTGATGGAGTGATTTGATCAGAGGGATCCAGAGCAACATTTTGTTGAGCTAACAAGGCTCAAACAGACAAGGAGCCCAGAGACCTACATTGCAGATTTCTTGAGGGTCTCCGTGACGGTGCCAGACCTATCCATGACACGGAGGGTCTATAAGTATGTTGAGGGGTTAGCAAAGCCACTTCGGGGTTTAGTCCGATCCACTAAACCAGCCACACTCCAAGACGCTATCAGCAGGACCCGGGACTTATAGGATGTCTTACCCAGGACCCAGACACCTTACCCCTAGAGATAGACTTTCTAGTCTAAGGGGAAGGATGTGAGGATTCCTCCTCCAAAGGGGAATTCAGGACGAGTACAACGTGACGACGATGCCAAGAGGGAGATGAAGAAGAAGCAGTTGTGCTTCACCTGTCAGGAGCCATGGGCACCAGGACATAGATGTACTGCTGGAAGAGCACATTTTATTGAGGTCTTCTCTAAGAGCAGTGGAGAAGAGGATGATGAGGAGGATGTGGAGGCAGGAGATAGCCATGCCATACAGGGACCTATGCCACCTCCACCACTAGCAGTAGGTGGTGCACCTTTTGCACCCACCGGAGGGGCCCTTGCAGCGTTGCGAGGAGTTCCCAAGTATCTGATGCTACGCATACAAGGGATAGTACGTGGCTAGGGCCTATCAGTTTTGGTTGACAGTGGGGCCACCCACAACTTCATCGATGCACAGATGGTTGAGTAGAGAGGTATACAGATAGAGAGCTTCGATGGGTTTTCAGTTTTGGTCCCAGGAGATTAGACTATGGTGTGTGCTCGTTATTTTCCAGAGTTATCAGTGACAATGGGCACCTACACATTGACTGACCACTTTTTCATGGTCGATATTCCGGACACTAACATGATACTAGGTGTTCAGTGGCTCATCACTCTAGGGAAGGTCACGACAGATTGGAAGACCCTGGAGATGGAGTGGGATGATGAGAAGACAGGGAGGCATGGAAGATACGGGGACAACACACATATCCGCCTTAGACTGTTTCGGCTCATCGAATGGAGGCAGGCTTCCGAAAGGGAGACATAGAGTGGGCAGTATAGTTGCGTGCATCAGAGGCAGGGACTATAGGGCGGACGGTACATCTGGAGATATAGTCCATCCTTGAATGGTATGCCAACGTGTTTGGGGATATTCTACTAGGAAAGCCGCCGGACCAAGGGTTTGAGCACACTATCGAGCTTGAGCAGGGCATCCAGGTAGTGATCACCACCCTGTATAGGCACCCCAAGGCCTATCGAGATGAGATTGAGCGGGCTATCTAGGAGTTGCTGGCTCTTGGGCACATCCGACCGAACACGAGTCCTTTTGCTTCTTCTGTGGTGTTGGTGAAGAAGAAGGACGGTACATTGAGGATGTGCATCAACTACAGGGTGACGACTGATCACAACAACCTCAAGTTCTTTCTAGAGCAGAAGCAGCTACAAGAGAGGCAGTAGAAGTGGATTAGTAAGATCCAAGCATATGACTTTGACATTGAGTATGTCAAGGGTAAGAACAACGTGGTAGCAAATGCCCTTTCACATAGATTAGCCACGTTGTCTCTTATGAGCTTGGATATAGATTGGAGGGTTCGACTCTTAGTAGAGTACTCCAAGGACAGGTTTTCATGTGAGGTTCTGGATGGGCAGGTGGCATATGACAGGTACAGGGTGGTCGACGAGATCATCTATTATAGGGATAGGATCTTCTTGACTAAGGGGTCTCAGCTCAAGAAGAAGATACTCCAGGGATCACATGATTCCCCATTGGCAAGACATCATGGTTTTACCAAAACCTACAGGGCCATTAGGGAGAGGTTCTCATGGAAGGGCCTCAAGGAGGACGTACTCCAACACATATGGGAGTGCGATGTTCGCCAAAGGAACAAGGGAGAGATGAGCCATCCCGCGGGATTATTGCAGCCTCTTCCCATTCCAGAGGGGGAAATGGGAGAGTATTTCAATGGATTTCATCACAGGGTTGCCCATGGGACAGGGCAAGGATTGTATCTTTGTCATCGTTGATCGACTGATGAAGTACGCACATTTCTTTGACATATCCGCACACTATACAATAGCATAGGTGGCCGAGCTGTTCTTTAGGGAGATCTTCAGGCTACATGGTCTTCCTAAGACCATCGTTAGTGACAGGGACAGCCATTTCATGGGCGGGTTTTGGCAGGAGATTTTCCGATTGGTGGGGACGGAGTTGACACTGAGTACTAGCTATCACCCACAGATGGATGGACAGACGGAGATAGTTAACAAGTGGCTAGAGGGCTACTTGCATAACTATGTCAGTGGGCAGCAACGAGCATGGCTGAAGTGGCTGCATCTAGGGGAGTACTGCTACAATACTTCACATCACATGTCCATTGGTATGTCACCATTCTATGCCTTATATGGGTATCATCCTTTATCTTTTTCTGATGTGATGTTTGGTGATAGCAAGGCTCCTAGAGCCAAGATTTGGATCCAAGAGAGTCAGGATATCCTCCGAGCTCTCAAGGATAACATGGCTACAACGCAGAACGAGCAGAAGTTGTATGCTGACAGGGGTCAGGTGGAGAGACAGTTCCAGGTAGGGGACATGGTCTACCTACGATTACAGCCATATTGACAGTCATCGCTGAAGTAGAAGGGGGTTGAGAAGCTCAAGCCCCGCTTTTATGGGCCATACAGGGTGATACGCAGGATTGGACAAGTTGCATATGAGTTGGAGCTACCCCAAGGCAGCAAGATTCATAACATTTTTCATGTATCATGCCCGAAGAAGGCATTGGGGCAGCAGGTGACCGTGACGAATGAGCTACCACCTATGGATGATGAGGGGCATTTGGTATTACAGTCAGAGGCTATCATTGACTCTAGGGAGAGAAGGTTGCGAAGCAGGATGGTCCGAGAATTCTTGGTGAGGTGGAAGAATTTGCCGGATGAGGATACCACTTGGGAGAGTGAGGAGATCTTACAGCATCCATCACTTTAGTTGCTTGAGGACAAGCAACATTTTTCCGGGGGAGACTGTAATATTCCTAATTAGCTATGGCTAATTGGAATATTCAATTTTGTTCGATTTTTGCCTTCTATAGTTATTTGTAAATAAAAAGTGAGGAAGGGGGAACATAACTCACTTTAGAATAAAAAGTCACTTCCTAGGTAGCATAACGTTGTGAATTAAGGGGGAACCAAGGGGGCCAAAGGGGGACGCAGAATTGGGACCCACGCAAACACATGGAGGGACTGCACAGGAGGGAAGGAACACATGGCAAGAAGGGGATCACGCAGGAGAAAGTGAGCCTAGGGATTGTGAGAGGCAGAGGCTATAAAATAGAGAGGAACCTCCTCATTTGGGATCATTCTAGTTATGAGCATTTGTGATAGTCATTTCGACTTATAGCACGTTGGTTGTTTAGCTAGTCTGCAACACTATTTAGTGCATTGAGTGTCTCCATTTGGAGATCTCACCCTTAGCCCCGGGGGACTTCGAGTGCCTGCTCGGGTAAGGTATTTCCATTGGCATTCTAGTAGTAGTTTCATCAGCATTTCAGCAGTAGTTTCATCAGCATTTCAGCAGCAGTTTCATTAGCGTCTTTGAGGAACTACGTAGAACCCCAAGGGGGTGATTTTCAAGGGTTGGCCATTTCAGAAAAGCTTTCTGGGTTTTTCTGGGTTTTTTGAGTATAGTTTGATTCCAGAGTTTGAGCCTTTTCTGATGAGGGGAGCAGCCCCAAATCCTCATTCGATTTCCAGCAGCAGTAGCAGCAGCATGGCAGTTTCCCAGCAGCAGGGACGCATATCAGTGTGAGGCCATTCCAGGAAAACTTTTTGGGTTTTTCTGGGTTTCTTGAGTAGAGCCTGACTCCAGAGTTTCAGCTTTTTCCGAAGAGGGGAGAAGCCCCAAATCATCATTTGTTTTCTAGTAGTAGTAGTAGCATAGCAGCAGCGTCCACGCAGAGAGGCCATTCTTGTCATTCTAAGAGTATTTCTTCACTTGCCTTGTGCAAGTCATGGTTCCATCTATCTAATCACCTCTTGTACTCATTTATTGCTTAGTATAATAAAATGGCTTAGCATTTCTCGCTGCATTTCTTGTGTATCTACTTATATTTCTGGTTTACATTATTATATGTTGTTCCACTGTTATTTTATCACTTCTGGGTCATTATATCATTTGCACATATTTGGTTGGAGTTTTTGCTGGGGTTTGAGGAATATTCCGGGTTAGGAATATTACATGCAAGGTGTAATATGAATACTAAAGGGAATTATCATATGTTTGCTAGAAGAATGTCTAATTGAAGTAAGTGAGCCATCAAGTCATCCTAGAGTGTACACTATATTTATAATGGGATTTAGCAGGTGATGCTTAGAAATAATCAAGTGGCATATGCATATGAATAATTACCTTATGCTTATAACTCTGTCGAGTAAAATTATGAATTGCTATTCCTAGAGGGGGAAAAATATACATGTCTATTGTCCTAAGTGCATATAATTAGATATGAATGCATGAATAATTTACTTCAGGACAAAGAAAAATGTTTCTAATTGACTAAATTCAAGTTCAAAGTGTAAAAATCCCATAAGTCAAGTGTGCGAAAGTGCCTCTTGAAAAGGGGGCTATATATAATGTTGGTTATTATTATAGCTTCTTATGAAAATGCATGTGAAATATTGAGAATGAGGATGATGCTAATCCGAAACAAGGGTGCAAGAGTAATGAAGAAGATGTGCAGGTGGTGCACATACACACATGCATGTTAATACATGTGTGCGTGTCTATATTTACCCATATGCTTGTAGGAAGCATTGAATACATTGTTTGGATGCACAATGTGAACATATGGAGATTGAAATGAATTTGTATAAGCCTAACTATGAAATAAGCAGTGACATGAGTGGGATGTGACGAAATCCTAAACAAGAGTTAATATGGATTACTATGTAACAAGCCATCAAGAGTGTTATGTATGACCTAGTATATGACATATTTTATTTTGTCATTGATTATCTCATCAATATTCCTAGGATACTTCCATCGGAATAATGAAGAATATTTCAAAAGATAAGTTATTTGTATGCCTATGTTCAGGATGTAAGGGTTTTGTTAATGTATCAAATAAGACACTACTGACTAATTAGTAGATTCCTTGGATGCCAATGTTGAATATTTTGATTTTATAGGTGCAATAAAGCCTAACACAATATTTCTAAAAATATGATAATTAATTTTGATGTTGATCTTCTTTTAAATTATTTCAATATATTATTCAACAATTATACTTAAAAAATTCAACCATACAAGAAAAATAAAACAATAGAGATCACAATGCACAAAGAGAAGACAAGATTTACCCTGGGAAAACCCACTAAGGGGAAAACCCAACAACCTTTTCAATAGATAAATTCTTCTATTCAACAAGAGACACACCTAGACCTTCTAGTCATTAACTAGGAAACACCTTGTCAAACTCTCCAGGTCAATCCTCCCAATATGATCTAGCACTTCATTCAACTGATATGCACCAAAATTTTGGCCTTCCCGTAACTACCCAAAAATTGCGGCCCTTGCAATAGAAGCTTCCCATAAATATGTAAATTGAAGAGAGCGAGAGTCTATCCACATGTGTGATCTTGAGAGAGTGTTAAGTTATGGTATGTTCTATGCTTAGAGAAATTTACTTCAATTTCCTCTTATTAACCCAATGTCAATTCTCAGAATAGCAATCACATTAACATATAAGTAAAATGCTGATAGAACATAAATAAAATCGACAGAAGACAAGCCAAGACAAGAGACACAAGATGTGGCAGCTAGCCAGGGACAAATCCCAATGCGGGGAAACCCTTTGATCAATTCTTCTATATTCTTCAATAATTCAACAGAGAGAGGGAGATAGTACAATATCAAAAATTTGTGATTTTATATCAAAAACAATACAAAAATGATCAACAAGGTCAAATATGGTCAAACAACTCTCACTTTGACCCCAAGTCAACCTTGAAGAACTTGGCCTTCAACAACAAACCTAGGTACCCAAATAGTCCACAATACCTAGTCAAACAACAGTCAACATCTGGTCAAACTTGTGGTAGCTTATTTAATAGTCAACATAGGTTAAAGGAGTGGTCAAACCTGGTCAAAAGAGCTGAACAAAACTACAACTAGCCTAGGAGAGGCTGCCCAACCCAAACCGTAGTCAAGAAGCCTCCACACTGGTCAACGCAATCCAATTTGCCCACCTACAGCTAGGTCAACCCAAGTCAACGCTGCCCTAACTAGAAATCCACGTCCTCCTCCTTTAGCCACACGTGTGAGAGAGAGAAGCTCTTCTAATGCATAGGAGAGAGAGAAGACGTGTGGTGAGATGAGTGGAATAATGTCACAAGGTCTCGTCCTTTTATATGAATCATGGAGGATAACTTGGGGGCATGCCACACACTTAAATTCATATCTCCATGAATACATGTCGGAACCGGATGATCATTAGATCAATCCTACACCTCTCGACGAGAGGAATCCAAGCAAAATATTAGTTGCCATAAATAAGATGAGCCACATGGAGTTTGACCCTAGTTTCCAATTTTAACACTCCCTCTCAACTAGGGAGAACTCCATTTGCAAATCCATCTGTCTCTCGGTACTATCTCTGCCATCAAATGCATTTCCATGCACTAATTGGCTTTGCTATGCTAAACTATGAAGAAGAAGAAATGATCGAGGATGTATCATACCATCCTCTACTAACCCGAAGTCAGTCCCAGATAAAAGGGAGTGCTCAATAGCACTGTCACTGACCTGAAGTTAGTCCCAGATAAAAGGGAGTGCTTAATAGCACTGTCACTGACCTGAAGTTAGTCCCAGAGAGTGTGTCATACCACTCTTACTGATCCCAGATCAGTTCCAAAAGAGAGTGAGCCATATCACTCTTACTAACCCGAATTCAGTTCCAATTGATCCCAGATCAATGTTGGTCATCCTATCATAGGGAGTACGGTAGATATATGATGCGTCCATCGGTACTTTATGGTCCCTATCCTCATTTCCCTACTCATTGGCCAAATGAGAGGTTCTTTTCATGAGTCCTAGATTGCATGGGTAGGATGCCTCGACAGGA
The DNA here is from genome assembly GCA_031772625.1 of Pinus tabuliformis. Classification (NCBI taxonomy): domain Eukaryota; kingdom Viridiplantae; phylum Streptophyta; class Pinopsida; order Pinales; family Pinaceae; genus Pinus; species Pinus tabuliformis. The sequence goes on along the minus strand of CM062816.1, from coordinate 1,406,610,681 downwards.
GAAGGATGAACCACTCATCCTACCTACAAGTTGCCATGGGGTATCACAGGGGAAGGCTGAACCATTCACCCTGTACATGTTGGCGCGGGATCCCCTAAGTGCAGTTTTGGGGCTAAGAGCCCATATTTCGGTCCAATTTTGTAATCTATATGTAAAGACTCCACATTTTGTGGGCACAAAGTGCATAGTTGTTAAAGAGTCATAGGGTTGTATGCCCTTATTTTGATAATGTAATGTCAGTTGTATGAAATGTACCCATGGTCCGCAAACCATGGATTGTATAAATAGAGCTAAGCTCTAAGTAGTTAGAGGCATGGAATCATGGACTAATCAATAATGATGTATGAGAGATAGCTATGAAGTAGAAGTCTAAGTCTTGGGTCGTAGCATAGGTAGAGGCTTTGCAACTGAGTGCACAAAGGCCTAGAAGTCCGCAGCTGAGTGTGCAGACCCCTGCAGCTGAGTGCGTAGGGCGAGTCAAGTCTGTAGTTATCTGGAATTATCAATAAAGAAGAGTATTCTATCAATTCCGTGCCTTTATTTCCTATTTATGCATCTGATATATTGGGTATGAACTTCACTTCTAATGCTTATATGATGCGCGAATTTGTATAACTGTATTGGTTAAGTGAAGACAAGTAAGATCATCTGTTTACGTGAAGCTAACTAAGATCTGTTAATAAGATAAGTGTTACACAAAATATTGTCACCATGACTTTCTGCAGTTAGTGTGAGTCTATCATCATTCATACTGTCCTCCTATGCAAGTCTCAAACCTCATCTCTTCATGTCAAAGCCTTAAAATGAGAGAAAGTCCTTGAAAAGCTTTAAAACTCTGGTTCCGCACTTTCTCTTACCATTACCTGCGGTCCCGCACCCCCTAGTCATGTTACCTACGGACCTGCCCGCTCTGTCTCTAAAGGAGTGGGTGCAACCCCTGTAAAATTCAAAAAGGCGCAAGTTTATTATTAAAAACTCACTTTGGATTAATTATGGACGCTTCTAGAAGGATTCTTGAGGTGGCAAGTTCGCTCCTAGGTGGTTCATGCATCCCATAACTAAAGGAGATAACCCCTTAATGAGAGGAGCTTATCCCTTTGAAGGAGGACTCTATCCCTTTGAAGGAGGACCTAGTAACTTCCCTCCTTTGCACTATAAATTGAGGCATTGGGCTGGTTGCTAGGGAGGTTGAAAGCTGAAGATTTTTAGGGGTAAATGCTGTTGGAATTTAGACTTCCTATTTGAGCTTCAGAGGAGAGATTACATACCTTTTGGCTTCTTTAGGAAGAGATTGAAACTTGTCAAAGTAGAGGAGATTCTTGCTAGACACTGGGAGGAGCTTGTACAACATCAAGGCACCAAGGTTGTAAAGTTCTTCTTTGTTTAAAGTTAATACAATCAGATTCATTTTTCTCAATAAATTGTCTTCTATGGTTTATTTCATCAATTCCTTGACCATCATGATAAATATGGTTTATTATATTGGCTTTTTAGGTGTTAATTGATATGTGTGCATGTTTGTGTTTGTAGATTCTTCAAAAGGGAACTCATTTGGATGAAAGGAGCGTGGCTTCCACAAACTAGCACTGGACCCAAGGTAGGCCTAAAACATCTATTAGCCTTTATTTGCAAATCACATATTTAGAGAAAGATAGAATTTGTTTGGTTTGCTTGTTGCTATATATCCATAGATACTAGGGAGATCGGTCTTGTCCGCAAGAATGATTTATCTGCCCGACAAAATGGCAACTCCACTAGGGACTTGAATTTTGGTTTTTGCCTTTGCTTTTACTTTGACTGGAGAAACTGTTTCTTTGTTTCTGGTTTTGCTTGATGTGTGTGGGATTGGGTAGCTTCTTTAGATTTTGAATTATTTTTTGTTTTTCACGCTTTTGGAAGAGGACCGCACGTTCTGGTTGTAACACAGTGCGGACATCCCCGCACTTTTGCTTTACACACAGAGCAGTACCGCACCTGGTTGTACTGGGGGCCTGTGGACCCTGTCAAAATTTTGAAAAACTTAAAATTTTCTCATTCAGTTAAGTTTAGGATTTGTTTATGTGTTTTAGCCTCTGCCCAGATCTGCACGTGTCTTGTCAGAAACTTTTCGTAGGTTAATTCCATTGGCATTTAGGTTTTAGGTGAATTTCTAGAACTTTTGTGTGCCTGGCTTGATTTTCCTTTGGTCTTTGTAGTAAATCAGAACTTAGAAGCCTTAGAAACCTCAGATCACCCTGGTTTATTCTGGTCTTCTTGTGAGTCTGAACGCTTTGTAAAATCTGCCTTTGGTGAGGAATACATCTCGTTTTTCTCTTTGCGAAGCTTCGAAAGAACTTGTTTTGAAAGTTTTGATTTTCATTTTTAAAAAAGAAAACAAACGCTGGTTGTTTTTTGATTAATTTGTTATTCTGAACAAGTTAGTCCTTAGTTTGCTAATAACTAAGTAAAACATCCTTGAAAAGAAATTTTGTAAGCTTTTACTTCAATTAGACTTTTAGAATTTATAGATCTCAAGATTAGATTTTTTTAAAAATTGTTTTGAGTGTTTTATAAAAATTAAAAAAAAACTCTTTTGAAAAGATTTGTTTTTGTAGCATTTGAAGTGTTGAAAAGAAAGGGAAATTTTCGTGAGCATAATTAGTAGTCTTGTTTTTTAGTTTATTGAAAAAGACAAAAAAGTTTTTCTTTTTATTCATTTGTTAAGGAAAGATTTGTTTTTTCAACAAATTGCATTCTCAACTCTTTCTTTAGCTCGAAATTCATTGAAGAAAAAGGATTGTTTATCATCTTAGGTGCATTTTTAGTGTTTTGGAGTCGAGTCTTCACACCATAAAGTTTCAACTCCGCACCTTTTGACTTAAGAAACAACCATAAAAATAATGCTTAAAGTAAAATCTATCTAGTAATATTTTTATTTTTAGGGCTCTTTATCACCAACATAGCTTAGGCTAGTATCTTGGAGTAGGGAGTAATTAACTCTCCAAGATAGTAAAAACAAACAAGTAGCTATATCTTACAGTAGGAGATAAATTCCAATTGTTACATCTATTCTCTGGGAAGCTCCTCTTAAAGGAGTCAAGCACGAGGTCATATCTGAACCAGTGGGGTAATCAATCCTTCCTCATTGGGAATGATAGAAGATATACACGTATTAAAAACAGTAATCCTCAGATTAACCATTGTCGAGGAGCCTGGGGTCACTTTTTGGTAAACCTTGGATTATGTCAAGGAGCCTTCAAGGGGATTGAGCTTTGCTACTCTGCCCTTGCGTGTGTATCGGATCACAGACTGTTCCCCCAGGTATATTTGTTTCCGTTGGTAACCATAGTGACCATAATCTATAGGATTCTTTCCTAAGGTGATGGTGGAGGGAAGATCCCACTGTACCTAGAGCATACGTCGACTAGACTCACTCGGATTTTCTGGGGGGTTCTCTTCACTCGATATGGTTTAGTGAAGAAACTTGTGCTAGTCTATTCATTAAGCAGGTTTTCAAGGTAACTGTTCCAACCGCCATTTCTGTATTGAATTCTGTGAGGTTGGATTTCATCACCAATTAGTATTTTCAGTACGGAAAGTTACTGTTTGTGTGTGGTTTGAACTCCTAGATTCTTTAGGCGTGTGATTCAAATTGTTTGGTTCTTTAGAGACTTTAGGTGGTTTTCATTGAGATGTTTTCTTTGTTTGCGTGTGAAGTAATTAAGATTTTTAATCGTGGTTGAATTACCGAGATAGTCCCGTAGACTTCAGGGCCAACCTCCTGAGTTTTCACCAAGCTAGCTTGAAGGGCTACGAGCTCTTGTAACTCCTAGTGAAAGTAGAGTTAGGTCACCAGAAGAAGGAGAATCTTCTTTAGTTGTGCATCTTGATTATCAAGTTCAAGCACCAGAGTATATTATTGAACCTGTTTCATTTTTCGAAGTTACTGGTAGTTTTTCTTCTACTAGTGAATTAGCCGAGGAACCTGAAATATTTGAACCTGAAACTGAACCTACTACTACTCCATCATCAGGATTTGCCTCTCCAACTTCTAGTGGTCCTGGTTCACCCAGGGTAGGAAGAGTCATTACCCAAAATCTTCCTTCTGGACTGATTGCTATTGAAGAACTTGTTACTCCAGAAGAAGGTATACCTATCCCTGAAAATCAACCAACTATAGAACTTAGGGAGTGTGAATCAATCTTTTACAGTCCACCTAGGAGGGACGCTTGGTATCTTTCATTGACAAATTTTCTAGAAAACCCGGGATTAAGTTTTTCACCACCTCGCATTCCTTTTCATCCAACACCTAGAGGTTATTATCCTCCTTTGAATATGTCGAGACAGTCATCCATGTTTCCTCAATCTCCAGAAACATTTTTATATGGCGGTCCTTCTGTTCCTTCTGGGTATCAGTCGCTGACTGGTACTTTTTCATGAGCATCTCCTAAACCTGTTGAACAAGGGTTATTAACTGGTAATAATGGAATTAAGCCGTTGAGTGTAGAAGATATTCTTATCATGTCAGGTACCATTCCAAATCCGCAACCTCAAGGTGGCCAGTTACCGCCTAGGGGGCAGGCTCAAGGTCCTCAATTATCGCCTGGGGGGCAACCTCAAGGTACCCAGTTACCGCCTGGGGGGCAACCCCAAGGACAGTACATACCTTCGGGACAGTACATTTCTCAGGGTCAACCCCAAACTCAGTACGTACCTCAAGGTCAACCCCAGTATCAATATATGCATCAAGGTCAACCCCAGTATCAGTACGTGCCTCAAGGTTATCAACCTCAAGGTCAGTACCCAACCGAAGGTTTCCAACCACCTTCAGGTCAATCATTTGTCCAAGGAAATGGAAATGTACCTTTGAATTATCAACCCTACCCTCAACCCGGTTATGGTCCTCAATATGCTCAACCTTCTATGGGTCCATACCTTGGAATGAATATAGTGTGGGATCCATTTCAATCTCAACAGATCTTGCAAACGAATGTGCAGTTGTCATCTCAATCTAGACAACCCTTGGTTTCTGGTTCAACCCAACAACCTGTCCAGCCTACTATTCAAACTTCTGCACCTTCTGTAGTTTCTCAACCTGGGCCTAGTTCGCCTCGAACTCCGCCTCAAACGACTGCTGCAACTACTGCAACATCTGTTCTGTCTACCCCACCTACTTCTGGAGTATCGACAACTCCGATTTCTAGTGTCTCTGCATCAATTCCTCAAGCATCTTTACCTCAGTCTGGACCCACAATTCAGACTTCGGTTCAAATGCCTATAGGACAACCTGGTCCAAGTATGGTTGTCACAAGTCAACCTCAATTTACTTATCAACCGTACCAGGGACAGTACCAATTCGGTCCTGCTGTGCAGAACCCAGTCTATCAGTATCAACCGTACCCTGGATATACTTATCATCAACCTCAACAACCCCAGTACGGTCTAGTTAATCCTGGTTTTCCGGGAGGATATAATATCCCAAATGCAATTCCAATTCATAGTTATCCTGGATATCCTCCCCCCGGGGCTGGTCTCATGACCCAGGGTTTTCGAGACCCTAATCGTCAGTTACCATTCATTGCAACTTTGGACTTGCCTGATTTGTCGCGCCTTACGAACGATCTGATTAATTATCTTCCATTTTGGCTGCCAATGCTGAATAAGTTGCCCAGTGACATCCCAAAGTTTGAAGGTAAATCAGGAGAGGATCCGTTGAACCATGTGATGACTTATCACCTCTGGTGTGCATCTAACTCCATTTCAGATGATTCGATTTGTTTACGTCTTTTTCAACACACTCTAATTGGTCTTGCGGCCAAGTGGTACATTGAGTTACCGCGAGCCACTTTTTATAACTTAAGTCAGTTAGCTACTTCGTTTTTAACTCATTTTCAGTTGCCTGTTAGATATGACAATGGCATGGAATTATTAACTTCGTTAAAATAGTCAATGTCCACTTACATTTCAGATCACATTCATGAATGGAGATGTCGACGATGTTTAGTGAAAGTTTTTATTCCGGATCAGATCTTTGCAGAATGGTTTATTAAATCATTATTACCAAAAATCACTGAGGATGTAGCTAAGGAAGGAGTCGTTACTTAAGAGAAAGTAATTTCTCAAGCTCAGTACCTTGACCTCGTTTATACGCAGTCGGGTACTTTACACAAGAAAATCCCTGACCTTCCTAAACAAAATCAAATAACTGCTGCTCCTTCAGGGTCTCATGCCGCTGACGGTATCATTGGTACAGTTAACACCAAAAGTAAGAAGAAAACTTCCAAGAATTCTTCTCCTATCATAACTTTACCATATTCCCTGATAGGAGACTTTTCCGTGGAAATTTCTGCCGATATTCATGTCGTAGAGTCATCTAAGGCCAAATCAAAATGCGGCGGTAAAAAGAAGGGGAAGAAGAAAAATAAATCAGATAAAAATTCGAAAGAGAAACCAAATAAAACGGAATCTACTAATGAGAAACGTAAACCTCGTTATCCTTGTCTCATTTGTGACGAAGAGAATTTTACAAGAGACTGCCGTCATCACGTTGAGGTTGCGAAAATCGTCAAAGGTTCTCAAACGCCTGTTGTCTTGAAGGATCCTTTTCCTAGTCAAGACAGTAAGATGATAGTTTCTTCCTCAAATGCCTCAGAAGAACCCATAATGATGATGTCCCATGTTAGGATCGTGACACGATCGGGAGATTATGGAAGTAAATGTCCTGTTGGTGGTAAGGAAGCAGAATCTTCTAATTCGAATCCATCAACTTCAACTCCCAGTTCCGATCCGCTACAGATCGAGAAACCTAACCCAGACTTAGTAATCAAACTGCCTGCCAAGGCTATACTTCGAAAGTCAGCTTTCAATCCACATGCGATAGCTGCTCAGAACTATAACATTATTGAAGATTTAGCCATTTCACCTTCAACAATGTCGGCTTTGGAGGTGCTGCAATCATGTCCAGCACAGCGTAAGTTGCTATTGTTGGCTATAGGAGCTGTTGATATTCAGGACTCGAACCTTATAATCTTTGATTTAGAAAATAGTACACCTCGTTTACCTCATCAAATGGCTTTCCAGATTCCAGTGTTAGTCAAAAACAAACCTTGCTATAGGGCTGTAATTGATGAGGGAGCTTCAACGTGTATTATGTCGATCCAGCGTTGGAGATCACTTGGTTCTCCTACACTTAATCAATCCCCGACGATTCTAAAGGCTTTTGATGGCTGTGGGTTCCATCCTTTTGGCATTCTATAGGATTTACCTATAGGGGTAGAAGGCAAAACTGTTAATCTAGATGTGGAGGTGGTTGATGCCCCTCTAGATTACAAACTTCTCTTGGGTCGTAGTTGGTATTACGCTATGACTGCTATTGTTTCATCGGTCTTTCGGCTTATAAAGTTTCCTCATAATGGAAAGATCATAACTATAGACCAACTAACTTACTTTTCATCCAACCCAACCTCTTCTGAAAGTATCCAGCACATCGAAAAATCAAGTATCCCTTATAAGGATGTTGGAGTAGGATTAGTTAAAGATTCTGGTTTACTGGGAACTTTTTCCTTTCCTCCTCCTAACGTATCGCCTTCTACTGCAACCATTCATATGATTTCATCAGATACTATTGTTTATGATGATCCTTGGATCATACCTTCTGAATTTGAGATGGATTCATTTGGTGATGCTATGCCTTTGAGTCCCTATGAAATTGCGTATCAGGTCGTACAATCGTTTTCCGAGCCTTCTTCAACCGAAATTGACTTAAAGAATGTAGTCCATGAAGAATCGCTTTCAGCATCAAACTCAGATTCAACAACATTTTCCGAACTTGTTCATACTGATGAGCAAATTCGTGAAATTTTGTGTGTTGATGATTTACCATGGGAAGATCTTCATCATAGATCTTCATTTTTACCTGAGATTGATCATTTTGAAAATGATTTTTCATCTATTTTTACGGCTGATTATGTCTAAGAACCTCAAAATCCATTGCAAAATCCTGATTCTGAGTTAAATTTGGGAAATATTTCTCGAACAGTTCCTATTGACATTTCAGTCAAACCTGGAATTGTTGAAAACATTCATATAGATGCCTCTTGTACGGAAGATGAATTTCAAACATATAAGGCCCTATTTCAAGATCGCGCCTTACGAACGATCCGATTAATTATCTTCCGTTTTGGCCGCCAATGTCGAATAAGTTGCCCAGTGACATCCCAAAGTTTGAAGGTAAATCAGGAGAGGATCCGTCGAACCATGTGATGACTTATCACCTCTGGTGTGCATCTAACTCCATTTCAGATGATTCGATTCGTTTACGTCTTTTTCAACACACTCTAATTGGTCTTGTGGCCAAGTGGTACATTGAGTTACCATGAGTCACTTTTTATAACTTTAGTAAGTTAGCTACTTCGTTTTTAACTCATTTTCAGTTGCCTGTCAGATATGACAATGGCACGGAATTATTAACTTCATTAAAACAGTCAATGTCCACTTACATTTCAGATCACATTCATGAATGGAGACGTCGACAACATTTAGTGAAAGTTTTTATTCCGGATCAGATCTTAGCAAAATGGTTTGTTAAATCATTATTACCAAAAATCACTGAGGATGTAGCTAAGGCAGGAGTCATTACCGAAGAGCAAGTAATTGCTCAAGCTCAGTACCTTGACCTCGTTTATACACAGTTGGGTACTTTACATGAGAAAATCCCCGACCTTCCTAAAAAAATCAAATAATTGCTGCTCCTTCAGGGTCTCATGCCGCTGACGGTATGATTGGTACAGTTAACACCAAAAGTAAGACGAAATCTTCGAAGAATTCTTCTCCTATCATAACTTTACTAGATTCCCCGACAGGAGACTCTTCCATGGAAATTTCTGCCGATATTCATGTCGTATAGTCATCTACGGCCAAATCAAAATCCGACGGTAAAAAGAAGGGGAAGAAGAAAAATAAATCAGATAAAAATTCGAAAGAGAAACCAGATAAAACAGAATCTATTGATGAGAAACGTAAACCTCGTTATCCTTGTCTCATTTGTGACGAAAAGCATTTTACAAGGCACTGCCCTCATCGCGCTGAGGTTGCGAAAATCGTCAAAGGTTTTCAAACGCCTGCTGTCTTGAAGGATCCTTTTCCTAGTCAAGACAGTAAGATGATAGGTTCTTCCTAAAATGCCTCAGAAGAACCCATAACGATGATGTCCCATGTTAGGATTGCAACACGATCGGAAGATTATGGAAGTAAAAGTCCTCTTGGTGGCAAGGAAGCAAAATCTTCTAATTCGAATCCATCAACTTCAACTCCCGGTTCTGATCCGCTACAGATCGAGAAACCTAACCCAGACTTAGTAATCAAATCGCCCGCCAAGGGTATACTTCGAAAGTCAGCTTTCAATCCACATGCGAGAGCTGCTCAGAACTATAACATTGTTGAAGATTTAGCCATTTCACCTTCAGCAATGTCGGCTTTGGAGGTGCTGCAATCATGTCCAGCACAGCGTAAATTGCTATTGTCGGCTATAGGAGCTGTTGATATTCAGGACTCGAACCTTATAATCTTTGATTTAGAAAATAGTACACCTCGTTTACCTCATCAAATGGCTTTCCAGATTCCAGTGTTAGTCAAAAACATACCTTGCTATAGGACTGTAATTGATGAGGGAGCTTCAACGTGTATTATGTCGATCCAGTGTTGGAGATCGCTTGGTTCTCCTACACTTAATCAATCCCTGACGGTTCTAAAGGATTTTTATGGCCGTGGGTTCCATCCTTTTGACATTCTACAGGATTTACCTATAGGGGTAGAAGGAAAAAATATTAATCTAGATGTGGAGGTGGTTGATGCCCCTTTAGATTACAACCTTCTCTTGGGTCATAGTTGGTCTTACACTATGACTGTTGTTGTTTCATCGGTCTTTCGGCTTATAAAGTTTCCTCATAATGGAAAGATCGTAACTATAGACCAGCTAACTTACTTTTCATCCGACCCAGCCTCTTCTGAAAGTATCCAGCACGTCGGAAAAACAAGTATCCCTTATAAGGATGTTGGAGTAGGATTAGTTAAAGATTCTGGTTTACTAGGAACTTTTTCCTTTCCTCCTCCTAATGTATCGCCTTCTACTACAACCATTCATATGATTTCATCAGATACTATTGTTTATGATGATCCTTGGATCATACTTTCTGAATCTGAGATGGATTCATTTGGTGATGCTATGCCTTTGAGTCCCTATGAAATTGCATAACAGGCCGTACAGTCGTTTTCCGACCCTTCTTCAACCAAAATTGACTTAATGAATGTAGTCCATGAAGAATCACATTCAACATCAAACTCAGATTCAACAACATTTTCCGAACTTGTTCATACTGATGAGCAAATTCGTGAAATTTTGTGTGTTGATGATTTACCATGGGAAGATCTTCATCATAGATCTTCGTTTTTACCTGAGATTGATCATTTTGAAAATGTTTTTTCATCTATTTTTACGGCTGATTATGTCAAAGAACCTCAGAATCCATTGCAAAATCCTGATTCTAAGTTAAATTTGGGAAATATTTCTTGAACGATTCCTATTGACATTTCAATCAAACCTGGAATTGTTGAAAACATTCATATAGGTGCCTCTTGTACGGAAGATGAATTTCAAACATATAAGGCCCTATTTCAAGAATTCCGAGACGTGTTTGCCTGGTCATATGAGGAAATGCCAGGAATTGATCCAGCAATTGTTGTTCATGAAATCAAAACTTACCTGGATGCTAAATCCGTCCGGCAACGTTTGCGTCAGATTCACCAGCGAAAAGCTGTTGCTATTAAAGCAGAAGTTGAAAAGTTACTTAAAGCAGGTTTCATTTATCCAATTCCCTTAACGGATTGGGTATAGAATATTGTTCCTGTTAACAAAAAGCAGGGAACAATAAGAATATGTATCGATTATAGGGATATTAATCGAGCCTGTCCAAAAGACAATTATCCAACTCCCTATATCGATCAAATCATTGATGATTGTGCCGGCAGTGAAATATTCTCCTTTATGGATGGTTTTTCCGGTTACAATCAAATAAATATTCTACCTATTGATCAACCAAAAACGACTTTCATTTGTCCATGCGGGACATTTGCTTATTGCAAATTACCTTTTGGGCTCAAGAACGCCGGAGCAACATTTCAAAGAGCCATGTCTTACGCGTTTCATGACATCAAGCACATTCTGCAACCTTATCTCGATGATTTACCTGCTCATTCATTACGTAGAGTCGATCATCTCATTCATTTACGAGAAATCTCTATGAGGTGTAGGCATTACCGGATTAGGTTGAATCCACACAAATGTGTTTTCTGTATAGAAATGGGTCGATTACTGGGATTTGTTGTTTTGAAAGCCGGCATTTGTGTCGATCCCTCGAAGGTTGAAGCTATTGTCAAATTGCCTCCTCCTTCGACTCTTCGCCAACTCTAAAGTTTGCAAGGGAAAGCAAACTTTTTACGTCGATTCATTCCTAACTACGCCGAGATAACAAAGGGTTTTACCAGGTTGTTGAAACAGAATACTCCATTCTATTGGGATGAGATATCTGACAAATATTTTGATATACTAAAACACGCGTTGACCCATGCACCGTTATTGCATCCTCCCAACTACAACCAGGACTACTTCTTATATCTCGCTGCCTCTCATTCCACCATCGGAATGGTGTTAGTTCAGGAAGATGAATTCAGTAGTGAGCATGTGATTTATTACCTTAGTCGAACTTTGAATCCAACTGAGCTAAAATATTCACATGTGGAGAAATTGGCCTTGGCAACTGTTCAAGTTGTCCAATGATTTCGTCATTACATTTTACTACGCAAAACTACTGTAATTTCCGACTGCAACCCTATGATCTATATTTTGACCAAACAATTGCTAGGGGGCAAGTATTCCAAATGGATTGTTATCCTGCAGGAATTTGATTTGGAGTTTGAAAAATCTAAGTCAAAGAAATCTTTATTTTTTTGCGGAATTGATGTGTGACTTCCCGCGTGATGATACAGAAACTGTGGCGGAAGAGCCCATTGCCGACGAATCCTTGTTTCTAATCAGCACTCTTGATCCATGGTATGGAGATATCAACGTTTATCTCCAAACCCAATCCTTTCAGCCTGAAATTTCAAGATCTCAGCATCAGAAAATACGATTCCAATCCCAACAATATAAAATCATTGGAGATACACTTTATTGTCGTGGGGCGGACTCTGTTTTCTGACATTGTTTAATTCATGAGGAAGCTAAAAGGGTTCTAAATGACTGTCACTCTGGAGCGTGTGGCGGTCATATGTCTGGGCTTTCCACAACCCAAAAGATATTGTGCGCTGGCTATTTCTGGCCGTCTTTTTTTAAATATTGTATTAACGCGGTTCGAAAATGCCACAACTGCCAAATTTTTGATCGAAAGATGCGCGCTCCACCTGCTCCTCTCCACCCTATAATTGCCGTCGGTCCTTTTGCGGAATGGGGTATCGATTTTATTACATGTAACCCTCACTCGATCGGGGGGCATGCATATATCATCCTTGCGGTAGATTATTTTACCAAGTGGGCCGAGGCGATGCCTACATTTTCGGCAGATGGCAAAACTGCTGCGATTTTCATTTTCAATCATATAATTGCTAGGTTCGGTGTTCCACAAGCGATTATCACTGATCATGGGCGTCATTTTCTAAACATTATGATGACGGAACTAACAGATCAACTTGGCCTGCGTCACGATAGTTCAACCCCATATTACCCACAGGCTAATGTCTGGTTGAAGCCATCAACAAAGCTCTAGTCATTATGATCTGACGAATCATTGCGATTCATAGGTCGAATTGGCATAACATGTTATTTTCAGCGCTTTGGGCGTATCGAACCTCAGTAAAAACATCAACTGGTTTCACTCCTTTCCAACTAGTTTATGGTTTGGAAGATGTGTTACCCATTGAATGCGAAATCTCGTCATTGCAAATGGCCATAGAATTACTTCCAGCCACTTCTGAAGAGGAGAAACATTTGTTGTACTTGGCTCAGCTAGATGAGAATCAACGTGATGCTGCACTAGCAATCGAAACTCATGCCAAATGTATTAAAGCTCAGTATGATCGAAATGTTACACCTCGTAATTTTTCGGAAGGAGACCTAGTCTTACTGTACGATCAAGCAAATGATAAGTTAGGCACTAGAAAATTCGTACCCATGTGGCATGGTCCTTATGTTGTTAAGCGAAAGCTGGCAAAAGGGGCCTATGAATTGGTAGACTTTGATGGAGTCTCTTTAGGTAAACCCAGAAATGGTCTTTACTTGAAGAGATATTATGCTTAAATTTGGGTGTGGAGATTTTAGTTAGGTTAGTTTTCTTTCTAGCTGGTGTGTTTTAGATTATAAAAGTGTGCTTAGTTTAGAGAGTTTTTTTGTCATTATTCTTGCTTATCTTGATTTTACTCTTGATATTGCAGATGTCGACGTCTCTCCAAACGTACATTGGTTTTGCTGATGGTGCTTGTCGTAATACACGAAACATTTCTTCCGCAACTTGGGTTATCTATTCACCCTCTGATGAGTTGGTATCTATGCATGGGGTAAGCCTCGGTCAAACAACGAACAACATTGCAGAGTATAGTGCAGTGATTGAGTTATTATCTGAATCCATCTCATTTGGGATTCGAAGTTTGACTGTGAGGTTAGATTTTGAACTCGTTGTGTTACAACTTAATAGAGTTTATGCCATTAGAAATCCAGTGTTATTGAGATTATTTTTTAGAGTTCGTCTCTTGGAACGTGAATTTGACTATATTGAATATCAACATATTCCAAGATATTTAAATACATTAGCAGATGCAATTGCTTCTCGAATGTTAAGTAGACATTTGCAATAATCAAACAGTAAATTTAAAAAAATTCCATAACATGTTTTACAAGATAGCCAGTAATAGTGATATGACATAGCATAGAAGTGTGTCATATATACATCGTTTTCAATCATAGGTTGAAAAAAACCTTATGATCGGAAAAATGATAGTACAAAAAGCAAAAATGTCATATGAGTCTACAACAGGCGATCATCCTATCACTGGTGATGATCACGATAAGAAACCACTGCACGGGCCACCCTACAAAGGAACCTCCTGAAAGGTCCTGGGACCCCAATCACATAGCATTGTAGCCTAAGAGGAATGTCATCTATGCTAGTCTCTGGAATGTCTACTGTCAAATGCTCTAGATGGTTTTCCAATTTGGCCAGGGTCTCTGTAGATTCGTCCTGTGGGGCTAGTGCTGCTGCAGCTGGCTGTTTCCTCTCATAAGGTTGGAGAGTGGCTAGTCACCGTGGACCTACATCTGCATTTGAAACTTTTTACTATCAATTTTGGGACGGTTTAAAAAAAAAAAAAAAAAAAAATTAGAAAATGTTGAAAATGATTTACCTGAGTCATCCCATTGCTCTCCTGGTGGAAGAGCCATGTTTGGGTCACCACGATAATCCATCCCAGCATAAGGAAAATCCTGAATAGCAAAAACTTGGTTCTCCAACCAATGAAAATACTTAGGATGAAATCGAACAACCTCTGAACCCTCCTCAGGATGACGGGCCATAATTGCAACCCAACTCATCAGTTTGGGCTCTCGGGGAAGTCTAGCTTCAACAAAAAGATGTTGTGGGACCAACATTGGGACCCTCTCTAGACCAAAGCTCACAACCAAGAAACCATATCCAAAGTTTTTCAGTTGTCCGTTCTTTGCTCTAGTCAGTTGGCCTTTTACATTATCCAACACAGCTTCGCACTAATTGAAGACGGTGCCTCAAAAGCAGTCCACTGCCATCCGCATTTGGGATCCGGTGGCCATATGTAGTGCTGCGCTTCCGCAGAGTCTGGTGACAGTAAATGCAATCACTTTGAGTTCAGGACGGGAAATGGTTTTGATATCAATTCCTTTATCCTTGGTTTGGTCGTGACAAAACTCTAGCCGAAGGCTATCGACACACTGGCCACCTGGCCTAGTCCCAAATAGAGTCAATTTTTCACCTCTCTTAGGTAAACCAGTCAAAAAGTAAATGTCCTCTGGCTCCATTTCGAGCTGGTGGCCACCAATAAAGAAGCACTGGTCCTGTACATTCCACCTATCTACCAGCCACTGCAAAAATGTCACCTGGGCCCTCATGCCAGGTATGGCCCAGTATATGAATAAGTCGCATACCTTTAATGCATCAATTGAAGGTTGATGATTGATTGCGGCGAGGTCCACATCCTCGTGCTCCCGTTCCCGCCAATTAAGCATAATGTATACCCTGCATTGAAAGAAAAGGCAGATTAAAACATTTTAAATCAAAGTTTTTGGGTGGAATTTGAAAAATTTAAGTTTGAAAACCTATGCCGTGGGGACTGCACTCTCTAGGTTAGAGACAGTGCATAGGTCCGCACTCTGCCTTAACAGCGGGTGCGGGCCCCTGACTTTTTTCTACATACGAAAAGGTCGGGGTTCATAGGTTTCGCATGCTACACCTGCGAACCCCCGCACGTGGTCTTTTAACCTAAATATTTCCTAAAAATGAAAATATAAACCTAAAAACAAATTTAAAATAGATGAAATGCAAGAGTAAGGTGATGTGGATTACCTGGAGTTGATGGCATTCGATTCCAACGGACGGATTTTCCGCAATCTTCACGGGAAGTTTCTTACCAAAAGCTCTCTTTTCTTACTCGGCAATCAAACGGTAAAAATGAATTTACAAAAGCCCTTTTTATAAGCTTTTTTGAATAAATGAATTTTTAATTTGTTTATTTTTCACTTTAAAGAGGTAACTTTTGAAGCATTTTTATTTATTTTAAACAGGGATGAGTAATGTTTGAGTTTTTGTGCAGAATATCGGATTTTTCAGGAAAAATTGATCATTTTCGACAAAAAACATTAGAGTCACCTTTAAGCTCTTTTTTGACTCCTAAAATATGAAAAGATTGCTGAGTTTTTCTTTTTAAGCTCGTTAAAACGGAATTAAAAGGATGGTCCACTTACAGCTCTTTTCTGACTGTAAAAACATGAAAAGATTGCCGGATTTTTTTCGTTTCAAATTCGATATTGGTTATAAAACGACGTGTCATTGATTACTTTTTTACTTTTTTGAATCAGAGACACTAATTATGAAAAATACTCCTTGATCGTAATGGTCAAGCGGTTCTCTTAAGTATTATTTTATACTTTTTCGGGCTTGAGAGACACAAATTTATGAAAAAGGACAACCATGGAGTTTTCTTAAGTTTTTTCAGACTCCCTAAAATTGAAAAATGCTGAGTTTCTCCTATACTGGACTCGTTAAAATTTAACAGTAAAGGACCTGTTCAATTACAAATAGGAACGAACCACTCCTTCTTAGGGTTCGAATTTAAACTAAGTTGGACTCATCTGAAGGATGAGCTTATAATCAAGCAAATGTTATCCTCCTCAAGCTTGTCAAAAATAAAGAGGTACTTGCCAGAAATGGTGGGGGAAAAGAGAGAAAAATGAACCTGTTTGTCATACTTTGTGTCTCAGAAAAACATTTAACCACTCTTGAACACGACACTTTTTGTTCACTTGGGTTGGGAAATCCTTTGCCTAACAGTTAATCAAACCATATTGAAAGTCTTCAGCCGGTTTCTGGGTATTAACTTTGGGTCAATTGTCACCAAACCATCTGCTGTGGCATTATATGTTCAAGAGGTCAGTGAAAATAAACCATTCATCTGCAAAATATCTATCATCCATCTTGACCATCCCTGAGTCAGTCCTTGCAACTATATTTCTTCAGACTTGATCTATGATTTCGTGTTATGGGCTTGCCTACAATGGATCACTTTCTATTGATTTCAACTCATTATCTTGAAAGATGATCTAGAAATCGTCAGTACCTTGGGATCTGCTTGCCTCAATGGCAGGTTTCTCTCCTTCGATGATAGGTTGCATCATTGACCTTTGATCAAAGGATTCCATGACATGTTCGACATCAACTCATCTATTCACATTTCATGGATTGTATTGAGTACTTTGAGAACCATTGACATTAATGGTGGTTTCTCTCACACTTGTTAACAGTTTACATCATTGACTGGTAATCAAGTGGTTTCTACCATGTTCGACTTCGACACATTCATTCACATGGATAGAATCGTACTATTTTGGGAAGTAGAAATCAAGACCCTGGATCTAGTTTCCACCATCCAGGCTGTGAGGAATTTTGTATTCATTATACAGTGGACTATTTATAAACAGATGGTTGCATCCATACTGTGTCTACATGTGTCTATACTTATGATGTATTGCAAGATCATTCCTATATCAAAGCAGTTTAGTTAGTTTTCTAGTTAGTTTTGATCTGAGTATGGGAATGCCTACCTCAGCAATGATATGATCTCATATATATATTTTGTATTGAATGTTTTTATAGGTTCCAATTGGGCTCTCCACAAGATGATCCTCGAAAAGATAAAGTACTTCACTCTTCTTAGATGATAAATGAAATCCTCATCTATTACAGAATTCGCACTTTAGGGGGCAATCTGTTACACAAAATATTGTCACCATGACTTTTGGCAGTCAGTGTGAGTCTATCATCACTCATACTGTCCTCCTATGCAAGTCTCAAACCTCAGCTCTTCATGTCAAAGCCTTAAAATGAGAGAAAGTCCTTGAAAAGCTTTAAAACTCTGGTTCCGCACTTTCTCTTACCATTACCTACGGTCTCGCATCCCCTAGTCATGTTACCTGCGGACCTGCCCGCTCTGTCTCTAAAGGAGTGGGTGCGGACCCCTGTAAAAGTAAAAAAGGCACATGTTTATTATTAAAAACTCACTTTGGATTAATTATGGACGCTTCTAGAAGGAATCTTGAGGTGGCAAGTTTGCTCCTATGTGGTTCATGCATCCCATAACTAAAGGAGCTAACCCCTTAATGAGAGAAGTTTATCCCTTTGAAGGAGGACTCTATCCCTTTGAAGGAGGACCTAGTAACTTCCCTCCTTTGCACTATAAATTAAGGCATTGGGCTGGTTGCTAGGGAGGTTGAAAGCTGAAGATTTTCAAGGGTAAATGCTGTTAGAATTTAGACTTCCTATTTGAGCTTGAGAGGAGAGATTACATACCTTTTGGTTTCTTTGGGAAGAGAGTGAAACTTGTCAAAGTAGAGGAGATTCTTGCTGGACCCTAGGAGGAGCTTGTACAACATCAAGGCACCAAGGTTGTAAATTTCTTCTTTTTTTGAAGTTAATACAATCAGATTC
The DNA here is from genome assembly GCA_031772625.1 of Pinus tabuliformis. Classification (NCBI taxonomy): domain Eukaryota; kingdom Viridiplantae; phylum Streptophyta; class Pinopsida; order Pinales; family Pinaceae; genus Pinus; species Pinus tabuliformis. The sequence continues at coordinate 1,406,592,427 of CM062816.1, read as the reverse complement.
ATTTGTCTCAATAAATTGTCTTCTATGGTTTATTTCATGAATTCCTTGATCATCATGATAAATATGGTTTATTATATTGGCTTTTCAGGTGTTATTTGATATGTGTGCATGTTTGTGTTTGCAGATTCTTCAAAAGGGAACTCATTTGGATGAAAGGAGCGTGGCTTCCACAAACTAGCACTGGACCCGAGGTAGGCCTAAAACATCTATTAGCCTTTATTTACAAATAGCATATTTAGAGAAAGATAGAATTTGTTTGGTTTGCTTGTCGCTAGATATCCATAGATACTAGGGAGACCGGTCTTGTCCGCAAGAACGATTTATCCGCCCGACAATAAGTAAGATACTTAGCTTAGTTTGGAAGATATCGTAGTTCGCTGCCCTAGCAACGTGAAAGGACTTCAACCCTTGATTAGGGCTGCGCGGAAGCCTATTGTAACACTTTGCAAAGGTATTGAAGGGTAGAGTGGAGGGATAAGCAACCTGCACGAAGGTAGGTATAGTTGGAATAAAGCGACATCACAACCATCTCAAGGGTGTGGAAACTTGGTTCTAGCATCCCCCCATATTGCTTCGGGTGAGACTTCAGTCCACGCTCTGCGGGCTGATGCCAAAAGGGCCAGTAGTGTAGGGATTTGTTTGGCTAACTAATGTTGAACCTGGGTTAGGCCGCCTCATGACAACAAATGGTTTCGTTGCTAGGACCGGAATCTACATAAGAGATGTGTGATGTCGTATCATTGGAATCCAACTAAGAAAGAAATTGAAGGCTGGTTAGACAGAAGGACTCATGAGTTCGTGGCACAAGAAAATAGAAACCCACGATTTTCAAAAGAACAGTGGCTAGACATGTACCTGTATACAAAGATCCACAAAATCTTTTTCGCTTCCTTTCCTACTGAGATATACGAGTGGATCGCGAAGCTAGTAGATAGCCAAGGAAGGTGGAAACTTAACGGTCCTATTGTGTGGATCCCATAGCTAGTATGAATATTGGAAGTATCAGAGGATAAGATCACGCGTGCCATTGATCATTGGCTCGATCACATTATAGGAGGATTTGTTACTGAGTTCGCCGTTGACACCTCAGTCAGCTATAGTGAGGTAGAGTGACGCTTTTTCAAAGGAAAATGAGGTAAGTATGTAAAATCTTTGAATACTTGGATTAGAATGTTGTTGTGCGAAAAGTGGGTTATGCAGCTATCTTGATGTTCGGGTCTACACGAAGCAGAAGAATTTACAGAAGTGAAGGAAATAAGGGTCCAGAGCATAGCCCCTTGATTTCACTTCTACGAGGGGATGAAGAAGGGATCCGAAGGTCTCTCCACAAAGTGCTATTTAGTTGATAAGATAAGAATTTCCGTGAATTCCACCTTCGCCCACACCACCACCTTCACCTCCATCGACTCCAACTTCACCTGTACCACCTCCACTACCACCGCGATTTAGTATGGAAAACACAGTGAAGTTTCCTTTGTTCAAAGGCTTGGGAAATGAGGACCTGAACCAATTCTGGTTCGTTGTGAGGGTTGTATGGGAATCTCAAGGTGTTATAGATGACCATATAAAGAAAGTGACACTGGTTAGTGCTCTGCAAGATCACGCACTAACCGGGTCCATTAAGTACTCCAGTGATAACCCGAATGCTAGAGTAGCGGACATCCAAGCAGCACTGAATAGCTAATTTAGTAAGCCTAAATATGAAGTGCAATCAATTGTTGGATTCAAAGAGATCATGATGCTACCAGGTGAGACACCTTGGGAACTAGATTATAGGCTAAAATGTATGATCAGCGAAGCCAACATGAATTTGACAGATGGACAATATCGCGAGTGGTTTGTGGCTTCGCTACTACCACACCTAAGAAGTGTGTTGTCATAGCAGAAGATAACAACTCAGTCAGAGGCCTTGGAGATTTCCATGAGACTACATGAGACCTCGATGCAAGATCCTAATCTAGGATTTTAGTAGATCCACGTGTAGCTGAAGAACCTGTGCCTTGAGATGCAAAGCTTGAAGTAGGATAGGACGGTTTGGCCAGAGGTACGCGAAGAAGTATGGTGCATGAAATGCAAGATTCAGGGTCATGACAAAGACCACTGCCCGATATTTACAAATTACCTTTTAGGAGGAGGACCGATGCCTTTAAGGCTGGAATCTCAAGTAGGACCTAGCGCGATGCCTACTTTGTGGTGCGCTATCTATCAAATAGCTGGAAAGCATGCCACAGATAACTCCCACTTGTTACAGAAGTATATGCAAACTCCGCAATAGCTGTTCTGTAACTTTTGTAGGTTGGTGGGACATGATGAGCATACTTGCAGGAGATATGAATTGATGATGGATAGAACGACTGCCTACAGGGTTCATGCCGAAACGCGGTCCCTTGACCAGAATGTAGGAATGGCGCAGACAGGATTTCAGGGGTGTAGATGAGGTCAAGGTGGAGGAGGACCTGGTAGAGGTTGTGGACAGTTGATTTGCTACAATTGCAGAGGGCCAAGACACTATGCCCACGATTGCACTAATGCAACGCGTCTGTCGTGCAAGTACTGCACACTGTTTGATCATGAAACGAAAGATTGTCCTACACTGATAGCCAGGATACCTGACAAAGGAGTGCTACCACCTCCCCCGACACAGAACCTGCAAATGATGAGGTCTTAGCCACGCGAGGAAGATCCAAACGTAAATATAGTGCTCCGAAGTGGAATCGCAATGGGAGATGACAAGGGGAAACAACCAGAAGATAGTACTTGGGTTCACAAAGCCCCGACAAAAGAGGCTGAGTTTGATTTGGAGCATGCTCGGGAAACCTTCATGGAAGCTAAGAAGAGCTTCGTTGAGGCCTCCACTTTAGGAAGCAAAGATAAGCCTAAGTCAGAGATGGACCCCTCTATGCTCACTACTTTCCTGGAAACCTATATGAAGTTATTGTGCACTAGTAAGGCTGTGAAAGGGTTATAGGAACTCACCAATAGATGCGTTGGGACTGCGCCAGGAGAACCGCACATAGTCTGAAAGATCAGAAAGCATAAAATGAGGACGGGGTGTGAAATGAGACTGACCGCGCAGATCGGAGAATACGAAATGGATCAAGTCATTATGGATTTGGGATCAGACGTGGATGTTTTATTGAAATAGACATGGGAGCGAATGGGTCGACCTATGGTGTAATGGTCTCTGATTTATCTAAGGATGGCAAATCAATAGAAAATCATACCCATGGGGAAATTGTAGGGAGTAACTGTGGATATTAAAGGAGCGAGTGCACTGGAAGATTTTGAAATAATAGAGATTGTTGATGAAAACGATCCCTACCCTGCACTCTTGGGAATTGACTAGGCTACTAATGTGAACGCAGTAATCAATTTGAAGAAGTGAAAGATGATCTTTGAGAAAAAGTCACTATGTGTAATAATACCCCTGGATCTTGCTGAAGTATCGCACTATACAGAACCAGTGTGCGACTATGAGAGTGATGATGATCTGGACTGCAACTATAAGATAATAGCGCGAGACCAAGACTGGGTGAATCCCACTGTGGATGGACGGATTGCATGGGAGAGCGAGAGTTCCTGCACTTCATATTCTGATGAAGAAGTAGAACGATGGCAGAATTGATTACACGAAGTAACTACGTTGAATTGCAACATGAGGACTTGGTCACTGCTCTGTATGTTGACAGAAGAAAGAAATATGCCTACTTATGATGGTCTAAATGAGGTAGATACCTTCATGGATTCATTTGAAAGGGAGTTTCCAGAAATGCAACGCTTCCAGGCCTTGGGCTGGGTACTGCGTGGTACACCCGCAAGATGGTGGGGTACACACAAAGGAATTTTTGATGATTGGCGTGAATGTAGGGGAATGATGCGAACATGATTTGGGAAGCCTAAAATGTGACTGACAGATAAGTATGATGGGCAGGATGATCCGTGTGCGCATCTAGCCAAGTGGACACAGGCCTATGGAGAAAAGCCACAACCTGAGCAGATGCACATGTACTCCGCGCTAAAGTACCTAGTCAATAAGCCTGTGTTGGGGGGGCGAATTTGTAGATGGCTCTTATTTTTCCAGGAGTGTAATATTGAAGTTGTTGTAAAGCCTGGATGATTGAACGTGGGACCAGATCACCTGTCACGCATTGAGACAGGGGAGGAACCTACTAGTTTGGAGGAAGGATTAACTGACACGCAGCTCTTTGTTGTGTGCGTCGTGGATGGACATTTCAAGGATATAATACACTTTCTAACAACTGGAACTACGCCGGAAGGATACTCTGTCAAGAAAAAGAAGAAATTTGTTGTGCGCACAGTAGATTTCTCTGTCATTGTTGGGAATCTATACAAGATGGGGAATGTTGAAGTACTGCGAAGGTATGTACCTAAGTTTGAACGAAGTATCATCCTCGCGGATGCTCATGGGGGCATCACAGGAGGACATTATGCAGGAAGAGCAACTGCACAGAAGATTCTACACGCAGGGTTGTGGTGGCCAACCCTTGATCAGGATTCAAAAGCATATTTCAAGGCATGTGATGTATGTCAAGAATAGGCAGGCCATCGCGAAAGGATGAAATGCCTTTGAATCCACAAATGACATTGCAACCTTTCAAAAAGTGGGCAATAAATTTTGTAGGACCTATTAAACCGCAAGGAAAGATAGGTGCGAGGTAGATTATCACTGTGACAGAATATTTGACTCATTGGGAAGAAGCGCAACTGGTGAAGGATTGCACGGGCATGACTCCCATGAAGTTTCTATTTGAACATGTACTGACGCAATTTGGATGTCCGAATATTTTGATGAGGGATCGCGGTACACACTTCCTTAATGAGACGATCAATGCACTAACGGATGAATTTCAGGTGTATCATCAAAAGAGCACACCTTATCACCCAGCTAACAGGATAATGGAGGCATTCAACAAAGTGCTTGAAAACATGTTGACCAAGGTATGTAATGCTCAACAAAGTGATTGGGACCTACGCATACCTGCAGTGTTATGGGCTTATCAGACGACATGCATGAAGCTGATGGGACATAAACCTTTTAGGCTTGTCTATGGAGTGGAAGTTGTAATTCCTATGGAATACATTGTGCCTAGTTTGCGCATAGCAACGCTCACAGGTATGATGGATCACGGAGCCCTGGAAGAGAGGCTCACACAGCTGGATGAGCTCGAAGTAGAATGATTTTTGGTAGGATTTCACTAGCAAGTCCAAAATCAGCGTGAAAAGGCATGGCACGACCGACACATCAAGCTGTGCACATTCAAGGTAAATGATCTAGTTTTGCTGTATGATAGTAAGTTTGATAAATTCCCCGAAAAGTTCAGGATGCATTGGTTAGTGTCATATATTATTAAGGAGATTACCGATGGAGATTAGGTACAATTGGTTAAGTTAAATGGAGAACCCTTCCCAGGAAAGGTGAATGGCAGTCGCTTGAAGCCATACACTGGCGATCCGACGATGTGACTATATGAAAGTGGCACAGTCTTAGCACTCTAGGTAGCTGAAAGGAGGTGCAGGACTATAAACTACATTGCCCAGGAGATGCGCGATGTCAGGACTGTGTGAAGCAACGAAGTGTCACTGGGTCTGTGACAGCGCAAAGACAGTTGTGCTAGTGCGTAGGTCTGTGGGAAAGTGACCTTTATAGTCAATATTCATGATTTGATGCTTGGTTTCAGGCCAAATGGAGTGGGTGGAAGGCATTTAAGGAAACGTTTATGGGTTAGATTCTTGGAATTCTGCCGCCAATCTAGCATTAATGGGCCGAATGTGGGGGGAACAGTAGAATTCAAATTCAAAAGGCCCTATAAATTACAAGTGGTTGTCCAGCGAAAAACACTTGGCATTTTGAGAAGTGAGTTGTTGCGCTATCAAGTGTATATGGACCTTTCAAAATTTGAGGCTTTGAGAGCAAGTTTAGTGTTTGAAACATTTCCAAAGGAGACACAAGACCTTCTAACTAGACTGATGTCGACACCCACAGAAGCCACGCAGGAAATTGTGGAAGTAGAAGCCCCAGAGAGCGCCAGAGTGATAGTTGAGGTCCCTAAATCACCTCGAACACTGAGATCTAAGAAGGATAAGTAGGCTATGATCCCGGTGCGCATCTCACCCAGAAACCCATAGAGGAATAAACTCACCTTGCAGGAAAAGGGGAAGGCCATTAATCTGGAGTCCGAAGAGGAGGAAGAATTTGAAGAAATCCTAGTATATGAGGAGGATATAGAGATGGAAGTTGAAACCCAAGGTGCGGACCCTATTACCCGTTACCTGAATATGTTCCTCCGCGCAAGGGTAATGCTAAGGTACTGAAGGACATAGATGAGAGCAAGAGCTCTCTGCAAACTCCACTACTCCCAGACAATATTCTTTTTGAGGGACCGCACTTGGGGCGGGTTCCTGTGTTAAAGTTTGAAGATTGCGACCTCACAGACCACGAGAAGTTCCTGCATTTAGTGACTGAGAAGCTAGTGCGCTAGAGGATCAACGTGACCATTGGAACACTTCAATTGGAGCCATAGACATGGCTCAAAGGTGTAGAAAAATTAGGGTTGCTAAACCTGCTCTAGTTGCCGCATTACCACCATGCCCCAGTGACCATCTTCATCATCAAGCAGCTGCTCTACTTGGTGCATGATGGGTGCTTGTGGCTGGAGGAGCCCATCCCCATCAAAGACCATCTGATTTACCGGATTATACGGCTACCTTACTTAGGTGAGGATCTAACAAACATTTCAGAGGGAAAAGGTGGCGAGTTGGCCATCGTAGAAGTGATGAAGAAGAAGTTTAAGCTAGAGAAGAAGAAGTGAGGGTACGCCATTTTCAGCATTAACAACCCTGAAGTCAAGGTTGCGACACAAATATTAGCAGGGAAGGTGATGCAGAAATGCCGCGCAGATGAGTTGCTCGTGCCATTGGTTGCACTAGTGGCTTAATGTGCAGAAGGAGTCCAGTTCAACTTGGCAAACTATCTATGGGGCGAGTTCCTTGTGAACTGTCATGAGGCACAGGAGTAGGGCAAAACGTTTCATTACACATGGATCCCATTGTCAATAGTACTGGTGGCATGGGAGATTCCCGAAGATAGCCAATTCCCTTCGGTCGCGTTAGACCTTTCAGAGGCAGTGAAGTACGCTTCGCTGTGGGCAACCAAGGACGTGCAACGTATCAGAGAAAGCAAGATCTTCTAGATCCTAATGGAGATGAATATTTGGATGGGGATCAATTGCAAGTTGCAATTGTCGCCCACAGTATACAACAGTTTGCAGAGCTTTGCAGAGTTCAAAGTGGATTTCCACCATGTCTTCGTCAGGGCATGGAAGGACCCTATGAAGACGTGGCATGATTTACCATACCTAGCAATCGATGATGTGATATTCGTAGTCCTTGAGTCTTGGCCGCCGGAGTGGCACACTCCAGATGGCTCCACAGTGGACACGGATAAGTTCGCTACACAACGCAAGAAGGAAGAGACAAAACTTCAAATGGCACAGCTGGTAGAAAAGCGCAGAAAAGAGGAAGTAGTGGGTAAGGCCCAGGCAGCGTGTGATGCTGTGAAGTTGGCAGAACAACAAAAAACAGGAGAAGAAGAGAATGAAGGACAGAAGTCACCTTCACCCGAACCAGAGACAGACACAGAACAAGGTGGCGCGGACCCACAGATGACGTCCACCCAGCTCAAGCATCCACAACCATGAGAGCAGACAGTGCCATGAAAGAAAACAAAGGCATCAAAGACTTCTTTCGACCCAATCACCCTCACTGAGGGGGATCTGCATGATATCGGCGAAACAGTGAGGGATGTCACTGCGGAGGCCCTCCAAAAATTTGAAGAACAATAACAGCTGGTATTGGGGGCTCTCCAGACATAAATACAGGAGTTGTAGGTTTGCACTCCATAGGCTGGTGCAGTGTCCACCAGCCTTGCAGTCGGCACTTTAGTTGCCAAAGAGATGTTACGCACAAGGGTGAACAACATGATAGTACTACCAGATGGGGCACTTAATATAGAGCAGGAGGCTGACAGATCCATGGTGAGCAGTTTGAAAGGGGTAGGGTTGAACATGGCTACGCTCCCTCAGGAAACACTCTACCTCTTACAGGATGGAGTCACCGTAGAACTTCGGGCTAGGGAGAATCACGCTCTACAAGTAATGAGTGAGCAACACATCAACATTGAACAGTTGGGCCTGCAGTGCAACGAGGCAGTGGAACAGAAAAAATAGATAATGCAGGTTGTGGTGGAAGCCTGCCGGATGGTCCCGGAGTTGGACATTCAAGCAGAAGAAACGGTGGAGGCACACATCCATAAATTAGCTACAGGGGTGTGTGATGCAATAGCAGAGATGACCAGGGTTTAGTTGGAGTTGAACTTGTAGATCGGAGAGTTTCTATTGAGGGCTCAACCTTCAACTCCTCCAGAGGTCAGAGAACATCGTACCACCGCGGCCACAACAACAATAGCAGCGATTGATAGTGTAGTGGTAGACTGCATGTAGCTCTTCAAACATTCATTTGAGGTCCTAACTACCCTACAGGAGGACTCGAATATAGAGTGCCTAGAAATAGAGGCGGTGAGCTATAGCAGAGGTATGACGAGGTAAAAGGGACCGCGTAGATGGTTTCCCTTACACAAAGGCTTACATGGATGCAGCAAGCAAACGTGCTCAAGGAACAGGTGGATTCCGCTCGGTACAAAGAAGCGGTCTTAAAAATATGCCTATAGCCATGGATCGACGAGGCTTATATAATTACAGCCTCCATTGAAGCAAAGCTTGCACAACTGCAAGAAACTCAGCAGAGGATTCAGGGCAGTAGTTCAGTAGCAGCGGTCACCAAATAGTGCATGGAAATAGTTTGGCAGGAAGCCACTTAGTGCGCTGTCAAAGTTGCAACGATTCAAACTGAGATGGGAGGTCTTCGCGTTAAGATCTCCGCACCTACAGAATGAATCGAGGGTGAGTCACGATGTTTGTGTTGGGGACCTGTTGGGTGTAGGATCCCCCAAGGGCATTTTTGGGGCTAAGAGCCCATATTTTGGTCCAATTTTGTAATCTAAATGTAAAGACTCTGCAGTTTGTGGGCGCGAAGCACGTAGTTGTTAAAGAGTCATAAGGTTGTTCGCCCTTATTTTGATAATGTAATGTTGGTTGTAAGAAATGTTCCCATGGTCCGCAGACCATGGATTGTATAAATAGAGCTAAGCTCTAAGTAGTTAGAGGCATGGAATCATGGACTAATCAATAATGATGTATGAGAGATAGCTCTGAAGTAGAAGTCTAAGTCTTGGGTCATAGCGTAGGTAAAGGATCTGCAGCTAAATGTGCGGATCCCTGCAGCTGAGTGCGCAGGGCGAGTTGAGTCTGTAATTATCAATAAAGAAGAGTATTCTATCAATTTTACGTGTTTATTTCTTGTTTATGCATATGATATAATGGGTATGAACTTCACTTCTAATGCTTATATGATGCGAAAATGTGTATAAATGTATTGGTTAAGTGAACGCAAGTAAGAAAATTTGTTTACGCGAAGCTAACTAAGATTTGTTAATAAGATAAGTAAGATACTTAGCTTAGTTTCGGATATATCGCAATTCGCTGCCCTAGCAGCGCGAAAGGACTTCAGCCCCTGATTAGGGTTACGCAGAAACCGATTGTAACACTTCGCGAAGGTACTGAAGGGTAGAGCGGAGGGATAAGAAACCTGCGTGAAGGTAGGTATAGTTGGAATAAACCAACATCACAACCATCTCAAGGGTGCAGAAACCTGGTTCCAACACCCCCCCATACTGCTTCAGGTGAGACTTCATTCCGTGCTTTGCGGGCTGATGCCAAAAGGGCTAGTAGTGTAGGGATTTGTTTGGCTAACTAACGCTGACCCTAGGTCAGGCTCCCTCAAGCCAATAGTACACAATGCACCACTAGGGTAGGGTGAGTCACCCTATGGTCACTTGTCACTCCAAGAAGTACCCCAAGCCCCCCGGAGCTCCCAGAGCTCAATGTATGCATCATACAAGACCCTCATAAGAGGGTCTCTCAACGACTCCTAGTCGTTCTCGGAAAGTCAAGAATTTGACCTTTCCTAAGGGCTTCGTCAAAATCTTGGCGACCTGCTCACCTCTATCGATATGATGGGGCCTTATTTCTCCTTGTTGTACGATATCCAGGATAAAGTGGTACCTGATATCGATATCCTTGGAGCGATCATGAAATATGAGATTCTCATATAAACGAATCCCACTCTGGTTGTTGCAAAGGATCATGGTAGCATCCAATGTATGTCCAAACAGCTCACTGAAGAGCTTCCTCAACTAGACAACCTCATAGGAGGCCACACTTGCAGCAGTGTTCTCTACCTCAGTGGTGCTCAATGACATCGACTTCCGGTTCCTGCTCATCCAGGAGATCGAGGTAGAACCCAAAGAGAAACAATACCCGGAAGTGCTCTTTCAGTCCACCACACCACCTGCCCAATCAACATTGGAATATCTATGTAGCCTCACATCTCCGACAGTGTATCTCAATCCATGAGTGATTGTGCCTTGAAGATATCTTAGAATATTCTTGGCACCAATCCAATGTGAGTGATGAGGCTCAACCATATATTGGCTTAGGGTGTTGACTGCAAAACATATATCCAGACGGGAGTTCACCAAGAACATTAATGCTCCTATGAGTTGACGATACTCAGTATCATTTCCCAAAGTAGGCCTGACAACACTACTGCATAACTTCTTGAAGTTAATCTCCATTGGGGTAGTCATGGGCTTGCAGTCCACCATAGCGAATCTCTCCAATACCTTCACCACGTATTTTCCTTGAGATAAGAAAATCTCCCCTGTTTTCTCCTAGACTTCCAGCCCTAAGAAATAGTGCATCGGTCATAGGTCCTTCATCTGAAATTTGGAAGCCAACTCCCTCTTACATTTGTGAATGAGAGGGTATGCACCTGTTAGAAAGAGGTCATCAACATACAACATCAATATGAAAGGCTTATCATCCTCAACCTTGAAGTTTAGGTTTGGATCGACTTCACTCCTAGTGAATCCTAGCTTCATCAAGTAGCTATCGATTGTCTCATACCAAGCTCAGGGTGCTTTCTTCAGCCCATAGAGGGCTTTCTTCAACCTACATACGTGATATTCCCGATTATGAATCTCAAACCCCTTAGGTTGTTCCACATAGACTTCCTCTTTAATCGAACCATGCAAGAACATGGTCTTGACATTCATCTGATGTAGGTTCCATCCTTGTGAAGCAGCAAAGGCTATGATCGAGTAGATGGTGGTGTATCAGGTAACAAGTGAAAATATCTCATCATAGTCTATACCTTCCTTTTGAGAGAAGCCTCAAGCAACAAAGTGAGCCCATCACTTCCATCACTTCCATCAGCACTTCCATCAGCTCCATGCTTTATTTTGTAAATCCATTTCGAGGTGACAACTGTTTTGCCCTGGGGTATGGGGACCACATCGCATACATCGTTCTTCATGATGGACTCATATTCCTCATTCATATCATCCTTCCATACTTGATGCTTCACGAATTCTTTGAACAATGAAGGCTCATTTTGAATGATGGTGCTCATAATGGTCAAGTATCCCTGATACTTGGTTAGCTTCTTACTTTCACGGAAAGTCCCTCTGGGTGCAATGTGTCCTTCGAAATCATCAAGTGTCCACCTAAGCCATGAGGGCTTCTTCCTAGAAGAGGAAGGCTCTTACAGAGGGGGATCAATAAGATCCATAACTTCTTCCACATCGGGCATCATCTCATCTTCCTTCTCATCCGGCTTCCTGATGTCAGCTTCTTTAGTTTTCCTTAGTATAGGAAGATTGTCAACCTTGTTAAGATCCTTATCTTTGTCAAAGGTGACATCATGACTAATCTCAACTTCCCTTTGACCAGCCACATAGATTCAATATCCCTTATAATTTTTACTATAGCCCATGAAGATTCCCTTCTTTCCAGATGCACCCAATTTATTCCTTTTCTCTTTCAGCACATGAAAATATAAGGGACTTCCAAAAATTCTAAAATGAGAGACATCAGGTTTCTTACCAGTGAACATCTCTTTGGGAGTCTTGGAATCCAATGTTTGATGAGGGCATCGGTTTTGAACATATACGGTGGTATTTGCAGCTTCAGCCCATAGAAACTTCAAAAGCCTTTGATCATGGAGCATGGAACGAACAACTTCCAAAATCGTACAGTTCTTCCTTTCCACCACACCATTCTACTCAGGAGTGTATGGTGTTGTGGTCTCCCTTTTAATGCTAGCTTCTTGCAAAAGTCATGGAACTCATTGGATTCATACTCAGTCCCATTATCAGTCCTTAAGATATTGATCCTCTTCTTAGTTTGATTCTCAATCAAGGATTTGAAGTGAAGGAACCAAGAGAACACTTCATACTTCTTTTTCAAGAATTATATCCAAGTCTTGCGAGAATAATCATCTGTAAAATTAAGATAATATAAATATCTTTCCAAAGAGTTCACAGGCATCATACCAGATATGTTAGAGTGAACCAACTGTAAAATGTCAGAGGTCTTGCTATGGCTTGAGGGGAATGGTCCCCTTTCTAGTTTTCCTTTGGCACACCCTGGACATACACTTTCATGCTCTATTTTGAATTCAAGCATCCCTGTCACCATTTGTCTCACATCGGGTAGAGCCTTATAATTAATCTAGGAAAACCTCCAGTGCCATAGTTTAGACTGGAGAGATGTGTCACAAGACATGTGATGAGCACCAGTATTGCAACAAGAATGCTGCAACTCCTGGAGCTACCAACTTTACTTTATCAACCCGGGGTTCGTACAAACTTGGAGGTGACAGTGCTGTATACACAAGTAAAAGTGATGGTTCTTCCTTTTGTCATTGTTTAGCTGGAGAGATACCACTAGGGTTTGCAAGCCAGACTTCTATGGATTTAGAAGAAGCTTGGTTTCTTGATGAAAGAAATAGAAATCTACCCTAATAAAGCGTTGATCTACTATAATAATGAAAAAGAATGAAATTCAATGCTAAGGCACACCATTTCCTAATTAACTTCTAAGAGCTATGCTTTGCACTGATGCTAAATCAACATGAACAAAATGCTACTATCCTAAGCATGGAAGTTAAAAACATCAAACACAACTGTTATGCATGTAAAGGAATGTAATAAATATGTTTTATCTTTTTATGCTTTTCATGAAGAATCAAGCGTGCAAACTAATCTCTTTTGGTGATGTGGAAGGTGGTTTAGGGGTGCTGATGGATGAATGGAAGGTTCAGGAGATGGTTGGAAGGTTTGAGGGACCCTTGGGTGACCTTGGGAGGATTTCTAGAGGTTTCCCTCAATTCAGCCTCAAAACAAGCCACTACAGGAAAACCTATAGGATGTACTAGAAACCTACAGAATTCCTTGTATTTCTATAAGATGTAGTGATGAGAAAATGATGGTTGTTGGAGGTGATGGAAAGCTTAGGGAAGGTGGTTGATGGGTGGAATGGAGTGAGAAGAGGCCTAGGATCACTTAGAACCCAAAACCAAGTTTAGGAGATGGTTGGATTTGCTCAAAATGCTTGAGGAAATTTCTATGTAAAATGATGAAATTGGTGAAGGTTTTGATGAAAAACTAGGAATGCCTATGGGTGAATGAAGTTGGAAGGGGTTGCTTGATATTAGATCTCTGCCTACTTCTGAAGTGTCTTCTCTACATCAAACATGTGTAATTTCCAAAAAGTCATGTAAACAAGAAGAACTCTCATGAACTAGAAAAGCAAAATTTAATGAACTAACTATATACCTTATGCATGAAGAAATTGTTGAATAACATGGAATCATGGATGACATCTAATGCAAGGATGAAGATAGAAAAGATGGCAATGAAATCCTACTTTTCAAATTTGATCAAACGCTAGTTTAAGTACAAAAAATTCTAAATATCATGAAAGAAATGGAAATCTGTCTTTTTGGGCTGCATAAGGGTATTTTCCTCAAATCATGATCCCATAAGGAAGAAGTGAGGCCAAGACACCTAATGACAGCATTGTGGAGCCTAATTTACCCCTTCTAACCTGCTACTGAAGTAAGGCACAAATGGAAGCAAACTAATAAATAATTAATCAAATCTACACTACTTGCAATGAAATACTTCTAACAACAATTTAACCATGAATCTATGAAACTAAGCTAAGCATAAAGATATAAGAAGAGAAGCCTTTGCTATTAGGGTTGGGACCTAACCCAAGAGCTTCATCCCTTTGAGTTAACTAAATACTGAACCAAGAACAAACTCATTCTTATTACCAAAATAGAAAATTACATCAAAAAGTCTTCCACAAGTTTGGAGCTCGAAAATAGCAAGATTTTTACAACAAAAGTTTGAATCCTAATGAGGCTCTAGGCTCTCTACTTATGCAACTGAAGTCTCCAACAACCTCCTTAAATTTAGGGAGGCTCGACTCCCAAACATGAGATGAACTACTCTTTGTTTATCACTTGCTCGACTGCCTTCTAATCTTCATGGCTTGGCTGCTTGCACTCCAAGCTGGTGGGATTAATGAAGGAATATTAAAATGGAGAAGGATTAAATGAGGAGGATTTACCTCCTACAATATCTCTCCCTTGTCCCTTTTGAGTTTCAAACCTTAGTCTTTGCCAAAATTCCTTGATTTTCTCTTCCAAACCTGCATTCAATGCATATTAGTCCACTAGGAATAATATCTCACTTTAACTCATCTCATTAAAAAAAATATAATCTTAACATGTAATGCGTTGTGAGAAAAGTTGGTTTGACTAGGCTAGGAGGTGAATTAAGGCCCATATAATTACCCAATGATGAGGCTCATCATCACCCCCCACTGAAAGTTTTTCTCATCCTCTGAGCAACTCAATCAATATCCATGTCCTTCATAGCTCTAGTGGCCTCCCTGACATCCCATGCCTCTGTTGTGGTTTCCTATTTTTGTTCATAGAAGCCTGATTTATTTTCTACCTCCTGCCACTGCCTCTTTTCTTCTTCTTCCTTCCTTCCTTCTAACATTCCTAAGAGAAGTGGTGGACTGAGTTTCAAGCCAATCCAATTGACTTTGAGCCTTTGCATGGATTTCTTGTACATGGGTGTCTTGTTCAGTGCTTCTCTCATTCTTTGAGGAGAGTGGTACTCTCTTATCTTTAAACTGTATGGAAACGTGTTCCATCTCCTTAGGGAAGCATGTATGTTGTCATCCCCTAACAACCTGAACATGTCCTCAAAATGTGAAATTGCTTGCTCTTGAGAAACAAGATACCTGGGTACAAGCTGAGGATCATTTGAAATTAAATTATGTGTGCTGATGAGGGCCATTGGATTGGATTGCTCAACTCTGATCATAAGGGGCTCTGTTTGTTCTTTTTCCACTATCTTCTTCATTTATGCAGCCTTTGCTTCCTCATGGTTCATCCATGATGCCAAAGCCATCAGCTGTAAATCAACTAGCTTGGCATTAGGGTCCCATACATTCATGTATGTTAAGGCCATGTTATGCAAATAAAACTCAGACATCTTGGCCCTATCTTCCAATGTACTTTGATCACAAAGATCAATGAACTGTCTATAATCCTAAAATGGCATAGTGCCTCTCTATGCTAGGGTCTTGATCTGGAACTGCAACCATTGTTCCTTGAGGTATAAGGCATAGGATTTAGTTGGCATCCTACATTGGATTTCTTCCAAACAAATACTGGCCATACATGCCAATTGGTTCTCTCTTTCTTGCAGCTGTCCTTTCAACCATGCATTTTCTACTCTAACTGATTTCTCATTATGGCCTCTCTGTCTCTCAAGCTACTTAATTCTCTGCCTATCTCCTCCATGTGACCAATGTCTTCCACCCCCTTGGATATGGAAATTTGCATCCATCGATGAGTTCTGGCTCTCTCCTTCTCAAGCTCAAAGAATAGTGGAATAACAAATTTTTATGGAATGACCCTGCCCCCTTCAATAAATTTGTAATAAGAGTCAAGGTTAGGTTGGGGGCTAGGTTCCTTCAACTCTGCATCCTATTCTTTAGTTTCTTGTTGTAGGCTTCCCTCCTTATCTAATTTTTGAGTCTCCTGTAGGTTTAACAGAGTATCCTATAGGACTGCTTCAACTTCCTGTAGGTCCTGCAGTGTATCCTGTAAGATTTATTTTCCTTTGGATGAGGTGGATCTAGTTATAGGCCTTCTCACGTAGGTGATATGATACTTAGGAGGAGGCATTTTCTCCTGCTTTTTAGGTGATTCCTCAATCACAATGGGATTTTTGGTTGGTGTTTGGGGTTTCCCCTGCCTTATCCTTGCGCTTTTCCTTGTCCTGAAATATAAGGGGGTCTGCCTCTGTATTTTGCCTTTTTGTTTGATAAGGGTGCTAAGAGCAGTGAGGGAAGTTGATGCTTCTCTCTCAATGGCCTCTGGAGACACCCTAGGTGAATCCTCCTTATCTTCTGCCTCCTATTTTTCATTTCCCTTTCCTCTCTGTTTTTCCTCTCTTCTTCTCCTTCTAGCTCCTCATCTTGTTTATCAGTCTCTTCTTTGTCATTTTCCTCTATTTCCTCATCCTCTTCCTTCTCTTTCTCCTCTTCTTCCTCCTCTTCTGTTTCATCTTCATCCCTCTTTGCTTCTTATCCCACTATTTCAGTTTCTTCCTTATCCTTTTCACTGACAATAGGATTGATGTCATATGTGAGAGCTTTGATATCCTCGTTTGTCTGCATGTCTCAGAAAATTTCCCATTGGATAGGAATTTTGAGGTTGTGGAGGGAATCTCCTATGATGATTCTAATTAACCCATGGTGGGCTAACTGTTGGTGGTTTACCTCCTGCACTTTTATGCTTTTGTCTATCAGTGATTGCAGAAGGAAGTATGGTATGTTGAGCCTATGGTGAGGACGTGTTTCTGCTCCAAACCTCAATTCTTCAAGAAGCCTAAAGTGATACCCATAAACTACACTATACCTTCCCTCACATGAGATGTATTTGATAAGGTGATATCTCACCTCATTCCAGGGGTATGGTAGGCTTTCTCTCCTTACTCCATTTTTGTTCTCAATGGGCTCTTCTCCCTCTAAAAAGAACTTCTTGGAAATCTGGCTATCTCCCTTGTCTTCCTTTCTCCAAGGCACTCCTAGGGGAAGTGTGGTAATTCTACTTATGAGTTTAGGGGTGATATTTATGGAGAGGCTTCTCACCACAACAGTGGCATGAATTCTAGTCAATGGTACGATGGAGAGAGAAAAATATCAGGTCTCTTCATCATCATACCCTCTTAATTTTTCAAAATACCCCATCCAATCATGTCCTGTGAAGATTTCTAACACCTGGGGGTGTTGGTGGATTCTCACAGTATTAATGGGATCCCTTCTATTAAAACCCCCTATCATTTTGTTGATGAATTTGGAGGAGCTGAGATGGTTGACACAAATTTTTTGAATGTAGAAGTAAATAACTGAAAGAACTGTGGAGACAATTCCCTTACACAACTGCCAAATTCACTCTCTACTAGGGGATTTTCTGTCCAATTCTCTTTGAAAAAGGGAAGGAATTATGGAGCCTACCTCTTCATAGAATTTTTTGTAGCCAACCCCAGTGTTTTCCCCTCTGAAACTCCCCTCAGCCAATCCTATAGACTGTTTGTCCATATCTTGTAGGTTTCCTGTGCAATCTTGTAGGATTCCCTGTGCAATCCTGTAGGAAGTCCTGCGCATGAGACAAATGGAATTTTCCTCTTCTGTAGGTTTCTTGGGTATGAGAGTGACTTTTGAAAGAGTGAGCCTCGAGGAAATGCATGCATGAGTGCATGGGGATCAACGAATATTTATTCTTATGACCGAGTTATGTGAGGTGGTGTGCTGGCAGCGGAGGTACTTCTTTTATTTTTGGACCATTGGTCCCCACTACCACCTCATCATTTCCCCCTCCTCATAATCAACTCCTAGTTCATGCCTCCATAGACTTAACTGTTTTTGTCCTACTCTTCTCCTTTTTTGACTTGACTGTTTCCATGTGTGGGAGGACCACTATTTTGTCTTCGTCGACTGAACAAAGGTGGTAAAGTTAACTGGCCACCTTTCACTTATAAACCAACTTACTCATAACCATTACATATTTTGACCACATTATGCAAATGAGAGAGTGATCGAGATACTTACCTGTGGTGCTAACCTTGGCTGCAGTTGTTGAAGACCAAAGGTTCTTGCTGTGTGTTGGCTGCATGCTATTTTTTTTCTCTTTTTCTTTTATTTCTCTCTTATGATTCCTTTGATGTGCAAGTACCTGGTGTTGGTGCTGCTTTGGAGCTCCTTATGCTCTTGGATAATTATGCTGGAAGCTTGCTCCAATCATGATTTGTATTATGTGGGATAGGCTGCTGCAAGATTTCCTACAGGATGTCCTGTAGTTGCTTCTCCCTCAGGACTCTTAATCATACACTTTGCTGGGATTTTGAGGATGGTGACATGGATTAAGAGAATACTAGGAGTGTGGAGAAATGAGACATACTCAGGTTTTGCTCCCTTCTTCTCTCTGTTTCATGTTTTTTTTTTTTTATGTTTTCTCTTGAAGACTGTGACAATTTGTTTTTTTTTTAAACTGATTTTTTTGATGGTGAATGCAGGGGTGATGAAAGTGGACATATGTGTGGTAATGAAATGGTGATGTAGGGGTGTTATTTATTTGACATAGCAGGTCATTTTTTTTCCGTAGGGTCACTTATTGTAGGATTCCCCAGCCACTGTAATTCCTACAGGATCATCTTGTAGGTTTTCAGGGGATCCTATAGGTTTACAGGGGATCCTATAGAAAACACAATCCCCTTGTAAATCGAAGCAAAGGAGTGAAAAAATGGAAGAAATGGTGGAGTGATGAATGACAATGAATGGAAAAATAAAAATGTGAGTGAAATAGGTCCCTTTTGATCCTCCTTTGTTCTCTAATCGTCCTCCTTGCTGACCTGCAAATAGAAATTTTCATGATTTTTTATTTTTTTTTTAAAACAACTAGGCTGCCTTTGAGAGGTTTTCATCCTAGCTATTTGCCCTGGCGCCTCAAGAGAGGTTTTCACCAAGGGATCCTTTTTTTTTTCCTTTTTCTTTCTTTTTTTTTTGACACCATTGGGCTGCCCCAAGAAGTTTTCAACCCAATAGTGGGACTCAGGCACCTCATGGAGGTTTTCACCTGAGTCCTTATTTTTCTTTTTTTTCTCTCTCAGGGTTTTTACTTTGACAATGGTCTTTTGTAAACTTTCAATTGGTGTCCATTAACAAGTAAAGGAATGACCTCTTCATCTATGGTTCTGATCTGCACTGAACCATTATCATGACATCTCTCTATAACATAAGGTCCTAGCCATCTTGTCCTAAACTTGCCCTTAAATTCTTTATATCTAGAACCATATAACAAGGCCTAATCACCTTCTTGAAATTGTTTATCCTTGATATTTTTATCATGCCATATCTTTCTCTGAAGTTGGGTTACCTCTGTGTGTAGGAGGTCTTGCATTTTGAACTCATCTAAACCATTTAACTGCAACAATCTCTCTTTTTGTGCACTGCTGAGATCTAGATCTAGTTGGGCTTCCATCCTTAGTGTGTTATTCAAACTCAATGGACAACAAGGACTTTTTGCCATAGACCATCTCTTAGGGTGTGAATCCAGTGGTGGTATTCCAAGTGGTATTATAGGCCCAAGTGGCCTCAACTAGTCTATCTGCCCAATCTTTCTTGCTGTTGTTAACCACTTTGGTCAAGATGCCCTCCAATGCTCTGTTGGTCACCTCCACTTTCCCATTAGCTTGTGGGTGATAGGGAGTGGAGGTCCTATGCTTGATCTTGTGTTGGCTGAGCAAGTCTTCAATCATGTTGGAGGTAAACTAGCTGCCTTGATCAGTGACCAATTCTCTAGGGTACCCAAATTTGTAAAATACATTCTCCCTTAAGAACTCAACCACCTTCTCCTCTGTTGCTGCCTTAATTGCCTTGGTTTCAGCCCACTTAGTCAGATAGTCAGTGCACACAATGATGTACTATTTTTTCTTGGAAGGAGGGTCAATAGGTCCAATGAAGTCCATGCCCCACTTGTCAAATGGCTTGAAAGTCACTTGAGGCTGTAGAGGCATTTCATCCCTTGGAGTAGGCTTTCCCATCCTTTGGCACCAATCACACTGACTAGTATATCTTTTCACATCCTGATGAAGAGTGGGCCAATAATAGCTTGCTTGTAACACTTTGAATGCTGTCCTCTTTGCTGCAAAGTGACCTCCACAAGGCCCATCATGACAGGTCAGAAGGATGTCAAAGAATTCCTCGTCTCTGACACACCTTCTCAAGATTTGATCTGGGCCAAGTTTGAAGAGATTGCCCCCAATCCAAGTGAAGGGGGTGCTATTCCTTATAATCTTGCTTTTCTCTTTGGAGGATAAGTTCGTTCGTAACTGTGCAAATACCAAATAGTTTGCTATGTCAGCAAACCATGGAGAGAGAACTGAAATGGTGAACAAGTACTCATTCGGTAACTAGTCATCAACCATTCCCTCTTCACCTGCAGTCAAAGTTAATCTAGACAAAAAGTATGCAATTTTTTTTTCCTTACCAGGCTTATCAACAATAGTTCGATCAAACTGTTGTAATAAAAGAAACCATCTTATAATACGAGCATTCACATTGGGTTTACTCATTAAATATTTGATTGCAGCATGGTCAGTATGGACAAATGTTTGATAGCTTGTAATATAATGCCTAAATTTGTTCAATGAATGCACAACAACCAGGAGCTCCTTTTCGATCACTGTGTAGTTTAGTTCGGCCTTTGACAGATTCTTACTGATAAAGTAAATGGCATGAGGAATTTTTTCATCTATCTGACCTCGGGCTACTCCTATGGCTTTGTGTGAGGCATCAACATGAATGTGAAAAGGAAGGGCCCAATTTGGGCCTTGGAGAATTGTGACAGTGGTTAACTTGTTCTTCAGGATGTCCAAGGCCTTTTGACAACTTTTTGATCATATAAAATCAGAGTCCTTAGCCAACAACCCAAATAAAGGACAGGCCAACTTCCTGAAGTCCTTTATGAACCTTCGGTAGTATCCAGCTAATCTAGGAAACTTTTGACATCTCTCTGCTTTTGAGGAGGTGGGACCCTTTGGATGATAGTTATTTTGTTGGGGTCTACATGCAGTCCTTGTTGAGATATTGAATGACCCATCACAATACCTCCAGTCATCAAGAATTCACATTTCTCGAGACTAATAGATAGGTTCATCTCAATGTATTTGTTAAATACCTTACCTAAGTTGGACAAAGCCTCCTCCAAATCACCCGCATAAGGTGTGAAATCATCCATATAGATTTCTACCACATCATGGACCAACTCAGAAAAGATACTCAGGACTGCTCTTTGAAAAGTGGCAGGAGCATTGCATAGGCCAAAAGGAACGACCCTATAGGAAAAAGTTCCCAAGGACAAGTGAAGGTGGTTTTATCCTGGTCTTCTGGGCTAATCTGGATTTGGTTGTACCTGCTAAATCCATCTAGGAAAGAGAAAAACATTTTCCCTGCCAGGCCATATAACACTTGGTCAATGAAAGGTAGAGGGAAATGGTCCTTCTTTCTGGCTTTGTTCAGCTTCCTGTAATCAACACAAATCCTCCACTTACCATTTTTCTTGGGAACTAACATTAGAGGGGAGACCCACTCACTGTCGGAGATAAGATAAATGAATCCTGCATCTAGCAATTTTTGTAGTTATTCTTTGACTATATCTTTAAGCGTTGGATTCATCCTCCTTTGGGGTTGCCGGAATGGCTTGTAGCCTTCCTTAATATAAATATGGTGAGTACACAATGAGGGGTGTACTCCCTTCATTTCTTTGTAACTCCAAGAGAAGGCATCTAGATGTTCCTTTAGCATGTTGCATAACTTCCCCTCTTGGAGAATAGAAAGAGATGGATTGATTTTCAAAGTTATCTTAGGGCCGAATTCTATGGTTTTAACACGAAGAGGGTTGGAATCAGCCAAGTACAGATCAATTGGATGGTTGTTCTGGGCCTCCTTTACTACTTCTTCTAGGGACAATGTACTGGGAGTTGGACTTTGGAGTAGGTGTTCAATCAAATTGTCTTCATCCTGTTGTCCTCCTCCCATGGTGGTTTCTAAGGTATACAATTGGGAAGTATATAATTCATCTTCTTCCTCCTTTTCCAGCCATAAAGGTAAATCATGTTCTAGATATGGCTAAGCAGGAGGGTATAGGACTAACTACTTGGACATATGCCCATTCTTGATGGTCATATTACCAGCTCTGCAGCTGATGTAAGCATCGGTAGTGGCCAACCAGGGCCTCCCAAGGATGAGAGGGTAACCAATAAGCTTAGCCTTAGGCTGGAGAACTAGGAAATCTGCAGGGTACTCCAAAGAGTCAATGGAGACCATGGCATCCTCCACAATCCCCTCAAGGGTCACTGTGGAGTGGTCTCTCTCAATGAACCTTGGAGGTTGAGCTTGAACATGGTGTCCTTGGTCATCACATTAATGGCAGCCCCAAGATCGATCAAAGTGTGTGGGAAAATGATGCCATTTATGTGCACATCTACTACTGGGCTTCCAGGGTCCAAATAGTTTGGAAAAATTACCTGCCCCAACATTATGTCAGACAGTTTTCCAATGACATTAATGGTATGGGCATCTATTTTTCACCTCCCTGGATGCTTGAAACACTTCTCCTTAATCAACTTGTTGTAAATAGGTACATCCTTGATGGCTTGGAGAAGTGGAATCTTGACACATAGGTTTTTCAATTCTCCCAGAAGTTTAGTCTCTTCTGGGGTAGGCTGAAGTGGTTGAGTTAGTCTCTCAGGAAAGGGTGGATTTACTTTAAGAATGCTTTCCTCTCTTTCTTCTTCAACCTCCCCAGGTGGAGATTGGTTATCCGGGAGAACTCTCCCAGATCTCAAGTTAATTTCCTGGATCTCCACAACATAAGTTGGATATGATGTCTCTCCACTATATACTTGTTGTGCCTATCTATTGTTCGGGTTTGGATTTGGATGGGCAGGCATCTGGGGTTGTTTCAGTGGAGCAGAGTGTAACAACTATGGTTGGGCAGGTGGTGACGGCAATAAAGCTGGAACATTGTTGTACTAGGGCCTGCACCCTTGGGGCGGTGCATTCCATTGAAGTTATGGCAGAGCATATGATTGAAATGACTCTCTCACTAGCTGGGAATGATATTGAGATGCAAAGGACCAAGGAGGAGGTGTAGACCAGGAAGGATGAGCAAGGGGTCCCTAGGAAGGTATGGATGTGGTCTAGTTGGGGTTATAATATGCATGGGATGACCCTTGCATGCCCTGCTGGTATGGCCTAGGCCCATGAGGTCTCCTTTGGTTTACGTAACAGAGCTTCTCAGTGACCCCTTTAGCTCCTTGATATAAAAATTTGAGTCTAGGAAAGAATGGACATTCATTCCTAGGGTACCTCCTGGTGCATCTAGGATAGAAAATGGCCAAGGCTCTCTCTGCTTCCTCCTGCTTTCTCCTAATGTTCATCGTGTCCATCTGTAAGGCAAGGGTTTGCAACATCTCACTCTTGAAATCTTCCAGCATGTTTCCAATTTCACCCTTGATGGATGAATTGGAAGAGGATGTATTGACCATAGGTTGACTTCCCCTACCCTTTTTCCTAGCTACCCTAGAATGGTTTCTGAAGATAGTCTTGATATCCTCATAGGGTAACTGGTATATATCTCCTCCTGCTAACAAGTGTAGGGTATCCAAAAGGTATTCCCTTACTCCTCTAAGTAGGACCAGCTTTAGTGACTCAGGGTCAAGTGTGCACTTAGCCCTTTTGTAACTAAGCTGGAACCTTTCTTCATAATACTATAGGGATTCATCATTACCTAAGGTCATCCTAAAAATTTCTTCTTTAGTATCCTTAAACCTACAATAGTCTTGATACTTATTATTGAAGGCTTGCTACATTTGAGCCCAAGTTGTGATGCTATCCCCACGTAAACCCATGAACTAGCGTAGAGCTGCATCCTTGAGGGTAGATGGAAATAGTTTCAAATTCTGCTCATCATCTGTATAGTCATAGGTTTGGCATATAACATCAAACTCAAATCGGAAAGTGTTGGGGTCTTCTGTGGTCAGACATGGAAATGAGGAAGGATAGAGGGGCTTATATTTTTCATCTTAGTGTCCCCATTGGTTTCCCTGATGGGGAAGGAACCCTAAACTCTCTCTCTATTTCCTCTATCATTTCTATTTTTAGCCATTGGCTCGGTAGGAATGGGTTCTTCTTCTTCCCCTGTAGGTTCTTCAAATATGCTTGGTTGTTCACCTAAGGGTTCCCCCAATTCACAGCCACTGAAGAAGAGGGAAGGTTGGTTTTTGGATGTAGTGGGGGTATTTGGAAAAAATTTCCCTAAGTTATCCCTATTCCTATGAGGCATGAAAGGAAATGTTTTTGGTTTGGTTTTGTGTTTTTTTCAAATGTTGAAAGTGCTTTGTAGAAATGAAATTGCAGATTGAATGAAAACTACTAACTGAATGAAAAACTAATTGTTGAATTGAAATCTAACTTGCAGAAGGGAAAGGAAAGCAAAGAATGCAGAATGAAAAGAAAACTAAATTACTTTTGTAGAAATGAAACTAATGGCAGAATAGTAGAAACAAGAAGTAGAAGAAAGAAAGCAGTAATCACATATTACTCAGACACCTCCCCCACAACGGCACCAAAAAGTGATGAGCACCAGTATTGTAGCAAGAATGCTGCAACTCCTGGAGCTACCAACTTTACTTTATCAACCCAGCGTTCGTACAAACTTGGAGGTGACAGTGATGTATACACAAGTAAAAGTGATGGTTCTATCTTTTGTCACTATTCAGCTGGTGAGAGACCACTAGGGTTTTCAAGCTAGACTTCTATGGATTCAGAAGAAGCTTGGTTCCTTGATGAAAGAAATAGAAATCTACCCTAAGAAAGAGTTGATCTATTGCAATACTGAAAAAGAATGAAATTCAATGCTAAGGCACACCATTTCCTAATTAATTGCTAAGAGCTATGCTTTACACTGATGCTAAATCAACATGAAAAAAATGCTACTATCCTAAGCATGGAAGTTAAAAACATCAAACACAACCATTATGCATGTAAAGGACTGTAATAAATCTGTTTTGTCTTTTTATGCTTTTCATGAAGAATCAAGTATGCACACTAATCTCTTTTGGTGATGTGGCAGGTTGTTTAGGGGTGCTGATGGATGGCTGGAAGGTTCAGGAGATGGTTAGAAGGTTTGGGGGACCCTTGGGTGACCTTGGGAGGCTTCCTAGAGGTTTTCCCTCAATTCAGCCTCAAAACAGGCCACTACAGGAAAACCTACAGGACGTACTAGAAACCTAAAGGATTCCCTATACTTCTACAGGATGTAGCCGTGAGAAAAACAATGGGTGTTGGAGGTGATGGAAAGCTTAGGGAAGGTGGTTGATGGGAACCCAAAACCAAGTTTAGGAGATGGTTGGATTCGCTCAAAATGCTTGAGGAAATTTCTATGTAAAATGATGAAATTGGAGAAGGTTTTGATGAAAACGAGGAATGCCTATGGGTGAATGAAGTTAGAAGGTGGTTGCTTGCTATGAGATCTCTACCTACTTCTGAAGTGCCTGCTCTACATCAAACATGTGTAATTTTCAAAAAGTCATGTAAACAAGAAGAATTCTCATGAACTAGAAAAGTAGAATTTAATGAACTAACTATCTACCTTATGCATGAAGAAATTGTTGAATAACATGGAATCATGGATGAGATCTACTACAAGGATGAAGATAGAAAAGATGGAAATGAAATCCTACTTTGCAAAACTGATCAAATGCTAGTTTAAGTACAACAAATTCTAAATATCATGAAAGAAATGGAAATCTGTCTTTTTGGGCTGCATAAGGGTCTTTTCCTCAAATCATGATCCCAGAAGGAAGAAGTGAGGCCAAGAAACCTACTGACAGCTTTGTGGAGCCTCTTTTATCCCTTCTAACCTGCTACTGAAGTAAGGCACAAATGGAAGCAAACTAATAAACAATTAATCAAATCTACACTACTTACAATGAAATACTTCTAACAACAGTTTAACCATGAATCTATGAAACTAAGCTAAGCATAAAGATATAAGAAGAGGAGCCTTTTCTACTAGGGTTGGGCCCTAACCCAATAGTTTCAGCCTTTTGAGTTAACTCAGTACTAAATCAAGAACAAACTCATTCTTATTACCAAAACAAAAAATTACATTAAAAAGTATTCCACAAGTCTGGAGCTCGAAAATAGCAAGAGTTTTACAACAAAAATTCGAATCCTAATTAGGCTCTAGGCCTCTCTACTTATACATTTGAAGTCTCTAATGACGTCCTTAAATTTAGGGAGGCTCGACTCCCAAAATCGAGATGAACTACTCTTTGTCTATCACTTGCTTGGCTGCCTTCTAATCTTCATGGCTTGGCTACTTGCACTCTAAGCTAGTGGGATTAATGAAGGAATATTCGAATGCGGTGTTTATTTGTGTTATATTCTTTCCACGACTAGCCCACGTAGTTAACCGGGGGATTAGAGGGGGGGCAGAGCCCCCCTTCATTACGCCAATTTTGTAGCGAGGGGGGTCACAGGGGGTTTGAGGCGTACCCATAACCCCACTTTATGGGGTCCGGGGAGGGAGATATGCGAGATCGATTCTGATGGTGAAAGAAGATGGCGAGTAGTGGAAAGATAGATATCGAGAAATTTAATGGTCAGAGTTTTGAGTTGTGGAAACTCAAGATGGAGGATCTGTTGGTGGATAAGGATCAGTGGATCGTGGTAGATCTGGATACTAAACCAACGGGAGTGTTCGATGAAGAACGGAAAAAGTTGGATCAGAACGCAAAGATCACAATATGATTGTGTGTCTCAGATTTAGTATTGCTAAATGTATTAGGGGAAGTACGACGAAGGCTTTGTGGGACAAGTTAGGGACTTTGTACCGATCTAAGTCTCTGGTGAATAAGCTATTCCTGCGGAAAAAGATATATAACCTGAGGATGAAAGATGGAGACTCAGTGACAGAGCATCTGAATGCATTTAATACTGTGGTAAGTCAGCTAGCATCTGTTGATATTAAAATTTCAGATGAAGATAAGTGCATCAGTTTGTTGTGTTCTCTACCAAATTTGTGGGATAGTCTAGTTATTGAAATAGGTAGCAATGCAACTGCCTTGTAGTTTGATGAAATAGTCTCAGCCTTGCTGACGGAGGAGATGAGATGAAAAAATATGGAGAGCGAGAATAGTGATGCCTTGTCTGTACAAGGATGGTCCCAGAACATAAACAAAAATAAGTCATCGAGTGGGAGATCTAAATCTATAGGAAGATCTAAATCTCTAGGAAAACCTGTAAAGGTGGTGTGCTGGAAATGCAGAAAGGAAGGGCACTACAAAAGGGACCGTAAATATAAAGCGCCTGATAAAGGAAAGGGATCTAATGATACTCCTTTTGCAAAGGTGAAAACCACCTCAGATGAAGGTGGGGATGTGTACTTGGCTTCTTCAAGTACACATGTAGATCACGAGGCATGGTTAATTGACTCAAGTGCATCCTTTCACTTCACTCACCATAGAGAGTGCTTCTGCGAGTATGAGAAATACGATGGTGGTGATGTCTTCTTGGGGGATGACAGGAAGGCTAGAATCATTGGTCGCAGAAAAGTAAAGTTGAAGTTGCAAGGTGGAATGGTTAGAACACTTCCAGGTGTTATGCATATTCCTGCATTGGTGAGAAATCTGATTTCTGTAAACAAGTTGGATGATGCAGGTGTAAAGATAGTGTTCGAGAAGGATACCTACAAGATGGTTCGGGGAGCACTGGTATTGATGCGGGGAGTTTAGATTGGAACTCTATACAAGCTGTAAGGTAGCATTGTTATTGATGGGTGCAACAATTTTATGGTTCCTGAAAGTGGAGTAGAAAATATAGTGGTCTCTGGAGAGAAGACCATGCTGTGGCATCAAAGGCTTGGACATATTGGAGAGAAGGGCCTTCAAATACTTCATGTAAAGGTATCGTAGAAGGTATGAGTAATAGCTCTCTAGATTTTGATTTCTGTGAAAATTGTGTATATGGGAAGCAGAATCGGGTGAGTTTCCCCTCTGGTAGTAAGAGGGCAAAAAAGATATTAGAACTTATGCACAGTGATGTGTTTGGACCTGTGAAGGTTCCATCATTGGGTAAGTCTGTGTACTATGTATCATTTATAGATGACTTCTCAAGGAATACATGGATATATTTCCTTAAGAAGAAATATGAAGCCTTTGACAGGTTTAAATAATTTAAGGCTCTCATGGAAAATTAGACAGAGAAGAAGATAAAGGTGTTGAGCACAGATAATGGTGGAGAGTTTTGCAGCAAGGAATTTGAAGAATTCTGTAAGAAGTGTGGTATAGCACGACAGAAGACTACTCCATATACAGCTCAGCAAAATGGAGTTGCAGAAAGAATGAATAAGATGTTGATGGAAAGGGCAAGAAGCATGCTCAGTGGTGCCCGGTTAGGATAGGAATTCTAGGTAGAGGTGGCGGATACTGCATGTTACCTAGTCAACAGGTCACCTTCATCAACGTTGGAGGATAAGACTCCACAAGAGGTATGGACTAGTAAGAAACCCTCTCTTTCACATCTGAGGGTATTTGGATGTGATGCATATATACATGTTCCAAAGGAGAAACGAACCAAGTTGGATAGTAAATCTGAAAAGTGCATCTATTGGGTATAAGGATGGTTTAAAGGGTTATAAGCTTTGGAACCCAGTCACATGGAAGGTTGTGTACAGCCGAGATGTGGTGTTCAGAGAGGTAAAAGATGTTATTAAACATGAATTCCAACCAAAGGAACCTGAGAAAATAGAGTTTGAGCTTAAGGAGGAAGAATTAGACTCTACAACAGAGGAGGAATCAGAAGATGAAGAGCCACAAACTCCAGGTGTGAGAAGATCAGTTCGAGAAAGAAGGCAACCAGAAAGGTATAGTCCATCTACTTTCTATTCAAGTTTTGCTTTATCTATTACTGATGATGATCCCAGAACTGTGAAAGAAGCAGTAGATTCAAAGGATGGAAAACTTTGGAAAGAGGCCATGGTTGATGAAATGACATCTTTGCACAAAAATGAGGCTTGGGATCTGGTGGAGTTGCAAACTAGAAGGAAACCCATTGGTAGCAAATGGGTGTTCAAGAAGAAGACAAAGGAAAGGTGGAGAAATACAAAGCTCGGTTGGTAGCAAAAGGTTATTCCCAAGTGCTGGGAATTGATTTTGGTGATATTTTTTCTCTTGTTGCCAAGGTAACTTCTATTAGATTAATTTTATCTGTTGCTGCTGCTTTTGATTTTGAGGTAGAACAGATGGATGTGAAGACAACATTTCTTCATGGGGATCTAGAAGAGGAAATATACATTAAGCAACCTGAAGGCTTTGCGGTGAAGGGTAAGAAAGGACTGGTATGCAAATTAAAGAAGTCTCTGTATGGGTTAAAACAGTGACCAAGGATGTGGTATCAGAAATTTGATACATTTATAAGGGGACTTGGCTTCACCAGAAGCAAAGCAGATCACTGTGTATATTTTAAATTAATTGGTTACCGTGTTATTTATCTGGTCTTGTATGTGGATGATATGTTGCTGATTGAAAATGATAAAGAAATTATCCAGGATTTGAAGACCCAATTGTCCTCCAAATTCGACATGAAATATCTTGGTGCTGCAAACTATATTTTGGGCATGGAAATTAAAAGAGATCGGGCAAAGAGGAAGCTCTGGTTAAACTAGAGGAAGTATGTCGAGACAATACTGCAGAGGTTTAATATGCAGGATAGTAAACCGGTGAAGGTTCCTATTCCTATAGGTGTGAAATTATCTGCTGAACAGTGTTTCAAGACACAAGAAGAGGAAGAGGACATGTCTCGAGTTCCATATGCAAGTGTAGTTGGAAGCGTGACGTATGCAATGGTCTGTACTAGATCAGACATTGCAAATGCAGTGGGAGTATTAAGCAGGTTTATGTCAAAACCAGGGAAGGAGCACTGGATAGCAGTGAAGCGGGTTTTCAGGTATTTGTGTGGCACTATTGATTATGGTTTGTGCTACCAAGGAAGATCAGGATTGGACAGAATGTTGGATATTCGTGGCTTTGTTGATGCAGACTGGGCTGGAGATCTGGATCAGAGAAGATCTACAAGTAGGTATGTGTTTAACATATTTGGAGGTGCAATTAGTTGGATGAGTAAGAAACAATATGTAGTGGCACTATCAACTACAGAGGCAGAATACATGGCAGCCACTCATGCAAGCAAGGAAGCAATTTGGTTGCAGAGATTGTGTTCAAGTATGGGGTTAGTACAGGGAGCTATAAGGATAGACTGTGACAACCAAAGTGAAATTTTATTGGCAAAGAACCCCGCATATCATTCAAAGACAAAGCACATTGATGTTCAGTATCACTTTGTGAGGGATATGATAGAAGACAAAAAGGTGTTGCTGGTAAAGGTGGACACTTTGAAGAATACTGTAGATGCATTAACAAAATCTGTGAGCTCTAAGAAGTTCTCTTGGTGTAGAGAGACAATGGGCATTTCAGGGCTGGAAAAATGACTAAGCTCTCTTGTGGCCCCCTTTGGAAAGAAAACAACAAGTGGGAGAATGTTGGGTTGTGTTATATTCTTTCCACGACTAGCCCATGTAGTTAACCGAGGGGTTAGAGGGGGGCAGAGCCCCCCTTCGTTGCGCTGATTGTGTAGCGGGGGGGGGGGTGTCACAGGGGGTTTGAGGCGTACCCGTAACCCCACTTTATGGGGTCCAGGGTAGTGCCCTGGAAAATTTTGGTTTTGGACCCTATGTTAGGATGGGCAGACCCATCTATGGTTTTGTGCATGATTTTCGCACATGTTTTTGGATGCGATGGTTTTATTCCATGGTATTGGACACGATGGTTTTTGGTCCATGGTATTGGATGCTTCGGCATGTATAAATATGTATTATAACATTGAAAGAAACATAATGAAAAATCAAGCTGGTGGTCCCGGTTTTGGGATCTAGGGGAAATTCTCTGTGTATATGTGTTTTATGTGTTATGCTCTCGCATTGTTTATTTTCTGTTTTTTTAGAATTCGTATGCAGGTAATTTCTATACGGGGTTAAAACCTACATGCTGAAGGAGTAAATGAGGAGGATTTACCTCCTACAATCTCTCTCCCTTGTCCCTTTCGAGTTTCAAACCTTAGTCTTTGCCAAAATTCCTTGATTTTCTCTTCCAAACCTGCATTCAATGCATATTATTCCACTAGGCATAATATCTCACTTTAACTCATCTCATTAAACAAAAATATAATCAAAACATATAATAAGTTGTGAGAAAAGTTGGTTTGGCTAAGCTAGGAGGTGAATTAAGGCCCATATAATTACCCAATGATGAGGCTCATCAACATGATTCCCAATGGACTTCCTCCAACTTGTTATAAAGAGTCAACTCGAAACCCAAGAGTTAAAGCATCTTTAAAATTCTTTTTTCACACACGTACCTTTCCATCGATGAAGGCCACGTTGTAGCCTTTTTCTTCCATTGCCGAAATGGACACCGGGTTCTTCTTGAGATCAGGTACATATATGACTTCTTGCAAATGAATTGTGTTACCCTGATTTAATTGAAGAGTAACATTCTATACACCCTTTATGGGATAAGTGGAGTTATCTCCAAGAATAATCTCCAAGTTGGTCTTCTTCTCAATGAGATTAGAGAGAGCTTCCTTGTAACCAGTGAAGTGCCTTGAGGCACCACTATCAATAAGCCAATTTCCTAGCACGTCCAAAGGAGAGGTAGTATAGAGGGCTGATATCATATAATATTCATCTTGCTTATTATTAACAACATTTGATTCATACCTGGAGTTCCTTTCTTTCTTGGAGGGTTGACCACTTCCTTGATTTCCAACATTCCTCTTTCCTTTGCCATTGAACTTGCCATTCCTTTGATTGTGGTTAGAGTTGCCTCGGGAGTGATTTTTATCATCATCCAGAGATGTTTCCTTCCTATTTGGACACTTCCTTGCATAGTAGCCAAATTTATTGCAAGAGAAACATCTTCCCTTCCTTCCACCTTTTGATCTAGCCTTTCCGTTGGATTTAGACCCAAAATTATTTCTCCTTTTAGCATGAGAGGAGAAAGTAGTGGGGTTGACTTTAAATGAAGGCATTTCCTACTCTTCCATCCTTATCTCTTCTCAAATGCATCTCACCATCAATTCCTCAAATCCCGAAATTCAATTATTGTTGATAAGAGTAGTTCTAAATACATACCATTCAGATGGGAGCCCTCCAAGAGTTGTGATAGTCAGTTCCCTATCAGGAATAAATTCTCCAATCAATAGGAGGTCGTTCTTGATCTCGGTGATCCTTAAGAAGTAGGATTGCATATCCTCATCTTTTCCCTTCTTAATTTCCATCAACTTATTTGTGAGGAGCAAAACTTGATTTGCATCACTAACTTTAAACAAGCTTACTAGTCTATCGTAGATCTCCTTGGAGGTGTTCAACTCAGAAACGTAGGCCACTAGGCGCTTGTCAATAGAGTCTCGAATGACCTTATTTTCCTTGACTTCACCCTTACTGTACTTGTTCCTTGTAGAAACTGGTGCATTTGATGGAGGCTCTATAATTCTTCCTTACATAGTCCAACACTTCCTACTCTTCCAATGTTAGATCAAGAGACATCTTCCATCTGTGATAGTCAGGATTCTCATGTAGCTTGTCTTCGGTGGGGAAGTGTGATGAGGAACCCATGAAGTATTTTGACTTTTTCCAACAGTCTTCGATGATTTCTCTTTTCTCTTGATCTTGCTTGAGTTTTTTCTTCACCTCAGCTTTGATGCTATGTTAAGTTATGGTATTTTCTATGCTTAGAGAAATATGCTTCAATTTCTTCTTATTATCCCAATGTCAATTCTCAGAATATAAATCACATTAACATATAAGTAAAACACTGATAGAACATAAATAAAATCGACAGAAGATAAGACAAGACAAGAGACACAAGATGTGGCGGCTAGCCAGGGAAAAACCCCAATGAGGGTAAACCCTTTGATCAATTCTTCTATATTCTTCAATAATTCAATAGAGAGAGAGAGATAGCACAATATCACAAATATATGATTTTATATTAGCAACAATACAACAATGACCAGCAAGGTCAAATTTGGTCAAACAACTCTCACTTTGACCCCAAGTCAACCTTAAAGAACACAGTCTTCAACAAAAAACATAGGTAGCCCAAACAGTCCACAATACCCAGTCAAACAGCAGTCAACATCTTGTCAAACCTGTGGCAACTTCTTTGACAGTCAACGCAGGTCAAAGGAGTGGTAAAACCTGGTCAAAAGAGATGAACAGAACTATGGATAGCCTAGGAGAAGCTGCCCAACCCAAACCACAGTCAAGAAGGCCTCCACGCTAGTCAACGCAATCCAATCTCCCCACCTGTAGCTAGGTCAACCCAAGTCAACGCCGCCCTAACCAGAAATTTGCATCCTCCTTCTTCAGCCACACGTGTGAGAGAGAGAAGCTTTTCTAATGCGTAGGAGAGAGAGAATATGTGTGGTGAGATTAGTGGAATAATGCCACAAGGTATCCTCCTTTTATATGAATCGTGGAGTATAAGTTGGGGGCGTGCCACACACTTTAGCTTGTTGGCCGACCTTGAAAAATTGTCAAGAAATACAAATAAATTCAGATATCCATGAATACATGTCGGAATCATATGATTGTTCGATCAATCCTACACCTCTCGATGAGAGGAATCCAAGAAAAATATCAGTTGCCATAAATAAGATGATCCACATGGAGTTTGACTCTAGCTTCCTATTTTAACAGAGAGAGAGTGAGAGAGAGATACAACTCATCCTTCTTTTCGTCCTTTTTGATCTTCGCCAGGATGCCCATAAATTGTCTTCTTGAGAGAGTGTGAATTTGTTCCATGAGAAGGAGGGCAAGTTTCCTTTATATAGTGTTCTACTTAGATTGAAGGGTGTCTCTACTTGGGCCAAATTGACTTGGAGGGAGGTAAAATTGACAAACTTTGAGCCAAAAATTATTCTTCTTTTAAAAGTACAAATGGGACTTGAATTAAATTATAATTTTTCTTTTGACTCTATCATTTAAAATATGCTTTAAAATAATCAATATAAATACACCATGGGCCAAATATACATTATGAAGACCAACCATAGTTATAAAATTCAACACACCCTCTTAACTAGGGAGGTATCCATAATGTCTATCATAGATGTTCTCAAGTTGACAAATTTCTCTAAGAATAGGTTATATGAAATCATCATCAACCTCATTACAATTAGCATCATCATTTACAATCAACATCCACTAGCAACCATATCCTGGTTGGTACCTAACTTATGGATTATCATCAACGTATCAGGACTCACTCTCCCAGAGTGATTGATCCTCAAATATTAAGGCCTCTCACTTGGAAAAAATTTTGAGATACTAAATCAACTAGCAGGCACTCACTCACCCCTCTTGGGGATCACTCTGGGCCTAGATGTCACTCAACCCTTCCTTGGTTAGTGATCGAGTCTAGATGCTGAAATACCTCACTCAACCCTTCCCTGGTTGGTGATCTAGTCTAGATGCTGAAAGACCTCACTCAAACCTTCCTTGGTTAGTGATCGAGTCTAGATGTTGAAATACCTCACTCAACTGTTCCTTAGTTAGTGATTGAGTCTAATGCTGAAAAACCTCACTCAGCCCTTGGTTAGTGATCAGGTCTAGATGCTGAAAGGCCTCACTCAACCCTTCCTTGGTGAGTGATCAGGTCCAAATGTTAAAATACCTCACTCAAAACTTCATTGGTGAGTGATTGGGTCCAAAATGACTTAACCCTTCATGGTGAGTAATCGGGTCTCCTCACAGAGAAGCACTGACTCCAGGCTTACTAGGGAGCACTCTAGGGTTTTCAGACCATTCTCCCTATTGGGGTAATGTCCATCCATGTTGTTATCAAATCAAAACTTCCTCTCAATGAGAGGGTTAATCTCCACAAGCCCCAACTTGTCCTCAAAGTACATGAACTTCTCTCTAGGAAAATACTTCATCAAGATATCAACTATCTGCTCATCAATGGAGATGTACTTGAGCCTTATTTTTCTCTTTTGTACCATGTCATAGATGTAATGGTGCTTGATCTCAATATGATTCAAATTATCATAAAACACATGATTATTTAAAAGATTCACACAACTTTGATTATCACAATGTATTACGTTCGGTTCCATCTCTTGGTCAAACAACCTTGCAAATAATTTTTGAAGCCATAGTGCTTCTGTACATGCTTCATTGGCTATAATATATTTTGCTTATGCAGTGTTGAATGCAACAAATATTTACTTCCTGCTAGTCCAAGATATCATAGCGGAGCCCATGGTGAAGCATACCCCCAGAGTGCTCTTCTTATCATCAATAATTCTTGCCTAGTCAACATATGTATATCCCTGATGTTGTACATCCTTGTTTATAACACATCTCAAGCCATAGTTCTTAGTATCACGTAGATATCTCAAAATGTGCTTTGCTGCAATCCTATGTTCATGTCTCAGTTCCACTTGGAATAGGCTCAATGTGCTCACTGCAAAGCAAATGTCTGGCTTAGTGTTAACCAAATACATCAATGAGCCAATCAATCATCGGTACATAGATGGATCTACCAATATGGATTCAGAGCCTCTTAACTTTTTCAAGTTAGTCACCATGGGAGTAGCCATGGATTTACAATCCATCATGCCAAATTTCTAAAGGATCTCAATAACATACTTTC
Source organism: Pinus tabuliformis (assembly GCA_031772625.1). Classification (NCBI taxonomy): domain Eukaryota; kingdom Viridiplantae; phylum Streptophyta; class Pinopsida; order Pinales; family Pinaceae; genus Pinus; species Pinus tabuliformis. Next base: position 1,406,556,519 of record CM062816.1, on the reverse strand, counting down.
CTTGACCAAGGAAGACTTCACTGAGTTTCTTCCATACTTCCAGTCCCAAGTAATAATGCATCAAACCAAGATCCTTCATATTAAATTCAAAAGCCAACTGATTTTTACACAAAATGATCGGAGGCTCAACACTTGTCAGAAAAAAATCATCAACATATAACAATAGGATCACAAGTTCATTCTTCACAACCTTAAAATAGAGGTTTGAATCAACATCACTCTTGGTAAATCCCATTCTTGTCAGATAGCTATCAATTTGAACATACCAATCTATTAGAGCTTTCTTGAGTCCATACAATGCCTTCTTTGACTTGCAAACACAAGATTCCTTTCCATGCACCTCAAAACCTTCAGGCTACTCTATGTACACCTCTTCCTCAATCACACCATCGAGGAAGGAATTCTTCGCATCCATTTGATGTAAATTCCATCCCAACGAAGCAACAAGAGAAATAATAGATCTAATGGAGGTGTACCTGGAAATTGGAGCAAAGGCCTCATCATAATATTCTCCCTCTTTCTAGGAGAACCCTCTAGCCACGAATCGTGCCTTGTATTTTTCAATACTTCCATATGAAACATGCTTGATCTTGTATATCCACTTGAAATTCACCATTGACTTCCCTTGTAGCCTAGGCACAATCTTTGAGACATCATTTTTCATGATGGATTGATATTCTTCATTCATGGCCTCCTTCCATACTTTCTATCTAGTTACTTCTTCATAAGAGGAAGGATATACATCAATAAGGTTCGTCATAAGAGTTTGATAGCTAGAAAACCTTTTAGGTTTCTTAATTCCTCTAGATGTGCCATCAGGAGTTGCATGTCTTTATGCTTCTTCCAATGTAGATCTAAGCCATGCTACTCCCTTTCTGATATCTAGAATAACAACTAGTTCTGCTGGTTCACAAGGCCCTTCTGTATCTTTAGGACATTTTGTAGAACTTGAACACTCTTCCTTTGAAGCCCCGTGCTTTACTTCATCATAAGAATCCATGGAGACTTCCTCAGACTTCCAATATGAAACTTTATCATCGAAGGTGACATCCTAATTGACCTCAATCTATCGCTGCTCTAGAATGTAGATTCTGTAGGCCTTTGATGATTCACTGTAACCAACAAATATGCCTTTATTTCTTGAAGGTTCTAACTTGTTTATTCTATCCTTAGGAACATGAATGTAGACATGGAAACCAAATATTATCATGTGTCCAACTTTGGCTTTTGTCTAAAGAACACTTCTTTAAGAGTCATATCTTCTAGAATTCGACCAGGACTTCTATTTTGAATATATAAAATTGTTAATGATGCTTCTCCCCATAAAAAAACATCGACAAGTATTGATCATGCATCATAACCTTGAAAAATTCTACAATGGGATTTTTCTTTCATTTTTCCACACCATTCTATTGAGTATTATAGGGAACAATTAGCTCCCTCTTAATCCTAGCTTTCTTATATAAAGAAACAAGTTATTTTGAGTTGTACTCTCCTCCATGATCAAATCTCAAAATCTTAATCCTCTTACCTGTCAAGTTTCCACTTCAACTTTGAATTCTTGAAACTTAGTAAAGACTTCATCCTTGGTCTTCATGAGATAGATCCATGTCTTGTGAGAGAAGTCATCAATAAATGTCACATAGTATAATGAAGCTCCAAGAAATCTCATAGGCATCATACCACATACATTAGAGTGAATCAAATCTAAAAATTCTTAGATCTATTGTCACTACTTGGAAATGGTTTCTTGATATTCTTTCTAAGTGCACAACCTTTACAAACACCTAATGATCTATTTGCAATTCAAGAACACTCGAAACTATTTGATTCAATTTGGGTAATGCTCTATAATGAAGGTGACAATATATTCTATGCCATAGCTCACTTGGATTTATTTAATCATGTACTAGGGCTTGAGCTAGTTGAATCACAAGCCTATACAATCTTCTTTCACAAATCCCAATAACACTAGCATCATCTATACTAGATCCCTTAGAACATACAAGTACTTTGCTATACACAAAAGCTACTCTATCTCCTTTATATTCTAAACATGAAATAGAGACTATATTCTTTTCCAAACCTAGTACATATAGAACATTGCTGAGATGGATGTTGTCACTAGATTCCAGCGTAATGGATGCCTTTCCAACTCCTTTGACTACATAACCGTGGTTATCTCCAATATCTAATGTTTGGGATAACCCCCTTTCTATCATTTTAATAAGGTTTACATGATCTCTAGTCGTATGTCTTGAAGAACAACTCAGCTACTAGCCACATATCATCATCATCTACAATAGAACCTCTTAGAGCGGAAAAGTAAAAGAAATATTTGTCACCTTTAGGCTTCTTTAGATGTTCATCTTCGATGTAGGTTGCATAAACATGTTGTTTTCTCTTTCTCGTTTTGTTATTAGCGATCTCAGGATGATCCCTTTTACAATGTCAAAATTTCTGACAACCATAGCATTTAATCTTTGACATATCCTTCTTTCTTTTGGAGGATGTGATCTTCTTACTGACTTCTTGTGTTGAAAGCCAAACTTCTTCTTTGCTTTATTCTTGAAATGAGTCGCAAGTGCTTGATAAGATTATTCCTTTTTATCTCTTGATACAAGCCTTGATTCTTTTTAGCACAAGATGTCCATATTTGCTCAAACGAAGGAGCTTCCTTATAGCTACTTATACTTGTTGCAAATTCATCCCATGATCTAGGTAGACCATTGAGTGTTGTAATCACAAGTTTGTTCTTAAAAATTGTTTCTCCAATTGCTTGAATTTTGTCTCTTATTTTTGAAATCCTTACAAAATATGAAGCCACATTGTCATCATTTGTCATCCTTACATCATGAAGCTTATTAATCAAGTTATTGACTTAATCAACATTCTTGATAGTAAATAGATTAGTTAGGTCATCATACATCATCTTGTAAGTATCGAGCTTTTCAATATGGGGTATTAGATGATCTATAATGGAGTCCATAATAAGACTTGTGGAAGTGATGTCATCCCCCTTAAAGTTTTCCTTTCCTGCAGTATCTACCAGTTCTACAACCTTTCCTTTCACAATATACAAAACCTTTTTCTTTGCAAGAATAAGATCAATTCTAAGTTTCCAAGCTTTGAAGTTTGAGGCTCCTTCCAACTTATTCTCAAATTTCATAGAAGAATCCATGGATGTAAATCAACAAGAAGGAATTTGACAATAGTGATATCAATGTAGGGTTTTATTCTAAGGTGATCTCAATGTTCCTTCCTTTATGAAAGCTCTGATATGGTGTTGATTTTCAAAGTGCATTAGAGACTAGCACAACATTTATGAAAACATGATAATTTCTTTTGATGTTGATCTTGTAAATGATTTCAATATATCATTCAATAATTATAATTTAGTAATTCAACAATATAAGAAAAATATTATAATTTAGTAATTCAACAATATAAGAACAATAGAGATCATAATGCACAAAGAGAAAACAAGATTTACCCTTGGAAAACCCACTAAGGGGAAAAACCCAACAACCTTTTCAATAGAGAAATTATTCTGTTCAACAAGAGACACACCTTGACCTTCCAGTCATTAACTAGCTCACACCTGGTCAAACCCTTCAAGTCAAGCCTCCCAATGTAATCCAACACTTTTCTCAACTGATCTGCCCAAGAATTCTGACCTTCCTAAGACTGTCAGAATCCTAGAATTTTGGCCCCCAAAAACTACCCATAAATTTTGTCCCTTGCAACAGAAACTACCCAGAAATATGTGAACTGTAAAGATAGAGAGTCTATACAAACATGTGAGTTTGAGAGAGAGAGAGAAATATATCCAACTTGTCCTTCTTTTCATCCTTCTTGTCCTTCTTGATCTTTGCTAGGATGCCCATAATTTGTCTTCTTGAGAGAGTGCAAATTGGTGCCATGAGAAGGAGGTCGAGCTGCCTTTATATAGTGTTCTACCTGGGTCAAAGGGGTGTGTCTCTTCCTAGGTTGACTTGAATTGGAGGGAGTCCGACTTGAAAAACTTGGAGCCAAAAATTTTAATTTCAAAAATTCAATGTTTCTTCCTTTAAAAATCCAAATGGGACTTGACTCAAAATATAATTTTTCTTTTGACTCTAGAATTTAAAATACTTTACAATAATCAATATAAATACATCAAGGGCCAAATATACATTATGAAGACCAACCATAGTTATAAAATTCAACAGAATGGTCCTCCATAAAGGTAGGAGAATAATGTGCGATGATGTACATTTATAGGGTGAAAATGTTGCATAAAAAATACCTCAACGCTGATAAGAGAACATTAGGCTCATCATTTGTGATCTTTCTAGAAATTGTGGTTTTTGTTGTGATCTCGCTATGAAAAATTAAGATAATTAAGAGTCAATTGTTTTTATATTGTTGAATCGAAAATAGTGCAACAAGAAGTTGCATGCTATGTTAGTCGCACATGGATGGACTATGGGAGGAATCTATGAAGAGAATAGAGTTATAAAAATAGATGTAACACTCCTAGCCTCCCAAATGATCTTAAGGAGATGGGGGCCTTAAAATTATTTTCCCCTTTAAATGAGCTTAAAAATAATTTTTGAGGTTACCATCATCTTCCATTTATAAAAATATTTCTAACAAGATAAAATTCATCAAATTCCGAGTTTGAGGAACCAAATTTGGCCCCTTGAAGATATCAGAAGTAATGACACATCATCATAATTGTACTTATAAGATTTGGAAGGTGAGGTGGCACCACCGACATACATATTGTATGAGGGTGGTGCTTTGTCAATAAGAAGAACACCTGTCCCAATCCCATCACCTCTTACCATCTTCTCGTAAAATGTATTATTTCTTTTATTGGCATGTAATTATAGGTTAATTTAGTTAACCATATTTTAGTACAAACGCACACACATATCCACATATATGAATAGGTGGCATATCCACATATATGAATAGCTGACATTATATGTGTGTGTATCCATATTACCAAGTTCAATTCACCCAAGTAAGTTGATCTCAAAAGTAGTGACACAACAAATGATACATACTTAGAACTTTGTCCAAACCCATTCCATCAATGTTTATCCATTTAATAAGGTCATATGCCATCGAGAATTATCCCATTTCTCATTGGTAAAGTATTAAACCTTGTCCATTGACCCTAAACGTTGATGGCATTCCATTAATGATTGGTATATTCGGTAAATATAGTCCCATCAAGCATTAGTAGGGTTTGCATTAGCTTACTCCATCAATCATTGACATAGTTCATGAGGGTCTATCTATGGAGCCTACCCTCGTCCAAATAATGATACCAATGGATTATTTCCATCATTCCACTCCATTGAAAAGATAATAGACATGAATGAGGAACCTCCTATTTTCACACCCAACTTCCCAAACCTAAGGGTGTTATTCTAGATGAAAAATCCATAATTTTCATCTATGTTTTCAATGGATTATCAAGGTAAAGAGATGGGGAATTTGCATGAAATCTTTCCTATCCCATGTCTTGTCATATTTGTGTAGAATTGGTTTTTAAAGGCCATGATGCCCTCACACATCACATTCAAGCCCTAGTAAGGTCAAAATTGACCAAAAGAAATGTCAAATGGGCACCCTTAATTCGCATAAGTTCATGTTGGTGACCTAGATTGTTAGAATTAACTTAAATGCATGCATTTCTATACATAGATTAGGTGTGTATGATTTGCACCCCCAAACTCATTCGAAATCCAATATGAGTTCATACTTGGAAAATTTTCATGAAATATGAACGAATGTTTATACATACATACATGTAGTCAAAAATGGCTATTATCAATGGGATTTGGTTCTAATGACATATGGATTACCATATATACACGGTCCGACGACATCAAATTTGGCGGTTGAATGATTTAAATATACAACAGTTAATTTTTATATAGCTAATGGTTACAACATATGTTACATATAACTGACCTGCCAAAGTTGAACCAGTGACATGTGGGCAACCCCCCGTTTGCAACCAGAACGTTACAACCCCGACCGACCACTAAAAAATATAACAAGATGATTAGTTTAAAATATATGACGACAAAAAAGTGGTTATATCCACGCGCAGTGTTTATAAAATTTTTTGTAACCATATATGGCATGGGTAGTGAGACATCCATTAAGATATTGTTAAATGAATCACCAAAAGAGGGAGCCGCAAAGACATGAACCTGGGCCAACCACTAAAAAACTGGGGCCACTTTCCATTGGGCTATAGGGACAGGCTTTGGAATTTATGCCATTACCCTCATATTGTCATCCTCCTTCATTAATTCAAACGACTACATGAATTGACACTTAATTGATATAGAAATATTTTATCTATAATTCACATATTAAAATTTTAATATACTCATAAATAGAAAATATATATCTATGGGATAATCTCTATATTATTAATACTTTTTAATATGTTATATATTAAATATATATCCACAGGACAGTCTCTTTCTTTTTCTTTCTCTTTTTCTCTTTATATATTATTAATATTTTTTAATATGTTATATATGGGATTTAGATTAGTATTAAAAGAATTACAAATGCCTCTCATATCTTGAATTAGAAATCACCTATTAATAGAATAAAAAATCTCTCTCTTTATGTATATGTTTGATGTTAAAATCTTTTACTCAACATACATATTGAATATTTAATGTATAACCCACATTAAAATTTTCTTTATTATTAATATTATCTAAATATTATATATCAACTCCATCTTAAAAATGAAAAAAATTACACCTCCTTGGTAATGGGAATTGAAAATACAAAATTTTTTAAAATTTAAATTACTTTATTTTTCTTTAAAATAAACATTATAATATTTTACTTTTTTAACTATTATATAGAGTGAACATAAAATGAATTAAGAATGATGTAATATCAATAGTATTATTTTATATCAACTCCATATTATGTAGTGTATCAATATATATATAGATAGATAGATAGATATGGGCTTTACAACTTAATATGGAGGAGATGTTGTCACCTAACATAACATTTAATTAATAAAATAATACTTACATTAACAAATTAAAATTATATAACTTATATGTATATTCACATTTTTTTTACTTTTAATTATAAAATATATACTTTATTTTTAATTTGTTAATGTAAGTATTATTTTATTGTACTAAAAATATAAATATTAATGGTAATAAAATATTATGCATAAAGCCCTCGATATGGAGTGACGGAGTGGGTAATCAAAAGTAATGGTGATTTCAGAAGTCAAGAGGAGAAAGGACGACCTACCACAGCCCGCATGATTATATCGCAAGACGTGGAGGAGTATTGCATGCCAAGAGTGATGTTAGAAGGGAGAAGTGGCATTAGGAATGTTGGGATGAGGAGAGGTGGTAAGGACGATGACGGAAGGAGGATGGGACGGCAGGTAGGTAAGACAGAGTATGAAAGAGGGTGTAGGGAAAGGAGGATGGCTAGATTGCAAGGGAGAAGGAGAACGAGAGTGGAGGACAAGCCATACACGCAACCAGTGAGCAGGAAGAGTAACCTCGGGTATGTTAACTGTCTTTTTTCTATAATTTGCAAAGGAAAATTCAGTATGCCAGGAGGGGAAAGGAACTTGGGCCAGGATGGGAAGGAGAGACCTTGTGGAGAGGTTATGTTGAGCAGACAGAGCAAAAGTAGCGAGAGAGAGTGGCCCGGTAGCTTTGCTTCGAGGCTGGAAAGGCAGGAGGGCATAGAAGATAATAGGGAGTGGCACATTTTGCTCAGGGCTAAGGATAGAGAGGCTAGAGAGGACTGTATTCGGGTGGCATGGAGGTCTTAGGGCCCGGAAAAATTCCTCAGGCAGAAATTCTGGGTAGATAGGGCGAGTTTGGGCAGTAGAGAAGAGCAAGCCTGGGAGGGGAAGTTGGGCAGGAAGCAAAGCAAGGAAGGGATGACATTCAAAGGAGGTAGTGTTGTGAGGAGAGGGAGTTGTGTCAACAAGCATCACAGGGAGGGAGAGGAGAATCCTAGCGTGAAGCTCCCCTCATTCACTATATTGGGGTCGCATAGGGAGTAGGTTAGCCCGAAGGAACCCAAGGGGGGAGGATGTGAAAAAGGGGGGGAGACAGTACCTAGGGGGCCGAACGAGAGGCAGGACAGGGGGAGCAGGGAGAAGGTGAAGACCATCCCGGGTTCACTTGATTGCCTGGGATCAACGGAGTGTAGACAGAGGGGAGATAGTTCTGGCAAACAGAAACCCCATGAGACAACTGGAATTTGGATGGGTAATGGTTGTTTTATCCTGACTTTGAAATGTGACCATTGTGAACAAGTAGCAGATACTGGAGACATGGTGTGGGCAACCAGAGGAAGAGGTCGCAGAGGACGGGGAAATAATGGTCCTCGATCTCAGGACATGGGAACCTCAAAATAGAGGATAGAAAGATGACCCCTGGACGAGACTGTAAGGGAAGCAACCAAAGCTTATAAGAAAGGAACGGATGAAGAGATACGAAAAATTATAGAGGAAATGAAGAGGACTTGAAGGAAGAAATGGAGGAATGGAAAGATCACATTCCCGATCCTGGGAATACCAGAGGGAGACTTTCCCAATTTAAACAGACCCTACATCTGTACTGGCTCATGAAAATACTGGTAGGAAAAGTGATGGAACAAGTGTCCACGGGGATGGCTTTGATAATCAGAGACATGCTAGACTATAAAAAATACCTACAAACTATCCAGTTCCAACTTTGCAAGCAGGACATAAGATTAGACTGTATACAGAGACACATTCCATGTAGTATTGAAATGACACCAACACCTGGAGATTCAGCTGAAGATCCAACGAACATTGAGTCAGAACCGGAAGACCTCAAAGAATAGCTTGAGCTCAGTGACCTCAGGTTTCTATTTTTTAGCCGCTAGTTTTCTTTTACATGCATGCTTATGGGACCTAAGATTAAAGACTGGTTTTTAAATAGTTATGTATATATTGCTTGGGTAGAAAGACTGATAACCTACCGTTTTTGGATGGCTTATAATATGCATAGGTGGCCAATAGACTTGGTTTCCCAATGGGCAAGTTGAGGCCACCTATTAACAGTATGTGGTTTCAGTTTGCTTTTATATAAATAGAAAAGGAGGACCTACCTAAGCTTACAAAAATAAAATAAAATATTATGCATAAAGATTAACATAACTAGCACAACCACATTAATAAATGTGGTTGATATAGGCCTAATGGTATGGATAATATTGATATTAATAAATATATAATAATAATAATTATATTATAAAATATTATTATTATTAAATTACCATTATGATATATATTATAATAATTATAATAATAATTTATAATAATTAGGATTATATTATAATAATATGATAATATTATTGATATTATCAATAATATACAATAAATTTAAGAGATTATTGATATTATAAACTCAAGGGATTAATAAACTCTGAACCCAAGGGATTAATAATAAACCACATTTAAATTATACACATAACAATATTAATCATCATAATAATATAAATCATAATATTAATAATTTATTAAGGTTTATAATACTAATATTGTAAATTCACATTACCACATGCATGCCCCCACTGTGGTAGTTAATGTGATTAATGTGGTTGTGCACAACCATATTTCTTAATGTGGTTAATATTATTATTATTAATATCCAATTTTAAGGTCACAACCAAGCCAAACACCAAATTGGTGTATGAGACCCCCTTGTTTGTGGGATAAGGGACCCACCTCCATGCAGTGATTTGACTGCTAAGCCTATGAAGGCATACATACTCTACCCCCCTCCAGTATACATTGTATATCAATTAGATGCACAACCACATTAATAAATATAGTTGAAATATCCTGATAGGCGTCAATGGTATGGATTTAATATTAATATTGATACTGATACTAATAATATATAATTATAATAACAATTATTATTTTATAAAAAATTATTATTATATCATAATTATGATAAGAATTATAATGATAATTTATAATAATCACCTTAAAGGAATGGGATGTCTATCTTAGGAATCTCTATGACTCCCCGGACACCATGGGATACATCAAAATCACTCCTATAGAGGGAGATACCTTTTCTTTAAGAGACATGGAATCTGGGATTAAGAAGCTTGCTAATAGGAAAGCTAGGGATATTGAAGGGTACCAAGTGAAACTTCTCAAAATTGGAAGGTCCATCCTCACCCCACACCTGCACAATCTCCTCAACTTGGTAGTTAAACAAGGCTTCCCTAAGTTGTAGATGCAAAGCCTTATCGTGCCTATATATAAAAGTGGGGATAAAAATGTTCCCTCTAACTATAGGACTATCAGGATTAGCCAAATTTTAGCCAAGCTATGTGAGCTCATTCCGGAAAAGAAGATTAACACTTGGCTTCAAACCCATGGGAAAAGAGCCACTGGGCAAGCTGGTTTTAGAAGGCATCACTCTATGATCGACCACCTTGTCACTCTTACGATCATTGTCGAGAATTGTCATAACAATAAGATTGATCTCTTATATTGTTTTGTTGACTTTAGAAAAACTTTCGACATGTTTCCTCGTGATAAGCTATGACAAAGGCTCAATGAAATAATGGTTCCTCCCGAGTTAAGGGTCACTGCTATTATATTATACAAGAATTCTATTTCCAAGCTTAAGACCATCAAGTGTTGGTCTACTGATACTAAATGCAACATCGGTGTTAAGGAAGGGTGTTTGCTATCCCCTACCCTTTTTGGTGGTTACATTGAAAAGCTTGAGGAATTCTTAGTTGCTACTGGTTGTGAGGGACCCAAGCTTGCTGGTATAGTCATTACTCTTCCCCTTTATGATGATGATATTGTTCTTCTTTCCAGGAGTCCCGACAATCTCAATAAGCAATGTAAAACCCTCCACGAATATTATTCCAAGATGGGTATGACTGTTAATACTGACAAGACTAAAGTTATGATTATTAAATCCAAAAACATCACCTATGATAATTTCATTTAAGATAAAAATTACTTAGAAAATGTTTCGTCTTACAAATATTTAGGTATTGACATCTACCATCAGCTCAACTAGAACTATAACATTGAGAAAATAATTATAGGAGGTTGGAAAGCTTACTATGAGCTTGAAAAAAATTGTAAGACGACTGATCTTTGGGTTTGGAGTAAAAAAAAGTTCCTCTTTGAGACTCTTGTCACCTTGTTATTTTATATGGGTGTGAGGTGTGGGGTTGTTTTCTATCTAGAGATTCATGGATAAATATTGAAATGATCCAAAAGAAATTCATTACCTACAACCTCAAGATTAAAGGTAATACTCCCTACCCTATTCTCTTAATCGGGACTAGCCTTCCCCCCATTGAATACACAACTATGTTTAGGTATCTGATGTATAAAAAGAAGTTGTGCGACATGGAAGCGAAGAGACTCCCAAAAATTGTTTATAACTCTAGTTAAAACCACCCCTATCTTAAGCAAGGGTGGCATAAGGATGCCAAGTCCTGGCCTCAATCATTGGGAGCTAATCTTGGGAAATAAAGATAATACTAAAAAATCCATTACTTCCAAATTTAAGGATAATATGGAGTGATAAGGAGTTAGAGGGGAAAAGAAAGTTAAGATATTATAAGGAGGTTATCAACCCCACGCTTGCTAACAAGAATTACCTTTCCATCTTAACCAGTGCTAAGAAGAGAATGAATATGGCAAGGATTAGAACTAATTCTCACAATCTTTTGAGTGAAACCAGATGTTGGTCTATTCCCAAGCTACCTTGGGACTAGTAATATGCCTCCTTTGCGATACTAAGAGAGTCGAAGATGAAAATAACTTTCTCTTCGATTTTCCAACCCTTACTCACATCTGCTCTAATTTCCAAAACATTCTCCCCACTACCAACCTCCTCGACTTGTTCAGTCAACAAAACTACAATTCCCTCGAAACACTCCTTTTTGATCACAAAAATAAGATTTTAAATAATCCCAATTAACCGCTTCTTTCTTAAGGTCTGATAGACCATATCGGTCTTAGTGGACGTTAATCATCATCATCATCATCAATAATATTATGGATATTATCAATAACAAAATAAACACAAGAGATTATTGATGTTATAGTCCCAAGGGATTAATAAACCCAAGAGATTAATAAACCCTAGGGACTACTAATATTATAAACCCAAGGGATTAATAAATCCAAAGGATTAATATTATAAACCCAAGGGAATAATATTAAACCCAAGAGATTAATATTATAAAACCAAGACATTAATAAATCCAAGGGATTAATATTATAAGCCAAGGGCTTAATAAACCCAAGGGATTATTATTATTATAAACACAAGGGACTAACAAACCCAAGGGCTTATTAATATTTTAAGCCCAAGGAATTAATAAACCTAAGGGATTAATGTTATAAACCCAAGGGATTAATATTATAAACCCTTGGAATTATTAATACTATAAAAACAAGAGATCATTAATATTATAAACCCAAGAGATTAATATTATAAACCTAAGGGATTAATAATATTATAAACTCAAGGGATTAGAAACATCACGATAATACTTATCATATTGATTAATATTATAGATCCTAGCATTAATATTAAACCTTAATATTAATATTATAAATCCTCATATTAAACCCTAATATTATAAATTATAAAACCAATATTAAACATTAATATTATAAACCAAATATTAAAAAACTTTAATATTATAAACCTAATATTAAACCCTAGTTTTGTAATGTAATAATGCGATGTTGAATAAATTGCAATGTAATGTAACATTGCAACAATGATTTTCACATTGATTGACATATTAAGACAATGTTTTTCATAATTCAACATTGGATAGATTGATATGACATTGTATTATATTAATCTATAAATATTAATAGTGAAATACTAAAAATATAAATATTAATGGTAATACAATAGTATTAATAGTAAAGTATTATGCATCTAGATTAACATAATTATTGATAATAGAGTTATAAATACTAATATTATAGTATCATAAGCTTAATAAAAATAAGATACTAAAAGTAATAGACGAGAGTAAAGTGAACATAGAGAGGAATAACCATGCAAGAGCGAGACCAGGGAAGGGGAATACAGGAGGGTAGAGTTCAAAAGGAAACACAGGCATAAGGAAGGGGAATACAAGAGGATATGGTTCAAAAGGAAACACAAGGATATAGATAGTTAGACCTTATTGCTGAGTGTCCTTAATTGGTTGAATAATGGGAGTCAAATTCTACTAATATTGAAGCCACCTTCTCTCTTTATGTATTCTAATCTCTTTGCAATATCCAAATCTTCTCTTACACAACTTTTGTAGGAGTGATTTCCTTAGGTGAGGATCCGAGTGTCTTCTAGGGAGACATGATGCTTTATTTTGATTGAATTTTTTGCAATGGATACAGTGCAAGCTCTTTCATATTTTATACTAGCCCAATGTTTTTTCATCTTGATTTTAAAATATCTTTGTGTTTCTCCAATATAACATATACCAAAAGAATAAGAAATTTTTTACACCCCTTTTTGTTGGTGGCTATCAATGTTATCTTTCACAAACCTCATTATTTGCATCGCAATTATTAAGGATTTGAATTAGACTTTGACATCCTTCTATTTCACGACCATAACACTCCTATAAGCTACTCCTTGATTATTAAAGGGTTTCCTTATATCTCTATCTTTGTAACCAATACTTTTTTTTTTAATAATGGCCATAATAGTAATTTATATTCATTGAAATTCTACATTTGGGGCACATTCTTATATCAAAAGATTTCCAAGCTAGGACATACACTGTTATAGGTAGTTATTTATAACCGCCTAAATGCTTAAAATTCCAATAGAGAACGATGACAAACCTATCATATCTAGTGGTAAATAATTTCCAAAATGTTCCAAGAAGTTTACAAAAGTTTGCATATATACTATCTTATACAATCAATGAAACATCACCATATTGATCCTTTTCTTTCTCCACATGTGAGGTTGGGGCATTGATATCTAAGATCGTTTCCTTAGAAGCACTAACCAAATTGCTAGAAAATGTAGAACTAGAGCAGCACTAGTTGAGGGTCAGTTGTAGATTACCCAACCATTGACACAATCTTGGAAAGTAATCCTTAGTCCTCTAGTTAATGGTTTTATTTTTGATAAGAGACTTTATCATAGAGGTGACACTTGAGACCATTTTATTATAATGTAGTTAGAGTTCCAAGATATTGACATCTGTTTGCAATTGTTGTAATTTTTCCTCCATATACTACTAAATTGTTCTATAATCGATTGGCAATATTTGAAGAGATATTCTAATCCATGTCTTTCTCAGTAACTCACATAGCTAGGTCCACATAGATTAGTAATATCCTTTTGTCCCTTCTCCCAGGTCTAACTATTTTCCTGGGTTCAACTAAGTAGAGAGTGGAGACAGGATCAAGTCATATCATGCCAAAATCACCCATACACAAATCCCATTAAAACTCAATACACTAGTATAGATCCATGTTAACCACAAATATAGCATGTACCAAGAGGGATAAAATCTCTTCTAGTGCAAACTTCTTTTAGAGTGCAAAGTTTAGAAAAAAATTTGTGTCCCTCTCATCCCTTCATATATCCCAATGAATATGTAATGGTTCTCTCTCTCTCTCTCTCTCTCTCTCTCTCTCTCTCTCTCTCTCTCTCTATGTACTCAATATATGTAATGTGTAATTTTTCATAATTGAATTTAGATTTTTGAATGCTATATAGAGTACATTACTTAAACTTGTAAGTTCAAAAAAATATTTGTTGGGTTTTAGGGAAAAATGACAAAAAAAGTATTCCTAAAAAAGGACAAAAATGTAATATAGTGAGACTACTTCAAACCTTTTAACCATAAAAACTTATCTTTCTCAATCGTTTTCTATCATATATACATAATTGTTTTTAAACAATATATAATATATACATAGTTGGCATCATAATATTTCACATAACACATGCATTGAAACATTTTATATATGGACTACGTTGTCCACATTAAAATAGTTTTTTTTTTTTTTTAAGCATACTTCAATCCTACATATTAAAATATTTTATTGATGGTCCACATTGATTTTTTTTTTTTTTTAATTATGAGTATTATTAAATATCGCATATTAATTTATATTAAGAATTGAATGAAGTACACATCTCCCTCTTATTATTCTTACTATTCTTATTATGAAGTACTTACTATTTTTTATTTAATTTTTAAGCTTTCAATTACTTTTTTTTGTTTGAACATTGAATATTTTATTAAATACAACATTAAAATATTTCCTTTCAAAATTTTCTTTCTATATATAGATATATATAAAATTGCTATCGACATAAATGAGTTATCATAGATCTTCAAATAGTTTATTTTAATCCTATGTTGAAATATTTTTTAAAAGTATAAGGTTGAAAAATATTACTCATGGTTTTTTTTAACTTCTAAGTACATTATTTTTTTTCAAAATTTATATGAAATTATATTATATTAGGTGGACATTTAAATAATTTGTTTCTGACTAAGAGCGAATGAAATATTCTTATCACATTGGGTCCATAGCCTAGGTAGTGGTGTAAATGGTTGTTTGTAAATATTTACATGTTGGCTCAATTAAAAAATAATAAAAGGTTAAAAGTAATATAGAGCCTAGTATGGGGGAGATGTTGTAGTATAAATAAATGAGTGCAAATGTTTAAACGTTGGCTCAATTAATAATAATATATATATCACATTAAAATTTATAACATACAAATAGTAGTTATAAATTATGATCCATTTTACCATATAAATTAAAATAATGATTCAATAACCATATTTAAATTTAATTAATAAGCACATGAAAGCTTAATAATTACAATATAAAAATATTCTTGATCATGGATATTTATCCCCACTTTACCATGGATATATTAATTTGTAAATATGCTTCATTACAATACCCTGGGGCAATACTATGACTAATCAATACCACATCACAAAATACGACCACTCATTTCACAATCAAAATTTTAATAAAGGTTTTTTGTTGTAAGTTGAGGTGGTGTCTTTCCATTTCTTTAAACAGCAATAGGTATTACATCATAAGCATCCATACCTAGATGATCTCAACCTACCCATTGGGAAACTAGATCTATTGACTATCTAGTTAAATTATAACGAGTCCATTTGAGTTTTTGCAATAGAGCTAAATAAACAAGACTGTCTTTATAACCTCTATTACTCACTATCCTAATCAAAATGACCAAAAAAAACTTTCCCATACATGCGAGAGACTCTAATCATCTGAATATTGTACTGGGGCTAGATACCTAATGCTAGATCCTAGCTGTTTTGTTGGTGACTTGCATGGAATGCGTCTCTTAAAGTGAGTCAAATGAACATTCTGATACGGATTTGACTCTGGATTAGTTGGAGTTCCCTGTGGATGGTCTAGTTTCCTTGGTAAATCTTGACCAACCAGTAATTGGAAGCATCAGGGCCTTCGCCAATGACATCTTCATTATCCAATAGACATGAAATTATTGCAGGAATAAGGTGCGACAAACCCGAGTGTGCCCTGGGTCTGGAATGATATCTCCAAATTTTTCTAGCAGTTCTTGTTTGTTGGGGTCCATCTCAACTTTGACTTCTGACTCCCATTCATTGATAGCATCTCAAGCCTAAGAATGTGTTCCTATTCTATATGCATTGGCCACATTATGGCTCATGCGTGAAGTTCTCCCTCGACCTCGACCTCTATTGATTCTATCATGAGAATGGCCACAACCACGCCCCCTACTGACACCCGAGCTACTACTGCGGAGGGACGTTGGTCTAATGATGGTTGCATCCAAATTCCTTCTCGTGATTTGCCTAAACACTTTTTCAGAGTGAAACCCAGTGCCCTTGGCCCACATTGGAGTGAGGGAAAGTAGAAATTCTAGCAGAGAGCGATCAAGAAAAAAATTAGTGTCCCATGGGTAAAATATACCTATGATAGCTAACATAAAACAATGAAGAAACATGGATTCAATTAACCAAACCCATAAAATGTTCACATAATTTCATTTAGGGACTCTTTTGTCCCATCCCATCCTTCTGCGATGGGTATTTTTCTACTGCTTCCTGTAGATCTGAAAAGGTTGATATAACCCTATGCCCTAATTCCCTTTTTATAGCTACCGCTAGTGAGAAAAGTGCCTAAATGGGAAGACCCTCTCCTCCCTCCCTATCCTCCCTTCTCGACTATAGATCTTATCCATAGCATAATGATTACCCACAACCATAATATTTGGTGGACTAGATATAAATCTAACCAACCCATACTAAATACAATTGGTAACATTCGAGCACCAAAAATTCCCCATGCCTCAATCCCTTACAGATAATAAGAGGCAAATACAATGAAGACAGTGCAAACAAGGGAGCGAGCTTGACTCGAGAAACCCTTGGATTGGAGGGTGGTGAATTGATCTGGATTTAAACAGGAATGCAACAAATTACAAAGATAACCATAAAGACAAATATGCAGTGGAAATAATACTTCATTTCATTAATGTAAAATACTGAAATATGCTTACAAACAGTAATGGAAATAAACCAACTAGGACGATGGTAGCTTATCTCTGAGAAGAGATGTGGTGGCTACATGCCTCTGAACTGTGTTACAATAAGGCTCAAAGGCCTATTTATTGTTGAGAAACAATGGAAAACCCTTCACATCCCAAAACCTAACCCTAGAAGATGAAACGCCAAATTGTGGGCCCCATTTTGGGTAAGTTGGTACATCAACTTCCCAGGGTCGTAACTTTGGCATACGATCTTTGTTTGACGCGTACAATGGCTCGTTAGAAAGATCTATCCAAGCACTACAACTTTGGGAAGGGAAACATCGGTCCATGGACCCATGTTGCCCCCAAATTTCCCAAAAAAACATCGTTTAGGGCCTCAAAATGGTTCCGGAAGTTCAGGACCCGAAAAAACTGCTAAAAATAGTTAATTGTGCTGCAATTACGAAAAATAAAAACTAAAAGAGATAGTTGTGGGGGTCTAAGTGGGATAGGTGGGTGTCCACTAACATCCACCTCTATCATTCCTCCCCCCCTTAGGAAGCAATGGTCCCTATTGTTTTGAGTTCATCCCTGAGATGAGGAAGCTTTTGTTGATCTGGGTCTCTGGTGAGCTGTTCTACAATCTCTGATGTGTCCAAAAATGGTGGGAAGCATGGTCGACGACGGTCCACACTGAACACTCAGTGCAAGCAAAGGAATGGAGGAATGTTGTGCTTCAAAGCATTGTTTCCTATAGCCTTGGTACTAGTGTAAGGACCATGTTGGAGTGGTCTGAGTTTCTGATGGGTTCTGGTAAGGTGTTCTCTCTGCAGATGTAACCAAACTTTGTCGCCCACCTGAAACTTGTGTGGTACCCCTGTGGGTGAGGAGAAGTTGTTCCTGTGTTCTGTCATGACCATATCCCTTTGCTGCTGTTGCTGCGTGGAGGAACCCTTTGCAGGGGTCATGGATGTAACAATGATCTTCCCCTTACTTTGGGAGTGAACCAGACAGATGAATTTCCTGGTTTGAGATGAGCTTGTTACCTTTCTTAGCAGTGATCAAAGTGGTGGCAGTAGGCGGGGCTACCTCTGGTATCCTGTATAATGAATCATCCAAAGAAATAATAACAACGCGAGGCCTTGACTCATACACAACATGTTGCCTCCACAAGTATGGCTGGCCTAATAATACATTACAAACATCCAGAGGTGTAACATCACACAATACCTCATCTGTGAAGGGCTTGATGCTGTAGGGAAGGCGGCATTGCTGGCGAACTTTGAGATCTCGTCCTTCGTGAAGCCACCCGATACTGTACAGTTGCGGGTGTGGTGTAGTCGGTAGGCCCAACCACTTCATGACCTCTGCTGAAATGAGGTTCTTTTGGCTACCACTGTCGACAATGAATTGCAGTGGCGAACCCTTCACCCACATCTGTGAGTGGAAAAGACACTCCCCTTCCTTTGGATTTTCGAGCTCATTTTTCTGGATCTTGGCGGTGGCAACAGTGGCATTGGGATCCGCATCGATGATATGCTTCCCTTTGCCATTCCCCTTGTCGGGTTCTGGCTCAGGGTCGGAACATGCATCTGATTCGAAAGCCTTCAACTTGGCCACCAACGACTGCTTGGTCCGACACACACTTGTGTTGTGAGTGGGGCTCTTGTGGAACTCACACCACTTTCCTGTGTCCTTCTTCGACTTCGTGGTGTTGTTATTTTCTTGCGGCTTTGACAGGTTGTCTTAGGTCACCCTGCCTTGGCTTTGTCCTTTGGTCTTCAGATTTACAGATCCAAAGTCTTGCTTCTTCTGTTTGAAATTTTGCTCAATTTTGACATGTATCGGTACGTTGTGCCGAGTGAGGAGATGTTTAGGAACTCCATCTATTCCTGGATGTATCTGTGTAGATAGCTACGGTATTTGAGTACCAGATGCAGCTCAGAGTCCTTGATACCCAAGTGTGTGCAAAGGGTATGAAAAATGTTTGTGAACTCCGGCACATCTTGGTCTCATCCTTGCCACAGTGTGGTCCATTTGATGTATTTGTCCTCATAGCTTTTGACAGGGTAGTACTGCTCCTTGACGGGATCATGGAATGAATCCCAAGTGGGTGCGGCTGAAAATAGTGAGCCTGTACTTTCATCCTTCTGCTCGCAGTAGGTTTCCCACCAGTCCTTGATGTGGGGGGCTACTTTGAGAAGAGCGAAAACAATCTTTTCCCGACTCGAAAATTCATGAATAGAAAAATAACCCTCTAGCGGATTTAACCATTTGTCTATGACATCTGCATCTATTTGACCATCAAATATGGGGATTTCAAAATTAACTTGTACCTTAAACGATGTGGTGTTTCCAGAGTAGCTGTTGGAAGTCGATGCATCGCCTCTAGGTAGCTGTTGAAGGATCTGCACAAAGTTGTCCATCATCGCGTTCCTTTGCCGCTCGAGGGCTTCTTCGAGCAAGATTTTGATAGGATCTCCTACCCCCTCGTCTTTCTTTTCATCTGCCATGGGAGGTTATCGGGATTTGTGAGGCTGGTCTTGCAAAGGTTCGACCAGTTCAAGTCCTAACTCCTTATATCCCGACCTCGTTGGGGACATGCAAAGAAAAACAGAGAAAAAGAAGACCGCTCTGATACCACTGATCCGGATTTAAACAGGAACGCAACAAATTACAAAGATAACCATAAATGCAGATATGCTACGGAAATAATACTTCATTTCATTAATGTAAAATACTGAAATATGCTTACAAACAGTAATGGAAATAAACCAGTTAGGGCGATGGTAGCTTATCTCTGAGAAGAGATGTGGTGGCTACATGCCTCTGAAGTATGTTACAATGAGGCTCAAAGGCCTATTTATTGTTGAGAAACAATGGAAAACCCTTCACATCCCAAAACCTAACCCTAGAAGATGAAACGCCAAATTGTGGGCCTCATTTTGGGTAGGTTGGTACATCAACTTCCCGGGGTTGTAACTTTGGCATACGATCTTTGTTTGATGCGTACAATGGCTTGTTAGAAAGATCAACATGGGTCCATGGACCCATTTTTCCCCTAGATTTCCCCAAAAAATGTCGTTTAGGGCCTCAAAATGGCTCCGGAAGTTCAGGACCCGAAAAAATTGCTAAAAATAGTAAATTGTGCTGCAATTACAGAAACTAAAAAACTGAAAGAGACAATTGTGGGGTCCAAGTGGGATAGGTTGGTGGCCACTAACATCCACCTGGATCATGAATATAGTAGAAGAACCAAAACCAACCATAGGACCAGACTAAATCCATATCCCTTCAAAAAACCCTTGTCACTAGATAGATTGAATCCATAGATTGACATTTAAAAAGGCCTTGTCGCTGAAGCACATAACCATGGACATAATACAAATTAAAGAGACAACCAATACATACCCCCGATAGCAATACCAGAGTGATAAGAACACACAAATATAGTTGAGGAAGAAAAACCATTTCACTCACCTCACTGAGCCCGCAACCACCTCCCTCGACCCATGTTTATCTTGTAGAGGTTCCCTCCACTTGCCTTTCAACCTTCCAATAAATACGATGTGACCCACCTCTTCATACTTGGACATTGTTGTATGCCTCCCTCTATGTTCATTATTACAAAAAAGCATATTGTGCATGTGATTACAAGTGTGGGGGTGGCCATGCTACCCCCTACTTAATGACTATAATTTCCATTACGATGACTCAAATTCCACAATAACTCTTTTCCCAGCTCACATCTTGATTGGGGAAAAGGTTTTTTTTGTAAGCTTGGCAGGACTACATATTCAACATGTCCAGTATATCATGCTAATCAGGGTGAGGAATTGAACCAACGACTTCACATTAAGGAGTGTCTTAACAGAGCACCTGATCAACATCTATCCAATACTACTGCACAAATTTTATTTTAATTTAATTTTATAACATTTTTTATTAAATATAAAAGAAAAATATCATAATTACGTTTGACATATATCTAAACCCTTTATCCCCAGTATTACTAAAAATATTATGTGGATATTCCATAGAGTTTTTTTTGTTGGCAAACAATTTACATTATATTAACAAAAAAATGGATACATAAAGTACAAGCAAAGATGCATGAAGAGATATGGCCCCACCATGGCCCATAGGCTCAATATAAAGAAGCAGAAGGGAGGCCATCTGCCCTAAGAAGGGGAAACCAAATGGTCTACCCAAAGAAAGTATGGTGCCATTTTTACATTTAAGAGAGGAAAAAATCAAAAAGCAAAAAGCAAAAGGGTCGAACAAAGCATTTTCTAAAGAGCCTACAAGTACTGTTGCTCGAACATATGACTTGTGAGAAATAAAATAAAAAACATACCATGCAAAAATATGGACCTCTTTATGCTGGGTTGGCACCTTGTGAGCTTGAGGGATCATGGACTGGCTGCTTTTGTGCATGTTTCCCATTGATTGGATCAGCAACATCAACTTTTCTAGAGCCGGAAGGGCCTTCTTCGGGTGCTTCCTCCTTAATGAAACAACAAAAGGGACTGGGGCGTGAAGGAGAATTATTTTCACTAACTAGTTAGAATTCCATGGATTGGAATGAGGTTCCCAATGACCCATAATATGGAGAATTATGCCCAACACTAGCATAGATGGTGGAGGGAGAAGAGAAGTCGGGAGGGATTGAATTTGATGTAGAAGGAGTAGGAGAGGAAGATGAGGGGAGCTCTAGTGGGAATTCTAGACCAAGGTCTCGGGATAGATGGCAGAGGGAGGAATATATGTGACTAGTGTGGGCATTGGACTCAACTATTATCCTAGTAGCATTGTTATGCTCCCTTTCCCAGTCAAGAGTTGGCAGGTGAGGAGATTGCCGATCATCCAAAGAACATTTCTCATCCATTGACTTTCTTATGCTTCTAGACTTGTAAACTACTACCTAATGTGTTTACGGATATCACTGTTAAAAATATCCAAGTTTTCTTCCATTATGGGAGATGTAGGTGGGCAACCTCATCGCTACCCATGACCACCATGGCGTACTCATCCTCTTTTCTAAATCATGGGTTCGAGTTGTGAGGTGGTAGAATTAGTTGGAGGCATAGGATAGAAAAATCCAAGGGAGCAGAGCAAACGCAAATGTAGGGCTAAGCATGGAGAGAAATGTTCAAAGAGGAAGGAGGGACACTCCAAAAAAAAGTATGGCGAGCAACATAAATGTGTACATGGTGGTGGCCAGGAGCACATTAGTTTTGAATGTGCGAGGACATGGAGGAGGATGTGAATTAATGTATTGCAAATGCATGGAGAGATGGGCCATGGAGAAAGGATGCCATGTGCAGGGCAGATTCATGCTAGGCTCAAGCAAGAGGTTAGGCAAGTGGGAGCACCCAGATCTAGGTGTGATATTCCATAGAGATTAAATCAAGGTTTTAATAAAATTAAAAATGAGATTACTTTTATATATAGAGATGTGAAATTTACATACTATAAATAATACTATTAAGAACCAACATAGATCCATCTTAACTAAATATCTACCAAGCGATAAGAGGAATAAAATCTCTCGAGGTGCAAATATTTCCTCAAGTTTTCCACTCAAAAAGAATTTTTCATCTTCAGAGATTTGATTCCTCTCAGTGCTTGGTAGATCCATAATTAAGATGAATCTAACATTTTGACTTGGTCAAATTAAATAAAAGCAAAAATTATATATATATATATATATCTCGAGGTGAAAATATTTCCTTAAGTTTTGTACTCAAAAAGAAGTTTGCATCTTCAGAGATTTGATTCCTCTTAGTGCTTGGTAGATCTAGAATTAAGATGGATCTATGTTGGTTAAACATTTTTACTTGGTCAATATATATATATATATATATATATATATATATATATATATATATATATATATATATATATATATATATATATATAACGTAGATCCATATTAACTCCAGATCTATCAAATGCCAAGAGGGATCAAATCCCTAGAGGTGCAAACCTTTCCTCAAGCTTTGCACTCAAAAACGATGTTTTCACATCAAGAGATTTGATCCCTCTCGGTGTTTGATAGATCTAAAGTTGAGATAGATCTATGCTGGTTTGAATATCAACAACAAATCGAGTGACCATAATGACGTTGGGATTATTTATTTTTTATGATGCTCTTAATTAAAACTAACTAAATGAGCATATTCATTTAATTTTTTTTTTATTATAGCTGATATTGCTTTTCTATTTAGAGAATATTTTATTTTTAGTTTAAGAGGGACACATGTAGACTCTACATTGAGCACAAACAAAATTTCACATCACCCTCATACTCAGTTGTAGAATTCACCTCTCATCGCAATGAATAAACCCAATTTTACCGCCTTCCTCACAAGTATGTCCAACCAAAAATATACTAAATGCTAATTCCCATAGGGCATGAAAAATAAACTTCAGAAAAGATGGTACAATGTGTGCAAACCACAAAGGGAATTGATATAGATGTGCACCAAGCACCGATCCACATAGTCACAAATCAAACCAGACAAAAGTCCACATAGAATAATCCCATTGAATCAAAATAAATAATTAAACCCAATTTGACAAAAATATTCATAGTTCCATGAATCCAAAAATAAACTAAATTCCAACTCTTATAAAACGCAAAGATGAGACTTCATACCAAAATGTGCATTTGTTGCGAACACATGGGATTGATATCCCTATATGCTTAGCCATGATCCACATTCCTTTCTTTCTTGGTGTAGGGTTAACCAATAAATAGGAAAGTTGGCATACAAGTGACGCCCTTTAAAAATTAGTCCTCTACCATCAATGACAAAATTCCACAATTGTTGGAATTTGTACTCAAAACCATTTTGTTTGAATCACATTTCTAAAGATGAATTACCTAATGACCAAAAGGAAATTTCTCAATTCACAAAGTTTGGGTTTTAGCTACACTTCATAATTCAAAAGAGAGACTTGAGATAAGGCCACCATTCTAGGCTTAATTTTCCAAATAATATCCAAATATTTCTAGTTAACAAATTGGAACAACCACCCAACATGAAGTCAAGTCTCATCAAGGAAAACAACAGAGATCCTAACACTAGAGAAATCATATCACCTAAAAATGAAAATTCTTGATACTCATATGACTAATGACTTGCTAAATTTGACATACTTGGTTTGAGTAGAGAGAAATGTCTTCCATGGGAATCCACACCATAGGCTCATATTCAATACAATCATCTCAATGTAGATAAAATACGTGCTACTCATTCCTTCCCAATCCTTTGTATAATTCCCACAAATCACATACATAACATGTTGTGTCATCTTATATTCCTAGAATTGAGCACTTTTCAGTCTGACAAAGAATTCAGGTGAGGAGGGATGACATCATAAAAGTTGATTAAGCTTGTATGCATACCGTAAACTATATTGTTGGGAGGAGGATGGAGGTCTAGATACACATTGAAGAAGCATGTAAGGGTATTTTTGGGATGCACCTAATAACACTAGTGTAGCTAGAGAGGCTAGGGAGATGGTAGGATAGCTAAATGAAGTTACTGAGCTTAGATGCTTTTGACATCTAATCTATAACCATGTTTCCCTAAGTGAGTAATATTTTTTACAAGCAAGAATAATGAAAACTTACACTTACCCTTGCATATGTGTGTGCGAGTTTGAATAACACTTGGAACGCCATGAAATTTACTAATAAACACTTGGTCATGATGCAACATTAACGAATCATTATGGTTAGGATATAGGGAATGTCACCATAAGGACCATTAGTGTTGGTACTACTACCACCATCACCCAAACTAGATTTCATTTTGTGCTTGCTAGAGGTAATAAACGAAATGTTAACATAGACCCATTTCATAGATGTGGAAGTGGAGTCCTCTCCATATAGGTTAGGAAACTAAAAAAGAGTTAATGAAATTGGAACAAAGACCTCTACCCGATGACATTATTAGAGAGCTTCAAAATCTTAAGCTCCTAGAGTTTCCTCGGATTGTTTAGTGAACATGTAGAGGCATGTTTAGAAGGAATGACAAGATGTTTGGCACTAAACAATAATGCTTCCACCCCAAAATTTAAAATGGTAATGTTTCACTTAGTGATAGTGCCCTAAGCTAGTGGGGTAACTTGAAAATACAGTTGTGCCTCTCTAGACACTATCTCATGGGATATGCTTACAAAAAGGTTTAATAAAAATTATTTTCTTATAAACTAAGAGGAAAAATATGTGGGAGACTTTCATGTTCTAGTTCATAGAAATTGAATAGTGGAGGAGTATGAGATAAGGCTCAAAGAGCTAGTTAAGTATGTCTCCTATGTGGACATTGAACTGTGATAGGTAGATCATTTGTGGAAGTAGTTGAATGTTCCCATTACATAGAAACAAATATATATTAAAAAGGGGCTTAAGAACTATCATTCCATAAAAACCAAGGTTTTTGGGGAAGGCCCCATAGGCATTCTCTAGGGAAGGAAGTGCTAGGCCATCTTCGTATGGAAACACATTTGCAACTAGAGTAGTTGTGGAAAGTGTTTCAATGGTATCCAATGTAGCATCCTAGGTATCATCAAGGACTCATGCGTGTCTAAGAAACTGTCAAGGAAATGTTAGTAGGGGAAAGGGCCTTGGGTAGTAACACATTTCATACAATTTCCCTAAGTCACAAGCCAACACCATGCATAGAGAATTGAAGGTCTTGAAGAGAAGACAAATTAGTAGTCATAAGGTAGAACATTAATTCACTATGGTGGAGGCATTAGGTACATTAAGTCATGTCAACGTTAAAATACTTTTTAATTTTAGTGCAACATATAGTTTTATTTCACCATATGTATTATAAAAATGTGGGGTTGAATCCTATGGGTATGAATGATTTAAATAGGTTGATATGTTTTCTAAGGTAAAGAAAGTGGTGGGATGTAGTTCAGACAAATTCTTTTATAGATGTAGGGGCATAAAAAACTAGCTTTAAAGTGTATATCACTTTCCTAGGGGAATACAATCTAATTATTGGTGTGGATTAGCTAGAAGGTCATTGAGCTTTTATATACTACCTTGAGAATAAATTTATTTATTTAGATAATGGAAAGTGGTAACTAAGATCCATGGTATCAAGAAGGAAGTTTCTCTATGATTCATATCAACAATGAGTTAAGGATGTAAGTTCTATGTAGCAAAGGCAACAAGTGTCAGGAAGGGACCCTCTTTAGATTAACACCCACTTTTGTTGGAATTCAAGGATGTTTTTCACAAATTGTTTCCAAGGTTAACTCCTAAGAAGAACCTAATTTCATAATCAAATTAAAGCGTGGAATAATGGAAATATCCAAGAAACAATATATCAAAATTACGAGAACAACATAAAATTAATGAATTTATGGGTTATTCTAATGTAAATAGGTAAATTAATGGAAATAGCTTAGGAAAAGTGCTTCCTTGGGATATTTCCTTATGTGAAGTAAATGTGTGAAACCTATACTAACATGAAATGTTTTGAGCAACCTAGTGATTTTGGCTAGGTGATCACCTTCTATGTGATAATAGTGATAATTGATGGTTTATGGGTGATACAAGTAGGGGGTTATAATACTTAGGAGGAACATAGGATATAATCTCTAGTGGCTAAGTGGTCGCTATTTAATTTAGGTTAGGTGTGACAGGTTTTAGGGGTTATGGTTTTGAGGATAAGAGAAAAAGAAGATAGAGTTATGAGTGATAATGGTTATGATTTAAAGGTTACAGTGCTTAGTTGTTAACTAACATGTTATGGTTTATAATGGAAAAGTGTTATAAGGTTTAAGGGTTGGTTTTTAGGGAATGGAATTTAGTGGTAATAAAGGTTAAGGTTTTGAAAATATAAGGGTGATGGTTTATGTGTTACAAGTGTTAGGGGTCACGAGTTATAATTATTGTGGATTATACAAATTACTAATTAAGAAAGATATTTGTTAAGAATTAATATTCTTAAAGGTTAGCGATCATAATGGTTAATGTATGTGTGTTATTAGTTAAGAGTGATAGAGGTTTGTAAAGAATGGTAGTTATATGAATTATGGGGTATAATGTTTAGTTGTTAGAGTGTTTAATTGTAAAGGCTTAAGGATTATAATTATTACCAAATATTATGTATTATAAATGTTATAGGTGATTATAGTTATCTTTATAGAGGTTAGAGGATAATGAATATAATAGTTACAATTTGGGGTTAAAGGAAATAAGGGTTGTGGGTTATGGATTATAGATATCATGAATTAACATTTATAGTTGTTGGTGAGCACCAGTATTGCAGCAACAACGCTGCAACTCCTGGGGCTTCCTACTTTACTTTTATCAACCCGGTAGTTCGTAACAAACTTGGAAGTGACGGTGCTATATGCACAATTACTAGCTCTTACTGCAGGCTGTCACTTGGTTAGTTGGTGCAAGATCACTAGGAGCTTAAGCCAACTTCTATGAATTCTCAGAAGAAGCTTCTAGTTGTGATGAAAGAAAGCTAACTCTAAAGGGGCTATTCTACTTGCAGAAAGAGAAAGAAGACTTGAGTGTAAAGCAAACCCTAATTCTTCCAACTAACCCTACTTTTGCAGAAAAAGAGATGAAAACTGATGAAATGAGTGCCATTGACTACTGAGAAAGTGAATTACATCTATTCAAGCTACTTCTGGAAGGAAATGAGAAAAAAAACATCTTTTTTGGTTTTTGAGTGTTTTATGTGAAATTGTTATGCTTGTAATTTATCTGTTTGTGGTTATGGTAGGGATTTGGTGGTGATGGAAGGCGAACTTGGAGCTTGCAAAGGTGTAGGAAGGTGTGGGGGAGTCCTAAGAAGCCTCTAGTAACCTTCTGGAGACTTCCTCTGCAATCGAAATTCAAAAAGTCACTTTCAGGAAATTCTATAGGAGGCTGCAGGGGATCTACAGGAGGATCTACAGGAGGATGCCAAGAGCTGTTTTAGAAAGTTTAAAGGTGGAAAAATGGTGGGAAAGGGTAGCTAAAGACTAGAGGGGTGTGTTAAGGTGTCTGAAGTTGTCAAGTATGATTAGGGAAGAAGATGATGGTTGGATTTGTTCAAGAGACAAAGGGAAAGCTTATGAGAAGAATGCAATTCGTGAAGGGCTATGAAGGACTTGTGAAACTTATGAGAAAAGAGATGATGATGGCTGCTTTATTGATGGATGATGAGAAGAGGTGTGTTGTAAAAGAGTTGCAAGTCGAAATACTGGAATTGAGCAAGAAAAGAACTAGTTGTACCAAAAGAATGGAACTGTCTCTTATGTTAACCTAAATTTTGCCCTAGACAATAAAATGCTAAACAGTGCTATATAAACAGGAAAGCATGGAAAGAGATTTATTGCAGAAACATAAATGAGCATGGAAAAATGGATCTGAAGCAACACATGAACCTCTGAATCAAACTATTACACTAGAAATTGCATGGAAGAAGCAAAACTATGTTTTTATGGCAACAAGCAGATCTTAACCTCAATTCATGGTCTCAAAAGGAGGAAAGGAGGTCAGTATCTATGGATGGCCTTTTCGGTATCTTTATCTTACCACTATTCAACCTACTTTAGTAACTGAAATGGAAACAGCTATGAAAACCAACAAAAGAGATCTATTCTAACCAAGGTAAAATGAATCTACATAACATAAATTAATTCATGAACTGAAGCAAAAACATATAAGTACAAAGCAAGAGGTGTTGGGCAGCTTGGGTTGGGCCCTAACCCAAGAGATTCAGCCCTCTGAAAGAGATTAGTGCTGGCTTAGAAAATGTTTCATCTCCATTATCAAAATAAAAGTCACATTACATAAACTGTTCACAAGAGTAAGCTTGAAAATGAGCTGAGGAAGAGCTGCAACAAAAGTGCGAAAATTTGACTAACAACCAACTAAAATCTGACCAAACTACTGAGAACCTAAGCCCTCCTATTTATACAACCAGAGCCTCTAACAACTCTCCTAAAATCAAGGAGGCTTGGCTCCCAAGACTGGAGATAGACATCAGTGCTTCTTCACTTACTTGGCTGCCCCTTGGATGCATTGATGTCGCTGCTTTTACACTGAGTTTTCTGAAGAAGGATTCGAGGTAGGGAGTCATAAATGAGGGGGACACCCTCCTATAAATCCTCTCCCTTGTTTTCCTCAAATATTGGTTGCCAAATGCTCATTAATCCTTTGACTTTGTCCCAAAATCGACCAAAAATCTGCATAAAGCACACATTAGACTTGATGGCATAATGACTAACCCAATTCACTCTATTAACATAAATATAATAAAAAACATGTAATAAACTAATGAGAATAGTGGATTAAGCTGAGTTAAGAGGCAAAATGAGCCCCTATAATTACCCATTTTTAGGGCTCATCATCACCCCCTATTGAATGGGTTGCTCATCCTCTACGCAACTAGTCTATCTCCTCATCTTTGATGGCCTTGATGGCCTCCCTAACATTCCATGCTTCCGATGTGATGTCCTCTTCCTTATCATGGAATCCAACCTTTCTGTCCACCTCTTCCCACTGTTTTCTTTCTTCTTCCCCCTTTGTTCCCTCTAGCAATCCTAGCAACAGTGGGGGACTCAACTTGAGGCCAATCCAATTGGCCTTCAAATGATCCAGGTGGATGTTGGTGGCCACCCACCTATCCCATTTGGACCCCCACAACTGTCTCTTTCAGTTTTTCACTTTCCTTAATTATAGCGCAGTTTACTATTTTTAGCAGTTTTTCTGGTCCTAAACTTCCGGAGCCGTTTTGAGGCCCTAAACGACGTTTTTTGGGAAATCCAACGCCAGCGATTTTTTTGATAAAAATCGTCTTTTCCGTCGTAGTCCTCGGAGAGATCTTTCCAACGGGCTATCATGCACGTCAAACGGAGATAATACGACCAATTCGCGACCCTGGGAAGTTGGCTATCCAACTCACCCCAAAACGGGGCCCACAATTTGGCGTTTCATCTTCTAGGGTTAGGTTTTGGAATGTGAAGGGTTTTCCATTGTTTCTCAATAATAAATAGGCCTTCGAGCCTCATTGTAAACACAGTTCGGAACAGTTCAGAGGCATGTAGCCGACACATCTCTTCTCAGAGATAAGCTACCATCGCCCTAGCTGGGTTATTTCTATTTCTATTTGTAAGCATATTTCAGTATTTTACAGTAATGAAATGAAGTACTATTTCCGCTGCATATCTGTCTTTATGGTTATCGCATCTCTGTGTTTATGATTATCTCTGTAATTTATTGCGTTCCTATCTAAATCCGGATCATCAAACTTTGCATAGAGTGCTTATAAAGAAGCACTCTCCTTAATGCTTCTCTCATCCTGTTTGGGGAGTGATACTCCCTGATCTGTAGGTTGTGTGGCAGTGTGTTCCACCTTCTCATGCAGGCATGAATGTAGTCATCACCAAGTAATCTTTCCATGTCCTAAAAATGTGCAATTGCCTGGGCCTGCTCATTGATATACTTAGGGGCACTTTGAGGATGATCTGCAAGCTGCTGGTGGACACTGATGAGAGCCATGGGGTCTGCTGGCTCAACTTGGATCATTAAGGGTTCATCTTTCTCTTTTGCCATCAACTTTTTGATTTCTGCCGACCTTTTCTCCTCATGATTCATCCATGATGCCATGGCCATTAGTTGCAGGTCCTCCAACCTAACATTGCGGTCCAATAGGTTCATATCAGTAAGGGCCATGTTATGTAAATAAAACTCTACCAACTTCGCCTTGTCCTCTGCTGAACTGTGATCACATAATTGCATGAACCGTTTATAATCCTGGAAAGGTATGGTGTCTCTTTGAGGTATAGTCCATATGACTTGGCTGGTTGTCTGCACTGTAGAGGCTCCATAGCCCAGCTGGCCATGCATGCTAACTGGGCTTCCCTTTCTTGCAGCTGTGCTCTCAATATTTCAGTCTCTTCCTGGGTTCCCTTTTCTTGCAGCTATTTTCTTAACATTTCATTCTCTGCTTCTAAGTGAGATTTTTGATGGCTTTTGTATGTCTTACATTGCTCAATTCCTTGCCCATTTCTCTCAACTTGTTTTCCATGTGCCCAATGTCTTCCACCGCTTTGGATTTTGTGATCTGCATCCATCTATGGCTCCTTATCCTCTCTTTTTCTAACTCAGAAAAGAGTGGGATTGCGAATTTCTGAGGGATGATTTTTCCCCCTTCAAGGAGATTGTAATAAGAGCCCAAACTAGGCTGGGGATCATCTTCTGGAATCTTTGCTACCTCATCCTTCTTCTGGGTTTGCTCTTTTGCCTTTTTCTCAAGTTTCTCAGTCTCCTGCAGCTTCGTCAATGTCTCCTGTAAAGTAGTCTCTGCCTCCTGTAGGATTTTTTTTTAGTCCTGCAGTTTTACTCTTTCCTTCCAAGTGGAAGATTTAAGACTTCCTCTCTCATAAGTAATGGGGGTTTTGGAGGGAGATTCTTTCTTCCTGACAGTAGGAGAATCTTCAATGATGATAGGCTCTTTTGAGGGTGGCTATGGCTTCCCTATTTTTATCCTTGTGCTTTTTCGAGCCCTAAAATACATTGATGGTGTCCTTTTCCTCTGCTGTTTGGGTTTGGCTGGGGTGCTAAGGGTAGCAAGAATAGCTGTTGCTTCTTTTTCTAGTGTCTCAGGAGACACCTCTGTCTTCCCTTTTTCCTTTTATTTTGTCTTTTCTGCCTCTGCTATCTTTGTTTCCTCTAGCTCTGTTTTGGTTTCCTTCTCATCTTGTTTAGTTTCTACCTGCTTTGCTTTAGTCTTTTTCTTCTCTGGTTTAGTCTTTTTCTTTTCTTTTTTAGGTTCCTACTTCTCTGTTTCGGCCTTTTTCTCCTTTGTTTCAGGTTTTTCCTTCTTTGTTTTGGCCTTTTTCTTCCCTATTGCAGGTTCTTCCTTCTTTGTTTTGGTACTCTTATTTCCTGTTCTAGGTTCTTCCTTCTCTGTTTGGGTTTCTTCTTCATCTATTTAGGTTTCCTCCTCATATTCCCCTTTTGGTTCTTCCCCCTCACTTTCACAAGGACTGAGGTCATATGTGAGGGATTTTATATCATCTTCTCCAGTCATATGTCTGAAAATCTCCTAGACTATGGGTATTGTGAAGGTGTGGAGGGCCTCTTCCACTAGCAGTTTAATTATCCCATGGTGAGCCAATTGGTTTGGAACTCCTGCCTTCAATTTAGTGCTGGAATCTATTAGGGACTGGAGGAGAAAATAGGGGATACTGAGTTTTTGGGGCGCAGGAAGATCCATGCCATATATTAACTCATGCAAAAGTCTGAAATGGTACCCATAAACTATGTTGTATCTTCCTTCATAGGAGATGTATTTGATAATCTGATAACTGACCTCATCCCAAGGGTAAGGTATGCTTGTTATCCTGATGCCATTTTTGTTCTCTACAGGATGCTCATTTGGCTGAAAGAAGTTTTTCTTGGCCACTTGACCTAGTGGTTTTTCCTCCTTGCTCCAGGGTAGTCCAAGTGGGAGACTGGTAATCCTAATAATGAACTCTGGGGTGATTTCCATGGTGAGCCCTTGAAACCAACAATGGCATGGGTTTTTGAATAAGGTACCAAGGACAGGGCAAACTCTTGAGTCACTTCTTCATCATATCCCTGAAGTTTTTCAAAGAATGGCATCCAATTGGCTCTGGTAAAGAAGGCTACTACCTCGGGGTGTTCATGTAACTTGGCTGAGTTTAGAGGTTCCTTCCACATAAATCCCCCTGGCATTATGTTTATAGACTTTTGGAATACCTCAGGTGGAGAAGGAGACAACAATTCTCAAAAACCAGGAAACAGAGGAAAAACTGTGTTTTTCTCCAAGAAACAGGTAGATTTTTTAATGCAATTTTCCTTTCTTTTAGGCTCAATTCTCCCCAAAATTGCATCACTCCCCTTGTATTTGAGTATCACAGTGGAGAAGGAGTCAATATTTCAAAAACAAAGAACAGGGAAAAAAAAACTGTGCTTTTTTCTAAAAAAAACACAGGCAGACTTTTGAATACAATTCCTCTTCCTTTTCGGGCTCAATTTTTTCTTAAAATCACATCACCCCTCGTATATATGAAAATGCAGAGTGGGTTTGCATCGAGCCTACCTCTTTGAGCCCAAATTTGGATGAAAATCCTGTTTTTTTCTTCTGCAAGACTGCTCACTGGTCCTCCTATAGAAAGGGCTCCTGTAGGACCTGTTACTACTCCTGTAGAACCTGATAATGTTCCTATAGAACTCGATAATATTCCTGTAGAACCTGATAAGCGGAGACATGACCATGGTATTGACTCGTAATATTATAACAAAGAATTTCCATGACAAAGTAGGAGTAAATCTCCATGGTTAAAAATTTCGTTCCATCTCCAACCCATTATGGAAGACATATTGTAATATTTCGTTCTGTCCTCATTAAGTTTGTTCTCTCTTGTCCTATTAAACATTTTAATTTGGTGAAATTACATAAAAGTAGAAATAAAATAAAATAAAATAAATAATTAAAATAGAAATGAGGTAAAATAGTCATTGTATTGTTCGCAGTTTTTGGCTATAGGTTTTGACAACCCATTGTATATATATATATATATATATATACACCAAGCATTGAGAGGGATCAAATCTCAAAGTTGTTAAAATATAAAAAATCATAAAAACTAACTAAACAATAACTTTATTTTAAACCATCTTTGATCCATCTTAACTCTGGATCTATCAAGAGCCGTGAGGGATTAAATCCCTTGAGGTGCAAATCTATTTTTAAAGTGAAATGGATCAAAATTGGTTTAAAAAAGTTAATGTTTAGTTAGATTTTATGATTTTTTATATTATAACAACTTGAAATGTATCATGTAGTAAGTGTTTTCATGTTGAGTATAAATTGATTTCTATGGACATTTACAAGCTGTTTAATTTATATCATTGACCTAATAAATAAATCAATATAATAAAATATAAAATAAATAATAAAGAATTAAAACTTAATAAAAATAAAATAATTAAAATTATAAGTAAAAAATTGCATAGTCTAACTAATGAACGAAATGACTCTTTTTTCACGACAATTTTTTTTTGATTAATTTTAACCAAAATCCGACAAAGGTTTTTAAAAACTTGAGTTTAAGTTGTTTAATCTGCAGAATTGAAGTGCCATAAGGTTTTTCCAAGAGGATGAATCCATTTATGCATTCAAAAATGTATTAACAACGAAAGATTACAATCTTGCTTGAAATTGTATTCCGAGATTCCAATTCCAAGAGAATGAATCCATTTATGCATTCAAAAATGTACTTTAAACAACAAAAAATCACAAACTTGCTTGAAATTTTATCCCTAGATTCTGATGAAGAACACTATTTCGTCTATAAATTAAACTACCTTGTAAAAAATAAACACCAAAAAAATAAGTTGTTGAATTTATTTTCATTTATACATATATAATATTTTATTATTATTTTCTTCACGTGGAGGTGGCTTATGTGGTTCATGGCAGAAATAAAATAAAATATGTCTGTGCTCTTTTGAAGAGAGAAATTACCATGTTAGAGGGTGTGGAGGAAAAATAATGGTAGGCCGAGCCATACCTCTGAAGACAACTGCTGAAACATTCCACCAACCGCACACCAAGCATGTGCTGAGCCATGTCTACCTCATGATTGAAAAAAGGAATTAGAGATAGGACTTGACTTGGGAGCCACAATCATTCTCTTCAGGTAGTTGTCAATGGAGCCATGGCCGTGCTTGAAACCCTAATGGAGCCATGGCCGTGCTTGAAACCCTAACATGCACTTTGCTGTAGAGAGGAAAATATGGGTGCGGTAAAAGAATCAATGAGAAGTAAAAAATTTTAATTTGGAAATGCGATGGGAAGGCAGATGGTCCTCCTCTGAGGGAGGGGTATCCTTGTGTAGATTGGAGGATATCCTTGTGTAGATCGGAGGTTTGTGAGAATATCTTGGAATCTGAGGGTTAGGATAGATGTCAAATAAACAATTGACTCTTTTTTGGACTATAAAACTCTCCAATATTCGTGTATATGTTTTTCTTTTTAGGGAGGGGTATTTTTGTATAGATTAGAAGTTTTAAAGAATATTTTGGAATATGAGGGTCAGAACACATATAAACATATAAAACACATATACAGAGACTTTTTTCTATATCCCAAAACCGGGACTACCAGCTTGATTTTTCATTATATTCCTTTCAATGTTATAATACATATTTATACATGCAGAAGCATCCAATACCATGGACCGAAAACCATCGTGTCCAATACCAACGAACTAGCCTAATACCTTCATGGAATTGACAAGTGAGTTTTATTAGTAGACTGCCCAATGCCTCAAAAATCAGAGTTTCTTTTCCACCAATTACACATACATTATTCCATGCACAGTGCATGCCATCTTTTTGCATCCCACAAGCCCCCTAGGCAATCTTCTTATTTGCAAAGGAGCGAGGAAAATTTGTCTACATTTAATCAGGCTCAGGCTGAAGAAAGATTGTTGTGGAAATTTTGGTGATTTATTGAAAACAATTGAGTTTGCAAGATATGCCACCAAAGTGTATCAATGGCTTTATATGCATTCAGGTCTCCTTTGAAGCGAATCCGAGATATATATGTTTTTTTTTCAAATATTTCGAATCTCGCTGGTTGAATATGCTTCCTTTTTATAATTATGTTTTGATAAAATGTTTTCTATCTATTTTTGATGAATGCAACAGTTATGCAAGATCCATCCTAGATAAAACCAGTGATGATGATAAATTTTTCGTCTATGGATTGAGTTATGCTGAACTGTTGAACTGTTGTAATTGTTTCCAGTAACCACTGGTTTATCTATTTTTTGCATAGTTACCAAGTTCGTCCGTATCGACGAAAAAAATACGTTAATTCGCTAGTTCGGTTCGGTACGGCGATTAATTCGAAGAATTCTAATTCGGTACGGTGCTACATTTTTGTCAAAGGTCACTGCTCCAGTTCGCTTTCTCTTGCTTCCTCCCTTAACGTGTTCTGCACCCTAACACGAATACGGAATAATGTGCTTCGTTACTCTCCTGCTTCCTCCTTTAACGTGTTCATACGCAATGGGCTTCGTTACACCAAACAATGTCCTGTGTTTCGCTACACCGAACAATGATCTGCAGTTTGATATATAAAAATTTACATGGTTGAGTAAATACATAACAATTTTTCAAACTAAAGATTTTCAAACATTGTTTAAATATATTTTATAAATTTAGAAGATGGTGGGGTAAGCATATAAATTTAAAAGTATTAACAAGTTTGGAAATTGGAACTAGACAATTTTGGTGAAAATTTGAAATAATGTAGAAAGGCAAAATTAATGCTAAGATCAATTACTTTTTATAAATTGTCTTAGAAGAATTAGTCAATTGGTATTTTCTGTATTCAAGCCTCTGTAATCACATAATGAATTAAGCAAGTTGGTATTTCTTAGTAGAAAAAATTGACAATTTTTATAGAAAAAAATAAAATCAGTGATTTCTATATTACCAAATTGATAATTCTTATTGGAAAAAAATAAAAATAAAAAATATAATTTTTATAGAAAAAAATAAAAAAATAGTAATTTCTAAATTAGAAAATTTCATGAAATGTCAAATTGCAATTAAGAAAAAAGATAATTCTTACCTTACAAGAAATTATAAAATAACAAATTGATTGCAAATCAATAACTCTTATATAAAACATAAAAAACAGTAACTTCTATTTTGGAAAAAAATCAACTTATACAACTTCTGTATTTTCATTAAAATTTTGAATATAATGATTATTTATTTAAATTTATAAATATATATATATATATATATATAGAGTTTGTAAAATGTATAGTGTCGAATTTTTTCCGTATTGAATTTTATAGAGTCGAATTTTTTCCGTATCGTATCATATCGAATTCGAATTCAAATCCGAATTCGAATTTGGTAACTATGATTTTTTGCACTATTTCAACATATGGATCAACGCAACGGTTCTTTTGAGCCGAACAACAACGTATGAAAATAGTTAATGTAATTTTTGAGGAAAAAATCATCCATTTTTATTTTATTTTGTTTATGTTAGAGTAATCTAACTATTTTTAGCTATTTACTTGACAAGCTAAAGCCATGATGAAGTTTTTTTTTGTTTGTCCTTTTTTCCTGAGAGGGAAAAAACAACTATTTTTCATTAAAAAAGGGTTGCAAGTGCATAGTACTTTACAATATTGTTCATCTTCATCTTTTGAAATATACCCCATTATCTAATAACCTCCTATCCTTGTACACTTCTGCTTGGAATATATAATATAACTTTCTGCCAAGACTATATAAGCTTTTTTAATTGATTTTGTCCAAAAAAATGATAACACAAACAGACAACACTCCTCACACAAAAATACATAATCAACCACACAAAAATGCATGATCAACCACTGTCTTTAACTCTGGCATGCCAACAAAAAAACATAAATATAAAGCTTTTAGTACCTATGTGCCATCACTTCCATACATGATATTGATGCTCCCTGCATTTGTCAATGAACTATGGTCATAAATATAAAGCTTTTAGTACCTATGTGCCATCACTTCCATTACATGATGTGATGCTCCCTGCATTTGTCAATGAACTATGGTCAAAAGAAACAAATTGGATAACACCTGCTACATTTAACACTCCTCTCTTTGACATAGTTTTTGCTACCTAATTCTTTTCCTGTAGATGTGCATAAATGTTATTTGTTGAAAGGACATCTCCAGGGTACGAATACGCCTCGTCCAGTTGGAAACCATAAACACTCTCTTTGACATAGTTTTTGTTACCTAGTTCTTTTCCTGTAGATGTGCATAAATGTTATTTGTTGAAAGGACATCTCCAGGGTACGAATACGCCTCGTCCAGTTGGAAACCATAAACGGTTGAAAATTAGTAGAACTTTTAACCCAGTTTATGATTCCTTTTGAATCCCCATCCATAGTTCCTTTTGAATCCCCAAACACATGAAGAACCTCAATGCGCACGCACTTAACAAATATCATAAAGCTCCAAAGAGCAATTAATTTTGAATCCCCAAACACATGAAGAACCTCAATGCCCACCCACTTAACAAATATCATAAAGCTCCCTAGAGCAATTAATTCAACTATGATGTTGGCACCATTTCCACCCTCCCACAAAAAAACCATTTCCACACTCCCACAAAAAAATAGAATTTGTAGGGCCCTTGAACAATGAATGGCCCACATCCACACTGCCTTTGTATGCACGCCCTATCAAAAAAACCCAACAGGATACTCCATATGTCTCTCAGTTAGATCAATCTCTTTAAATGTTCTTTTTAGGACCAATCTCTCAATAATATGCAACCATCTTAACCACAATCCTCATGACATCTGCCTCTTTCCATTCAAAAATCTTATGATTCCACCAACACCATATGCCCCAGAAAATGTAAAAAAGGCAATGCAACATGCTCCTTATTGGAATCAAACCAGAAAAAGAGACAATCCTCTATTGAATCCTTCATCCAAATGTTGACAATGTTTAATAATTGCATCACCCCCTCCCATACTGCAGATGCAAATGAACACACAGAAAAAGATAACGTGCCACATCCTCCAAATTTTGCATACACATAACCCAGATACAAAGGCCAATGAAACCCTTGTCCCACATGAGAATTTTGTTGCGCAGAGCCAACCAACAAAAGCATTTGAGCGTTTGAGGGATCTCCCAATACCATGTTTTCTGAAACCAAGACAAATGATTTGAAACCAAGTCTATAAAAAACTTATGATATATATCACTTACCACAATTTGCTCCTTGCTAATTTGACTCTCCGAACACAATTTATCTCCCGGCTCTGATAAAAAAAAATGGCCACTTCACATAATCTGTATTGCCACTAATAATCAGTGAAACCAATGTCCTCCGTTTTGAGCCAGGGGTGAAAGATTGTAAAGAAATTGTGCACAAAAGAGATTTGGCTTAAGGAAATAGATAACGTTCCGATGCAGTATCACAAAAGGGGAGTCGATAAGGAATGAATACCAGCATTACGTTTTATGAAACAGTTATATTATTAAAAATATACTAAAATTTTGAAAAAGCACCAAGTTATAATTCTTTTAAGACACTACTTATGATCCACATGCGTGATTAATTCATGCACAAACCTGTTTGGTTGGTCCAATTGGTTTACTTTGAATTTTTAAGTTTATATTTAATTGGTATATTATTTTAATTTGGATTTATATTTATTTATTTATTTTTAAAGGTGAAAAAGTCTATCAAATTTAGTTGTCAAATCAATAGTGAGGACAGCTATTTCTGGCTGTTATCCGCTAATGTCGGTTGACACTTGGAATAACCCGCTGGTGGTCCCTAAGGGAGCAGCCTTTCACTCCTGCCAAATGCCTTTGGGTCTTGAGCCGTTAACCTGTTTCCTTATGTTCGAGGAAACGAACTCTTAGCCAAGCAAAAGCAATTTTAAAGCATACTCCAGACCCATATATTTAATTTATATGGTATTTAAATTTATGTTTATTATAAATATGTTATTTAGATATTATTTAATTACAAATATGATTATTCTAAAATTGATAATTTCATTTTATCATTTTTATAAATAGTTATTAATAAATCATTTAAATTTATTTCACTTATAAATAATAAAAATTTAACCCATGTATAATTGAATAATAAATTTATAGATATTTTCAAATAATTAATATATATTTAAACATTTTTATATTTAAAATTGTTTCGCAGGGAACTACCCTCCATGCAACACTTGTTTTCACTTGTTGATATTTGTTTTTTTATATATATAATTAATTGGTATTGAAATATTTTATCTATAATTCACATATTAAAATTTTAATATACTCATAAATAGAAAATATATATCTATGGGATAATCTCTTTATATTATTAATATTTTTTAATATGTTATATATCAAATATATATCTACAGGGTAATCTCTCTCTTTTTTTTTCTCTCTAGCTCTATATTATTAATATTTTTTAATATGTTATATATCAGATTCAGATTAGATATTGAAAGAATTACAAATGTCTCTCATACCTTGAATTAGAAATCACCTATTAATAGAATAAAAATTCTCTCTATGTATATGTTTGATGTTAAAATCTTTTACTCAACATGCATATTGAATATTTAATGTATAAGCCACATTAAACTTTTCTTCATTATTAATATTTTCTAAATATTATATATAAACTGCATATTAAAAATGAAATAAATTACACATCCTTGGTAATGGGAATTAAAAATATAAGATTTTTTAAAATTTAAATTACTTTATTTTTCTTTAAAATGAACATTATAATATTTTACTTTTTTAACTATTATATAGAGTGAACATAAAATAAATTAAGCATGATGTAATATCAATACTATTATTTTATATCAACTCCATATTATGTAGTGAATCTATCTATATATATATATATATATATATATATATGGGCTTTACAACTTAAAATTGGGGAGATGTTGTCACCTAACATAACATTTAAAAATAATAAAATAATACTTACATTAACAAATTAAAATTATATAACATCATATGTATATTCACATTTTATTTTTTTATACTTTTAATTATAAAATATGTACTTTATTTATAATTTGTTAATGTAAGTATTATTTTATTGTACTAAAAATATAAATATTAATGGTAATAAAATAGTATTAATAATAAAATATTATGCAATTAACATAATTAGCAGAACCACACTAATAAATATGGGTGATATACAAATAGACGTATATCAATCACATGCACAACCACATTAATAAATGTGGTTTATATAGGCCTAATGGTATGGATAATAAAAATAAAAATAATAATAATAATATAAAATATTATTATTATATTACCATTATGATATATATTATAATAATAATGATTATATTATAATAATATGATAATATTATTGATATTATTAATAATATATAATAAATTTAAGAGATTATTGATATCATAAACTCAAGGGATTAATAAACTCTAAACCCAAGGGAAAATATTATAAACTCACATTTATTACAATATGCACGACCACATTTAAATTATAAACATAATAATATTAATCATAATTTATATTGGGTTTAAACCCAATATAATAAACCACGTTTAAATTATACACATAATAATATTAATCATCATAATAATATAAATCATAATATTAATAATTTATTAAGGTTTATAATACTAATATTGTAAACTCACATTACCACGTGCATGCCCCCACTGTGGTAGTTAATGTGATTAATGTGGTTGTGCACAACCATATTTCTTAATGTGGTTAATATTATTATTATTAATATCCAATTTTAAGGTCACTACCAAGCCAAACACCAAATTGGTGTATGAGACCCCCTTGTTTGTGGGACAAGGGACCCGCCTCCACGCAACGATCTGAATGCTAATTTTATGAAGGCATACATACTCTACCCCCATCCAGTATACATCCTATATCAATCATATGCATAACGACTTTAATAATACAATTGAAATATCCTGATAGGTGTCAATGGTATGGATTTAATATTAATATTAATACTGATACTAATAATATATAATTATAATAATATTATTATAATAACAATCATTATATTATAAAACATTATTATTATATCATAATTATGATAAGAATTATAATGATAATTTATAATAATCACCTTAAAGGAATGGGATGTCTATATTAGAAATCTCTATGACTCCCCGGACACCATGGACTACATCAAAATCACTCCTATAGAGGGAGATACCTTTTCTTTAGAGGACGTAGAATCTGGGATTAAGAAGCTTCTTAACATGAAAGCTAGGGTTATTGAAGGGTACCAAGTTGAAATTCTCAAAATTGGAAGGTCCATCCTCACCCCGCACATGCACAATCTCCTCAACTTGGCAGTTAAACAAGGCTTCCCTAAGTTGTAGACGCAAAGCCTTATTGTGCCTATATATAAAAGTGGGGATAAAAATGTTCCCTCTAACTATAGGACTATCAGGATTAGACAAATTTTAGCCAAGCTGTGTGAGCTCATTCTGGAAAAGAAGATTAACACTTGGCTTGAAACCCATGGGAAAATAACCACTGGGAAAGCTGGTTTTAGAAGGCATCACTCTATGATTGACCACCTTGTCACTCGTAGGACCATTGTCGAGGATTGTCGTAACAATAAGATTGATCTCTTATACTATTTTGTTGACTTTAGAAAAGATTTCGACATATTTCCTCATGATAAGCTATGGCAAAGGCTCAATGAGATAATGGTTCCTCCCGAGTTAAGGGTCACTGCTATTAGATTATACAAGAATGCTATTTCCAAGCTTAAGACCACCGAGTGTTGGTCTACTGATATTAAATGCAACATCGGTGTTAAGGAAGGGTGTCCCCTATCCCCTACCCTTTTTGGTGTTTACATTAACCAGCTTGAGGAATTCTTAGTAGCTGTTGGTTGTGAGGGACCCAAGCTTGCTGGTATAGTCATTACTCTTCTCCTTTATCATGATGATATCGTTCTTCTTTCTAGGAGTCCCGACAATCTCAATAAGCAGCGTAAAACCCTCCACGAATACTATTCTGAGATGGGTATGATTGTTAATACTGAGAAGACTAAAGTTATGATTATTAAATCCAAAAACATTACCTATGATAATTTCATTTAAGATAACAATTACTTAGAAAATGTTTCGTCTTACAAATATTTAGGTATTGACATCTACCATCGCCTCAACTAGAA
The DNA here is from genome assembly GCA_031772625.1 of Pinus tabuliformis. Classification (NCBI taxonomy): domain Eukaryota; kingdom Viridiplantae; phylum Streptophyta; class Pinopsida; order Pinales; family Pinaceae; genus Pinus; species Pinus tabuliformis. Next base: position 1,406,513,155 of record CM062816.1, on the reverse strand, counting down.
CTATAACATTGAAAAAAGCAGTACAAGAGGTTGGAAAGCTTACTATGAGCTTGAAAAAAAGTGTAAGACGATTGATCTTTGGGTTTGGAGTAAAAAAAATTTCCTCTTCAAGACTCTTGTCACCCTTTTTATTTTATATGGGTGTGAGGTGTGGGGTTGTATTCTATCTAGAGATTGGTGGAGAAATATTGAAATGATCCAAAAGAAAATCATTACCTACAACCTCAATATTAAAGGTAATACTCCCTACCCTATTATCTTAATCGAGGCTATCCTTCCCCCATTGAACGCACAACTATTTTTAGGTATCTGATGTATAAAAAGAAGTTGTGCAACATGGGAGCCGAGAGACTCCCAAAAATTGCTTATAACTCTAGTCAAAACCACCTCTGTCTTAAGTAAGGGTGGCATAAGGATGCCAAGTCATGGCCTCGATCACTGGGAGATAATATTGGGAAATAAAGATAATATTAAAAATGCCATTACTTCCAAATTTAAGGATAAGTTGTGGAGTGATAAGGAGTTAGAGGGAAAAGAAAGTTAAGATATTATAAGGAGGTTATCAACCCTACGCTTGCTAACTAGAATTACCTTTCCATCTTAACCAGTGCTAAGAAAAGACTGAATATTGCAAGGATTATAACTAATTCTCATAGTCTTCGGAGTGAAACTGGATGTTGGTCTATTCCCAAGCTACCTTGGGACAAGATAATATGCCTCCTTTGTGATACTAAGAGAGTCGAAGATGAAAATAACTTTATCTTAGATTGTGGAACCCTTGCTCACATCTGCTCTAATTTCCAAAACATTCTCCCCACTACCAACCTCATCGACTTGTTCAGTCAACAAAACTACAATGCCCTCGAAACACTTATTCACTCCTTTTTTATCACAAAAATAAGATTTTAAATAATTCCATTTAACCACTTCTTTCTTAAGGTCTGATAGACCATATTGGTCTTAGTGGATGTTACTAATAATCATCATCATCAATAATATTATGGATATTATCAATAATAAAATAAACACGAGATTATTGATGTTATAGTCGCAAGGGATTAACAAACCCAAGAGATTACTAATATTATAAACCTAAGGGAATAATAAACCCAAATGATTAATATTATAAACCTAAGGGAATAATATTAAACCCAAGAGATTAATAAACCCTAGGGATTACTAATATTATAAACCCAAGGGATTAATAAATCCAAAGGATTAATATTATAAACCCAAGAGATTAATAAATCCAAAGGATTAATATTATAAACCCAAGGGAATAATATTAAACCCAAGAGATTAATATTGTAAAACCAAGAGATTAATAAATCCAAAGGATTAATATTATAAGCCCAAAGACTTAATAAACCCAAGGGATTATTATTATTATAAACACAAGGGACTAACAAACCCAAGGGATTATTAATATTTTAAGCCCAAGGGATTAATGTTATAAACCCAAGGGATTAATGTTATAAACCCAAGGGATTAATATTATAAACCCTTGGAATTATTAATATTATAAACCCAGGAGATTATTAATATTATAAACCCAAGGGATTAATATTATAAACTCAAGGGATTATAAACCTAAGGAATTATTGATATCATAAACCTAAGGGATTGGTATTATAAGCCAAAGGGAATAATATTAAACCATAGGATTAATATTATAATGTCATTATAAGAAATTTGATTTTAAAATGACTTATCCTATGGTCATTTCAAAAACAAATTAAGAAGTGAGCATATAAAAAATGACAAAGACTAATGCAAAACTATATATGAAATATATGAAAGCAGAGAGGATGAAAGGACATATGTATAATTGCATATATAAACAAAGGTGGGCATGCAACGAAATGAGTGAAGTCATAACCAAAGAATGAAGACGTATATATCATTGCATATATATAAAAAATGGGCATGCAACGAAATGAATGCAGTCAAAGTAGAGACACATGGGCAGCCACGGGTGCAGGTCGACATATGAGTTGGAATGGTAAAACAAAACGCATTCAAACAAACTCTATGTAATGCTATTTCCTTCATTCACCATTCCAATGCCAACCAAGCTCTGTGTTAAGTCTTTCTTCCACCATCACAACTAGATTTAAGCTCAGAAAGAAGAGGAGAATGATGTGCACTTATATGCATGCGTATATCACCCTCGTAGAAGGAGAAAATAAGCAAGAAAAACATAAATATTCGAGACATGGTTGCGTAAACAAGAACCTGAATTGTGGAAGCCCTGGTCACAGAATTAAAATGGAGAGATACTCAGCCATAAAAAAGTCGTAAAAAAAACCCGTGAGGAAATATCTATGAGAAAATTTCATAGGAAGCAGTGTAAGGCTCTATGCTACGTAAAGAAGAAAAGAAGTAGTGATCAATGTGGGAAGTTGAAGAAATATTTAAAAGTGGAGGATTTTGTGCTAAGCTCCAGCAAAACCCATAAATTATGCATCAAATCCCTTGAATTGCACAGTAAACTCCAGTCAAGGAAAGCATCGATCCCCAACAATCTAAAAAAAATGATTTTGAAAAACAAACCCTGGGATTTGTTGAAATAAGACTCTAGTTCCAGATTTATTTTGCTTAAAATCCTTTGCCACTTGTAAGAATCAACAACTTCGCGAAATGCCAGGGAAGTAGTTTTAATGGAACTATATGACTAACAAGAAGAGGCATAATTAACACAGAGTTTTTCAAGAGTCCTCTTCTAGTTCAGGTATGAATTCTTGATTTCCTCGTCCACAATTTAACAAATGTGTTGCACAGTGAAAGTTAAAGCAAGCATAATTTCCCTTTCTTTCTCGTACTTTGCATAAATGAAATTTGCAAAACAAAGAGAATTAAAAACCGAATTGCAGAATAGAGAAGATATTTACAGTGAAGGTTTTTCTTGTGTGTTTTGGGTCTTTACACAACCAACATTTTTCTCTTCTTCATTCAGATTTATGGGCAAAAAACCTTGTGTTTGTATTATTTACAACAGAAGACTCAAAATTGAAGGCAAAGAGAGTAGTTTCATTTCTTTTCAAAGCAAAGGAGATTTATGCAATATGTGTGAGGGGCAGCATTGAAAAAGGAAAGATATTGATAACACTCCGGGGAATACAAATGTCGACATGCAAGCAGATTATGAAGTGATTTCTAGTTGCAAAAACAACCATGCTAACTGCAATAAATTTAAAATGGATGAATTATTTTGTATCATCAACATACTTGTTTAGTTGTTCAAAAATGACAGCCATAATGGCATCCATCAATCACAATGGAGTTGTGATGAAGCCAAATGAGACTCTGAGGTTTATTCTTACTGCAATTTTTGGAATTGTGTTTGGATTTTTTTTTATTGGTGCTTCCTTGCCAAGTATTGGCCTTTCAAAGATCAACATTTCATCTTTTCTATCCACAATTAAATGCAGAGTTATCAGTTCCATACAATAGAAAGAAATTCCACCCAGCATCTCTCACAACAAAGGAATATGGTTTGAACAAAATGGAACTTTTCAGAGCATGTTTTGATAGAGAAATTTTGTTGATGAAGAAAAGTCCGTTCGTCTATATCTTCAAAACTGTTCAGATATTTATCATTGCTGGCATTTCCGTGAGTGTTTTCTTCCTTACCAATATGCATCACAAAAATTTGTCTAATGGAAGCAAGCCTCAGAATTACAAGAGCAATGGTGTGCATGGGGTTAGTTTTGAACAGAATGTAGACTTTGAACTTTTAGAACGGGGTGAGCTAAAAAGTAGAAAAATGGAAGCAAAATAATCTGCAATATTCATTTCCAGAAATCAAATTCGATTTTTGAGGGACAGAGAGGAGTGTTTCATTCATAATCAAATTCGAAAATTTTAAGAAGACAATATTTTTCATTGCTTTTTCTGAGAAAACTAAATTGAAATTTGAAAAATTAAAACATGGGTTTTCCTTAGAATGAACCCAATTAGGCTCCACGTGGACAATTTTCTCAAATTCGTTGCTATTTGGGATATTTTCTTGGTTCTTTCGACCCCTATTTTGTAGATTGCGTGGGTAAAACAGTGGCTAAATTGAAAGTGAATGCCTAGTCATAAAAAGGATTGGTACAAGTTATTTTGTAGTGGAATTATACAAGAATAAATCTCCCTATACAACTGAAAGAAGCTTTAATTTTTTTCAATTAGTGTTTTCTTTTTCACTGTGCGACATTGCAAGATTGGCTTCTTTCAGTGAAATGTGAGGGGAAATGAATATTGGCTCCTTTAAGTAAAGTTGTTGATATTGCTAATTTGAAAGAGACATGAATATTGTGTTAGAATGTACTACAAAATTCAAGTTGTATTTGTTGTCTTTTCTGAAGCTGCTAATCCAGAATGATTTATTGGTGTTTTATCATCAGAGGAAGAATAGTGTAAAGTTTTTGTATTTGTCTGTTGGTGGTGAAACCTCATCACACATTAGAGACATATTTGTTCCCATCACTCCAGAATACATAGCCCAAGCCACAAGTTTGCCACTAGTAGGTGAAGAATACTACAAAGGACAACACTTCAAAGAGAAAGGATGTGTTGGGTCCCTATAATACTACTGATTACCCCATTACTATTGTAGTTGTATCCCTTATTAATATTTTTGTGCCCCTATTGTACCCATATTGTTATTACTGTGCCCCATATAATCCCTTTATTGTTATTTTTGTGGCTTTCTATTATTATTGTTAGGTTGGCTAGGTTATATTGTGACTCCTTAGACTCCTATATATAGAAAGGAGGTTTTTTCATTTGAATCATCGAAGAATTGTTCATCTATGTAATGTAAAGGAGGTTGCCCCCTCGAAGAGGCTGAGTTCTAAGGTGTTGATCTATCTTTTCTATCTTTTTATTAAGCTGGTTTCATAACATTTGGTATCAGAGCTTTGGATTCTAGGGTTTCGCTACTCCAAATAGGTCATTGTGGCATTTTCGCTATAAATTTTTTTCTATGATGTTTCAGAAGCTAAAAAAAAACCATTTGCAAAGAGATCGCGCTGCAGCTCGGGTCCGAATTTTAGAGCTTTTTGTGCTATATTTGCAGAGATATGATCTAAGGAAGTTGGTCTTTTTGCAGACTCCTGAATCACATTCCAAACAGGTGACCTGGGGAAATCATCATAACTTTCTCTTTGAGCATCAGATTGAAATTTCGTTAGAAGGTACAAAAAGAGGATGGACTATAGTTTCTTGTATATATTGTTCAGAGCCAAAGGTCAAAACAATGACTCGTGGCATGTTGTACAAGTTCGCTCTACTGAACTAGTCTATAATCAGTTCGTTGTGGGAGATTTCACATAACACTTCCTTGGAGAATCCAATTTGGATAAGACTGGTGGCATTGGAAAGAGGACACAGAGGGCTACTGCACGTCACAATTTCATAACTGGATGATCCAAAAGTACAGAGATACATCAGAGGAAATATCGAGCTCCTACAAAGTGAAAAAAGGTGTGTAGATTTTTAAATTTTTGCTTAAGCTTGGTTTGAAAATTTATTTTGAAGGAATTCAAAGGGCATAGTAGAGAATTATTATTGGTAACTGATGCCCCGAGGAAAGAAAATGCAAACACCTAGTAAGCAACTTGAAAACTCTAACATGACTCATGAAGAAGAGGAAGAAATGCTACATGATATATCAAAATTACAAGACCAAGTGCAACAAATTTCACTCTCACAAAAGCTAACATAAGCTAAGATATATGGTGTGGAATCTAAGATAAAGGGCATGGAGGCTATGATGGATGATTTGAAGATAGATTTGAAGACAAATTTGAAGAGAGACATGGCAGATTTGAAGACAAACATGGCAGATTTGAAGATAGATTTGACAAATTTTCTACAAGAAATACTTACTAATGGTGAAAAGGTAGTAAAGGAAACTCATGATGTGAACAAAAGAAATGTTAATCATGATTTCATAGACTCTAATGTGGGATTGAAGACCCACCATATTCCAAAAATCGATATGAGGAAGTTTGATGGCAAGGATCTCGCAACTTGGATATTACACAGATGGAGCAATTTTTTGATCTCAATAATGTGCAAAACACACAAAAAGTACGCATTGCAACTTTATATTTGGAACCAAATCAGTTTGTATGGTATCAATGGCTTTTCTCTCATAAACAAATTATCACTTGGGCAATTTTTACGGAAGAATTGACAACACATTATGAGGATACAAAAAGCAACACTTTTTTTAGCCAATTGATAAGTCTCAAACAAAAGGGTTCAATAATGGAGCACATTAAGGAGTTCCAAAAATTGAACATAAGGGTAAAAAATATTCTAGAGGAGCATAGGATTGATGTGTTCATAGGGAATTTAAAGGATAATATCCAACATGATGTTCGCCTTTGGGAACCCGATTCATTAGAGAAGGCATTCAGGTTAGCAAGAAAATTGGAAAGCAAAATTATGGCAACTAGGAAGCATACCACTCACAACTATAAAGATGGAAGTGTTGTTGCCCCTAGTCTTCCACAACCTATAAGGTTGACACCACAAAAATTGGAAGAAAAAAGAGCAAAAGGGCTTTGTTATAGTTGTGATAGCAAATACACTAAAGGTCATAAGTGTGCCAAACAGAAATTATTCTACATAGATTGTGAAGAGGAAGAAGAAAAGGAGCAAGAAAGGTCAAAAGAAGAGGATATACTCCAGGAACAAAGCCTAGATAAAGAAGAAATGAATCCGACCATATCTTGTAATGCATTGGTGAGAATTACCACTCCTCAAACCATCAAGATAGAAGGACAAATCAAGAAGAAAAAGGTAATAGTGTTGATTGATTCAGGAAGTACCCACAATTTTATTCATTGTAAGGTAGCAAAAGAATTGAATTGCTTCTTATATCCAGCACCAGAGTGTCAAGTGATGGTTGCAAATGGAGGAAAAATAAATTTCTCTGGAAAGTGCCATAATATCAATCTATCCATGGGAGAATATGTATTGACTAGCCCAATGCTTTCCATTCCAATGGGAGGTGCTGATGTTGTACTAGGAGTCCAATGGCTACAATCCTTGGGTACAATAGCTTTTAATTTTCAAGAACTTTTCATGAAATTTTTGTGGAAGGAAAGGAAGTTGAATTAAGGGGTATTATAGGGAAACCAGGAAAGATAATTAGCTCTAACAGTATGACAAAGCTTCTAAAAAAAGAACAAAGAGGTGTAATTACACAATTATGTTCGCTAGATGTTTCCACATTGGAATCATCTATTTCTCCAGATCTCCAAAAAGTCTTGGACAATCATTCCAAGGTATTTGAGACTCCCAAATGTCTCCCACCTATTCATGATCATGATCATGCTATTCATCTGATTCCAGGAAGTGTTCCTCCAAACATCAGGCTGTACAGATATCCCTATGCCCAAAAGAGTGAAATTGAACGTATGGTTGCAGAAATGCTAGAGGCTAGAATAATTCAACCGAGTCAAACTTCTTTCTCTGCTCCAGTAGTATTGGTGCACAAGAAGGATGGATCATGGCGCATGTGTCTAGATTATAGGGAGCTTAACAAGCTCACTATTAAAGATAAGTTTCCCATTCCTGTCATTGATGAATTACTGGATGAATTGCATGGATCAATTTACTTCACCAAGTTGGATCTTCGTTCAGGATATCATCAAATCAGAATGAAGACTGAAGACATTCCGAAAAAAACATTTAGAACTCATGAGGGTCATTATGAATTTTTGGTCATGCCTTTTGGTCTTACCAATGCACCTTCAACATTTCAAGGTTTGATGAATTCCATTTTCAAACCATTTCTTAGAAAATTTGTGTTAGTATTTTTTGATGATATACTAATCTACAACAAGTCTTGTAAGGATCATGTTGAACATGTTGACAAGGTGCTACAACTATTGGAGGAGAAACAATTATATGAAAAAAGATCCAAATGTTTCTTTGGAGTATAAGAGGTGGAATATCTGGGTCATATTGTATCTCATGAAGGAGTTAAGGTAGACCCTAGAAAAATTAAAGCCATTAAGGAATGGAAAATCCCCACATCCATAAAGCATCTGTGAGGATTTCTCAGGTTGACAGGTAATTATCGCAAGTTTCTTAAGAATTATGGGAGAATAGCAGCCCCTCTAACAACATTATTGAAGAAAGATGCATTTTCATGGACCCCAGAAGCAACAAAGGGCTTCGAACATCTTAAAGAGGCAATGTGCCAAGCACCGGACTTAGCTACACCGAACTTCACAAAAACCTTTATTATGGAATGTGATGCTTTAGGAAATGGAATTGGTGCCGTTTTAATCCAAGATTAAAGACCCATTACTTTTGAAAGTCGTCCAATCAAGGGAAAGTTTTTACACAAAGCTATTTATGAGAAGGAAATGTTGGCAATACTCCATGCACTTAAGAAATGGCAACCCTACCTAATGGGAAGACACTTCAAGGTAAAAACGGATCATGATAGCCTTAAATACTTTTTAGAACAAAGATTATCCTCTGAAGAGCAACAAAAGTGGGTCACAAAGATGTTGGGTTATGACTTTGAAATCATCTAAAAAAAAGGGAAGCAAAATGTGGTGGCAGATGCACTCTCAAGAAAGGATGAGGATGTGGAAGCATTGTTGTGTGCCATTTTTATTATCCAGCTAGATTGGATAAACAAAGCAAGGGAGGAATGGAAGAATGACGAAGAAGTGTGGGAAATTATTCGAAAGTTACAATAAGATTCCAGTATGTTTGATACATTTAGCTGGCAAAATGATTCGTTATGGTACAAAGATCGCTTATACCTCTGTAAGAATTCCCAACTAAAACAAAAGATTCTTATGGAATTTCACACTTCTCCCTTAGGAGGGCACTCAGGATTTTTAAAAACTTACCACAGGGTTAAGAAGTAATTTTTTTGGGATGGCCTTAAATCGGATATTCAAAAGTTTGTGGCGGAATGTTTGGTTTGCCAACAAAATAAAGTTGAAACAATTAAGACACCGGGTCTATTACAACCTTTATCCATTCCAAGCCAGCGTTGGGAGGAGGTTTCAATGGATTTTATCACAGGTTTACCCAAGTCTGAGGGAAAGAGTGTCATCATGGTGGTAGTTGACAGACTTACCAAGTATGCACACTTTTGTGCATTATCACATCCATTTAAAGCCAGTACAGTTTCTACTGCATTTATGGAAACAATTCAAAAGCTACATGGAAACCCAAAGATTATTGTAAGTGACAGAGATCCCATTTTCACTGGAAATTTTTGGACAAAATTATTTTCTTGTCTTGGTACTCAGTTAGCTCATAGCTCATCTTATCATCCTCAATCTGATGGGAAAACTGAGATAGTAAACAAATGTTTGGAAGGATATCTTCGTTGCTTTGTATCTGATAAACAGACATAATGGGTCAAATGGTTGCCTTTAGCTGAATGGTGGTATAACACTTCCTTCGATAGAGCAACAAAAATGACCCCATTTATGGCACTTTATGGATATCGGCCACCATCCATCACATCATATTTAAGAGGAAATTCTAAGGTTCAAGCAGTGGAACATCACATCGAACATCAACAACAAGTCCTCCAACTCTTAAAGGATAACCTCGTGTTGGCAAAGAATAGAATGAAACAATAGGCAGATCAACATCGCAGCGAAAGAAGTTTTGATGTAGGTGATTGGGTATTCCTACGACTACAACCATATAAGCAAATGTCCCTCAAGAAAGCTAAGAAGGATAATAAATTATCACCAAAGTATTATGGTTTGTACAAGGTGTTGCAAAATATTGGTACTATGGCATACAAATTGGAGCTTCATGTAGCTTCTTGATTGCACCTAGTTTTCCATGTTTCATGTTTAAAGAAGGTTATAGGTGACAAGCTCCCAGTTCAAACAATATTGCTAGAACTTGACGAAGAAGGAAAAATTATATTGGAACCAGAAGTAGTCACAGAAACAAGAACTCGGCAGCTACGAAATTGATCAATTTCGGAGTATCTTATCAAGTGGAAGAACTTATCTACTGAAGATTCCACATGGGAGGATGAGAATTTTATATAGAAGCATCTAGAACTACTCAAGCGTTGAGGACAACACTTTTTTGAAGGAAAGGGGCATGTTGGGTCCCTATAATACTAGTGATTACCCCATTACTATTGTAGTTGTATCCCTTATTAATATTGTTGTGCCCCTATTGTACCCATATTGTTATTACTGTGCCCCATAGAATCCATCTATTGTTATTTTTGTCGCTTTATATTAGTATTGTTAGGTCGGTTGGGTTATATTGTGACTCCTTAGACTCCTATATATAGAAAGGAGGTTTTGTCATTTGAATTATCGAATAATTGTTCATTTATGTAATGTAAAGGAGGTTTCCCCCTTGAAGAGGCTGGATTCTAAGGTGTTGATCTATCTTTTCTATCTTTCTCTTGAGCTGGTTTCATAACAGGATGATTTTTTTTTAGAGAAACAAAGAAAAGGAAAGGAGAAAAAGTACATGAAAGCATAGATATCCTTTATAGGTAGCTCATCAGGAAGCTTCAACATCAGAAGCTAGAGTCATAGGTACATTATTAGGGCAATCATCATACAGAAGCAAAAGGTCAAGGTGATAGAGGTAAGCATGAGGACATGCTTGAGAGTAAGCAAGGGGGAGATGTTGGCCCTCGTTTTTGATCAAATTTTGCTTATTAAAATCCACCTAATTTCCATCATTTTCCACCATATACAATCCATATACACCTTATTTTGACCTTATTATGTGTATTCAAGCAAATAAATTATGTTTTTCAATTTTTAGATATTTTTGCAAAAATTGGGTTTTAAGAGTATTTTTGGACAGAATCAGAAATTCTCGTAATGGCTTCATGGATGTCATATTTGCAGGACACTTGGGCACGAGCTGAATAAATTTATGGAAAGCTTGGGAAATAGGATTGAATTAACTCCTATTGGTTTAGTCAAACCAAGCTTAAACATGCCCAGTCAAAGCTGGTCAAACAAAACCAGTCATTCATGAAATCCCTAGGAAATAGGGCAGTTTTAGTGATTTTTTGGGATTTTTCCAAATTTTGTGTAACCGAATGGGTGGATTCGACCAAGATAGATAAGGTTGTTAGAGAATTTTTAGTCAATTTTGTTTACTATTTCTCTATTTAAGTCGAGACTATTGAAGGCTTAAGGATGTAGAATTTATGTAATCTGATTTTGAGACTCTTTGAAGACTGAAAGTTAATTGAAGAACCTATTTCATTTCATTTTGTTGTTCATGCTTGGTTAATTTACTGAAGTTGTTGTAGCTGATATTTCTTCAAGTGTGCAAGGAAAGGGTGGAGGGCCCCCACACCAAGCTAAGTGCACATCTTGGCTAAATTTTCATAGTTTTCATAAATTAGTTCTTGTTTCAAATGTATTTAGACGTGTGATGATTGTTGAATGGATATTGGTTTCACTATAATCTACATATGAAGGGACACATAGGAATTTAAGTTAAATTCCCCTCCTATTTGATCTTGAACTAAAACTAAATTTCATTTTCCTTTTCTTATTTGAATTTATTTCTGCATTTCTAGTTTGAAGCAATTGTGATTATGATAGAGAAGAATTGTGAAGAATGACAATTTGGTCCTCCTTAGTTAGGAGCCTCTTCTTTTACATCTTTTGCATCATAAACCATTGTTAATTAGTACTTTTAGATTTCTCTTCATGAAAGTAGTATTGTAGGGAAGGACAACTTGGTTCTCCAAAATTAGGAGCCTCATTCCTCACATATTACATAAGTGAATCAGAAATTACTTAATTAGAGTTTATATTTGTAATATGAATTTCTTTCAATCTTTATATTTCATCTTCTAACATTGACTACCATTGGAATCCATAGACTTTGGACATGATTCTAAGTTCTACAAACCCAGATTGATAATTAAATACTTGTGTTAATTTGCATAGTAAATTGACCCAACACTCAGCTAGGGCCTATAAGAACCAGGTTGATGGCCATGATGATGGGGTAGAGCTCATGTATTGGATTTTTCCCACATGATAATGTGTTTGTCTTGACCATCTTTTGCATTTTTTGGTTCATCTTCCTATTGAATGTGGTCAATTATACTTTTACTTTTCTTTTCAGTCGCATCAACCTCCGAGGCATCATTGCAGGCCTGATCCAAGGTGTGGGAAAGAGGAGGGGGATGGCTAACCCTATGTGGATCCAGTGGAGGAATGTGGACCCAGGTTGGAGAAATGACGAATGCAGTTATAATGAGTGGAAGGGGAGTGATATATATGTGGATGAGGGAGTAGTACCACACAACCAAAATCAAGATTTCCCATGCAGTACCATCCCTAAAGCACAAAGTTCAGTAAAAGATATTCCATGGGACTAGGATCCAAGGGTAACATCCAAAACAGATCTAGGGGAGAGAAGAACAGACTTAGCCCACTCTTTCTGCTGAAACCCCCCATTAATCCATGCCCAAAAGTGTCCATGATAAGAAAACTACAATACTCAATTACCAAATTACAAGGCATACCTTTAGGTTTGAGAGGCCCATCTTCAAACATACTATCATGAGAGATGGGTGAGGGACCACATGGATGGCTTAGGTGGTGGATAAATGGCACAACATGTTAGTTGGTTTCTGCAAGGGGTTGCTGGCTACTGGGTGAGGATCATATTGGAATTTTTTTCTCCTAGGGATATAACCCACAAAATGTGGGTAACATGATTGAGGGGGAACTTGCTTGCTCACCTATCCTTCCCTAAATCCGATTGAATGCTTGAAGCCTACTCACCAACTTTCCTTGCTTGAATATCGAGGACCTATACCAGTTGAATAAATTCCAAGGCTGCTTAAATACTTGATGTCAGTTATCTGATAAGTGTTATGCGATGTGCTTGGGCCTGAACTAGAGTGGGAAGAGCTCATTATTAAGTGTTACAAAAAGGAATGGAGTAGAATAATTCCATCACCTAATGAAGCAGGAGGTGGCATAATAGATGGAAATCACCCCCTGATAGGGAAGGTGCATGATTTGAAATGGTCAGTACAAAAGAGGAAAGAAATTTTCATCCAAGGGGTTCCACTCACAAATGGAGAGGTGATTTTTCTAGCCTCTCACTCATAGATCAAAAGAGGAGAAGGAACTAAAGATCCAAGTCGGGCTCTGGTAGCTGAAATATAAGAGAGAAAGAAGGTATGCTAGATGCTAGGAGAATGAGGAGTGTTCACTCTAGGCTGGATCGACATCCCCTATATTTTATTGCAATTCCATTGAAAGGATAACTTGTTATTCATGACCTAGTTAGTCACCTATTTGTTATGTCATATAGTCATCAAATTATTTGTCTAAGCCTATGCGACTTGTATAAATTTTAGTGAGTGAATGGGCCACCAAGTGCTGGCTATTTAGTTGGTGAAGCATTGGAATAACTGACTCCATCTCCTGAAATTGCGTTAAACCCATGGGTGAGAACTCTTTTCCTATGCAAGAATATTCCTCAGACCCTATATTTGGCAAGAAATGTTGTAGTGTAGTTGGACTATGGTTGGGTGGAGAGTGGAAGTCCCTCCTTCACTTTCCAATCATTTAAGTTTATTTAGATAAGTATTCTTAGTTATGCATGTTAGCATACAGGTTATGGTATTCCTTATTGTGTTTATGAACAATGATTGGCTCTATGTCATTTATGTAAGAATTATTGAATTATTGTCTAAGAATGGTTGACAAACTAACTTGTATAAGTATGTGCTATAGCTACTAAAACCCCCTCCAAAATGTTGCCTATATTCAAATTTTTGGAGCCTCCTATTGATTACATGAACTATTGTTTTGATTCACTAAATTCGTCCTTGGTATTAATTTTATAAATGTTCAAGTGTTCTTATAGAAATCCTAAGTGTCATCTTCCATGCATTCATAAGTTTAATTGCGTTCCCTTCACATGCACACTTTTCAAGGTAAGCATTGTGCACTTCCTAGTGATAGTGAAGCACACTTTTTGTTGATAGTAACTATGTCATTCCTTTACACAGTCAGTGCACACATTATGGGAACAAGATAACACATGCCTTAATGATTGCATAGTATCTAACCAAATTAATTGCACAATCTCTAACCACAACTAGTGGACAATGCCTAGTGACAGTGGGTGCAAAATTCTTGTGGATAGTGAATGCGCACTTTCCTAAATTATCTTTGTCATAAGTGGTAGTTGAAATTTTCCATACCTCCTAGTTTCCCTCCATATGTGAGCTCAATCAAAAAGCATAACCCTAAAATTACATGTGGTCTCTCTATATAAGGAACCCAACCCGTAGCTCATCCTCACACTCACCATTTGTCTTTGAGCTATGCACATTCTTGGACTACAAGGAGCTTTCTTGGTTGTAAGTGCGATAATTTATGGGTAAGTTTCTCAACCGTTGCCTTTGTTTTCTTTAACTTTTGAATATGTTTCTTTTTCCTTATTTTTCAATTTCAAGTGTTTCTTTTTCTTATTTTAGTTGTTGCATGTTTTGTTTCTCTTTTTCATGCATTGTTTCTAGTAGCTCTTTGCATTCCATGACCTTTCACATTTTAGTTATGATTTCTTTTGTATTTATGAATGCATGCATGGTTCTTTTCCTTGTTCTTGTCTAACACTTATTCATTTTCAAGATGATTCTTACATCCATCTCCTCAATTACACATTTCTATCTTCCAAGCAACAAGCCCTCACATCTTACTAAATTATGATCTGACATGTGCACACCAAAGGGACTTCTCTCATTAACTGTGAATTTCACATTCCTAGTCAGCGGTGTTGAGCTCCTTTTTCACTGTGCTTGCCCACTACACACAACTTGGCCTTCTATTATACATTACGCACTCCCATTCAATAGCTAGCAGCCCTGTGTTAGCTGTTGATGTAACTTGTGCAATAGGAGAAGCCATCCCTACCTCAACTATGCATTACACAGTTCCAGGGCCTAACGCTCAAACCTCTACCTCTTACTGATATGACATGTGTTATTCCCAAGACTCTCTCCCTTGCCATTGCACAGAGTGAAATTCCAGTGGCTAGTAGAGCTACCATACCTCAACCTTGTATGGATTTTCTAAAAAATTGCACAATCCTCACTCATAGTGACTATCTTTTGCATTGTTAGAATAACTTATTTTGGGAACTAATTTTTCTTTTCCATGAGTGATTTTTCACTTACATGTTCTTCCAATATAGAGCTTATTAGTCTCTCATATTCCACTGACACGATGCCTCTAATCGCAAGAAATCACTAACTAGGGAGGCCACTGAAAGTAGTGTCGAAGGTGCCATGGAGAGTTCTATACCAAGAGTACCTATTATGTTAGATACTAGGTGTTTCATTGAAAATTTCACCATGGTTACATGACAATAGATAAACAAGGCTTTCATTGAGAAATTGTTCCTTGAAGATCTTGAAGATAAAGAATTTTATATTAATATTAAGAGATACAAGTTCTATAGAGTTTCTTGCAGAAACCTGGTGCTACCATGTTCATAAGCAATAGGATGGATACTACAGGGTCTAGACTCCAAGAACATGATTCTCAACGATGAAAGCAGGCAAGAGCTCATGACATTTCAACCACATGATCTTCAATCATACTACAAGATACCAAAGCCTGAAGAGTATATAAATTCAAAGTATTATGCATCTTGGTCTCATTTCAATACAAAGGACATGATTAAATCATGGTGGAAG
The DNA here is from genome assembly GCA_031772625.1 of Pinus tabuliformis. NCBI lineage: Eukaryota > Viridiplantae > Streptophyta > Pinopsida > Pinales > Pinaceae > Pinus > Pinus tabuliformis. The sequence goes on along the minus strand of CM062816.1, from coordinate 1,406,497,440 downwards.
GAACCAAACAAAATTTCCAAAAGCAAGAGGGAATCTACAGGAAAAAATCATTAAGTTATATGAAGAAGGATGGATTAACATGCTTTACCTGATTGTTATAGAAGGAAATATATTCATCTGGTTAGATGTCTTGGACCAACAACTACAGATAAATCTGTCAAAAGTGAAAAGGGATACAAAAAGTGAACAAACTCAATTTTATATGTCTACATACCTACTTGATGGAATATGTTCTAGGAACAAGTTTCTGGGTCTAGAGCGGAAATGGAATCAACATCAATTCTCTATCAACATCTATTGTAAGCTACTTTCAAAAGTTAGTTGTAGTGGAGTTTATGAAAAATTAGTCGAACACTTCTTTACTGTGCTTTACTAGATGATCTTTGAAGTTGAGGCTCCCTACATTGATCTTTTTTTGAATGATTAGTTTTTGTGTGCTAATATCAATTAAAGATTTCTAAACATATACTTTCTTATTGCATCTTGTGTTGAGGTTTCATTAGTTGTTTGTGTATGTAATCAAGTAATTTTCCTTAAGTTTAAAATGACATTCATGAAAAAAATAGCTTCAAAACAATCTTGAACAACAGACATTCAAAGTACAACAAACCATCAAAGAGACACTTTAACATAATGTTTTGATGAAGGAGTTCACCCCTCCTAGGTTACATCTCCTTGGTCTAGCTTCCATGTCTTAGGCCTCTATATTAGCTCAATGTGTCCAAATGATATTTTACAAAGATCTATTGCTTCTGATACCTGCACCAATGTGTTCAAAATGTCCAAATTAGCCAAGAAAACCTCTTCCCGAGCTCAATTTGGTCGAAAATTGCCTTCTCTATGACTTAGTCAGTCTTTTCCTAGAAAATTTCCGCTAAATCTAGAATGACTCTAGTTAACGCGCTAAATTTGTAGACAGACCCAAATTTGGGGGCACCACCAAAATTACTGCCATTTTAAACTTAGGCTTAACAACAGTTAAACCATGCTTAATTAATATAAGTTTGGATTAGTGGCCCACTAATCCGCAATTAGCGATGACCGCAAAGTTAGTTCTTACCATAACCGTCAGAATTGGAAACATGTTGCGGTTTTGTTGGAGTTTATCAGAACCATTAGAAAAAAAATTTGGTATTACAACATCATGTTCACATAGAGAAACAAACATCAATGTTTGGAATTGTCTATCGGAGTTAACTGTTGTCAGTTTGAGGTGGCCTGTTCACATGCAAAGTTAATGTTACATTAACTATCATGGTAATGGTCTGTCGGAAGGCTTACCATAACATTGATCATGTGGTTTGTAATATTGTGATCACATGTGGAGGGCTGGCCCTCTTAACCACCTATTCCCATAACATTAAAACTTAAATATTCACTGAGAACATATGGGTTAAGAAACACGGTATAACAGAGGTAGTTAGAACTTGTGGATGGTATGCCGGAGGTCACGGGTTTGACTCCGACCTCCACCATAATTTTTTTTTTCACTGTTTTGAGACTATCAAGGCCTTTGGGAGGTGCCATGTGGCAGGCTCCGAGCTTGCCATGAGGCAAGCTCCGGGCTTGCCACGTGGCATTCTTCCATTGGTTCATAAATAAACCAATTAGATTACGCCAACACACCACCTATACAACCCAATGAAATGATGCCACTTGTCCACCTCTAATTCACCATTGACCACCGTTGACCATGCCTAGTCACCTGCCACATCAGTAGTACGGATTGTTGACTGTGCAGTGAATGGGCATTTTTTTTGAAAATTTTGCCTGTTTAGAAAAGTGATTAGAACACAATAACTTTCTCATATGAACTCGATTTTCGATGAAACGAGTTGTGTTAGGATCACTGTTCCGAGAAAGACATAGTCGTTTAGGTTTTGAGCCATTCTGAGAATTTTGATTTTTGAGCTAAACACTGAGCACCTGATCATTCCTCTGTAGAATTTCCCACTGTAGATCACGTGATAATTCAATATACTAAAGCAAAATACTTGATCTACTTCTACTATCAAACTTTTCGGAAGCTTAATCAATTTGAGAAAGATCAATCGAAACACATATAACAGAGAATAAGAAATCATACACATGAAACATAGAGGAATACTCTGGGGAAAGCCTCAGCTAAAAACCTCAATCTCTATATTGTCATACAAGTGGAAATATGTCCAGATTACACAAAGCTTTAGCTCACAGGCTATCCAACTCTCAGTACAATCCCTCTGCTGCTCATAGACAGTTAAATGCTTCTCACAAACCTTCTCCTCTGCCCTCCAAGCCTCCTATTTCCTTGCACAGTTTATCCTAGGGTCCAATGCTGCCATCTGTGTGAATTGACCTCTCACACTGCTCACTAAACTCAGAATTAACTACGCAATCCTAAAGGAGATAATTCCTTCTGCATGGATGAGTTTCCTATATAGGAAAAATCCTCCAATTGATAGTACACTGTTCCTTCCTCTAATCTCAACTGGGTCTTTGACTAAACTGAGATGCATGAGTTATTTATGAAAGAATATTTAGTTATCTGATGTGCAACAATTACATGCATGCATGCGTTAACTAACTGAACTCACAATTAGTTCAACAAACTATTTGAACTAATCTAACTGGACTTAACTCAGTTAACTGAGCTATCTAATTACAACTCAAAGTACAACTCATCCTGATCTCCTTTAATCAAGGGATAACTTCCTCAATCAATGGAGAAACTGTTGCATGTCTTCACATAGACTTCATGTTTGATTTCCTACAACTAATTAACTCAAGATGAATTAATTAATTATTTTACAAACAACTGCTAAGATCAAATTCGAATTTTAGTTTAGGGACTAACTAAAATTGGAATGTATCTCGAAATTCTATTTATAGCACTTCCATTTTTCATTTCTTGTTGCTATGTCCAACACTGGTACCTGAAATGCTATTTATAGCAATGCTATTTTTAGTATTTCTATTTTTAGCATTTCTTGTTGCTATTTCCAACACTCCCTCTCAACAAGAAAGGCATTCAACTCGAACTCGATCCTGAACCTTTGGAATGTTCTGTATGCAACACTTCTCCCAAGTGTTGTTGCTCCTGCAACTCTAGAAACAAAATTTTGCAATTGACCTCCCTATTGGGCTAGAAACACCCTTTGAAGCTAAAGCTCCCTCTGCCGTTGACAAGTGCTCCCTCTGTGACCTCTGAGCTGCTACAACACTCCATGCATCTTGCACCGTTGCACACCTCTTTGTGCCATCCTGCACTGGTGCAACACTCCTGTGCCTCTCACATTGTTGCAACCTGCTAGCTCTGCACTGTCTTAGGATTCCTACACTGTAGCTCTCTCTGCCACTCCATCCGCATATGCCTCTACCCACTCAGCTAGTCCTGCTAATCCTCACCAGGGCTCTTGTAGCAAGGTCTAATCAAAGAGGTTGGGTACCTCAATGATCTTGCCCCTATTCCAGCCTTCTTGGGACTGTCACTCCACATTGCCCCACCTCCTACCTGGAGGTATGGATGCATGTGCTCCCTCTGCCCACTTGACTCGAAATTTCCCCCTATTGGAGGTCTCTGCATGAGCAGATGCCTCCACTCGATCTCCTCTCAGCATCTCCAATTGTGGCTCCTCTACAATTGTCTGAGACTTCTTCTGGGTATTCATGTTGAGAGGTAATTTACTCTCCCTCTCAACCACCAAATCTCTAACCTTTGCCTTGCTCCTCAAGGATTTGCATGCATCTTGAACCTCAAGAGCATATAGGTTTGTCATGCGGAAAGAGTCGTTAGTGCGGACACAACCGACCTCCCTAGAAGCAAAAGCTTTCTAGTGACAAACAAGACAAATAAAGCTACCTTTCTCTAAACATGCATTGCAAATACAAGTAATCAGGGGATCTTTAACATACCTTTAGTCCAACGCTTTGTAGTAGTCCAGCCTCGCCGATCCGGATAAGCTCCTCTTTCTCTTCGAAACCTGCATTCACTAACAAGCCAAAAGATTAAACAGCACCTGATAAACTCATAAAACAATACATATCTATCATATAGACCAAGGAGTATATGAAACAAACCATGAATAACAATCTGTTGAGAAAAATAAGTTCATTTGCATTAAAAGGTAACAAAAGGAACCATTACAACTTGAGCCTTGGTGTTGTGCAAGTCCCTCCTAGGGTCCAACAAGAGTTTTCCTTTACTTTGATCAGCTCACCCACTCTCAAATAAGGCTAGGAAAGGATGGGAATCTCTCCTCTCAAGCTTTACAAGGGAGTCCTAATTCCAACAGCATCTACCCTTAGGAATGTTCAGCTTTCAACCCCCCCTCCCTTTGGCCCAATGCCTGTATTTATAGTGCTCTAGAGGAAGTTATTCAGGTCCACCATCAATGGGATAAGCCCCTCTTTGTATGGGATAGCTCCCCTCTTGATGGGATAAGTTCCTCTTTGGTAGGGATACATGAACCATCTGGAGGCGCTTCATACACGTCAAACAAGCTTCTAGAAGGCTCTAGAAATGACCACAAGTAACTTTTTTGGAGTGAAACTTGCGCCTTTTGACCTTTACAGGAGTACGCACCCATTGCTTTACATACAGAGCGTACAAGTTCGCAGGGATTGTGAACTTGGAGTGCGTACACGCAGGTAAGGCTAACAGAAACTGCGTACCAAGAGATATATAGATTTTTAATGACTTTCTCTCTTTCTTGAAGTTTGACATGGAGAGAAGAGGTATGAGGTTTGCCAAGGAGGATAGTATGATAGTTGATGGAGCCATACAAACTGTAAGTAGTCATGGTGACAAATTTTAGTGTAACAAGGTTCTTGGCTAGCACACCAATTTGTTTCATCTTTCCCGCTGTCACGAAATTTTTTGGAAAAAGAGCTGATTTTAAATCAACGATATCTCCCTCATTCGAACTCCGATTTAGCCGATTTGTTTTTTGAATTTGGGTCATTTTCTGCAAGGAATATAGATCTTCTATTTGTTTCTGAAAATTTTGCACAAAATTTTTCAGATCTGCTCTAAAAACTTGCAGCCCAATTTTTTTACTTCGAATTCTCTTCTTCATATACTGTTCACTGCTCTGATAAACTTTGCTCCGATAAACTTGGCTCTGATACCATGTAGAAATTTCTCTATAGATCAGTTAGCTCTGATACCATGTAGAATTTCCCACTGTAGATCACCTGATAATGCAATACACTAAATCAAAATACTTGATCTACTTCTACTATCAAACTTTGCAGAATCTTAATCAATTTGAGCAAGATCAATCGGAACACATATAACAGAGAAGAAGAAATCATACACATGAAACACATAAGAATACTCTGGGGAAAGCCTCAGCTAAAAACCCTGATCTCTATATTATCATACAAGTGGAAATATGTCCAGATTACACAAAGCTTTAGCTCACAGGCTATCCAGCTCTCAGTACAATCCCTTTGCTGCTCATAGACAGTCAAAGGCTTCTCACAAACCTTCTCCTCTAACCTCCAAGCCTCATATTTCCTTGTGCAGTTTCTCCTAGGGTCCAATGCTGCCACCTATGTGAATTGACCTCTCACACTGCTCACTAAACTCAGAAGTAACTACGTAATCCTGAAGGAGATAATTCCTCTGCATGGATGAGTTTCCTATATAGGAAAAATCCTCCAACTGATAGTACATTGTCCCTTTCTCTAATCTCAACTAGGTCTCTAACTGAACTGACATGCATGAGTTATTTATGAGAGAATATTTAGTTATTTGAAGTGTAGCAGTTACATGCATGCATGCAACTAGTGTACTCCAGATAACTGAATATTCTCTCATAAATAACCAATGCATGTCAGTTCAAAGAAAGACCCTGTTATCACCCCAAGAAACTCTCCTAGGTTGTATATCAGAGATGCTCGGGAACATTACAAACTCAACATAAATGTTGGAAAATTGGTGGATGAATGAAAGAAATGCTGCATATTCAAGCCAGATAACCTCTTCTACTATGCTTAACCCCAAACATGGGTGAACAACCCTAGACTACAAGGATTTTGACCACCAATTACTCACAGTTTTAAGGAAAATGTGATAATGGAGAATATTGATTACACCAGCAGATGCACAGGACCCTGTGATGGCCAGCTGCAACTAGTTAATAGGTCTGTAAATTATATTTCCTAATGCACATACAGGATGATAGCTCTCTGGCATTAAAATAATAGAAACCTGCATACAAATTCAATGATACATGCTAGATTCAATCACAGAGGTGGGATGACAGCCCCTCTAATGCTAAACATTAACAACACATGAATAAATGCATAGTAGGCACAACTTGGAACAAAGAAGAAGAAGTGGAAAGTGAGCAATCAACAACAAAAGAAGCTTGTATTAGCTGGAAATGAAGACCAGATGCTGAAGGTATCACAGTAGTCACAGTCTCTAGAAGTTGAACCTTATAACAAAATAACACTCATCAACCTATTACATTATGTTTCTGGGTATATATTGAGGTTGAATACAAAAAAATCTGCTAACCTATGCATGCAGGGGTCATAACTGACCACCAACCACATTTACAAACTGAAATGGGCCTCTGCTGCAATTCTGATTGTTTTAATGGACAAAATCGGCCTTTCTCGATATTCTGCTGTCCTTTTTGTCTTTGGCCATGATGTTCATTGAATGTAGTTGCTGAGGATTTAATGTGCAGATTGCTGAATCATGTCCTCCTCCCTTCTTCGCGTACATAGGACAGGCTCAAAACACAGAAATTGCATTGAAAGTTGGCGGGAGGCGATGGAAGACACAGAGGTGCAACAGGGATCAATAGCAGCCGTTGGATCTGAAAATTGGACGGCGGAGATCGCATTGGGAGGAGCTATCAGGAGTTTAACAGATGGGAGAATGTGGGCCATCGGATCGCGGTCGAGCAGATCCTACGGCTATCGGGCAGTGGAGGAAATCGACAGTTAACGAGCAGGAAAGGGCAATCAAGAGCCGTTATATTTTCCTATGGCAGATCCAATGGTTATCGTGCGGTAGAGAAGCGCACACATTAACGAGCGGGGAAAGCGGTTTTTTTGGGCGGGGGATTTTTCTCGCACCGCCTATCGACCATCGACGATTTCCGTATAATGGGTAGCGATCCAATAAATAAGCGTCGTGTGGCAGGCGAAAACTGCCACCCCTGCAGGTTATCGCACACACAAGTCGCGCGATCAGGGCTTGCGACTGTCGTCCGATCGTGCGACGGATGACCAGATTGAGAGGAAATGCACGATGTTTAATGTGCAGGTGGGAAACACAGAGACCGTTGGATCATGATGCAATCAACGGTGGAGATCAAGGCAGAGGAATAGTGGGGTTTAACAGAGAGCACCGAGTCATATGATCGGGTCATATGGCGATTTAGAATTAGCGCTCAGGGCTTTAAAAACACCAGCTTACATAGCGATATAGCGGTGAAATGAAGTGTTTGAAGGAGGAACAAAGAGGTTTCAGTAAGAAGAAACAGATAAGGCGGGGCTATGGGGGATGAAGAAGCCGAAGGAGAAGGAGGAGAAATGACTGTTGCATGCTCCCTTTTAGCAAAAAACACACGGCCATGGTGTAGAAATTTTGAATAATAAACAATTATTCACAGAGATTATCCCGATTATACACTATTGCGGAATACATGCATAATACATAACCTTCTCTACGTTGATCATCAATTTAGCAGCATCAAAAACAATGAAACATCAATAGCATGCACACATTAACACAGTATGTAACCCGGGGAAAGCTTACAGCTAAAAACCCCACACTATATGTATATTAATGATTGAGAACATGTAACAATACATAGTACAATACTCCTCACAAGTATCCAACACTATCTCCACCTGTTACACACAAAACTAGCTCAAATCCGAACAAGTCACAGGTTCAAATCTCCTCTGCTGCTTTGCCTGCCTCTATTGCACAATACCAAGTGAAAATCACTCACCCTGGAAATCATGTGAGCATAGGCTATTTCACTGGGCATATACTGAGCAATCCTCATGGGCATACTCAATCCATTGATTGTGCAAGATCTCATGCACAACTATAGTCACAACTGATAGCAATCGCAACCTCTAACACCTGTCTCAACTGAACTGTACATGCACTGAGTTAACTGATGTATTATTCAATTGCTTTATGAATTAATAATTAGTGAATTAATTTAATCAATTAATTCACATCACTCATCAATAGTCTATTTGCAGTTAGACTAATTACAACTAGTTTAACCAAGTCAAACTAAACACAACTCCATCAACTCCACATCCAACTCCACAGAACTCACATGCATGAGTTCTAACTGATGTCCTGCATGCAATAGCTCAACTGACCCACAGGAAAAGCGTATTTCCTTCAGACAGCTGCATGTGCCACATCTGTAGCTCAAACTGAAGTGCTCCAAGAGGATAAGATAATGTTTATAGTCTAAATATTATTATGAGACAATAATATTTGACTTTTCTATTTTTAGCCAGGCAGTCTAAAAATAGACTTTGACCACTCCATTGTGAACCAGAAATAGAATTCCATCTATTTTTCCCAACATGACCAATCATCCATAAACAACATCTTGCAACTCATAGACTATGATCCATATGTCTAAAAATAGACTTTGCGCCAAAATACCCTGCGGGCCCACTTAGTGAAGGCGACTCCTTTCCACTAAGCTCCATCATCTTGTTGCATTCTCAACACTCCCTCAACAAGATATGGATTATCAACAACCCCTATCCTGCCTCGGTGGTATTCGAATTTGCTCCTGGTGAGCGCCTTCGTCAAGATATCAACATCCTGATCCTCCGTTCGAATGTATGAAAGTAACATGATTCTCCGCTGCACACAATCTCTGATATGATGGTACCTGATGTCAATGTGCTTAGATCTATCATGAAATACTATATTAGCTGAGAGTTTAATGCAACTCTCGTTATCACAATAAATCACAGTAGGATCCAAGTGAGAACCGAACAAACCGACTAGGATCTTCCTCATCCATATAGCCTCGCATGCAGCCAAACTTGCTGCCATATACTCGGCGTCTGCTGAACTGAGTGCCACAAATCTTTGCTTCCTACTGTACCAAGAAACTGTTGTCGACCTGATATTGAAGACCCCTCCTGATGTGCTCTTTCTGTTCGTTGGGCTCCTTGCCCAATCTGCATCCGTGAAGCCACATAGCTTCACCTCATCCTCCTGTATGTACCACAATCCATATCCCGATGTGCCTCTCAAATAACACAATACATGCTTTCCTGCCTTCTAGAAGAGCTTGGTTAGCTTAACCATAGCTTGTGAAAGCTGGTTAACAGCATAACATATATCGGGTCATGTATTGACCAGATACATAAGTGACCCCACCAACTGTTGATAAACACTGGCATCCACTTCTTCTGCCGAAGTGGCATCCTCCTTCCTCCAACCTCCAGGAAGATGAGTATCAACAGTCTTGCAGCGATGCATGTTGAACTTCTCCAGTATCTCCTGAGAATACTTACCCTAAGAAAAAAATAGTTCATCACTGCGCTGCCAAATTTCCAATCCCAGGAAATAATGAAGGAGGCCCAAGTCCTTCATCTCAAACTCCTTAGCAAGATCATCCTTGCATGAAAGTATCAACAGCTCATTACCCGTTAGAATCAAATCATCTACATGAAGTACAATGATAAGAAACTTACCCTCCACCACAATCTGGTATAGGTTTGGATCCGCCTCACTCTTGGAGAATCCAAGTCCAGTGAAATAGTTGTCTATCCATGTGTACCAAGCACGTGGTGCTTGTTTCAACCCATACATCGCTCTCTTGAGCCTGCACACATGTGACTCGCTGCTGAAGATCTCAAAACCTTTAGGCTACTCAATGTACACCTCCTCCTCAATGACTCTGTTGAGGAATGCAATCTTCACATCCATCTGATGAATGTGTCATCCCATCTGCACTGAGAGAGCAAGAATCATCCGTATGGAAGAATACCTTGCAACAGGTGCAAAGGTCTCCTCATAATTGATCCCCTCTATCTGTGAAAAAGCCTCGAGCAACAAATCTTGCTTTGTACTTCTCCACACTCCCGTCAGCTGCCTGCTTAACTTTGTAGATCCATCTCAAACCCACCACTGATTTCCCTTTCAGTCTAGGAACAATCCCCCATGCACTGTTTCTGACAATCGAATCATACTCTTCCACCATGGCATCTACCCATGCGGTATCCTCCACAACTTCCTCGAAAGAGGATGGCTCAGTCACAACACATTTTCTCACAACAGCCATGTATCCAGTGTACTGATCAGGTGACTGTCTCTGCTTGCGTTGGGTTGTAGGTGGTCCTACAACTTTCTCTGCATCTTGAGCCAGTCGCTCAGCTTCTGTCAAGCGCTTTTGTCCTCTGATGGTTGGCGCTGCATGAGTGGTCTCTTCCACTCCATGAACCTCGTCCTGTGGCTGATCCACGTCCTGAAGCTCATCCTTAGGAACTAATAGCTCCTCATCTGCATGCAAGTGTAGCTCCCTCTCAAGTGAACACTTCATGGCTTTCTCCTCCTGAAATTTTATATCCCACCGCACAATAGTCTTGCCACTGTCTAGCAAATACACATGATAGTTTTGGGGCATATCAGTGTACCCCACAAATATCCCAACCTCTGCGGTCAGCTCCAACTTCTTCCTAGCATCCTTCGTCACATGCATGTAAATGTTAGCACCAAAAATCCTCAAATGAGAAAGATCAGGCTTCTTACCAGAATAAGCCTCCTCGGGTGTACTCATGCCAAGTATCCTGTGAGGACAATGGTTCTGCACATAAACTATTGTATTGCATGCTTCTGCCCGCAAGTGAAGGGGTAGGCCCTGATCATGCAACATCACCCGTGCAGCACCCACGATCGTTCTGTTCTTCCGCTCAACAACCCCGTTCTGCTGTGGGTTATGGGGAGCTATGAGCTCTCTTCGAATCCCTTCTGCACTGTAGAAATCCTTGAACTCGCCAGAGATGTATTCACCACCATTATCGCTCCTAAGAACCTTCACCTTCTTCCCTGACTCCTTCTCGACCAATGCTTTGAACTCACAGAACTTTGAGTATGTATCACTCTTCTTCTGCATGAAGAAGATCCAACACTTACGAGAGAAATCATCAACAAAGATCACATAATACCTGTGTTTTGCTATTGAAGCTACTAAGAAATGTCCACACACATCTGTGTGAATTCTCTCAAGGATCGTCATGGCGTGACTATCCTTCTCGTGAAAGGTGGCTTTCATAAAATTTCCCAAGGTACACCCCTTGCACTGATCTGACTGCACAAGAGTGCCTTTAGGAAGCCCTGTAGTGATCTGCTGCAGTATCTTCAGGGCTCCATGGTGAAGGTGACCCAATCTCCTATGCCAAAACTCGCCATCATCCTGGCTCACCAATCCTTCTACCTTGCATTCCATTGCTACGCATCCATCTACATGCAACTGATAAAGGTTCCTTACTCGAACCCCTATCTTTTGGGTTTCTCCAGTTGTCTTACTGTGCAAGAAAGCCTTTCCCTCGCTGAAAACAACATCATATCCCTTATTTTCTAACATCGCCACAGAGATAAGATTCTTCTTCAATCCTGGAACATGCATCACTTCCTTCAATACAAAGGGTTTACTAGACTCCCTCTCAAAGGAAATGGTACCGATACCGGTCGCATTGTATCTACCATCATTACCCATCTCGATGTGCACTCCAAGATCTTTGTCCTCTAGATCATAAAACAAATCTCGAGCTCTTGTCATGTGAAAAGACACACCACTGTCCAAGAACTACACCGATCCCATCACACTTGAAACCAAGCATGCGATCAATGAAAAATCAAGCTCAAACTACAAGGTTAGAGCCTCTCCTGCTGCAGATCCAGCAGCTTGCTTGTTCTTCTTCTTCTGCGAACAATTATTGGCATAGTGTCCGTGCTAGTTACAGTGAAAGCACTTCACCTTGGACATGTCTTGATTCTTGCCTTTCGCACCAGACTGAGAAGATTTCTTATTCTTCCCCTTCTTTGCTTTGGCAGCTAAAGTGCAATTTTCTTCATCAGGTCCTGTTACACAAAATATTGTCACCATGACTATTTACAGTCAGTATGGGTCTATCATCATTCATACTGTCCTCCTAAGCAAGTCTCAAACCTCAGCTCTTCATGTCAAGCTTTGAAAATGAGAGAAAGAGCTTTAAAATCAATAAAACTCTGGTTCCGGACTTTCTCTCACTGTTACCTGCGGTCCTGCACCCCCTGTTCATGTTACCTGCAGACCTGCCCACTCTGTCTCTAAAGGAGTGGGTGCGGACCTCTATGAAAGTAAAAAAAGGCACAAGTTTATTCTAAAAAACTCACTTTGGGTTAATTCTAGATGATTCTAGAAGGGATTTTGACGTGGATGGTTCGCTCTTAGGTGGTTCATCCATCCCAAAAGAGAAGGAGCTAATTCCTTGATGAGAGGAGCTATCCCTTTGAAGGAGGGCTTTATCCCTTTGAAGGTGGACCTAGTAACTTCCCTCCATTGCACTATAAATTAAGGCATTGGGCTGGTTGCTAGGGAGGTTAGAAGCTGAACATTTTTGAGGGTAAATGTTGGTGGAATTGGGACTTCCTAGTTAAGCTTGAGAGGAGAGATCACATACCTTTTGGCTTCATTGGGAAGAGAGTGAAACTTGTCAAAGTAGAGGAGACTTCTTGATGGACCCTAGGAGGATCTTGTACAACATCAAGGCACAGGTTGTAAAGTTCTTCTTTGATTTGAATTAATACAATCAAATTCATTTTTATCAACAAATTGTCTTATGTGATTTTTTTTATGAATTCCTTGATCATAATGATAAGAATGCTTTATTATATTGGCTTTTCAGGTGCTATTTAATTTGTGTGCTTGTTTGTGTTTGTAGATTCTCTACAAGGGAGCTCATTTGGATCAACAGAGCGAGGCTTCCACAAACTTGCATTGGACCCAAGGTAGGCCTAAAACACTTGTTTGCCTTTGTTTATAAATTGCATACTTAGAGAAAGATAGGATTTGATTGGCTTGCTTGTCACTAGATATCATTAGATACTAGGGAGGTCAGTCTTGTCCGCAAGAACGACTCATTCTGTGTGACAAAATGGCGACTCCACTGGGGACTTGATTTTTTGATTTGGTTTACTTTGGCTTGAGAAACTGTGTTTTTTATTTCTGTTTTTGGCTTGTTGTGTGTGGAATTGGGTAGATTTAGTAGATCTTGTATTATTTTTTGTTTTTCATACTTTTGGGAAAGTACCGCACCCTCTTCTTGTAACACAGTGCAGACCTATCCACACTTTTTCTTTACACACAGAGTGGTACCGCACCTGTGTGGACTGCGGACCTGTGGACCCTGTCAAAATTTTGAAAAACTTAAGCTTTTCCCTTTTAGTCAGCTTAGGATTTGTTTAGGTGTTGTTATTCCCTGCCCAGACCTGCATGTGACTTGTCAGGAACTTTTCTTAGGTTAATTCCATTGGTATTAGGGTTTTAGGTGAAATTCCTAGAAGTTTTGGTTACTGGGCTTGATTTTCATTTTGGTCTTGTAGTAGCTCAGAGCTTAGAAGCCTTAGAAGCCTCAGATCACCTTGGTTTTTACTGGCCTTCTTATGAGTCTGACCATTTGCAAAATCTACCTTTGTTGAGGAATCCATCTTGTGTTTCTCTTTGCAAAACTTCGAAAATACTTGTGTTAAAAGTTTTGGATTTCATTTTTAGAAAAGAAAACAAAAATTGGTTGTTTTTTTACTGATTTGTGATTCTGGACAAATTAGTCCTTAGTTTGCTTATAGCTAAGTAAAACATCCTTGAAAAGAAATCTTGTAAGATTTTACTTCAAATAGTTCTTAGAATTTGTAGATCTCAAGAGATTTTTCCATAGTTTTGAGTGTTTTATAAAAATAAAAAAAAAATCTCTTTTGGAAAAAGTTTGTTTTTGTAGTATTTGAGTGTTTGAAAGAAAAGGGAAATTTTTGTGAGCATAACTAGTTGTCTCGTTTTTGAGTGCATTGGAAAAGACAAAATCTCTTCTTTTGATTTGTTTGTTAAGGAAAAGATTTGTTTTTACAAGAATTTGCATTCTCAACTCTTTCCTAGCTAGAAATTCATTGAAGGGAAAAGATTGCTTATCATCTTAAGTGCATTTTTTAGTGATTTCGAGTCGAGTCTTCACACCATAAGTTTCATCTCCGCACCTCTTGACTTAAAGAAAAAACAATAAAAATAACGCTTAAAGTAAAAACTATCTAGTAATCTTTTTATTTCTAGGGCTCTATATCACCAACATAGCTTAGGCTAGTATCTTGGAGTAGGGAGTAATTAACTCTCCAAGATAGTAAAACAAACAAGTAGCTATATCTTGCGGTAGGAGATAACATCCAATTGTTACATCTATGCTATGGGAAAGCTCCTCTTAAAGGAGAAGCACGAGATCATGTCCGAACCAGTGTGGGAATCAATCATTCCTCATTGGGAACGATGCCAGATATTCACGTATTAAAAATGGTAAACCTCGGATTATCCATTGTCGAGGAGCCTGGGGTCACTTGTTGGTAAACCTTGGATTATGTCAAGGAGCCTTCAAGGGGATTGAGCTTGTTACTCTGCCCTTGGGTGCATATTGGATCGTATACTATTCCCCCATGTATATTTGTTTTCGTTGGTAACCATAGTGACCATATTCTATAGGATTCTTTCCTAAGGTGACGGTGGAGGGAAGATCCCACTGTACCTGGAGCAGACGTCGGCTATACTCACTTGGATTTTCTGGGGGGTTCTCTTTGCTCGAGACGATTTAGTGGAGAAACTTGTGCCAGTCTATTCATTAAGTAGGTTGCTGGGGTAACTATTCCAACCACCATTTCTATATTGAACTTTGCGACGTTGGATTTCATCACCAACTAGCGTTTTCAGTACGGAAAGTTACTGTTTTTGTGTGGTTTGATCTCCTAGATTCTTTAGGCGTGTGATTCAATTTGTTTGGTTCTTTAGAGGATTTAGGTGGATTTCATTGAGATTTTTCTTTGTTTGCATGCGAAGTAGTTAAAATATTTAATTGTGGCTGAATTATCGAGGAAGTCCCGTAGACTTCGGGGCCAACCTCCTAAGTTTTCATCGAGTCAACCTGAAGGGTTACGAGCCCTTGTAACTCCTAGAGATAGTAGAGTTGGGTCACCTGAAGAAGGAGAATATTCTTTAGTGGTACATCTTGATTATCAAGCTCTAGTAGCAGATTATAATCCACAATCTGTTTCTGTTTCCGAAGTTACTGGTATTTTTTCATCTACTAGTGATTTAGGTGAGGAACCTGATATATCCGAACCTGAAACTGAATTTGCTGCTACGCCAACATCGGGATTTGCCTCTACAACTTCTAGTGGTCCTGGTTCATCCAGGGTAGAAAGAATAATTACCCAAAATCTTCCTTCTAGACTTATAGCTATTGAAGAACTTGCTACTCCGGAAGAAGATGGTATCCCTATCCCTGAAAATCAACCTGTTATAGAACTTAGGGAGCGTGAATCAATCTTTTGCAATCCACCTAGGAGCAATGTTTGGTATCTTTCATTGACTAATTTTTTGGGAGCATGAATCAATCTTTTGCAATCCACCTAGGAGCAATGCTTGGTATCTTTCATTGACTAATTTTTTGGAAAACCCGGGACTAAGTATTTCACCACCTCACATTCCTTTTCACCCAACACCTAGGGGTTACTATCCTCCATTAAATATGTCAAGACAGTCATCCATGTTTTCTCAATCTCCAGAAACCTTTTTATACAGTGGTCCTTCTGTTCCCTCTGGGTATCAGTCACTTACTGGTACTTTTTCAGGAGCATCTCCTCAACCTATTGAACAAGGGTTATTAACTGGAAATAATGGAACTAAGTCGTTGAGTGTAGAAGATATTCTTATGATGTCAGGTACTATTCCTAATCCTCAACCTCAAGGTGGTCAGTTACCGCTTGGGTGGCAGCCTCAAAGTCCTCAAATATCGCCTGGGGGGCAACCTCAAGGTACCCAATTTCCGCTTGGGGGGAAACCTAAAGGACAATACATACCTACAGGACAGTACATTCCTCAAGGTCAACCCCAGACTCAATATGTACCTCAAGGTCAACTCCAGTATCAATATGTACCTCAAGGTCAACCCCAGTATCAGTACATGCCTCAAGGTTATCAACCTCAAGGTCAGTACCCAACCCAAGGTTTCCAACCACCTTCCGGTCAATCATATGTCCAAGGAGCCATAAATGTACCTTTGAATTATCAACCCTACCCTCAACCCGGTTATGGTCCTCAATATTCTCAATCTGTTATGGGTCCGTACCCCGGAATGAACTTAGTGTGGGATCCATCTCAATCTCAATAGGTCTTGCAACCGAATGTACAGTTGTCATCTCAAACTGGACAACCCTTGGTTTCTGGTTCACCCCAGCAACCTGTCCAGTCTACTATTCAAACTTCTGCACCTTCTGTAGTTTCTCAGTCTGGGCCTAGTATGCCTCGTACTCCGCCTCAAATGACTGCTGCAACTGTTGCAACATCTGTTCAATCTACCCCACCTACTTCTGGAGTATCGACAGCTCTGGTTTCTACTGTTCCTGTATCAACTCCTTAGACATCTTTGCCTCAGTCTGGATCCACAATTCAGACTTCGGTTCAAATGCCTGTAGGATAACCTGGTCCAAGTACGGTTGTCACAAGTCAACCTCAATTTACTTATCAACTGTATGAGGGACAGTACCAATTTGGTCCCGCTGTGCAGCAACCAGTCTATCAGTATCAACTGTACCCTGGGTATATATATCAGCAACCTCAACAACCCCAGTATGGTCCGGTTAATCCTAGTTTTCCGGGAAGATATAATATCCCAAATGCAATTCCAATTCCTAGTTATCCTAGATATCCTCCTCCTGGGGCTGGTCTCATGACACAGGGTTTCAGGGACACTAATCGTCAGTTACCGTTTATTGTAACTTTGGACTTGCTTGACTTGTCTCGCCTTATGAACAATCCAATTAACTATCTTCCATTTTGGCCGCCAATGCCGAATAAGTTGCCTAGTGATATTCCTAAGTTTGAAGGCAAATTAGGAGAGGACCCGTCGAACCATGTGATGACTTATCACCTCTGGTGTGCGTCTAATTCCATTTCAGATGATTCAATCCGTTTAAGGCTTTTCCAGCACACTCTAATTGGTCTTGCGGCCAAGTGGTACATTGAGTTACTGCGAGCCACTTTTTATAACTTTAGTCAGTTAGCTACTTTGTTTTTAACTCATTTTCAGTTGCCAGTCAGATATGACAATGGCACGGAATTATTAACTTCATTAAAGTAGTCAACGTCCACTTACATTTTAGATCACATTCATGAATGGAGACGTCGACAACGTTTAGTGAAGGTTTTTATTCTGGATCAAATCTTAGCTGAATGGTTTGTAAAATCTTTATTACCGAAGATAACTGAAGATGTAGCTAAGGCCAGAGTCGTTACTGAGGAGCAAGTAATTGCTCAAGCTCAGTACCTTGACTTAGTTTATACGCAGTCGGGTACGTTACATGAGAAAATCCCCGATCTTCCTAAACAAAATCAAATCATTGCAGCTCCTTTAGGGTCTCATGCCGCTGATGGTATGATTGGTACGGTTAATACCAAAAGTAAGAAGAAATCTTCCAAGAATTCTTCTCCTACCATAACTTTACTAGATTCCCCGACAGGAGATTCTTCCGCAGAAATTTCCGCCGATATTCATGTTGTAGAGTCATCTACAGCCAAATCAAAATCCGGCGGTAAGAAGAAAGGGAAGAAGAAAAATAAAACAGATAAAAATTCGAAAGAGAAACCAGAAAAAGCAGAATCAACTGATGAGAAACACAAACCTCATTATCCTTGTCTCATTTGTGACGAAGAGCATTTTACAAGAGACTGCCCTCATCGTGCAGAGGTTGCGAAAATTGTCAAAGGTTCCCAAATGCCTGCTGTTTTGAAGGATCCTTTTCCTAGTCAAGACAGTAAGATGATAGGTTCTTCCTCAAATGCCTCCGAAGAACCCATAATGATGATGTCCCATGTTAGGATTGTGACTCGATCACATGATTATGGAAGGAAAAGTCCCGTTGATGGTAAAGAAGCAGAATCTTCTCATTTGAACCCATCCACTTCAACTCCTGGTTCCTATCCACTACAGATCGAGAAACCTAACCCAGACTTAGTAATCAAATCGCCCGCCAAGGGTATACTTCGAAAGTCAGCTTTCAATCCACATGTGAGAGCAGCTCAGAACTATAACATTCTTGAAGATTTGGCTGTTTCACCTTCAACGATGTTGGCTTTGGAAGTGCTACAATCATGTCCAGCACAACGTAAATTACTATTGTCAGCTATAGGAGCTGTTGACGTTCAGGACTTGAACCTTATAATTTTCGATCTAGAAAATAGTACACCACGCTTACCTCATCAAATGGCTTTCCAGATCCCAGTGTTAGTAAAAAACAGAACTTGTTATAGGACTGTGATTGATGAGGGAGCCTCAACGTGTATTATGTCGATACAATGTTGGAGATCGCTTGGTTCTCCTACGCTAAATCAATCCCCGATGATTCTAAAGGCCTTTGATGGCCGTGGGTTTCATCCTTTTGGCATTCTACAAGATTTACTTATAGGGGTTGAAGGCAAAACTGTTAATCTAGATGTGGAGGTGGTTGATGCCCCTCTAGATTACAACCTTCTCCTGGGTCGTAGTTGGTCTTACGCTATGACAGCTGTCACTTCATCAGTCTTTCGGCTTATAAAGTTCCCTCATAATGGAAAGATATTAACTATAGACCAGCTAACTTACTTTTCATCCAACCCAGCCTCTTCTGAAAGCATTCAGCATGTCGGCAAAACAACTATCCCGTATAAGGATGTTGGAGTAGGACTAGTTAAATATTCTGGTTTACTAGGAACTTTTCCTTTTCCTCCTATCAACGCATCATCTTCTACTGCAACCATTCATATGATTTCGTCAGACACTATTGTTTATGATGGTCCTTGGATCGTGCATTCTGAATCTGAGATAGACTCATTTGGTGATGTTATGCCTTTGAGTCCATATGAAATTGCATATCATGCCGTGCAGTCGTTTTCCGACCCATCTTCAACCAAAATTGACTTAATGAATGTGGTCCATGACGAATCACTTGCAACATCAAACTCGGATTCAACAACGTTTTCCGAACTTGTTCACACTGATGAGAAAATTCGTGAAATCCTATGTGTCGATGATTTACCATGGGAAGATCTTCATTTTTACCTGAGATTGATCATTTTGAAAATGATTTTTCATCTATTTTCACGACTGAATATGTCAAGGAACCTCAAAATCCAATGAAAAATCCTGATTCAGAGTTAAATTTGGGAAACATTTCTCGAACTATTCCTATTGATATTTCGGTTAAGCCTGGAATTGTTGAAAACATTCATATAGGTGCCTCTTGTACAAAAGATGAAATTCAAACATATAAGGCCCTATTTCAAGAATTCCGCGACGTGTTTGCCTGGTCATATGAGGAAATGCCAGGAATTGACCCAACAATTGTTGTTCATGAAATCAAAACTTACCCGGATGCTAAACCCGTTCGGCAACGTTTGCATCAGATCCACCCGCGAAAAGCTGCTACTATTAAAGCAGAAGTTGAAAAATTACTCAAAGCAGGTTTCATTTATCTGATTCCGTTAACAGATTGGGTATCGAATATTGTTCCTGTTAAAAAAAAGCAAGGGACAATAAGAATATGTATCTATTATAGGGACATTAATTGAGCTTGTCCAAAAGACAATTACCCAACTCCCTATATCAATCAAATCATTGATGATTGTGTCGGCAGTGAAATATTCTCCTTCATGGATGGTTTTTTCGGATACAATCAAATCAATATTCTACCTACTGATCAACCAAAAACGGCTTTCATTTGTCCATGGGGACATTTGCTTATTGCAAATTACCTTTTGGGCTCAAGAACGTCGGGGCAACTTTTCAAAGAGCCATGTCTTACGTGTTTCATGACATCAAGCACATTGTGCAACCCTATCTCGATGATTTACTTGCTCATTCGTTACATCGAGCTGATCATCTCATCCATTTAC
This sequence comes from Pinus tabuliformis, assembly GCA_031772625.1. NCBI lineage: Eukaryota > Viridiplantae > Streptophyta > Pinopsida > Pinales > Pinaceae > Pinus > Pinus tabuliformis. The sequence goes on along the minus strand of CM062816.1, from coordinate 1,406,477,275 downwards.
GAGCAACCTTTATGAGGTTTAGGCATTATCGAATTAGGTTGAATCCACACAAGTGTGTTTTCTGTATAGAAACGGGTCGGTTACTGGAGTTTGTTGTTTCGAAAGCTGGCATTCGCGTCGATCCCTCGAAGGTTGAAGCTATTGTCAAATTGCCTCCTCCTTTGAGTCTTCTCCAACTCCAAAGTTTGCAAGGGAAAGAAAACTTTTTATGTCGATTCATTCCTAACTACGCCGAGATCACAAAAGGTTTTACCCGGTTATTGAAACAGAATAATCCATTCTTTTGGGATGAGATAGCTGATAAATCTTTTGATGCACTAAAACACGCGTTGACCCATGCACCGTTATTGCATCCTCCAAACTACAACTAGGACTACTTCTTGTATCTCGCCGCCTCCCATTCCACCATCGAAATGGTGTTAGTTCAGGAAGATGAATTCGGTACTGAACATGTGATATATTACCTTAGTCGAACTTTAAATCCAACTGAGCTAAAATACTCACATGTGGAGAAATTGGCATTGGCAGCTATTCAAGCTGTCCAACATTTTCATCATTACATTTTACTACGTAAAACTACAGTAATTTATGATTGCAACCCTATCATCTATATTTTGACCAAACAATTGCTAGGGGGCAAGTACTCCAAATGGATTGTCATCCTGTAGGAGTTCGACTTGGAATTTGAAAAGTCTAAGTCGAAGAAATCTTTAGTTTTTGCGGAGTTAATGTGTGACTTCTCGCGTGCTGACATGGAAACTGTGGCAGAGGAGCCCATTGTGGATGAATCCTTGTTTCTAATCAGCACTTTAGATCCATGGTATGGGGATATCATCGTTTATCTCCAGACCCAATCCTTTCAGCCAGAAATTTCAAGGTCAGAACGTCGAAAAATACGATTCCAGTCCCAACAATTCAAAATTATTGGAGATACACTTTATCGTCGTGGGGCGGACTCTGTTTTTCGACGTTGTTTAAATCATGAGGAAGATGAAAGGGTTCTAAATGACTGTCACTCTGGAGTGTGTGGCGGTCATATGTCTGGGTTTGCCACAGCCCAAAAGATATTGTGCACTGGCTACTTCTGGCTGTCCTTGTTTAAAGATTGTATTAACGCGGTCCGAAAATGCCACAACTGCCAAATTTTTGATCGAAAGATGCCCGCTCCACCTGCTCCTCTCCACCCTATAATTGTCGTCTGTCCTTTTGCGAAATGGGGTATCGATTTTATTACATGCAACCCTCACTCGGCCGGGGGGGCATGCATATATCATCCTTGCGGTAGATTATTTTACCAAGTGGGCTGAGGCGATGCCTACATTTGAGGTAGACGACAAAACTGCTATGATTTTCATGTTCAATCATATAATTGCCAAGTTTGGTGTTCCACAAGCGATTATCACTGATCATGGGCGTCATTTTCAAAACATTATGATGACTGAACTTACAGGCCAACTTGGCTTGCGTCACGATAGTTCAACTCCATATTATCCACAGGCTAATGGTCTGGTTGAAGCCATCAACAAAGTTCTAGTCATCATGATCCGACGAATCATTGGGATTCATAGGTCGAATTGGCATAACATGCTATTTTGAGAGCTTTGGGCATATCGAACCTCAGTAAAAATGTCAACAGGGTTCACTCCTTTCCAACTAGTTTATGGTCTGGAAGTTGTGTTACCCATTGAATGCGAAATCCCGTCATTGTAAATGGCCATCGAGTTACTTCCAACCACTTCCGAAGAGGAAAAAAGTTTGTTATACTTGGCTCAGCTAGATGAGAATCGATTTGATGCTGCATTAGTGATCAAAACTCATGCAAAAGGTATTAAAGCTCAGTATGATCGAAATGTTACCCCTCGAAATTTTTTGGAAGGAGACCTAGTCTTATTGTACGATCAAGCAAATGATAAATTAGGCGCTGGGAAATTCGTACCCATGTGGCATGGTCCTTATGTTGTTAAGCAAAAGCTAGCAAAAGGGGCCTATGAATTGGTAGACTTTGACGGGATCTCTTTAGGTAAACCCAGAAATGGTCTTTACCTGAAGAGGTATTATGCTTAAAATCTGGGTGTGGAGATTTTTAGTTAGGTTAGTTTTCTTTCTAGGTGGTGTTTTTTAGTTTAAAAAGTGTGCTTAGCTTAGAGAGTGCTTTTCGTCATTATTCCTGCTTATCTTGGTTTTACTCTTGATATTGCAGATGTCGACGCCTCTCCAAACATACATTGGTTTTGCTGATGGTGCTTGTCGTAATACACAGAACATTTCTTCCGCAGCTTGGGTTATCTATTCGCCCTCTGACGAGTTGGTATCTATGCATAGGGTAAGCCTCGGTCAAACAATGAACAACATTACCGAGTATAGTGCAGTGATTGAGTTATTATCTGAATCCATTTCATTTGGGATTCGAAGTTTGATAGTGAGGTTAGATTCTGAACTCGTTGTATTACAGCTTAATAGAGTATATGCCATTAGAAATCCAGTGTTACTGAGATTATTTTTGAGAGTTCGTCTCTTGGAACGTGAATTTGATTATATTGAATATCAGCATATTCCAAGATATTTAAATACATTAGCAGATGCAATCACTTCTCGAATGTTAAGTAGACATTTGCAATAATCATACAAGTAAATTTAAAAACATTCCATAACATGTTTTACAATATAAGCCAGTAATAGTGATATAGTATAATATATAAGTGTGTCAAATATACATCATCTTCGTTCATAGGTTGAAAAAACACCTTATGATCAACAAAAATGATAATACAAAAAGCAAAAAATGTCATATGTGTCTACAACAGGCGATCATCCTATCACTGGTGATGATCTCGATAAGAAACCATTGTACGAGCCACCTTACAAAGGAACCTCCTGAAAGGTCCTGGGACCCCAATCACATAGTGTTGTAGCCTAAGAGGAATGTCATCTATGCCGGTCTCCGGAATGTCTCCTGTCAAACGCTCTAGATGGCTCTCCAATTCGGCCAAGGTCTCTGCTGATTCGTCCTGTGGGGTTGGTGCCGCTGCAGCTGGTTGTTTCCTCTCATAGGGCCAGAGAGCGGCTGGTCGTCGTGGACCTACATCTGCATTTGAAACTTTTACTATCAATTTTGGGACGAGATAAAAACAAAAAAAAAAATTAAATTAGGAAAATGTTGAAAATGATTTTACCTGAGTCATCCCATTGCTCTCCTAGTGGAAGAGTCATGTCTGGGTCACCACGAAAATCTACCCTAGCATAAGGAAAGTCCTGAATAGCAAAAACCTAGTTCTCCAACCAATGGAAATACTCAGGGTGTGAATCGAACGACCTCTGTCCCCTCCTCAGGATGACGGGCCATAACTACAACCCATCGCATCAGTTTGGGCTCTCGAGGAAGTCTAGCTCCAACAGTGAGGTGCTGTGGGACCAACATTGGAACTCTCTCTAGACCAAATCTCACGACTAAAGCACCATATCCAAAGGTCTTCAGTTGTCCGTTCTTGGCTCTAGTCAGGTGGCCTTTTATATTAGCCAACACAGCATCGCACCAGTTGAAGATGGTGCCTCGAAAGCAGTCAACTGCCATCCGCATTTGGGATCAGTGGCTACATGTAGTGCTGTGCTCCCGCAGAGCCTGGTAACAGTAAATGCAATTACCTTGAGTTCAGGAAGGGATATGGTTTTTATATCTATCCCTTTGTCTCTATTCTGGTTGTTACAGAACTCTAGTAGGAGGCTATCGACAGACTGGCCACCTGGCCTAGTCTCGAATAGAGTCAAGTGTTCACCTCTCTTAGGAAAACCACTCAAGAAGTAAATGTCTGCCGGCTCCATTTCAAGCTGGTGACCACCAATGAAGAAGACCCCTCCTGATGTGCTCTTTCTGTCCTTTGGGCTCCCTACCCAATCTGCATTCGTGAAGCCACATAACTTCACCTCATCCTCCTGTCTGTACCACAATCCATATCTCGATGTGCCTCTCAAATAACGCAATACATGCTTGCCTGCCTTCCAGAAGAGCTTGGTTCGATTAACCATAGCTTGTGAAAGCAGGTTAATAGCATAGCATATATCGGGACATGTATTGACCAGATACATAAGTGACCCCACCAACTGTCGATAAATAGTGGCATCCACTTCTTCTGCCGAAGTGGCATCCTCCTTCCTCCAACCTCAAGGAAGACGAGTATCAACAGGCTTGCAGCCATGCATGTTGAACTTCTCCAGTATCTCCCAAGCATACTTACCCTAAGAAACAAATAGTTCATCACTGCGCTGCCAAATTTCCAATCCCAGGAAATAATGAAGGAGGCCCAAGTCCTTCATCTCAAACTCCTTAGCAAGATCATCCTTGCATGAAAGTATCAACATCTCATCACCCATTAGAATCAAATCATCTACATAAAGTACAATGATAAGCAACTTACCCTCCACCACAATCTGGTATAGGTTTGGATCCGCCTCACTCTTGGAGAATCCAAGTCCAGTGAAATAGTTGTCTATCCGTGTGTACCAAGCACGTGGTGCTTGTTTCAACCCATACATCGCTCTCTTGAGCCTGCACACATGCGACTCACTGCTGAAGATCTCAAAACCTTCAGGCTGCTCAATGTAGACCTCCTCCTCAATGACTCTGTTGAGCAACGCAGTTTTCACATCCATCTGATGAATGTGCCATCCCATCTGTGCTGAGAGAGAAAGAATCATCCGTATGGAAGAATACCTTGCGACAGGTCTCCTCATAATCGATCCCCTCTATCTGTGAAAAGCCTCGGGCAACAAATCTTGCCTTGTACTTCTCCACACTCGCGTCAGCTGCCTGCTTAACTTTGTAGATCCATCTCAAACCCACCACTGATTTCGCTTCTAGTCTAGGAACAATCTCCCATGCACTGTTTCTGACAATCGAATCATACTCTTCCACCATCGCGTCTACCCATGTGGGATCCTCCACAGCTTCCTCGAAAGAGGATGGCTCAGTCACAACACATTTTCTCACAAGAGCCATGTATCCAGTGTACTGATCAGGTGACTGTCTTTGCTTGCGTTGGGCTGTAGGTGGTCCTACAACTTTCTCTGCATCTTGAGCCAGTCGCTCAGCTTCTGCCAAGCGCTTTCATCCTCTGATGGTTGGCGCTGCATGAGTGGTCTCTTCCACTCCATGAACCTCGTCCTGTGGCTGATCCACGTCCTGAAGCTCATCCTTAGGAACTAATAGCTCCTAATCTGCATTCAAGTGTAGCTCCCTCTCAAGCAAACTCTTCATGGCTTTCTCCTCCTGAAATTTTATATCCCACCGCACAATAGTCTTGCCACTGTCTGGCAAATACACATGATAGTTGTGGGGCATATTAGTGTACCCCACAAATATCCCAACCTTTGTGGTCAACTCCAACTTCTTCTTGGCATCCTTCGTCACATGCATGTAAACGTTAGCACCAAAAATCCTCAAATGAGAAAGATCAGGCTTCTTACCAGAATAAGCCTCCTCGGGTGTACTCATACCAAGTATCCTGTGAGGACAATGGTTCTGAACATAAACTATTGTATTGCATGCTTCTACCCACAAGTGAAGGGGTAGGCCTTGATCATGCAACATCACCCGTGCAACACCCACGATCGTTCTATTCTTCCGCTCAACAACCCCGTTCTGTTGTGGGTTATGGGGAGTTATGAGCTCTCTTCGAATCCCTTCTGCATTATAGAAATCCTTGAACTCGCTAGATATGTATTCACCACCATTATCACTCCTAAGAGCCTTCACCTTCTTCCCTGAATCCTTCTCGACCAGTGCTTTGAACTCACAGAACTTTGAGTATGCATCACTCTTCTTATGCATGAAGAAGATCCAACACTTATGAGAGAAATCATCAACAAAGATCACATAATACTTGTGTTTTGCTGTTGAAGCTACTGAGAAAGGTCCACACACGTCTATTTGAATTCTCTCAAGGATCGTCGTGGCGCGACTATCCTTCTCGCGAAAGGTGGCTTTCATAAAATTTCCCAAGGTACACCCCTTGCACTGATATGACTGCGCAAGAGTGCCTTTAGGAAGCCCTGTAGTGATCTGTTGCAGTATCTTCAGGGCTCCATGGTGAAGTGACCCAATCTCCTATGCCACAACTCGCCATCATCCCAACTCACCAATCCTTCTGCCTTGCATGCCATTGTTGTGCATCCATCTACATGCAACTAATAGAGGTTCCTCACTTGAACCCCTATCTTCCGGGTTTCTCCAGTTGTCTTACTATGCAGGAAAGCCTTTCCCTCGCTGAAAACAACATCATATCCCTTGTCTTCTAACATCGCCACAGAGATAAGATTCTTCTTCAATCCTGGAACATGCATCACTTCCTTCAATACGAAGGGTTTACCAGACTCCCTCTCAAAGGAAATGGTATCGATACTGGTCGCACTATATCTACCATCATTGCCCATCTCGATGTGCACTCCAAGATTTTTGTCCTCCAGATCATAAAACAAATCTCAATCTCTTGTCATGTGAAAAGATGCACCACTGTCCAAGAACTACACCGATCCCATCACACTTGAAACCAAGCATGCGATCAATGAAAAATCAAGCTCAAACTACGAGGCTAGAGCCTCTCCTGCTGCAGATCCAGCAGCTTGCTTGTTCTTCTTCTTCTATGAACAATTAGTGGCATAGTGTTCGTGCTGGTGACAGTGAAAGCACTTCACTTTGGACATGTCTTGCTTCTTACCTTTCGCACCAGACTGAGAAGCTTTCTTGTTCTTCCCCTTCTTTGCTTTGGCAGCTAAAGTGCAATTTTCTTCATCAGGTCCTGTTACACAAAATATTGTCACCATGACTATTTGCAGTCAGTATGGGTCTATCATCATTCATACTGTCCTCCTAAGCAAGTCTCAAACCTCAGCTCTTCATGTCAAGCTTTGAAAATGAGAGAAAGACCTTTAAAACAATAAAGCTCTGGTTCCGCACTTTCTCTCACTGTTACTTGCGGTCCCGCACCCCCTGTTCATGTTACTTGCAGACCTGCCCACTTTGTCTCTAAAGGAGTGAGTGCAGACCTCTGTGAAAGTCAAAAAGGCGCAAGTTTATTCTAAAAAACTCACTTTGGGTTAATTCTAGATGATTCTAGAAGGGATTTTGGCGTGGATGGTTCGCTCTTAGGTGGTTCATCCATCCCAAAAGAGAAGGAGCTAATCCCTTGATGAGAGGAGCTATCCGTTTGAAGGAGGGCTTTATCCCTGTGAAGGTGGACCTACTAACTTCCCTCCATTGCACTATAAATTAAGGCATTGCGCTGGTTGCTAGGGAGGTTAGAAGCTGAACATTTTTGAGGGTAAATGCTGGTGGAATTGGGACTTCCTAGTTAAGCTTGAGAGGAGAGATCACATACCTTTTGGCTCCATTGGGAAGAGAGTGAAACTTGTCAAAGTAGAGGAGACTTCTTGATGGACCCTGGGAGGAGCTTGTACAACATCAAGGCACAGGTTGTAAATTTCTTCTTTGATTTGAATTAATACAATCAGATTCATTTTTCTCAACAAATTGTCTTATGTGATTTGTTTTATGAATTCCTTGATCATCATGATAAGAATGCTTTATTATATTGGCTTTTCAGGTGCTATTTAATTTGTGTGCTTGTTTGTGTTTACAGATTCTCTACAAGGGAGCTCATTTGGATCAATGGAGCGAGGCTTCCACAAACTTGCATTGGACCCAAGGTAGGCCTAAAACACTTGTTTTCCTTTGTTTATAAATTGCATACTTAGAGAAAGATGGGATTTGATTGGCTTTCTTGTCACTAGATATCATTAGATACTAGGGAGGTCGGTCTTGTCCGCAAGAATGACTTATTCCGTGTGACAGGTCCCTTTGATGAAGATTCATCCCTGGTATTCTGCCTGATCCCCTCCTGCACAAAATATGACCAAAGTCTCTGCCATCTTGGAAATTTCTCCCGACCATTGACAGAGTCCTGATAGGAATGCCAACTCTTCGGAAGACCAAGGAGAGCCAAGCTCACCAAGTCCTTATCATCGATAGTCACCCCCACACTTCCCAGCTCATCCTTGCACTGAGTGAACTTCGTGAGATACTTGGGCATACTGTCTCCATTCTCACATTTGATGTTTCTAAGTTTATCTTTGAGCGCCAGCTTCCTCTGATCGCTCTTGCTTTGGAATAGATCTATCAACTCTTTTCACATCAAGTATGGAGAAGCCTTTCCATGCAAGCTGGACACAATGTGATCCTTCACGCCCTCCAACAGAATCCTTCGACACTTTGTTGTCTTCTTTTGCCAAGCATCAACTTGCACAGCATCATTAGGCTTTGGGACATTAGCCTCTATGAAATCCTTCAGCCCATTATCATCCAACACTGCCTCCATCCTATCCTTCCATGCAATATAGTTTGAGCTACCCTCAAGAGCATACTCCAATCGCAATTCGTTGAAAGACATTGCCACATTGATACCAAGAAAACACTACTGCAAATTCGAATTCCACCAGCTCCAAACTCAACTGCCTCTGATCTAAGATTCATGAGAACAAAGTATTTCTCGTACAGAGATTGAATGTATGGGCTTTTACAGGATATCTCACCTTCCAAAGGAAGGATGAATCCAGAGGCTACCTGGCTCGATTACAGACTCTGCCTGAAGAAATAAGATGTAGACACTTCCTGAATAGTAGATCTGATGATCAACTACTCTGATACCATGTAGAAATTTTGAATAATAAACACTTATTCACAGAGATTATCCTGATTATACACTATTGCGGAGTACATGCATAATACATAACCTCCTCTACATTTATCATTAATTTAGCAACATCAAAAACAATGAAACATCAATAGCATGCACACATTAACACAGTATGTAACCCAGGGAGAGATTATAGCTGAAAACCCCACAATGTCTATATATTAATGATTGAGAACATGTAAAAATACATAGTACAATACTCCTCACAAGTATCCAGCACTATCTCCACTTGTTACATACAAAACTAGCTCAGATCTGAACAAGTCACAGGTTCAAATCTCCTCCGCTGCTTTGCCTGCCTCTATTGCACAATACCAAGTGAAAATAACTCACCCTGGAAATCACTTGAGCACAGGCTATTTCACTGGGCATATACTGAGAAATCCTCATGGGCATACTCAATCCATTGATTGTGCAAGATATCATGCACAACTATAGTCACAACTGATAGCAATCTCAACCTCTAACACCTGTCTCCACTAAACTGTACATGCACTGAGTTAACTGATGTATTCTTCAATTGCTTTATGAGTTAATAATTAGTGAATTAAATTAATCAATTAATTCACATCACTCATCAGTAGTCTATTTGCAGTTAGACTAATTACAACTAGTTTAACCAAGTCAAACTAAACACAACTCCATCAACTCCACAGAACTCACATGCATGAGTTCTAACTGATGTCCTGCATGCAATAGCTCAACTGACCCACAAGAAAAGCATATTTCCTTCTGACAGCTGCATGTGCCACATCTGTAGCTCAAACTGAAGTGCTCCAAGAGGATAAGATAATGTTTATAGTCTAAATATTATTATGAGACAATAATATTTGACTTTTCTATTTTTAGCCTGGCAGTCTAAAAATAGACTTTGATCACTCCTGTGTGAAGCAGAAATAGAAGTCCATCTATTTTTTCCCAACATGACCAATCATCCATAAACAACATCCTGCAACTCATAGACCATGATCCATATGTCTAAAAATAGACATAGTCTAAAAACAGACTTTGCGCTAAAATACCTTGCGGGCCCACTTAGTGAAGGCGACTCCTTTCAACTAAGCTCCATCATCTTGTTGCATTCTCAACACATGGTACCTTTGAACCTGCAAATGCTGAATTGTATAGCAGAGCTAAAAGACCCAGTTGAGATTAAAGACAGGGACATTGTACTATCAGTTGGAGGAATTTTCCTATAAAGGAAACTCATCCATGTAGAAGGAATTAGCTCCTTCAATATTGCGTAGTTATTTCTAATGTTAGTGTTGTGTGTGAGGTGAGAATCACACAAGTTGCAGCTGGAGGACCTAGGAGAAACTGCGCAAGGAAATAGGATGCTTGGAGGACTGAAGGAAGGCATATGTGTTGTTTATTCTGTCTATGAGTAGTAGTGAGGGATTGTACTGAGATCTGGATAGCTTGAGAGCTAAAGCTTTGTGTAATCCTAAGATATTTCCACTTGTATGATAATACAGATAGCATGGTTTTTCAGCTGAGGCTTTCCCCAGAGTATTCTTCTGTGTTCAAGTGTGATTGATTTCTCATTCTCTATTATATGTGTTCTATTTGATCTTGCTCAAATTTATTAAGCTTTCGCAAAGTTTGATAGTAGAAGTAGATCAAGTATTTTTCTTTAGTACATTGCATTATCAGGTGATCCATAATGAGAATTTCTACATGGTATCAGAGTTAACTGATCTATAGAGAAATTTCTACGTCCTCCCCACTAGAAGCCTTTTCGACCCAAAAGATACTATCAATTTTTTAGCAGGTGAGGGTACAACTCCCTCAACTTCTCAATATACAACCATTTGGCTTGATAAGGTTTTTATCCCTTGAGTCCCACTCTAAGGTATTCGACATCCCCTCTCTTCGAAGTTCTGATCCTCCTGTTAAGTATGAGATCTTGTTGAATCTCATCTAGGTATTCTGGTGAGAAATAATCTATTGATGGTAGCTGAACATGCTCTCCTTGATCATCAATCAAAGGAGGCTAAAAAATTCTCAAAATTCTCAACATTAACAATAGAGTATATTTTGCCCACGGGGCTTTGGATTGACGGTGAATGGGTGCACTGTTAAGGCACTCCTTGCGATAGGTCACTGGTTCAATTCCCCGTGGGTACTTAGTTTAGTCTTAACCTAGAAAAAAAAAAACAATAGAGTATATTTGCATATAAGGAGGCAAATCAAGCTTAAAAGCATTATTACCAATCTTTTCCAGAATTTTAAAAGGACCATAATGGATTGGTTTAAGATTTTTACCTTCCCCTTCAAGTATCTCTTTGCTAATATATAACCAAACTTCGTCACCAACTTGAAATTTTTGATCAACTCGATGTTTGTCATGCCTTGCCTTGTAGCTGCTCTGATTTTTCTCAAGTTGTTCTTGCACTGTATGATGTATCAACTAAATTTGCTCTATGAAATTCCTTGCCTTATCAATGTCACTGTGACCATTGATGGTGACATCTTTCTCAAAGATGAAGTCCAATGGCAATCTTGGAAAGTACCCATAACATGCCTCAAATGGTGATGTATTTGTGGAAGAATGCTTTGCCCTGTTGTATGCATGTTGTATGTAATGCAACTGTTCATCCCACAACTTGGGATGTTTGTTGTAATATCCTCTAAGAAGATGAATAACTGTTATGTTGACCACCTCGGTTTTTCCATCTGTTTGTGGATGAAAGGTTGTACTCTTCTTCAACTTTGTGTCCATGATGTCCCACAAATTTGACCAAAAATTACCAAAAAATCAAGAATCTTGATCACTTACAATAGAAGTAGAAAGACCAAAATGAACCCAAATGTTTTGGAAGAAAAGATGAGTTGTTTGTTCAGCTTTAATTTGATTTTTACATGGTGTTAGTATGCACATCTTGCTGAACCTGTCTACAACTACATACAACTAATCATGACCTTTCCTTAACAATGGAAGACCTCCTACAAAATCCATTGAGATACTCTCCCATGGACATGAAGGTACTGGAAGTTGAGTTTCAAAACCAAGTCTCCTATTGCTAGGCTTACTTGTAGCACATAAAGAACATCCTCTTATGAAACGAGAAACATTATCCAACATGCGTGGCCAATAACAATACCTTTGAAGATTCACTACTGTCTTGCCTATACCAAAGTGTCCAACAATCAATGAAGTGTGCGCCTCCCTTATGATATTTTTTCTTTCTCCATGTGGAATACACAACTTGCCCAAGTGATACAACAAACTGTTATGTACATGATAATCCAAATCTTCAATTTGGTTTCCTTGACTCAATCTTGCATATACTTCTTGAAAGTCACTATCATTTGCATATTTTTCTATGTAACTTTCACAGAAAACATAACTATACTTGAGTATAACAGATGAATTTACAATAGGCCATGAAAGCATATCAACTACCTTATTGTAAATTCCATTTTTATACTTGATAACCAAATGAAATTGCTGTAGAAAACCCATCCATCTGAAATATCGTGACTGATGCAACTTTGACTATGACTGTAAGTACTGCAATGGTTGATGGTTAGTATGGATGATGGTCCCCTTCCCCGTAAAATAGTGCTTCCATTTCTTAACACTTTGTACCAATGCATAAATTTCTTTGTCATAGGTGGGATAGTTAGTTACAACTCCATTAAAGATTTCAGAATGAAATGAAATGGGCTTACCATGCTGCAATAAAATTGTTCCCATGGCATAATCGCTTGCATCCATTTTAATCTCGAATGGCTGTCTAAGATCCAGAAGAGCCAAAGCCAATGCTAAACTTATCTTTTGCTTCAAAACATCAAATTCTTTTTGCTGTACATATCCCCAATGGAAGACTTTCTGGACACTTGTCATTGCATGTAATGGAAATGCAATGGAAGAAAAATTAGCAATAAAATTTCTCCAATATTGTGACCCCCCTAAAAAGCTTCTTACCTCTGTAACTGTATTGGGATTGGGCCAATTCAGAATGACCTCAACCTTAGAGGGGTCGATCTTCAGCTCACCTCCTCCAACAATGTGTCTCAAATACACTAAATAAGTCTTTCTAAATTCACATTTCAACATCTTTAAAAACAACTAATATTTTCTCAAGACATAAAGTACTTTGCTTACATGCATGACATGTTCATCTATGGATTTGTTGAATATGAGAATATCATCTAAGTAGAAAATGAAAAATTCATCTAGAAATGGTCTCAATACATCATTCATTACCCTCATGAAAGTAGCTAGAGAATTTGTAAGACCGAAAGGCATAGCAAGCCACTCAAACAATCCTTGTTTAGTTTTAAATGCGATTTTCCAAATGTCTTCTTCAACTATCCTAACTTGATGATAACCACTTCGTAAGTCTAATTTAGTGAAATAATTTTCATACCTCAACTGATCAAGAAAATCATCAATTCTTGGGAGTGAATAACGATTCTTTACAGTGATTTTTTCAATGCATGAAAATCCACACACATGCGCCAAGTTCCATCCTTCTTTGGCACCAAGACAATGGGCAAACCACATGGCGAAGTAGATGGGAATATGATACCTTTGTTCAACAATTCTTGAATTTTATTTTTGATTTCCATGCTCTCCATAATTGACAGGTGACACATGCCTATGTTTGGAAGTGGAACATCCTGTTGCAACTGAATCTCATGCTGAATTTCCCTCTTGGGAGGTAATCCTTTTGGTTCCTAAAACATCTCTCCATGCTTGATTACCGCATCAAAAAATTCAGATTTTAATTTATCATCACAACCTTCAAAAGATTCATAATCAATATCATTCTTTTTATTGATCATTAGAAGCAATTTTTTTTACTTGCATTTACTAGTCTCTTCATCTGCCCTACATTAACCAAATAAATGTTTAGCTTTTTGCGATGGGATCTCACAATGTACTCCACCCCATTCTTGAGAAATATGTATTTGTTGTCATGGCGATAAAATACTGCTTTTCTATCATACAAATAAGGACTATCGAAAATGATTCCTGAGATGTCAAGTGGAACTACATCTAACTCAACTTCATCAATGAAGTTTTCAGTAACGGCGAACTTGAATAAACACTTCCTTGTAGCCTGTAAGTTTGCATTGTTAACTATCCAACCCAATGGATATGGCTTATGATGAGGTACAATTTCAAGGTTTAGTTTTTTTTACCAAGTCTTCTGAAATCAAGTTTGATTGTGACCCACTATCAAATAATGCATCAATCTTTGTATGATTTGAAATCACTCTTACATGAAACAACTCTATTCTTGACTCTTCATTTGGAGTGTTGTTTTGACTATGTGATGAACTAGTGCTTGCAACAATTTCTTTTCCTTTTGTAACCATGGCTGAAATCTTGGTCTCATCACTAGAGTTTGAACCAAGGTCATGTTGTGTGGTAGCATTCGTCTTTTGTTTTCCCTTATTGTTTTGTTTCTTAGGCCTTAATTCAGGATGCAATTTCCAACAGTGGGCTTCATCATGCCCAACTTTGGAACAATGTTTGCATGTGATTTTCTCCCCTTCTTTCTTCACACTTGCATTTTTCTTTCCCTTCTATTTTCCACCCTTCTCTTTCTCCTTACCCTTGAATGGCTTCCTCTTAATACCCTCTTCATGAACGTTCTTTCCTCTAGATTCAAGATGTGTGGATTGCACACATACCTCATCTAAATTGTTTGGATTGAACATAAGGATAGTATGTTTCAGGTAGGAATCTAAACCCCCAATATATTTCAGTAGTGTATCTTGGGAGTTCAAATTTACTCCTAAAAATGAAGCCATTTTCCTAAGCTCTTGTGTATACTCTTGGACTATTTTGCCTTTAATCTACCTAAAATTCTACCAACTCATAATGGCTCTTTTGCATATAGGCTAAAGGATAAAACTGTCTTTTAATTGCAGAAGTAAATTCAACCCAAGCATTACCATGGATTCACATTTCCTCTTAAGTCTTTGCTTCCCACCAAACTAGTGCAACTCCTTCTAGCCTCAGTGAAGCCAACTAGATCTTTATGTTGTCTTCTTGAAGGTTCTAAATTCTACAGTATACCTCCAATTGTCGAATCCAATTGTCCAACTTTTCTGCATTCACCTCTCCATTGTACATGGGAAGTTCGAATTTTATGTCCAATTTAAGGGAGTCTTTCCTTTTGGGGTTTTTGAATGAGTATGGACAGTTTCAGTGGTGGTAGTGGAATATGATGCCATGTGAGATGATGAAGATGATGAGGAAGATGATGAGGATGGTGGAGATGGAGGTGGCTTTCCACCATTCCCTTTGGAATCCTTATTCTCATCTTTTTTGTCCTATGATCTTCCTTCTGCATGTGGAGGTTTAGAACTCTCTCCAACCATTCTAGTGTTCCTCTCTTCATAAATGAATTTAACCATCTCAGTTAAAGTGAAGAAATATTTCTTGAATTCTTCCTCTTCTAAAGACGGACCTTCAGGCTCTCTTTCTCCAAACATAATGGCTGTGGATTCAAGCTCAGAAATTGGTACTGTTTGTACCTCTTCAATCTTAGTTGAAGGAAAAACTTGAGGAATTTCAAGTGTAGTTGGAATTGGAACTTTGGGTGGTAGAGATTGTGGCCTTGTGGCTCTCCTTCTTCTGGGAATTACCTTAGGAGTTGCAACCAATACCTTCCCTTCTCGTTTTTGTAACTTTAACCTTGTGAGCATCACAATTTTGCAACCATTAAAACCCTAATTGCATAAACTCAAGCAATCAAGTAATTCAACCTTTGCTCTGATACCAACTTGATATATTTTTGAATGATTAGTTTTTGTTGTGCTAATATCAATTACAAATTTCTAAACATATGCTTTCTTATTGCTTCTTGTGCTGGGGTTTCATTAGCTGTTTGTGTATGTAATCAAGTAAATTTCCTTAAGTTTAAAATGACATTCATGAGAAAAATAGCTTCAAAAAAAAACTGAACAACAGAAATTTAAAGTACAACAACTCATCAAAGAGACACTTTAACACAGTGTTTTGATGAAGGAGTTCACCCCTCCTGGGCTACATCTCCTTGGTCCAACTTCCATGGCTTGGGCCCCTATATTAGCTCAATGTCGAAAAATTATGTTTTACAAATCTCTATGGCTCCTGATTCCTGTACCAATGTGTTAAGAATGTCCAAATTAGCCAAGAACATCTCTTCTTGAGCTCAATTTGGTCGAAAATTGCCTTCTATATGACTTAGTTAGTCTTTTCCTAGAAAAGTTCCACTAAATATGGAATGGCTCTAGTTAGCACGCTATATTTGGAGGCAAGCCCGAATTTGGGGGCACCGCCAAAATTTCCACCATTTTAAACTTGGGCTTAACAACGGTTCAACTGTGCTTAATTAATATAAGTCTAGATTAGTGGCCCACTAATCCACAATTAGCGATAACTGCAGAGTTAGTGCTGACTACAACTATCGGAACTGGACACATGCTGCAGTTTTGTTGGAGTTTATCAAAACCATCTGAAAAACCATTTAGTGTTACAACATCATGTTCACATGCAAAGAAACAAACACTAACATTTGGAATTGTCCGCAAAAGTTAACTGTTTACGGTTTGTGGTGGTCTGTTCACATGCAGAGTTAACGTCGCATTAATTGTCATGGTAATGGTCCATTGGAAGGTTGGATGTAACATTTACCATGTGGTTTGTAACACTGTGATCACATGTAGAGGGCTGGTCTGCGAGCTGGCACTCTTAACCGCCTGTTCCCAGAACATTAAAACTTAAATATATGCTGAGAACATATGGGTTAAGAAACATGGTATAGCGGAGGTGGTTAGAACTTGTGGATGGTATATCGGAGGTCGTGGGTTCAGCCCTGACCTCCACCATAAAATTTTGTTTCACTGTTTCGAGACTATCAAGGCCTTTGGGAGGTGCCATGTGGTAGCCTCTGGGCTTGCCACATGGCATTCTTCCATTGGTCCATAAATAAACCAATCAGATTGTGCCAACACACTACTTGTACAACCCAATGAAATGTTGCCACTTGTCCACCTGTGGTTCGCCATTGACCATCGTTGGCCATGCCTAGTCACTTGCCACATCAGAAGTACAAACTGCTGACTGTGCAGTGACTGGACATTTTTTTGCAAATTTCACCTGTTTAGCAAAGCGATCAAAACACAATAAATTTCTCATACCAACTCGGTTTTCAACAAAACGAGTTGCGTTAGGATCTTTTTTCCAAGACAGATGCGGTCGTTCAGGTTTCGAGCCATTCTGAGAACTTTTATTTTTGAGCTAAATACTAAGCACCTGATCATACATGATCAATCAAGACAAAGAAGTTGTTATTAAAGTTGCAGATTGGTTTGCTTCTTCTAAGGGAACCTATATTAGAGTATTTAGATCCTAAAAGCCACCACACCTTTTGTTGAAATACTTGACCGATTGGTTATCAATGTTACTCAGGATTGTCACAACAATTTTGAAAGAATAAGAATTCACCTTGTCCAATATTCCCTCTGCAAATGGGGTCATATGAGCTAAATAGACTGAAGGAAGTAGAAGAGAAACTTGAATAACTTAGTCACCCTAGATTCAACGAAATGAGATTTATTGATATGGCCCTAGGGGAGTGTGAAAGTGACACTATGCAAAGCTACATTTCACTTGGCTGTATGTTTTAGACTATTGGGAAGATGCGGAGAATATTAAGAATTGGTATAACGCTTCCTGAGTACATCGACTAGGTGATGAGGTAGGCCCTTCTCATATAACTCACATACTAGATATTGATCTAGAAGGGACCCAACAGGAAAGTGTCACTCAAGTTGATGTTGGACTGAAGAGGAAGATAAGGTATGATCCTGAAGAGGAAAGGAACAGGAAATTCAAAGAAAAATCTAATACCAAGGGCATTATTAGAGCTAAAAGGAAAAGAGGAATGGGAAGAATCAAGGAGGAAGAATGAGGAAGAAGAGAAGAAACAAGAAGAAGAGTGCAAGGAGGAGGAACAAAAACATAAGGAAGGACATGAAAATAAGAAGCGAAAGGAATAATTGAAGAAGAAAAGAGAAGAGGAAGCACAAAAGAAGCAGTGAGAAGCAACACTGAGAAAGAAAAGGGAAGAAGAAGAACAAAAAAGTTACTAGCATAGGAAAAAAATATAAGGATATAGGAGGAAGAGTTTTCTAGAAAATTGGAGGAAGATATGCAGGCCTAGGATGCAGAAGAAGAATATTAGGAGGATGACTAGGTGATGGACATCAAGATGATTATAGAACAACCAAGCATATGACCCACACCTCCTCTAACTGATGACCATCTCCCGTTTAGTGAAATGGGAATACATCCTCCACCTGATGATAGGGTCATGGATATTTCTAACTTTACCTTCAATGAGATGAAGAATAATATTGTACAAGAAATATGAAGTTACATTCCCAATGATCCAAATCATCCTGTTTCCATTACTACAGGGAAGGTGATTGTGTTAAACACCGGGAAGAATCTTAGAGCAATCACTTCAACCAATATAGTTTTTGTAGTTGTGGTAGAAAATAATACAAATATCTTGATGAAAAGGAATAAACAGCTAGAGAAAAAGTTGGCTACTGCAAAGTGATATATTGATCATCTCATGGTTGGGAATCAAAGAATGTCTTCCACTATTTCTAGTAGAGATGGATTGAAGGAAACAATACTTGAAGAACTCAAGCCGCTGAAATACACCTTGAATCAGTTGTATGATGATATGATCACTCTACACGCGGCAGCGGTGCTCCTGCATGAAGTACAAAAAGGGTCACAGGAGATGTTGAAGGTCTCAGAGAACTTATATAGCCATATATGTGATCCAAGAGTGGGGTAACAAGTATTTGAATATACCTATGAAATTGGTTAGGAAAGGAAGGTAGGATGCCAAAATGGACATGGAAAAAATCATGATGTTTATACAAGTCTATGTGCAGCTCAATAATTTTGTAACTAATACCATATCAACATATTCATGACTGTACCATGTATTGGATGCACAAGGTACCTTCTATTGGTGCATTCACAAAAGTGAAAAGTAAGGATGCAATAAAGAAGGCGATAGAAGATTTCTTGAACAATATTAGATAGGAAACCACTTAGGATGAGTTAGAGGTGACAAAAGAGTCTTTTATGCAATATGTAACCAATCAAACTAAGATAAATATAAAGTTAATCATGTTATTTAAAAACATTCAAGCATGCTCCAAGACTATATATCTATATGCGTTGGAGAGTAAAATTAGATGTAATCGAGATCTACTGCTAAAAGTTGAGCACATAGTAGCAGAGTATAAAGCTTGGTACCAACATCTTACAATGGAGGTACATGCCATAATCACCGAGTTACAATTTACTTAATTTTAACATGATGTATTATTTTTTGTCATGGCTATAGCCACTTTTTTTGATATGTAATTTTGTATTTTGAAAAAATAATGAGAAAATGTAAAATGTGTAAGTGGAAGTCCAAGAGTCACATAAGGAATGTGAAGAGTCATTAGGTAGCTTAAAGATATAAGAGGACATGGAAGCTAAAGAGTCATGAGGGAGCTCAAGGGTCACAATGGTAGGTGAAAGGTCACCTCACTTGTTATAAATAAACCCTCATAACTCAATCAAAAGGCTTGGACTTTTAGATTCTTAGCCTTGGCTTCTCTAGCTTAGCATAGAAGAGAATATAATTCTTTGGAGGAGCAAGTGGTAGCTTCATGTTCCACTATTGGGACTAGTGTTTCATCATTGTAATTGTGTACTTGGAACCTTCACTAATATTTGAAGCTCTTAGATTCGACGCAATTTCATGCATGTATCGTGGACGTTGTAAGACTATTCTTTTAATTTTTGCAGTATATGTTTGAATTCATACATACTAAATAAAATGAACCATTTTGTTGGCTTTGTTATATAAGTTGTTGAATGTGTGATTTTACTTGTTTTTATGATTGTTTTTACCTTGTGAACTATTTTGTAGGTTAACTAACGATTCTCTCTATGCTTGTGTATGTCTTTATTAGGATAATACAATTACTTTTCTTCTAAAGGCTCACTATCTCTCTCTTCCCGTTTGTGAAATAATTTGTATGTATTGCATTTGTATTTTTACAAAGCTAACTCACTTGCTTGTTTCAATTTTCTGTCCATATTCTCTAGTGTTTTCAATTGCATCCAAGGCTAATCTTTAAGATCAACATAATTTTGGCGGGGTCAAATTCTCAAATGGGACTCCTACTCCAAATGGTGTGAAGTCTAGTTGGGACTTCATATCGGGGGGACCCCTATGTTTTGGTGGTTTCTAGCACTGTCAACATTCTGGCAATAGAAGGAGGGACAAATGACAAGTTGATCCCATGAAATTTAGTTTCAATCTTTCATCTTAAATGACTTCTTCCCAAATCCCAATCCCGAGGTGTTATTCTGAAAGTGTAGATCTTACAAGCCCCGTAGAAATAATTATTGACTTGTCATAATTGATGTTTAATGGAAAGGGTGGAACATCCATTATTGAACTTACACTTAAGTTTCTTAAATTTTGTGATTCTTATGAAGTGAATTTTGAAGATGTTGCTTGTAGATTATTCACCCTCACATTTGAAGGTCGTGTTAAGCAATGGTGTTTCACCCTACTTTTTGATTCGATTCATTCATTTGAACAAATTTTCAAGGATCTTCATCAAGACTTTGATAGGTATAATTATCAAAATGTTTATAAATGAACGAATCAACTTAGAATGAAATTTGATAAATCGTCAGTGGATTTTGCAGAAAGATTTCTTCATATCTTTATGAGTTTTTTGAAAAAGATGTGGATTGGGATTTCATGATTGTGTTGATGGTGCTGGACCCGCCAACATGTCAGGGGCTCTCCTCGGTAAGAAGTCCCAATTAGACCACAGACCCTTTGGTTTAGGAATCCCAACAGTGGGTTGTACGTTAATGCCTTGACCGTGGTTTTGCAAAGAGGCAAGTAAGATGTCCTATTGGTAGCAAGTGTGTGACAACTACGGCGAGTCAAGGAAGGTGCATGAGAGGTTATAACATACAGAGAGTGAGGTTGCGCCCCTTGGAAACCCATAATAGTACTTAGCTTGGAAGGGAACACACAAGAAAAGATGCATCACCAACTAGAAAGCAAGATAGCGAGAAATCCAAAGTGATGTTTACACCAACAACACATCTGCAACAAGATTCATACAATTTCATACAAAATAGTTCATACAAAAATGAGCAAGTTAAATAACATACATTGTTATAATAACTAGAATAGTTCAACTACAATAAAAACATATGCATGAAAATGTGCTGGCTTTGTTATATAAGAAGTGTAAGTTCTAGTCATACAATACATCCATGTCCAACCACTAGTCCCAATAGTGCAACATTGCAGCCACAACCACCTGCTCCTCCAAAGAGACATACTAGTTCTGCACAGTGGAGAAGCCAAGGCGCGTTACAATATTATCCAATATTTCTCTAAGATACTCCTATCTAAGCTTGGCTGACCAAAAGCCTATACAAGGAGTTATGAGGTGATATTTATAGCAAAGGGTGGGGTGACCCTTGACATTCCCCTTTGAGACTGTTCATCTACCCTCATGACTCTTCAACTACTCTATGACTCTTACATTCAACTACCGACACTTGAACTTCCACTTGAAAAGACATTACATTACAATGCACATGTGCCCATGTGAGACAAAATGGCTTGAGCAATCCATGCAAGACATCAATGACACTCAGACCATTTTGGTGAGACCAACTCTTTGACATGCTTGTGATGGTCGAAGGTGATGAGTGGATGCCAAGCTTGGTTGTCTATGATGGTGTCCGTGCACTAAATGGTGACATATTACTGAAGCGAACTCTTATCTTTGTCGGATCCAGGTGCACTGATATGGCTCTTGTGTCCAACTCGTCTGATAGTGTGTGCATGGTCATCCTGGTGTGATTATACTGACAACATGTTGATGCATAATGTCTATGCTTCTCTCCAAGCATGTGTTGGTGGATGAGTGCATCAACTTGTCGAGGTACATGTTCAACTCCAGTCGGACTTGCTTCTTGTCTTCACCTCAGTGAATGTGCCGAATGGGTAGGATCATATGCGTGCACACAATGACATGCATTCTACTACATGCCCTTTCATGCGATCAACAACACTACTCACCTTGTCTGCTCCGTGCCAGCTTCTGGGATGGATCTATAACTTGTACGGGTGCAGTTTCATCTGTGAGTGCATGTTGTGCCCCTTGCTGTACTTGTTCTTGCTACAACTCATTCTCTTGCCTATCCAGCTCCTGTACTTCCGTGAGTTGTTGCTTCAGCACATCCAACTCCTTCTCTATTCCATTCTCTGCCTTCACGCGATCTTCATGTCGCACTATCACCTCATATCCTAAGTCTCCAAAGTTACTTTCCTCACAAGTGGATCTGCTTGAGCTTGCAACTTTGTTCCACCTCTGTGTTATAAAAAAAAATCCTCTTACATTCGTTACATCCAGTATGCTACCTTCAACTGTTGTTGATGGTGCTGCTTGTTGTGATGCTGCTGCAGTCATATCTTGATGTCCTTGTCTACAAACAAATCAATGTCTTCGCGGGTAGTGTTACACAAAAATATCATCACCATGACTATTTGCAGTTAGTATGGGTCTATCATCACTTGTACTATCCTCCTAAGCAAGTCTCAGACCTCAGCTCTTCAAGTCAAGCTTTGAAAATGAGAGAAAGACATTGAAAATCAACAAAGCTCTGGTTCCGCAATTTCTCTCACTGTTGCCTGCGGTCCCGCACCCCCTGTTCACAAAAACTACAGACCTGCCCACTCTGTCCCTAAAGGAGTGGGTGCAGACCCCTGTGAAAGTAAAAAAGGCGCAAGTTTATTCTAAAAAACTCACTTTGGGTTAATTCTAGATGATTCTAGAAGGAATTTTGACGTGGATTGGTCGCTCTTAGGTGGTTCATGCATCCCAAAAGAGAAGGAGCTAATCCCTTGATGAAAGGAGCTATCCCTTTGAAGGAGGGCTTTATCCCTTTGAAGGAGGACCTAGTAACTTCCCTCCATTGCACTATAAATTAAGGCATTGGAATGGTTGCTAGAGAGGTTAGAAGCTGAACATTTTTTAGGGTAAATGATGTGGAATTGAGACTTCCTAGTTAAGCTTGAGAGGATAGATCACATACCTTTTTGGCTTCATTGGGAAGAGAGTGAAACTTGTCAAAGTAGAGGAGACTTCTTGTTGGACCCTGGGAGGAGCTTGTACAGAATCAAGGCACAGGTTGTAAAGTTCTTCTTTGATTTGAATTAATACAATCAGATTCATTTTTCTCAAGAAATTGTCTTATGTCATTTGTTTCATGAATTCCTTGATCATCATGTTAAGTATGCTTTGTGATATTGGCTTTTCAGGTGCTATTTAATTTGTTTGCTTGTTTGTGTTTGCAGATTCGCAACAAGGGAGCTCATTTGGATTGAAGGAGCGAGGCTTCCACAAACTTGCATTGGACCTAAGGTAGGCCTAAACACTTGCTTGCCTTTGTTTATAAATGCATATTTAGAGAAAGATAGTTTTTGATTGGCTTGTTTGTCACTAGATATCGTTAGATTCTAGGAAGGTCTATCTTGTTCGCAAGATCGACTCATTCCGTGTGACAAAATGGCGACTCCACTAGGGACTTGATTTTTTCCTTGTTTTTACTTTGACCTGAGAAACTGTGTTTTTTTTTTCTGTTTTTGGCTTGTTGTGTGTGGAATTGGGTAGATTTAGTAGATCTAGGATTATTTTTTGTTTTTCATAACTTTGGGAGAGGACCACACCCTCGGCTTGGGACACAGTGCGGACCTATCCGCACTTTTGCTTTTAGCACAGAGTAGTACCGCACCTGTGTTAACTGTGGGTTTGCGGACCCTATCAAAATTTTGGAAAACCTAAGATTTTCTCTGTTAGTCAGCTTATTTTTTGTTTAGATGTTATTATCCCCTGCCCAGACCTGCATATAACCTGTCATAAGCTTTTCTTAGGTTAATTCCATTGGTGTTAGGGTTTTAGGTGAAATTCCTAGAAGTTTTGATTGTTGGGTTTGGTTTTCATTTTGGTCTTGTAGTAGCTCTGAGCTTAGAAGCTGTAGAAGTCTCAGATCACCTTGGTTTTTACTAGCCTTCTTATGAGTCTGACCATTTGCAAAATCTACCTTTGTTGAGGAATCCACCTTGTGTTTTCTCTTTATGAAACTTCGAAAAGGCTTGTGTTAAAAGTTTGGATTTCATTTTTAGAAAAGAAAACAAAAATTGGTCGTTTTTTGACTGATTTGTGATTCTGGAAAAATTAGTCCTTAGTTTGCTTATAGCTAAGTAAAACATCCTTGAAAAAGATATCTTGTAAGCTTTGACTTCAAATAGTTTTTTATAGTTTATAGATCTCAAGATTAGTTAGTTCCATAGTTTTGAGTGTTTTATAAAAAATAAAAAATCTCTTTTGAAAAAGTTTGTTTTTGTAGTATTTGAGTGTTTTGAAAGAAAAAGGAAATTTTTGTGAAAATAACTAGTTGTCTTGTTTTGAGTGCATTGGAAAAGACAAAAAGCTCTTCTTTTAATTTGTTTGTTAAGAAAGATTTGTGTTTACAAGTATTTGCATTCTCAAACTCTTTCCTAGCTAGAAGTTCATTGAAGGGAAAAGATTGCTTAATCATCTTAAGTGCATTTTTTAGTGATTTCAAGTCGAGTCTTCACACCACGAGTTTCATCTCCGCACCTCTTGACTTAAACAAAAACCAATAAAAATAACGCTTAAAATAAAATCTATCTAGTAATCTTTTTGTTTCTAGGGCTCTGATACACCAACATAGCTTAGGCTAGTGCCTTGGAGTAGGGAGTAATTAACTCTCCAAGACAGTAAAACAAACAAGTAGCTATATCTTGCGGTAGGAGAGAAATCCAATTGCTGCTCTATACTCTGGGAAAGATCCTCTTAAAGGAGAAGCACGAGATCGTGTCTGAACAAGTTTGGGAATAAATCCTTCCTCATTGGGAACGACGCCAGATATTCACGTATTAAAAACGGTAAACCTCAGATTAACCATTGTCGAGGAGCTTGGGGTCACTTGTTGTTAAACCTTGGATTATGTCAAGGAGCCTTCAAGGGGATTGAGCTTGTTACTCTACCCTTGCGTGCGTATCTGATCGTAGACTATTCCCCCAGGTATATTTGTTTCCGTTGGTAACCTTAGTGACCATATTCTATAGGATTATTCCTAAGGTGACAGTGGTGGGAAGATCCCATTGTACCTGGAGCAGACGTCGACTAGACTCACTTGGATTTTCTGGGGGGTTCTCTTCACTCGAAATGGTTTAGTGGAGGAACTTGTGCTAGTCTATTCATTAAGCAGGTTGGCGGGGTAACTGTTCCAACCGCCATTCCTGTATTGAACTCTGCGACGTTGGGCTTCATCACCAACTAGTGTTTTTAGTACGGAAAGTTACTATTTGCGTGTGGTTTGATCCCCTAGATTATTTAGGTGTGTGATTCAAATTTGTTTGGTTCTTTAGAGGCTTTAGGTGGTCTTGATTGAGATTTTACTTTGTTTTCGTGTGAAGTAGTTAAAATTTTTAATCGTGGCTGAATTACCGAGGAAGTCCCGTAGACTTCAGGGCCAACCTCCTGAGTTTTCACCGAGCTGGCCTGAAGGGTTAAGAGCCCTCGTAACTCTTAGAGACAGTAGAGTTGGGTCATCTGAAGAAGGAGAGTCTTCTTTGGTGGTACATCCTGATTTTCAAGCTTTATTAGCAGATTATAATCCACAATCGGTGTCCGTTTCCAAAATTACTGGTAGCTTTTCATCTATTAGTGATATAGATGAGGAACCTGAAATATCCAAACCTGAAAGTGAATTTGCTGCTACTCCAACATCGGGGTTTACCTCTCCAACTTCTAGTGGTCCTGGTTCACCCAGGGTAGAAAGAATAATTACCCAAAATCTTCCTTCTAGACTTATAGCTATTGAAGAACTTGCTACTCCAGAAGAAGAAGTAGGCATCCCTATCCATGAAAATCAACCTGTTATTGAACTTAGGGAGCGTGAATCAATTTTTTACAGTCCACCTAGGAGCAGTGCTTGGTATCTTTCATTGACTAATTTTTTGGAAAAACGGGACTAAGTTTTTCACCACCTCGTATTCCTTATCACCAAACACCTAAAGGTTACTATCCTCTGTTAAATATGTCAAGATAGTCGTTCATGTTTTCTCAATCGCCAGAATCCTTTTTGTACAGCGGTCCTTCTGTTCCCTCTGGGTATCAGTCACTTTCTAGTACTTTTGCAGGAGCATCTCCTCAACCCATTGAACAAGGGTTATTAACTAGAAACAATGGTACTAAGCCGTTGAGTGTAGAAGATATTCTCATGATGTCAGGTACTATTCCTAATCCTCAACCTCAAGGTGGCCAGTTACCGCCTGGGGGGCAGCCTCAAAATCCTCAATTATCGCCTGGGGGGCAACCTCGAGGTACCCAATTTGCGCCTGGGGGGCAACCTCAAGGACCAGTACATACCTACGGGATAGTACGTTCCTCAAGGTCAACCCCAGACTCAATATGTAACTCAAGGTCAACCCCAGTATCAATATGTATCTCAAGGTCAACCCCAGTATCAGTACATGCCTCAAGGGTATCAACCCCAAGTTCAGTACTCGAACCAAGGTTTCCAACCACCCTCCGGTCAATCATATGTTCAAGGAACGGGAAATGTACCTTTGAATTATCAAACCTACCCTCAACCCGGTTATGGTCCTCAATATTCTCAACCTGTTATGGGTCCATACCCCGGAATGAACTTAGTGTGGAATTGATCGCAAACTCAACAGGTCTTGCAACCGAATGTACAGTTGTCATCTCAAACTGGACAACCCTTAGTTTCTGGTTCACCCCAGCAACCTGTCCAGTCTACTATTCAAACTTCTGTACCTTCGGTAGTTTCTCAGCCTGGGCCTAGTACGCCTCGTACTCTGCCTCAAATGGCTGCTGCAACTGCTGCAACATCTGTTCAATCTACCCCACCTACTTCTGGAGTATCGACAGCTCCGGTTTCTACTGTTCCTGTATCAACTCCTCAGACATATTTACCTCAGTCTGGATCCACAATTCAAACTTCGGTTCAGATGCCTGTAGGACAACCTGGTTCAAGTATGGTTGTCACAAGTCAACCACAATTTACTTATCAACCGTACCAGGGACAATACCAATTCGGTCCTGCTGTGCAACAACCAGTCTATCAGTATCAACCGTACCCTGGGTATACATATCAACAACCTCAAAAACCCCAGTACAGTCCGGTTAATCCTGGTTTTCCGGGAGGATACAATATCCCAAATGCAATTCCAATTCCTAGTTATCCTAGATATCCTCCTCCTCGGGCTGGTCTCATGACCCAGAGTTTTAGGGACCCTAATCGTCAGTTACCGTTTATCACAACTTTAGACTTGTCTGACTTGTCGCGCCTAACGAATGATCCCATTAACTATCTTCCATTTTGGCCGCCAATGCCGAATAAGTTGCCTAGTGATATTCCTAAGTTTGAAGGCAAATCAGGAGAGGATCCGTCGAACCATGTGATGACTTATCACCTCTGGTGTGCGTCTAATTCCATTTTAGATGATTCAATCTGTTTAAGGCTTTTCCAGTGCACTCTAATTGGTCTTGCGGCCAAGTGGTACATTGAGTTACCGCGAGCCACTTTTTATAACTTTAGTTAGTTAGCTACCTCGTTTTTAACTCATTTTCAGTTGCCAGTCAGATATGAAAATGGCACGGAATTACTAACTTCATTAAAGCAATCGACATCCACTTACATTTCAGATCACATTCATGAATGGAGACGTCGACGACGTTTAGTGAAGGTTTTTATTCTGGATAAGATCTTAGCTGAATGGTTTGTAAAATCTTTATTACCAAAGATCACTAAGGATGTAGCTAAGGCTGGAGTCGTTACTGAGGAGCAAGTAATTTCTCAAGCACAGTACCTTGACTTAGTTTATACTCAGTCAGGTACGTTACACGAGAAAATCCCCGATCTTCCTAAGCAAAATCAAATTGTTGCAGCTCCTTCAGGGTCTCATGCAACTGACGGTATGATTGGTACAGTTAATACCAAAAGTAAGAAGAAGTCTTCCAAGAATTCTTCTCCTATCATAACCTTGCTAGATTCCCCGATAGGAGATTCTTCCACCGAAATTTCCGCTGATATTCATGTTGTAGAGTCATCTACACCAAATCAAAATCCGGTGGTAAGAAGAAAGGGAAGAAGAAAAATAAAACAGATAAAAATTCAAAAGAGAAACCAGAAAAAGAGGAATCAAATGATGAGAAACGCAAACCTCGTTATCCTTGTCTCATTTGTGACAAAGAGCATTTTACAAGAGATTGCCCTCATCATGCAGAGGTTGTGAAGATTGTCAAAGGTTCCCGAACGCCTGCTGTTTTGAAGGATCCTTTTCCAAGTCAAGACAGTAAGATGATAGGTTCTTCCTCAAATTCCAATGAAGAACCCATACTGATGATGTCCCATGTTAGGATTGCAACTCGATCGCATGATTATGGTAGTAAAAGTCCTGTTGATGGTAAAGAAGCGAAATCTTCTCATTCTAACCCATCAACCTCAGCTCCCGGTCCTGATCCACTACAGATCGAGAAACCTAATCCAGACTTAGTAATCAAACCGCCCACCAAGGGTATACTTCGAAAGTCAGCTTTCAATCCACATGCAAGAGCGGCTCAGAACTATAACATTATTGAAGATTTAGCTGTTTCACCTTCAGCAATGTTGGCTTTGGAAGTGCTGCAATCATTTCCAACAAAGTGTAAATTAATTTTGTCGGCTATAGGAGCTATTGACGTTCAGGACTCGAACCTAATAATTTTCGATCTAGAAAATAGTACACCGCGCTTACCTCATCAAATGGCTTTCCAGATCCCAATGATAGTAAAAAACAGACCTATTCATAGGACTGTGATTGATGAGGGAGCCTCAACGTGTATTATGTCGATACAGTGTTGGAGATCGCTTGGTTCTCCTTCACTAAATTAATCCCCGATGATTCTAAAGGCCTTTGATGGCTGTGGGTTTCATCCTTTTGGCATTCTACAGGATTTACCTATAGGGGTTGAAGGAAAAACTGTTAGTCTAGATGTGGAGGTGGTTGATGCCCCTCTAGATTAAAACCTTCTCTTGGGTCGTAGTTGGTCTTACGCTATGACAGCGGTCGTTTCATCGGTCTTTCGGGTTATAAAGATCATAAAAATAGATCAGGTGGCTTACTTTTCATCCGACCCAGCCTCTTCTGAAAGCATTTAGCATGTTGGTAAAATGACTATCTCGTATAAGGATATTGGAGTAGGACTAGTTAAAGATGCTGGTTTACTGGGAACTTTTCCTTTTCCTCCGATCAATGCATCGTCTTCTTTTGCAACCATTCATATGATTTCGTTAGACACCATTGTTTATGATGATCCTTGGATCGTACCTTCTGAATCTGAGATAGACTCATTTGGTGATGTTATGCCTTTGAGTCCATATGAAATTTCGTATCAGGCAGTGCAATCGTTTTACGACCCATCTTCAACCAAAATCGACTCAATGAATGTGGTCCATGAGGAATCACTTTTCACATCAAACTCGGATTCAACAATGTTTTCCGAACTTGTTCACTCTGATGAGAAAATTTGTGAAATCATATGTGTCGATGATTTACCATGGGAAGATCTCCATCACCGATCTTCGTTTTTACCCGAGAATGATCGTTTTTAAAATGATTTCTCATCAATTTTTACAACTGAATATGTCAAGGACCTCAGAATCCAATGAAAAATCTTGATTCCGAGTTAAATTTGGGAAACATTTCTCGAACTATTCCTATTGATATTTCGGTTAAGCCTGGAATTGTTGAAAACATTCATATAGGTGCCTCGTGTACAGAGGATGAAATTCAAATATATAAGGCCCTATTTCAAGAATTCCGCGACGTGTTCACCTGGTCGTATGAGGAAATGCTAGGAATTGACCCCACAATTGTTGTTCATGAAATCAAAACTTACCCGGATGCTAAACCCATCCGGAAACGTTTGCGTCAGATTCACCCGAGAAAAGCTACTGTTATTAAAGCAGAAGTTGAAAAATTACTTAAATCAAATTTCATTTATCTGATTCCGTTAACGGATTGGGTATCGAATATTGTTCCTGTTAACAAAAAGCAAGGAACAATAAGAATATGTATCGATTATAGGGACATTAATCGAGCCTGTCCAAAGGACAATTACCCAACTCCCTATATCGATCAAATCATTGATGATTGTGACGGTAGCGAAATATTCTCCTTCATGGATGGTTTTTCCGGATACAATCAAATCAATATTCTACCTGCCGATCAACCAAAAACGACTTTCATTTGTCCATGGGGGACATTTGCTTATTGAAAATTACCTTTTGGGCTCAAGAATGCTGGGGCAACTTTTCAAAGGGCCATGTCTTATGCGTTTCATGACATCAAGCACATTATGCAACCCTATCTCGATGATTTACCTGCTCATTCATTACATCGAGCTGATCATCTCATCCATTTACGAGCAATATTTATGAGGTGTAGGCATTATCGGATTAGGTTGAATCCACACAAGTGTGTTTTCTGTATAGAAATGGGTCGATTGCTAGAGTTTGTTGTTTCAAAAACCGGCATTCGCGTCGATCCTTCGAAGGTTGTAGTTATTGTCAAATTGCCTCCCCCTTAGAGTCTTCGCCAGCTCCAAAGTTTGCAAGGGAAAGCAAACTTTTTACGACGATTCATTCCTAACTACACAGAGGTTACAAAGGGTTTTACCCGGTTGTTGAAACAGAATACTCCATTCTATTGGGATGAGATAGCTCAGAAATCTTTTGATGCACTAAAACACGCGTTGACCCATGCACTGTTATTGCATCCTCCCAACTACAACCAAGACTACTTCTTGTATCTCGCCGCCTCTCATTCCACCATTGGAATGGTCTTAGTTCAGGAAGATGAATTCGGTACTGAACATGTGGTATATTACCTTAATCGAACTTTAAATCCATCTGAGCTAAAATACTCACATGTGGAGAAATTGGCATTGGCAGCTGTTCAAGCTGTCCAAC
The DNA here is from genome assembly GCA_031772625.1 of Pinus tabuliformis. Lineage (NCBI taxonomy): Eukaryota > Viridiplantae > Streptophyta > Pinopsida > Pinales > Pinaceae > Pinus > Pinus tabuliformis. The sequence goes on along the minus strand of CM062816.1, from coordinate 1,406,446,393 downwards.
ATTTTTGTCACTACATTTTACTACGTAAAACTACAGTAATTTCTGATTGCAACCCTATGATCTACATTTTGACCAAGAAATTGCTAGGGGGCAAGTACTCCAAATGGATTGTGATCCTGCAGGAGTTCGACTTGGAATTTGAAAAATCTAAGTCTAACAAATCTTTAGTTGTTGCGGAGTTAATGTGTGACTTCCCGCGTGCCGACACGGAAACTGTGGTGGAGGAGCCCATTGCGGATGAATCCTTGTTTCTAATCAGCACTTTAGATCCGTGGTATGGGGATATCATCGTTTATCTCCAAACCCAATCCTTTTGGCCAGAAATTTCAAGGTCAGAATGTCGAAAAATACGATTCCAGTCCCAACAATTCAGAATTATTGGAGATACTCTTTATCGTCGTGGGGCGGACTCTGTTTTTCGACGTTGTTTAACTTATGAGGAAGATGAAAGGGTTCTAAATGACTGTCACTCTGGAGCGTGTGGCGGTCATATGTCTGGGTATGCCGCAGCCCAAAAGATATTGCGCGCTGGCTACTTCTGGCCGTCTTTGTTTAAATAGTATATTAATGCGCTCTGAAAATGCCACAACTACCAAATTTTTGATCAAAAGATGCGCGCTCCACCTGCTCCTCTCCACCCTATAATTGCTGTTGGTCCTTTTTCCAAATGGGGTATCGATTTTATTACATGTAACCCTCACTCGACCGAGGGGCATGCGTGTATCATCCTTGCGATAGATTATTTTACCAAGTGGGCCGAGGCGATGCCTACATTTGGGCAGATAGCAAAACAGCTGCAATTTTCATGTTCAATCATATAATTGCTAGGTTTGGTGTCCCACAAGCGATTATCACTGATCATGGGCATTATTTTCGAAACGTTATGATGACTGAACTTACAGGCCAACTTGGCTTGCGTCACGATAGCTCAACTCCTTATTATCCACAAGCTAATGGTCTGGTTGAATCCATCAACAAAGTTTTAGTCATCATGATCCGACGAATCATTGGGATTCATCAGTCGAATTGACACAACATGCTACTTTCAGCGCTTTGGGCACATCGAACCTCAGTAAAACCGTCAACAGGGTTCACTCCTTTCCAACTAGTTTATGGTCTGGAAGCTGTGTTACCCATTGAATGCGAAATCCCGTTATTTCAAATGGCCATCGAGTTACTTCCAGCCACTTCCGAAGAGGAAAAATGTTTGTTATACTTGGATCAATTAGATGAGAATCGACGTGATGTTGCATTGGCGATCGAAACTCATGCAAAACGTATTAAAGCTCAGTATGATCGAAATGTGACCCCTCGAAATTTTTCGGAAGGAGACCTAGTCTTATTGTACGATCAAACTAATGATAAATTAGGCACTGGAAAATTCGTTCCTATGTGGCATGGTCCCTATGTTGTCAAGCGAAAGTTAGCAAAAGGGGCCTATGAATTGGTAGACTTTGACGGGGACTCTTTAGGTAAACCCAGAAATGGTCTTTACCTGAAGAGGTATTATGCTTAAAGAATGGATGTGGAGATTTTTAGTTAGGATAGTTTTCTTTCTAGCTGGTGTGTTTTAGTTTAAAAAGTGTGCTTAGCTTAGAGAGTGTTTTTCATCACTATTCTTGCTTATCTTGGTTTTACTCTTGATATTGCAGATGTCGATGCCTCTCCAAACATACATTGGTTTCGCTGATGGTGCTTGTTGTAATACACAGAATATTTCTTCCGCAGCTTGGGTTATCTATTCACCCTCTAACGAGTTGGTATCTATGCATGGGGTAAGCCTCGATCAAACAACGAACAACATTGTCGAGTATAGTGCAGTGATTGAGTTATTATTGAAGTTTGATAGTGAGGTTAGATTCTAAACTTATTGTATTACAGATTAATAGAGTGTATGCCATTAGAAATCCAGTTTTATTGAGATTATTTTTGAGAGTGCATCTCTTGGAATGTGAGTTTGATTATATTGAATATCAACATATTCCAAGATCTTTAAATACATTAGCAGATGCAATTTCTTCTCAAATGTTAAGTAGACATTTGCAATAATCATACATGTAAATTTAAAAGCATTCCATAACATGTTTTACAAGATAAACCGGTAATAGTGATATATATAGGAGTGTGTCAAAATGTACATTGTCCTCGATCATAGGTTGAAAAACACCTTATGATGGCAAAAATGATAAGTACAAAAAGCAAAATTTCATATGTGTCTACAATAGGAGATCATCCTACCACTGGTGATGATCTCGATAAGAAACCACTGTACGGGCCACCTTACAAAGGAACCTCCTAAAAGGTCCTAGGACCCCAATCACATAGCGTTGTAGTCGACGAGGAATGTCATCTATGTCGGTCTCTGGAATTTCCCCGGTCAAGTGCTCTAGATGACTCTCCAACTCGGCCAAGGTCTCGCTGATTCGTCCTGTGGGGTTGGTGCCGCTGCAGCTGGTTGTTTCCTCTCATAAGGCCGGAGAGCAGCTGGTCGCTGTGGATCCACATCTGCATTTGAAACTTTTACTATCAGTTTTGGGACGACATAAAAACAAAACAATTTAAAATAGGAAAATGTTGAAAATGATTTTACCTGAGTCATCCCATTGCTCTCCTGGTGGAAGAGCCATGTCTGGGTCACTGCAAAAATCTACCCCAGCGTAAGGGAAGTCCTGAATAGCAAAAACCTGGTTTTCCAACCAATGGAAATACTCAGGTTTGAATCGAACGACCTCTGTCCCCTCATCAGGATGACGGGCCATAACTGCAACCCATCGCATCAGTTTGGGCTCTCAAGGAAGCCCAGATCCAATAGTAAGGTGCTGCGGGACCAACATCAAGACCCTCTCCAGACCAAAACTCACAAATAAAGCGCCATAACCAAAGGTCTTCAGTTTTCTGTTCTTGGCTCTGGTTAGTTGGCCTTTTACATTGGCCAACATAGCATCGCACCAGTTGAAAATGGTGCCTCGAAAGTAGTTAACTGCCATCCGCATCTGGGATCTAGTGGCAATATGTAGTGCGGCGCTCCCGCAAAGCCTGGTAACAGTAAATGCGATCACCATGAGTTCAGGATGGGATATGGTTTTAATGTCTATCCCTTTGTCTCTAGCCTGGTTGTTGCAGAACTCTAGCCGGAGGCTATCGACAGACTGGCCACCTGGCCTAGTCCCGAATAGAGTCAAGACTTCGCCTCTCTTAGTCAAACCAGTCAAAAAGTATATGTCTTCCGACTCAATTTCGAGCTGGTGGCCACCAATGAAGAAGCACTTGTCCTGTATGCTCCACCTGTCTACCAGCCACTGCAAGAAGTCCACCTGGGCCGTCATGCCAGGTATGGCCTAGAATTTGTACAAGCCGCATGCCTTCAATGCATCGATCGAAGGTTGGTGATTCAACGCAGCAAGATCTATGTCCTCATGCTCCCATTCTCACAAATCAAGCATGATGTACACACTACATCCAACAAAAAGGCAAATTAGAATGCAAGAAATTAAATTTTTTAGGTCAATTTTGAGAATTTTTGGGTTAAAAACCCTTGCTGCGGGGACCGCACCCTCTCTATTAGAGACAGTGCGTGGGTCCACACCTTGCCTTCATGGAAGGTGTGGACCCCAGTGTTATGCCTGCAGGCCCCCGCGCGCGAGTTTCTAGCCTAAAAACCCTCTAAAAAAATGAAATAAAACCCTAAAAAACAAATTGAAACGGTTGAAATTGAAGAGTAGGATGATGTGGATTACTTGGAGGAGACGGCGTTCGATTCCGATGGATGGATTTTCCGCAATTTTCATGGAAAGTTTCTGACCAAAAGCACTATTTTCTCACCCAAATCTCAAACGGTAAAAATGAATTGACGAAAGCCCTTTTTATAAGTTTTTTGAATAAATGAATTGTAAATTTGTTTATGTTTCACTTTAGAAAGGTAACTTTTGCAGCTTTTTTATCCATCTCAAATAGGTATGAGTAATGTTTTCATTTTTGTTTAGGATAATGGATTTTTCAGGCGAAATCGGTCATTTTCGACGAAAAAACATTTAGAGTCACCTTTAAGCTCTTTTCTGACTCCTAAAACATGAAAAGATTGCCGAGTTTTTCTTTTTAAACTCGTTAAAATGGAACCAAAAAGACCGTCCACTTACAGCTCTTTTTCTGACTGTAAAAACATGAAAAGATTACCGGATTTTTGTCATTTCAAATTTGATATTGGTTATAAAACGATGTGTCATTGATCGCTGTTTTACTTTTTCGGATCAGGGGCACTAATTACGAAAAGTACTCCTTGGTCGTAAAGATCAAGCGGTTCTCTCAAGTATTATTTATACTTTTTCGGGCTTGGGAGACACAAATTTACGAAAAAGGTCAACCCTGGAGTCTTCTTAAGTTTTTTTAGACTCTCTAAAATTGAAAAACGCCGAGTTTCTCCTATACTGGACTCGTTAAAATTTAACAGTAAAGGACCCATTCAATTACAAACAGGAACGAACCACTCCTTAGGGTTCGAATTTAAACTAAGTTGGACTCATCCGAAGGATGAGCTTATAATCAAGCAAATGTTATCCTCCTCAAGCTTGTCAAAAATAAAGAGGTACTTCCCAGAAATGGTGAGGGAAAAGAGAGAAAAATGAGCATGTTTGTCATACTTTGTAAGCACTCTTGAACACGACACTTTTATTCACCTGGTTTGGGAAATCCTTTGCCTAACAGTTGATCAAACCACATTGAAAGTCTTCAGCCAGTTTCTGGGTATTAACTTTGGGTCAATTTTCACCAAACCATCTGTTGTGTCGTTATGTGTTCAAGAGGTCACTGCCAATAAGCCATTCATCTGCAAAATATATGTCATCCATCTTGACCATCCCTGAGTCAGTCCTTGCAACTAAATTTCTTCAACTTGATCTATGGTTTCGTGTTGTGGGCTTGCCTACGACGGATCGCTTTCTATCGACTTCAGCTCATTATCTAGAAAGATGATCTAGAAATCGTTAGTACCTTGGGATCTGCATGCCTCAATGGAAGGTTTCTCGCCTTTGACGACAGGTTGCATCATTGACCTTCGATCAAAGGATTCCGTGACATGTTTGACATCAACACATCTATTCACATCTCATGGATTGTACTGGGTACTTTGAGAGCCATTGACATCACTGGTGGTTTCTCCCACACTTGTTAACAGTTTACATCATTGACTGGTAATCAAGTGGTTTCTACCATGTTCGACTTCAACACATTCATTCACATGGATAGAATCATACTGTTTCAGGAAGTAGAAATGAAGACCCTGGATCTAGTTTCCACAATCTAGGCTGCGAGGAATTTTGTATTCATTATATTGTGGACTATTCATAAACAGATGGCTGCGTCCATACTATGTCTACATGTGTCTATACTTGTGATGTATTACAAGATCATTCCTATATCAGAGCAGTAGTTAGTTTTCTAGTCAATTTTGATCTGAGTATGGGAATGCCTACCTAAGCGATGATATGATCTCATATATATATCTTGCATTGAATGTTTTTACAGGTTCCGACCAGGCTCTCCACAAGATGATCCTCGAAATGATAAAGTACTTCACTCTTCCTAAATGATAAATGAAATCCTCATCTACTACAGACTTCGCACTTTAGGGGGCAATCTATTACACAAAAATATCGTCACCATGACTATTTGCAGTCAGTATGGGTCTATCATCACTTGTACTGTCCTCCTAAGCAAGTCTCAGACCTCAACTCTTTAAGTCAAGCTTTGAAAATAAGAGAAAGACATTGAAAATCAACAAAGCTCTGGTTCCGCACTTTCTCTCACTGTTGCCTACTGTCCCGCACCTCCTGTTCACAAAAACTACGGACCTACCCGCTCTGTCCCTAAAGGAGTGGGAGCGGACCCCTATGAAAGTAAAAAAGGCGCAAGTTTATTCTAAAAAACTCACTTTAGGTTAATTCGAGATGATTCTAGAAGGAATTTTGACGTGGATTGGTCGCTCTTAGGTGGGTCATGCATCCCAAAAGAGAAGGAGCTAATCCCTTGATGAAAGGAGCTATCCCTTTGAAGGAGGGCTTTATCCCTTTGAAGGAGGACCTAGTAACTTCCCTCCATTGCACTATAAATTAAGGCATTGGGCTGGTTGCTAGAGAGGTTAGAAGCTGAACATTTTTTAGGGTAAATGCTGGTGGAATTGAGACTTCCTAGTTAAGATTGAGAGGAGAAATCACATACCTTTTTGGCTTCATTGGGAAGAGAGTGAAACTTGTCAAGGTAGAGGAGACTTCTTGTTGGACCCTGGGAGGAGCTTGTACAGCATCAAGGCACAGGTTGTAAAGTTCTTCTTTGATTTGAATTAATACAATCAGATTCATTTTTCTCAACAAATTATCTTATGTCATTTGTTTCATGAATTCCTTGATCATCACGTTAAGTATGCTTTGTGATATTGGCTTTTCAGGTGCTATTTGATTTGTTTGCTTGTTTGTGTTTGCAGATTCGCAACAAGGGAGCTCATTTGGATTGAAGGAGCGAGGCTTCCACAAACTTGCATTAGACCCAAGGTAGGCCTAAACACTTGTTTGCTTTGTTTATAAATGCATATTTAGAGAAATATAGTTTTTGATTGGCTTGCTTGTCACTAGATATTGTTAGATTCTAGGAAGGTCTATCTTGTCCGCAAGATCGACTCATTCCGTGTGACAGGTAGGCAAGTCCATAGATACGATTGACTACATCCCCAAGTGTGCTCTGAATAGTGTCTTTAAATTTTCTCTCCTGGAAACCATTGTATCTATGCTACTAAGAGGTAGATGAACACTTGTGATACCTGGAGACATGGAAACGCTCATGGCAAGCAATCTGTTAGTCGAAAACCAAAATAAACTTGAGAACTGACTTGTAGCATACTTATGTGACTGATCATGAAGGTTGCACAATTTCTGTCGGGAGGTCGGGAGACTGACTGCCAAAACTATGCAAGGCACAGTCCAGGTTGTAAGGAGGCTGATTGACTACTGGAACTAGGCAATGCATAGTCTAGCCTAGCCTACTGAGGAATGAATGTGCACAATGCACAATTTTAGTCAGCAGTGACATGGAACTAGCAAACTGCATTACACAGTTTCTGGGGCCAGCAGGACACTACCTCCAAGAAGTGCACAATGCAAGCTTGGAGGTCAGTGTCTGGATAAACTTGCGCAATTTCTGGATAGAAGGGAGAGCCTTCACTTCTGGAAATGCGCAGTGCTAGCCAGGCAAGGCACGGTCCGGGCCAAGGTAGCCCAGTCCAGCTGATGGTGACTTGAAACATGAGAAGTCTGAATGCATGGTGAGATGAGTGCAAACAAGAGTGAATGATCATACATGAAAACATCAAGTGCAGTATTCAGGAAATGGGAAATCACGCATGTGTGTGAAGCGAGTCATCACGACAATGATCGTCTATGAAAAATAGTGTCAGACATGCGAAAACAATGAGATGTGATTGAAAACTAAAACGATGCTTTTACAAACTAACATACATCAAAACGACCACAAGTGCTCACTTAAGTCAACCAGACAACAATCACACAAAGCAAAACACAAAAAAGAAACAGAAATGCAACACAAGACGTGGAAGGCGGGCTTACCCCAGAAAAACTAAGCTGAATGTGCCAACGACTCCTAGATGTAATGTGGGATGTCAGAGAAGCAATATCGATGTGAGGAATGAGCTCTGTAGCGTTCGATTTATGAGTTTCGATAAAATAGAAGATGTGATGCGCATGCCACAAATCTAGGAATAACTTTCTGAAATGATCGTTGCATGCAAGCTCCAGATGCTAAAAGTAGATCCATGAATCAAGGGATGCCTTTGCATGTTGCCTTGGTAGAAGCAACCCATGCATGCAAATAAATTTTTCTCGATCCGGGAGGGAACCGGTCAACTCAACTGCACATGCAACAGTGTTCTCAGCTGGGAGGAATAAATGCGCATTTCTAGGAGGGGGCTAGGTTGGCTTCCCAGAGGGATTGTACAATTTATGGGCAGAGCAGTTGACTGCTGCCCAAAATTGTGTAGTTTATGGGCTGAGTAATCTTGCTGGGAGGAATTGCACAAATTTTCCAAGGAAAAGTGACAAGGAGATTTGCGCAATCTAGAGCTTAGTAGGATGCCAAACAAAATTGCACAATTTCTTGAGGGAGCTGCTCAGCTTATAGTTGGACCAAGTCCGATGAAATAGCCTATGAGGGGGATGCAACATGTTTTGATGGACAGGCTTTCATTCTATAAGAAAATCACTAAAGCTTGTGTACTTGACAAGGAAAGACATGCTGTTGTGAAAGGTTGGTAGGGAGGCTCCAAAACGAAGCTAAGGCAAAATTTTGGAGGGTGGTTGTAGCCGCTATAACACTTGGTGACACACTGGTAGAACTCCAGCTCTATGAATGGAACTTGTTCGTGAAAATCAAGTCTAACACCTCCGGAAGTATTGTTCAGTTCTCAGTTCGTCTTGGTTTCCACACTTGCTTCATTGTAAGATGTAGCATCTACCAAGTTGTTGGTCGATTGACACACATTCCAAGCCAAGTCAACACAGTTGTTTTGATTGGGGTTGAGGAGTATATTGGTGCATAAGCAGTATAATTGTGAGAGTCTTAGTTTCATCTTTGGTGTTGCTCCACTGTCAACAGGCTTGGACATTACCCCGATGGAGTCATGTAGGAACACAAGCATCGATCCACTGCCAACGAGCCTGGTTAATACCTCGGCAGAGTTACTTGCATCACCTCTCTGTGTAGGAAGTCTTTCTCTTCTTTCACCTTATTCATTTTTTTATTTTTTTCAATTTTCATAACTGTGCATAACACTTATTTATTTCAGAAGTGGAAGAGGGATAGTAACTTATTGAGAGCAGAAGAGGTTGTTCCTTCAGAGAAGTAGTTTATGTATACCTCTATTGTGATTGTTAAGGGTTCCCCCCTCACCTTACTCTACTTGAATGAGCTTCCAAGGGTTAACCAAAAGACAAGCAACTAGAGTAGGTGACGCTAGTTAGCATGCAAGCATTGTGTTTTCACCAAGGTTCACTTCGAATAGTATGTATTTTCCATCGATGTATGCTCTTCATACAGAGGTAGGATGACAGATAACCAAGTAGTGATAGCTTCACAAGGCCTCGTGTACTTTACCCAGCCTGTTTCAAGAGTCATGCATGGTTTCATGCAAAACCAACCTACGAACAAAAACAAGAAAATAAACAACAAAGCAAAGCAGGAGCAAAAGTAAATGCGAAAGAAAAGTGATTAAGAAAGCAAGCAAGTAGACAAACAACACATGCAAAGAAAGAATGAAAGAAAACATTCAAGAAAGCAAACTGAAAGCAAACACAACTCCTACTCCTAAGCTAATGGTGCATGAGTCATCTCACGTGAAGTGATACTTCTAATGCAACCACCGGTACATTGGTTGACCCATGTTGGTGAAGGCATGGTTCTTGAACATAATTGTTGTGCGAACCAGAAGATGTAAAATATAGAACAATGGAGATAGACACACTCCGAGTTTACAAGCGTTCACATAAAAAAAATGAGTGAAAGTGAATGACATGCAGTCCATGGGCATACCATGATGCAATGTGACACTACGTGCAGATGTTAAGCATACACACACTCTTGATTTTGACATGCAAGCAAACGTGAGAAAGGTAGACCACTTATGTTGCGCAAGTGTGCTTGCTGTGTAAGATTCCTCCAATGCATGAACGATGGGATCGTGTAGTTTGAGTGGAGAAGGTGAAATTTGATTGTTGGATTGATCTTGAATGCATACAGATGAGTGATGAGGAGCCTTGCATGTTTGAACAATTTCCTGATCAGAAGTGAAACCAACCTTAGGACAGCGAGGGCTAGACATAACCATCAGCTCGAGCTGAAGTGCCTTGATAGTTTGCGGGGTTTCGAATTCGTTGATAGATGGATCATCGTATACCAGTGGATTAGATGGATTAACAACGAGTGAATCAACATCATTATCAGATGATGGGGTATAGAGATCACGACAACCAAGATTAGAAGATTCAGGATGTTGGTCGGCATCCTCATGATTTGATGAATCACATAGAGGGGTAGATGAGAAGCAAGAATGTTCATCCTCTGCATTTCCAGAAAAGAGAGATGAAAAATCAAGTGGATTTTCAAATAATGATTGGTCCTCTCCATTTTCAGATGATGGACTGACATCTAGTGTGTCCTACGAATGAACAACAATGGGTGCTTCTGTAGACAGAGAGACACATGAAAAATCGGATATGGTAGGATCACCAAGGAGGCCAGGAAAAAATGGAGGAGGTACGGACATATATGGATGGTCCTCTGCTGCCGGTGGATGTTCAAGCTCCCAGTCATACTCTTTGTGAATGAACGCACATGTTGGTTGTGAAAAACCAACTCCATTGATAGATTGATCCTCGCTCAAAACAAGTGTAGAGTCTGGAACGAAAGAGCACAAGACAATGCAATCCAAAGGATGATTAGAATACGAGGACAGAGGTTGAGGTACAAAATACATGTGATAACCCATGGGATTCCCAATCAAGCTTGCATGAAAATCAGAATGAGCGATGTCGGGAGGATGTAACAGTTGAACAAATGTGTGTTCATGCTCTCCGACATCACTCTCCGATGGTGGAGTTGACTGATGAGGGGACGACGGATAGTCACTTGTGACAATGACTATGTCTGTCTATGATTGCGTAGCTCCATCATCGAAGTATGCTGAGCAAGGTTTGAGCTTGAACTTCTTCTTGGGATTGATAGATTGAATAAGGAAATATTCAAATTTGTCCATGGGATACTGAAATTTCATCTGACTTTTCAGGGCTTCAAACATGAATAGACAGAAGCGCTCCGAAAACTCCATAGGTGATTCGTGCGGGGCCTTCTGTTGTTTTAACAATTTTTTATCAAGTACTTCAGGATCAAAATGGTGGAAAACAGATTTGAGTAGATCGCTGAACTGCTTGGATGAGTGCACAGAGTTATGAGGTAGTGTGCCACACCATTGTAATGAGTGGTCACAAAGTGTGTATGAGAAATGAACAGACCTCCGTTTCATTAAAATCTTCCATGCCCTCCATGAGAGCATGGAAGTCATCTAAGTGCTCAGGCCAGGCCACTTCACCTTCACCATCATACGTGATTTGTGACAAGTGATCCCAGAACTCCCTCTTGATGTGAAAGATATGTCCATTGGGGAGACATTTTAGAGGGAAAACTATAACAAACTCCATGATAGATGTGCAGAGATTCAAAATAGATGATGAGGGATCAACTCTTCATCTGGTCCTCCTTCTAGCATTAGAAATTTTGATGGTGCTAGACCCGCCAACATGTCAGGGGATCTCCCGAGTAAGAAGTCCCAATTATACCTCAGACCCTTTGGTGTAGGAGTCCCAACAGTTGGTCGTACGGTAATGCCTTAACCGTAGTTTCACACAGAGGCAACTAAGATGTCCTATTGGTAGCAAGGGTGTGACAACTGTGGCGAGTCAAGGAAGGTGCATGAGAGGTTCTAACATATGGAGAGTGAGGTGAGTGTGCCCCTTGGAAACCTGTAATAGTACTCGGCTTGGAAGGGAACACACGAGCAAAGATGCATCACTAGTTGGAAAGCAAGATAGTGAGCAATCCAAAGTGATGTTTAAACCAACAACACATCTGCAACAAGATTCATACAATTGCATACAAAATAGTTCATACACAAATGCGTAAGTTAAATAACATACATTTCTACAGCAACCAGAATAGTCCAACTACAATAACAACATATGCATGAAAACGTGTTGGCTCTGTTATATTAAGAAGTGTAAGTTCCAGTCATACAATACATCCATGTCCAACCACTAGTCCCAATAGTGGAACATTACAGCCACAACTGCCTGCTCCTCCAAAGAGATATACTAGCTCTACGTAGTGGAGAAGCCAAGGCGCATTGCAATAATGTCCAATCTTTCTCTAATATACTCCTATTGAATCTTGGATGACTGAAAACCTATATAATGAGTTATGAGGTGCTATTTATAGAAAAGGGTGGGGTGACCCTTTACATTCCCCTTTGAGACCATTCATCTACCCTCATGGCTCTTCAGCTACTCTATGATTGTTACATTCAACTAATGACACTTGAACTTCCACTTGACAAGACGTTACATTACAATGCACATGTGCCCATGTGAGACAAAATGGATTGAGCAAGACATGCAAGAAATCACTGACAATTGGATCGTTGTGGTGAGACCAACTCTTTGACATGCTTGTGATGGTCGAAGGTGATGAGATAATGCCAAGATTGGTTGTCTGTGATGGTGTCCATGTGCTTAATGGTGACATCTTGCTGAAGCAAAATCTTGCCTTCGTTGCATCCGGGTGCACTGATATGGCTCCTCTATCCAACTCATCTGATAGAATGTGCACGGTCATCCTAGTGCGACCGAGCTGACAACATCTTGAAGCATAGTGTCTGCGCTACTCTTCAAGTATGTGCTGGTGGTTGTGCGCATCAACTTGTCGAGGTACACGTTTAGCTCTAGTCAGACTTTCTTCTTGTATTCGCCTCGGTGAGTGTATTGAATGGGTGGGATCGCATGCGTGTGCACAATGACATGCATGCGATCGACAACACTGCTCACCTTGTCTTCTTCGTGCCAAGTACTGGGATGGATCTATAGCTTGTGTGAGCGCAGTTTCATCCGTGAGTGCATGTTGCACCCGCTGTTGTACCTGTTCCTGCAACAACTCATTCTCTCATCTATGCAGCTCCTATTCTTCCTTGAGTTGCTGCTTTAGCACATGCAACTCCTTCTTTGTTCCTTTCTCTGCCTTTGTGCGATCTTCATGTCAAGCCATCACCTCATAGCTTGAGTCTCCAAATTTGCTTTCCTCACAAGTGGAGCTGTTTCAGCTTGCAACTTTGTTTTGCCTCTATTTTGTCAACAAACTTCCTCTTGCATTTGTTGTATATGGTATGCTACCTTCAGTTGCTATTGATGGTGCTACTTGTTGTGATGTTGCTACCGTCATATCTTGATGTCCTTATCTACGAACAACTCGATGTCTTTGTGGGTAGGAAAGTTCATAGACACTTAATCGATTGCATCCCCAAGTATGCTTGGAACATTGTCTTCAACTTTGATCTCTTGGAAACCATTGTACTTGTGCAGCTGAGAGGCATATGAACACTTGTGATACCTGGAGACATGGGAACACTCATGGCAAGAAATCTTTCAGTTGAAAACCAAAACGAACTTGAGAACTGACTTGTAACATACCTATGTCACTGATCATGAAGGTTGTGCAATTTCCGACGGGAGGTTGGGAGACTGACTTCCAAAACTGTGAAAGGCATAGTTTGGGCTATTAGTAGGTTAACTAACTGCTGGAACTATGCAATGCACAGTCAATCCCGGCCTACTAAGGACTGAAAGTGCGTAATGCACAATTTCAGTCTAAAATGACATGCTACTAGAAAACTGCATTGCGCAGTTTCTGGGGCTAGCAGGACACTGCCTCCAAGAATTGTGCAATGCAAGCCTGGAGGTCAATGTCTGGCTAGACTTTCACAATTTTGTGATGGAAGGGAGAGCCTTCACTTCTGGAAATGCACAGTTTTAGCTGGGCAAGGCAGCCTAGTCCGACCGATGGTGATTGGAAACATGAGAATTCTGAATTCATGGTGAGATGAGTGCAAACAAGAGTGAATGATCATACATGCAAACAACAAGTGTGTGAAGTGAGTTGCCATGACGACGACCGTCTATGAAAAATAGTGTCATGCATCTGACAACAGTGAGATGCGAGTGAAAACTGAAACAGTGCTTCTACAAGCTAACATACATCAAAACAACAGTAAGCGCTCACTGAAATCAACCAGAAAACAATCACACAAAGCAAAACACAAAAAGCAACAAAAATGCAACACAAGACATGGAAGGTGGGTTTACCCCAAAACAGTTGAGCTAAATGTGATGACAACTCCTAGATGCAATGTGGGATGTCATAACTACAAGGTTGATGTGAGGAATGAGCTCTACAGCATCCGGTTCATGAGTTTCGATAAAATCGATGATGTGATGTGCATTCCAAAAATCTAGGAATAGGAACACTTGGTGGGAGGTTTCTAAAATGATCCTTGCATGCAACCTCCATCTGCTAAAATAATATCCATAAATCAAGGGATGCCTTTGCATGCTGCCTTAGGAGAAGCAATCCATGCATGCAAATCAGTTTTGCTCGGTCTAGGAGGGAACCGGTCAACTCAATTGCACATGCAACAGTCTGCTCAGCTGGGAGGAAAAAATGCGCATTTCTGGGAGGGCTCTGTGCTGGCTGCATAGGGGGATTACGCAATTTCTGGGCAAAGAAACTGAGTGCTGCCCATAATTGCACAATTTCTGGGCTGAGCATTCCTGCTGGGAGGAATTGCGCAATTTTTCCAGTGAACAGTGACAGGCAAATTTGCGCAATTCTGGAGCCCAACAGGCTTCCAGATAGAATTTCACAATTTATGGAGGGAAGGCTGGTTTCCCTCTAGAATTGCACAATTTCTTGAGGGAGCTGCTCAGCCTATAGCTGGACCAAGTCCGGTGAAACAACCTGTGAGGGGGATGCAACATTTTTGATGGACATGCTATTATTCTGCAAGAAAATCACTAAAGCTTGTGTACTTGACAATGAAAAACATGTTGTTGTGAAATGTTGGTAGGGAGGCTCCAAAACAAAGCTAAGGAAAATTTTTGGAGGGTGGTTGTAGTTGCTACAACAGATTGTAAAGTTTCAACATTTTGTTAAGGCCTCTTTGGAAAAATTAGAATCTGAAAAATCTCCAAATCTCATTCCAACTTTTGTGTCCCAATATCTTCCTAGTCATGAGATACCTCAAATCTCAGAGGATGAATCCACCCCTTTCATTCCTTCTCCTACTCTTTTTCCTTTACCAAATAAAGTGATCTCATGTAACGATGTTGAAATTGGGAAAATTTAAAATTATATTGTTATTTCCCCTCCATATCCTTCTCGTGGTCAAGTCTTTAATGAGTACAAGTTAAACCTTGAATTTGATTCAATTGATGATATTTGAATTACTTCCCATACAATGGGCCCCTTATCTCGAATCATAGTTTTAGAAAATCTTATGTTGGGAGCAATATGTTATCCAATGAGACTACAAATGCTTGAAAATACAAGTGCTTTAAAAATCTCCATTGCTATTTCTAAGGATAATCCACATTGGTACAATGTTAGAAAGGGACCCACCATAATAACAAAATGACATGAATAACCAACTCTTTTCCTAGTAAAATTTTAGAAGTCTTCCCTCTTTGCCTTTGATCACATCTGAGAGCGATTTATAAGGCTTATCATGAATGATACATTTGATCCTCTACCATTTAAATCTTATGGCCCTTTGTGTCTTGATTCACCTGTCATTTTTTCAAGTTATCTTGATTTCCAATTTTTTGATTCCCATTGCAGTCAAATACAAGATGGTTACATTTCACACGTAGATAAGGGTGAAGATGTTTTCCATGATAATCCATTATTTTCACAAATTCATATCATTGTGCAATATTCATATTTTGAATCAAAGTTAATTGTAACTGATCATTTCCCATTTGAGTCTTTCATTTTTCCTTCACCCTTCACACACTATTCATTATACCCAGATGCGTTTGAGGAATATGTTCTGATTGGTTTTAATCACCATCATGTATGGGATGGTGTTGTCTCTCAAGAAGAAGATGAGAAGGTGGAATTTTTTGTTCATGATTTGTTTCATTTCTCATCCTCTATAAGTGAGGAGGAGGGAATTACAACCTTGAATGATTAAGGAAGTCCTCTGTTTGATTCATCTAAATATTTTATTCATAAAGAGTCTCATGACCTAAATTTCGAATTTGATCAAGTTAATGACATTGATAATGTGTCCATTGATTTATCTTATGATAGTTGTGCACATTTATTGGTTGATCTATCTAAGCCATGTAATTTTGATGATTCGCCATTTGAGAGTTTAGAAACTTTTCGAGGAGTTGAGGCACTTTAGCCTTCACTGATGGTTATGTTAGGTTCTCATGATCTTGGAAAGGTTTCTAAACAAGATCAGATCAAATTTATTTTACAAGGCTCTCATGATAATTCAAATTCACTGATTGAAACTTTATCTTCCCCTGAATTTTGATATTTTCAATTGATTTTTTTTGAATATCATGATCTGATCACTGAATGGCTTGAAGAATCATACTTGGCAAGCTTTGTGGCTAATACTAATATTAAAGCTTTCTTGATGTTTGCTAACTTTGAAAATATAGATGAATCTACAAGATTGTAGGATTACCAACATGGTAGAATTGCAGATTGGTTGAAAGAAGCATTCATGACATATTTTTCTGTTCATAGGCTAGACCTCCAATCTTATGTGCTGAATTTCCATGGAAATATTTTCATCTATGCACATGTTCTTGCCTTGCCACTAATTTATCCTACCCTTGTACCTATAGGCCAGTAGCCGCTTTTCTATCTACACTAGAAATTTGATTTTACGTAGTCTTAACCTTTCATTTGTTAGTTTAGGAGTAGGTTTAGTTTAGTTTTTACACTGTTTTAGTTTCAAGTTTTCTATTGTTTTCCATTTGAGTTTTGTCTTTCATATCTTGTTTTCGAGTTTGTATATAAATAAGGTTTTTTTTGAAAGCTATTTCATTTAGTTCGGATGGAATGTGGCAAGGTCAAAAGGAAGTTGTGACAATTGGCAACACTTGGTTAACATTCGACCCTCTTCCTTGTTTGGGCCTATATATATTTAAGATTTGATGATGCTTAAATGAAAAATACAACTTGTTCCTAACGAAAGCCTTAGCATATGTATGATGCCAATATCCATAATGGGATCTTCTTTCCTTGAATATTCCTTTTATATTGATTTATTTTTATGTGTCAACTCAGTAAAGTAGAGAAGGGAAAGGAGAAAAATTAAGCAAGTGAATTAATTTCAAAGATATATATATATATATATATATATATATATATCTATAAGAGTATCTGCAAAACAAGGAACAACCTCTATTACTCATAGAATAAGTGAGTATCTCTCTTTCGCCCATGGCGGTATAAAAATTGATAAATCGAAACGAGCATAAAGTATAAAATAAATAAGGAGTGAAAGAAGAGAAAGGCTTCATGTTAAGTGAGGTGAAGTAAAAAACTTCACTGGGGTATTGAACAAGCTCGTTGGAAATGAAGAAATGCTATTATTTGAGGTTACTCTATTGGGGCACTGAACAGGCCTGTTGTCAGTAGAGAAACACCAAAGATGACATTAAAACTTTAAATCTCTTATACTCATGTAATTTACATACTCCTACTCCCCAATTGAAGCAACTAAAGTTTGACTAGTTTTGTGAAAGTGTTAAGGTGATAAGAGGAATGTAAGAGACTACATCTATAACTAGGCTAAGTAAGGAAACTAAAATTATCTATAGGATGAGACAATAATTTTTGAAATATACACTTTGTGTGTAAAGTTAGACCTAAACAGAGAAGACAAGGTTCTTCTAGTAAATCATTAAGTGTTGTAGTTGCTACAACCCCCTCCAAATTTTTTCCTATATTCAAATTTTAGAGCCTCCTATTAATTACATGAACTGTCTTTTTTGAGTCTATAAAGTCATCCTTGGTCTTACTTTTCTAAATGTTTAGTTTTTCTTGTAGAAATCCTAAGTGTTTTCTTCCATGCATTCACAAGTTTAAGTGTTATTCCCTTCACATGCACACTTTTCAAAGTAAGCATTGACACTTCCTAGTGAAAATGAAGCACATTTTTTTATTGACAATAACTGCACACTTCCTGTCCACATTCAATGCAAACTTTGCGGGAATAAGCTAACAAATGCATTTATGATTGGATAGACTCTAGCCATAGTGATTGGATAGTCTCTAAAAACAGTCAGTGTGCAACGCCCAATGACAGTTGATGTGTGATTATTATGGATAGTGAATGCCTACTTTCCTAAATTACCTCTGTCTTAAGTGGCAATTAAACTTATCCATATCTCCTAGTTTCCTGCCATGCATGAGCACACTCGAAAATCCTAACTCTAAAATTGCATGTCCTTTCTCTGTATAAGGAGCCCAATCGGGAGCTTATCCTCACACTCACCATTTTTCTTTGACCTCTGAGCATTCTTGGAGCACAAGGATCTTTCTTGGTTGCAAGTGCGATAATTTCTAGGTAAGTTTCTTAACTGTCACCTTTTTTTGCTTTAAATTTTACATAACTTGCTTTTTCTTTTACATGCGTCGATTGTGACCTCACTTCCAACATTTACCCACTTTGATAATCTCTCCACGGTAAACATGACCTGAGTGTCACTATGATATGTCTCGACCTCCAAGTTCCAGTTATGGAAATGGGGCCTACAAATAGGAAGTAAATTGACATCCCTCAAAGACTACAGATCACTCAGAAGCCTACATACCACCCCAAGTGATCAACCCTTGAGATGGAACTCTTTTTCACTAGGTTTACTCCCCAACCACACCCATATCACACTTTGCTTATGGTTATGAGGCTCCAACCACACCCATAAGCCTGCGTGCACGCAGTAATTGCCCAAAATCTCTTGTTGTGTGCATGCGGTCACAAGATCTATGCCACTTTTTCAGGCTAGCCTCCAGACCACTACCCAAAACTTCCTGTAAATTTCCAGAACCATAACAATGATGATACAAATGCTAAAAAATCAAAGCTTGAGAAATACCTTGGCCAATACATTCCTAATGCAAGATAGACATTTTGTCTAACATATGTGTTATAGAAATTTTTGGGCACTGCAACCCCAATCACATATGTCCATAAACCAAGGGCTTCTAAGCCCCTAAAAGTGTTGTTTCATACCCTAAAGGGACAAGGTCAGTTGATTACATCATCTCCTAGAAGTTCTCCATAGAAAACTGCTCAAAACTGGTCAAAGCTGGACCATACAGATTGCTCAGTGCTGAGGGTACGATGCATCGCACCTACTACACATGGGAGGTGCGATGCATACTAAAAAGTACTTCTATAGGGTGCATGAGTGAGATTAGACAAGTGGAAGAGATAGTTTTCTAAGTGGATGATCAAGGAATCTTCTAGAAACTTCTCACATGACACTTGCCTCTCAGAATTCGCCTAGGGATGAGTAAGAGATCAATGAAATCTCCAAGTGGAGCCAAGAATTATCAGTGGAATGACACTAAATCCAGGGGGTTGGAGGCTACAATTTTGTATCTTGTAAGGAAGTGCTATTGGTTTCTTGGTGGAATATCATAGTGTTGGGTGATATAAGATTTTCATGAGGTGAAGAAGGGATTTCATGCTGGGAGGATGACACTGGGTTAGATCAATGGATTGTAATCCTCTCTTCTAACCTTTATATCAATAAATCTATTCAAGTTTTCCTCCACATTCTTGTCTGTCTGATAGTATATGTGTTTGTGTGGTCAATGTATATCTGGTGCTATATTGTTTATGATTGTAGATCTCTGCACTTTGAAGGTATTATGCTGCTTTGACTTTACATGTACTCTTTGAAGCGGAGTGGTCAAGGGAGAAGCGGCAAAGACCTGTCGGTGAGGAGAAGGGACAAGAAAATAACTGAGCGAAAGATCGAGGTTGGTATTCTTTGATCTTCTCTTATCTACTTCTCATAAAGGAAAACGAAAGTAACTTTAATCTATTTATTTCTAAGATAGCTACCCATCTTAGTGGGACGAGCAGCTCTGAATAGAAACTAGATTTCCCGATAACAAAATGGTGACCATACTGGGGAGCGAATAGATTATTTTCTTGTCTATATTTGTTTGCTTTATAGACTTACAGACGAAGCCTGAAGTTAAGCCAGCTACCCTTCGAACTGCATTTTCTATGCAAGTGCAAAGTAGATCAATGCTGCTTCAGTGTATCTTCGGGTTTTGTTTATAAACTGAAAAATCGATTTGCAAACATCCTAATTTCCCTAGTGGTGGCTCTAGTAACCTCATTAGATCAGCCCATGTGATTTCTATTTACTGACTATCATTAGCTCGGCCTAAATCCCTGAACTAAGCTGCAAACTGTGACCAAGAACCAAGTTGAAGTCTCGTCCCTAGACCATCGCACTTTATCCTCTTGGGAATCTAGATGCATCGCACCTCCCGTGTGCAATAGGTGCACTACATCGTGCTTTCCCTGTGTTGTAGGTGCGCTGATAAGATAAGACCTCTTCTGCTCTCAGATTTTGGTTTCTATGTTCACTCTCTTCAGCTTTGTTCAGGATTTTTGCTATTTGTGATCAGTATGCCACTGTGGAAACTCCCTTCCTTTGCATGATTCCACCTCCATAGTACAAAGAATTGTGAATGTTTTTATGTATTGTGCGACATTTATAGTTCTCTTTTACAAAAAGTAGTGTAATCAAACTTTCGTCTTTTGATTTGGAAGTGTCGCGAGTGTCGTTTTCAATCAAAGAAAAGAATTCTATTGTTCTTGATGGTCGATTATACAGTTACTCTTGTATTTGATTTGGATTAGTAGTTTTTCAAGTGTCGAAAGCAGTTTTCAATTCAAAGTCACAAAGTGTCGTCATTATCTTCCTTTTGTTTTGAAGAGAAATTTTTTAGTACTGTCGCTTTGAAAAGATAATTCAGATTTGTACTTAGCATTCTTCTTGTCATTCACACACTAAGAAATCTGAAAACATATACATGCATGTGCATTTGCATTTAGACTGCTTGTTGGTTTGATTTAGGACAGTGCATCTAGTGTGTGCTCTTTGCTCTATGTTGAAAGAATATCATCTCTCTTTCTTTAGTAGCTAGGATTTTCATTGCAAAAAGAAGATTAAATGATTGTTTATCATCATAGATTGCATTTTAGGAATTTTATATCTACATCACGCAATGAACCTGAAAGAAAAATTTCTTAAGAAAGATCAACTGTAAAATAAATGCAATGAACATAAAAATGCTTTGGAACCTAACGCACAACATTTAGAAGTCTAGGCTAGAGACGTATTCCGATGTCGTAAAGCCTAGTAACTATCGCTTTCATTGTTGGTTGGATGATTCCTCCTCTTTAAGATGACAAGTGCCAATACGGACTTGTGCTCCCACATACCGTGGAGTATATATTAGGAGACCACAATAGGCTATATCCTTTATCCATAGGAAGCTGTGTCTGCCGCCCTATCGATCGCAATGCACTGAACACAACATTCGAGAAGATTCATTGTCGTACCGTAAAAAGTATTATGAAGTTTTGCGATTGGTTTGGTAATCCCTCTATCTAGATTTCTAGAGTAGTCTCTTTCGTTCCTTTTCAGACTCCTTAAAAGAAAAGGTCCATTTGAGCACTTGTCACTTTAAGCTCATTAAAAATTGAAGGCGACTAGAGTCATCTTTTGTTTTTTCTCGACTCTTAAAAACTGAAAAAACAAGTTGTGTCAAAGCATCTAAAATTCATTTAATTTGGAATCATTTTCCCCTTTATTTTGAGTTAATCGAGTAATCCACAATCGTGGAAGAAAGTCAATCAAAATCACTAGAAAATCTTTTGGATAGACTAGATATGTTTGAAAAACTGTTGACATCTAGGACTGTGTCATCCGACATAGCAGTGATAGAGCCTCCTTCTGCTACTCCAACGATGTTCACCGGTATACCATCTGTCTCGGCAAGTTATCAACAACAAGACATAGTCCAATCAAGGACTATTTCGATGACATGGTCGGTTCCTATTTCTTCATCCGGATTCTCATCTGGTATTTCCTATGTTGAAACTCAACAAATTGATCCAATGTGTCTTCAAAGGCCAATCTACCCTTTAAGTACTAGATTGCCACCATATGGGGGGCAGTATGCCTTTTCATTGTTCCCTCCCAGAGAACAACCATATGGGAGTTTACAACAAAGTTTAGGTCAAACTAGAATGACATCCAGCGGTTGGGTACCAATACTGCCTCAGCAACCAAGGGTTGTATATTCAATGCAACCAACCCGTCCTATGTCGAATATTCCCACTATACCTACTACGGTGACTGCATCGCAAGTACAAGAACTACCTTTTGTATGTCGACCCCAAGTTTCTCAGGTTGCAATACAACAGCCTCTCATCTCAGCGATTCAATCACAACTTCGGGTTAGTGCCTCCTTATCTGGAGTGGCTCAGGCTCAAATAGGTACTATGACTCCTCATCTTGGTCAATCATCTGGTATTGGACAACAGCAAATGGTCCAACAACCATGGCTGGTTGAATATCAACAACCGCAATTCCAGCAATCATATCAAGAACCTGAGCAACAAGTATTTGTAAGTAATGGGCAACCGCATTTCCAAAGTGGTTATCAAAAACCATACATTAATGGTTATACCCATCAACCTTATCAAAGTTACCAGCATCAAATACATTATGCTGGTATGCAAAGACCCACTGCTCAGGCGATTCCATCTTATCCTGGATATGCTTCGCCTAACCTGAATCAACAGTTGCCCTTTGTAGCAACTCTAGAATTACCAGATATAAACCGGCCGACGAATGATCCAATTGCTTACGCCCCTTGGTGGCCAGCGATTCTGCATAAAATTCCGTCATATATTCTTAAATTTAATGATAATCCGAGTGAAGACTCGTCGAATCATGGGATGACCTTTCATCTGTGGTGTTCATCCAACACTCTTAACGATGATTCGATCAGGCTTCGCCTTTTTGAGCAAACGTTAATTGGTTCGGCAACAAAATGGTATATCGAAATTCCTAGAGCTTTGTTTGATAACCTCAGTACCCTAGCCACAACCTTTTAAACCAATTTTCAGTTACCCATAAGGTACGAAATGGGAACAAAGCTTCTTACCAATTTCAAACAAACGACGGCCACTCACATATCCGATCATATTCATGAGTGGCGATGTCATCGTAGAATGGTAAAAACATATGTTCCTGATCAGCTATTGGCTGAATGGTTTATTAAGTCATTGTTACCTTCTATTACAGAAGATGTGGCAAAGGGAGGAGTCGTCATTAAAGAGCAAGTTATTGCTCGTGTACAATATCTAGACTTGATCTATACACAGTCTAGCATGCTCTACGATAAAATCCCTGATGCTCCTAGACCGAAATTTTCTGTTCCTCCCCCTCCTAAATCAAACAAAGACTCTCCTACCGGTGATGGCATGATAGGTACGACAAGCACAAAAACCGCAAAGGCTACATCTAAGAAAGCCCGTATGGTTTCTAGTCAAAATGAAAATGAAGAACCTCTTGCCTCAGAGGTCAATGTTGTCTCAACTGACAAGGGAAAAAATCCAAAGCAAATAGGGGGCAAGAAGAAAGGGAAAAGAAAAGAGAAGAAGAAACAGGAGGAGTCGTCTCTTGAAAAATCTTCTGCAAACCCTTCTGGGCAAAGGAAACCCCCTGCAGGGTGTCAGATATGCGATGAGGATCATCGGACGAGAGATTGTCCACATAAAGCTGAGCTTAGAAAATTCTTCAAGAATTCAAAAACCTCAGCGGTATTGACTGATCCATTTCCAAACCCAGGAACCAATCTGGTTGCTAGTGATAATGCTTCCCGATCCCAAGTGCTTATGTTGTCCATTTCAAAACAGCAAAATGATGCTTTGATATCAACAAGGAATAAAGATTATGAGAATCCACAGCTGTCGAACAACAAGGCTACTGATCAACCTAGTAGTTCGACAACAAATTCGACCGAAGTTGCGCCACCCATCATTCCTGAACTAACGATAAAACTGCCAAAGGGAGTGGTACACAAATCGACATTTAATCCTCATGCCAGAGTAGCACAACATTATAATATAGTAGAGGACTTGGCCCAATCGCCGTCCGCTATGTCGACACTTGAGGTACTGCAAAATTTCCCCTCCCAGAAGCAGGCTTTATTATCAATGATAGGTGGGATTGACCCAACGGATTCCAATCTTGTGGCCTTTAATCACAAAGAATATTACCCTCAGTTACCAGCTCAACTAGCTTTCCTTATTCAAGTGAAAGCCCTCAACAAAACTGTTCATAGAACAATTATTGATGAGGGGGCATCTACATGTATTATGTCGATGAGTTGCTGGAAAAATTTAGGCTCACCACCCTTATCGTTATTGTCAATGACATTAAAAGCATTTGATGGATGATCATACACTCCATACAGGATTTTAAGTAACTTGTAAGTTGAACTAGGGGGAAAAACAGTAGAAATTGATGTTAAGGTTATCGATGGAAACCTCGATTACAATATCCTACTGGGAAGGCCCTGGATTTATGCTATGGCTACAGTTGTGTCGACATACTTCAGAAAGATTGAATTTCCCTTCCAAGGAGGGATTACGATCTTCGACCAACAAAACTTCCTCCCCAATAGTTCACAAGTTACGGGAAGCATTCCAATGATCCATGGAACCTCTCAATCGCTTCAAAATGTCGGAGTAGGCCTCCAAGCAATCTGGCGGAAGTGGCCACGGTGGGAACCTACAATATGATGTCTTCTAGATTAATAAGATTCTTGAACATTTTGATAGCATGGATCATCGCCATTTTAGAAATATTGTAGCAATCAATTTTCTTGGCCTAGGGGGCAGACCCAAATCAACACTCATCGAGTGTTTGGATAGATAGGTCTAAGGAATTTGGCACCTCTTCAGATCCTTGGTCACATGTACATTATACAGACGAAGGAATCATTCAATCAATGATGATAGGAGAGGCACCATGGGAAGATTACCACCATCGTTCCCATCTTTCGGATTACCACGAAGATTATTCCAACGACCTTAATCATCCTTCAGTTTTTGATTTTCTATCAAATACTGTAAATATGGTGGATTTTGAGGATGGTTCTTATCTCGTGTAGACCTCATTAAAAAATAAAACAAGGAGTCATGAGGATAGTTCTTTTACTGTGTCAACCTCATTAAAAAATGAAACAAATCCCTTTCCAAATCGAATCTTTGATTACGATCTCGTAAAATCCAAGTCGAGTCTTTCAAAGATCTCGAAGGTAAACCTTTATTCCAAACACCATGTTGAATGCAATGAAGCTTGGGGGGTATGCACCTCGATTTGTGTTATTATTCTAGGGGCATGAAAACTTATCACGAGCAGTGTTACCGCAGGGTTAAAGCTTGTTAAAAAATAAACCCGCCACGAGCAGTTTTTATTTGAAGTTCAAGCTCGTTAAAATTTAAACCTAAGAAATGAGAAAATGTTTCCCCAGAGTTTAATCTCATTAAAAAATGAACTCACTTCCGGCAAATAACCATTGTGAATGCATTATCATCAGCTTTTGAGCCTTGGGCGTGTTCTCATCATCACCTCCACTCTGTTTTAGCCGATCATATGCCTCCATTTAATTGTTTACCCTTTTGAGGAATAGCTACGATGAGTGATTCTGTTAGCCATCCTTGTGATGCTACCATGATTGGAAATTCCAAACCTTACCTGGAATTAATTGATACCCAAAATTATCACTCGTTCCTCAAAAAAAAAAAAAAAACGAGTCTCCTTTAAGCTCCTTTCGTCTGACTCATAAAATATGAAAAGATTGTTGAGAAGTTGGCCTCTCCAGCTTGTTAAAGCTACTAGGAGTGTTATCCCTCTTCTAGATTTTAATCTTTCTGGACCTAAGGGATTATTATACAAAAATATCGAGCGCTTGTCTTGTTCGGCTCGTTAAAACTATCAAAATTCATCCCTTTCGTATTATTTTATACTTTTTCAGACTTAAGGGATTGCATGACAAAAAAGGATCACTGGAGTTTCCTTTCCGTCCCTTTTTAGACTCTTTAAAATTGAAAAAGGACCGAGTTGTCTTTGTCATTAAACTCATTAAAACCAGTAGCGACAAACTTATCCATACAGGCAAGAATGAATTTCACTGTCGCTAGGCTCGTTAAAACATAGTGACGGGTTTGCCCGAAGGGAAAATTATAGAAGAAGCATATGTTATCCTCCTCAAGCTTGATAAAAATAAAGAGGTACTGGTCATCAATGACTGGGGAAAAATTGGGAAGAAAACTTGAAGAAACTTTATTGGTAGTGAGTCACTCTTGAACATGACACTTTCGCTCCATCACCATGATTGAGTCGGGTTGGGTTATTCCATTCACCGGTCATATTACCATTGGTCCATCGTACCATCCATCTTTGGGGTTAACGCTACCAATCCATTTCAGTGTCACTGATATGTTCAAGAGAATTCGATCAGAGAATTCACCAACCCATCTTGTGTCTCATCCGCTGCAATACCTTTACGCTTCATTCTTTCATGACCGCCACCCTGAACCCTGTATCATTAGATCGTTTTCACCTCCAAAAGTCATTTGCTCCATTCCGTGTCATAGATGTGGGATTCATTAAGGCCCTCCTATGACAGGTCACTTCTTGTCGACATCAGCTCATTATCCAAGAAGTCGACCTAGGGACAACCCTTTCAGTACTTTGAATCTTGCATGCCTCAATGGAAAGTTTCTCACTTTTGGCGATAGGTTTACATCAATGGCCTTCGACCGAGAGATTTTGCGTGGTGTTCGACACCAAGTCCCATTTTCACACCATGCGAATTGTACTGTCGTACCTTGAGGGTCATCATCATTATTGGTGATTCCTCTCGCGCCTGTTAACGACTTACATCATTGGCTGGTAATCAGGCAATTTCTTTCCATGTTCGACTCCAAAACATTTTTCACATGGATCGACTTGTACTTCGGGCGAAGATTGGATGAGTTTGAAGACCGCTGATCTAGTTTCATCCATCCGAGCTGCGATATATTCAGGAAAATAAAGACATCAAATGTACATCATTGCTGCACAGATGATCATCCGAATCAAAGGATGATGACTCTATCAGGATCATCAGTCTACTATACAGACGGTCGTCTGTCCTATGTACATGAAAACGAATTTATAAAGTTGAGAATGGGAATGCTCGCCTCAGCTAGATCATGAAAAATATTATGAAGATAATGTATTGTATTGTATCTTATTATAGGTCGCCTTCTAGTTCGAAAAACCTCGGATCCTCATGATAAAGCATTTCACCCGACATCAAAAGATTAACGACCTCATACTTTAGGGGGCAACTGTTATAGACATTTTTGGGCACTGCAACCCCAATCACATATTTCCATAAACCAAGGGCTTCTAAGCCCCTAAAAGTTTTGTTTCATACCCTAAAGGGACAAGGTCAGCTGATTACATCATCTACCAGAAGTTCTCCACAAAAAACTTCTCAGAACTGGTCAAAGCTGGACTATACAAATTGCTCAGTGTTGAGGGTGTGATGCATCGCACCTACTACACACGGGAGGTGCAGTGCATATTGAAAATTCCTTCTATAGGGTGCGATGAGCGAGAATAGACAAGTGGCAGAGACAGTTTGCTAAGTGGATGATCAAGGAATATTCTAGAAACTTCTCATATGACACTTGCCTCTCAAAATTCGCCCAGGGATGAGTAAGAGATCAATGAAATCTCCAAGTGGAGCCAAGAACTATCAGTGGAATGACACTAAATCCAAGGGGTTGGAGGCTGGAATTTTGTATCTTGTAAGAAAGTGTTGTTGGTTTCTTGGTGGAATATCATAGTGTTGGGTGATCTAAGCTTTTCATGAGGTGAAGAAGGGCTTTCATGCTGGGAGGATGACGCTGGGTCAGATCAATGGGTTGTAATCCTCTCTTCTAATCTTTATATCAATAAAGATATTCAAGTTTTCCTCCAAATTCTTGTATGTATGATAGTATATGCATTTGTGTGGTCAATATATATTTGGTCCTATATTGTTTATGATTGTAGATCTCTGCACTTTGAAGGTATTATGCTGCTTTGACTTTACAGGTACTCTTTGAAGCGGAGTGGTCAAGGGAGAAGCGGAAAAGACCTGTCGGTGAGGAGAAGGGACAAGCAAAGAACCGAGCGAAAGATCGAGGTTGGTATTCTTTGATCCTATCCTATCTACTTCTCATAAAAGAAAATGGAAGTAACTTCAATATGTTTGTTTCTAAGATAGCTACCCGTCTTAGTGGGACTAGCAGCTCTGCATAGACACTAGATTTCCTGATAACAATATGACAAACATATAAGCTATAGGTCATGAATGTATATATTATCATAAACTTATGAAATTCCTCTGAAAATCACCAAGAATTCTCTATGCCCTCTCTAGCTAGCCAAAATAACACTTGTTAGTCCATGCATTCATCTACCATCCAATAGTTTATCAAATTTTGAATAAGAGCCATAACTAGAGCACATAATAGAACCATGCATATAACCAATATGTGACCAGAATAGAACCATGAAAAATCATCCATAAGATCACCATAATAACCAATAGAAGTGCTCATAGATCATAGTAGGAAATAAATCATATTAATATATGAAAATGCTAACCAAGTTAGGGACTTCCGTGTACCATTTGACCATAGATTGGGCTGAACCAATTCTCTCTTTTAGCCAATCACCCCCATGCCATATTCCAAGCATGAATGTGGGATCATAAGGGTTAAACCAAAATAAAGCCAACTAGGTCTTCTAGAGGCTAAACCACCTCACCCTCAATCACAATGATCTCACATATGCGGTCCATAAATCACTAATATCAACCAAATTAGTCTCTTTCCAAGTTGTCCAGGGTTCCAGGGATTCCATTTCAATCCACAGCCTCTAGGGACCCAAGTTGTTACAAGGCTCTAGAGATCTCCCATCTCAACCCACAAATTATAGGGAACACAAGTTGTTACAGGGCTCCAGAGATCCTATCCCAACCCATAGCCACAGGGAACCTGAGAACCAATTAGAAAATTAAATGGGGAACACAGTACATCATGATTATATAGGAAATAGCAAGGAAAGGCTAAAACCACTATCAATCCAGGAAAATCTCCATGCCTGTGCCAATACATACCTCAGGAACCACATGCATATACCATGCATCCAAAAACCAACAAGGAGATCACACATGAAACCTATTATATGCAAGAAATCTTATTGTAGCTGCTTATCCAACTATCTCTTTGTGCTTCCTTGCTTTCCTTCACTTTCTTTCTCCAAATCCAAGTGAATGCTAGAGTGCCCCAAGAATTATCTAAGTGTTGAAGATTGTATGAGAGAATGAATGAGAGTTAAATCAAAACTGTAAAAAATTTAGCAACGGATTATCTGATGCATTTTTATCATTGATTTCTCCTTTTTATTCATTTTCCTTTGTTTTCCCTCTAATTTCCCTTGCATGCATATTTGGGTCTCTTCACCTTCCTTTTCTCCTCTTTTCCTTTATTTTTATAATTAAATGCCAAATATTGCCTCTTTTCCTTTGCCAGTTCATTTTCCAATTTCCATAGAAATTATTAAACCACAAGTGACGCCCACTATAATGTTTTCCCACCATTCAACTTGGAATACATGTCCCATGATCTTGGTTTTATTTTATTTACATGGAAAATCAACTAGGGGATGTTGCAAACCCTTCCCCCTTGGGGGAACACCATCCTCGATGCTCAATGCCACTTATAACCAACAAAACATGCTTCCCATGGAGCTTTATAACACAACTCGATGCAACATTTACATCATACCAAACTATTGAAACCATGAACACCATATTTCTTATTGGAGCTTTATAACACAACTCATTGTAGTATTTATAACACACATGTGCCTATCTATCTATCTATCTATCTATCTATCTATCTATATATATATATATATATATATATATATATATATATATATAACAAAAACACATATATCAAACACATTTTCTCAACCAAGAAATAAGGAAGGATACAAAGCCCACATTTGATCATCCATCTCCCATGTAGCTTCATCAGGCCTAAAGTGCTTCCATTGCACTTTAACTTGCTCTATTGCTTATTTCTAGAGTATGAGCTATTTCCACTGTGAAAGGCACTAAGCTTTTGGATGGAACTCTCCCTCTAGTTCCACATGTAATACATACCAATCAATCACATGATAAACATCCTGGACATATCTCTTAAGCAAGGAAACATGGAAAACATCATGGACTTTCACTATTGGTGGAAGTGTAAGTCTGTAGGTCACTGGTCCAATCTACTCAAGGATCTCAAAAGGCCCACAATACTGAGGTGCCAACTTGGCACATGACCTAATCCTCAAGGAAATCCTCTTGGATTGATGCACAAGTAAACATGCTCCCCAACCTGGAACTCCTTGAATGCTCTATGCTGATATGCATTACCCTTCTTCTTGTCTCGTGCTGCCTTTAAATTCCTCTTATTAACCTACATCTCTTGCTCCATCTCAACCAACATATTCAATCCAATCAATAACCATTTCAATGGACCACTCCATCTAATAGGAGTATTACAAATCCTCCCATAAAGTTCCTCAAATGAATCATCCTCAAGGACTCATGATACCCATTATGATATGCAAACTCTACCAGTGGAAGATACTCCTCCTACTTCCTCTGCTAATTCATGACATGCATCCTCAACATATCCTCAAGAATCCTGTTAACCCTCTTTGTTTGTCCATATATCCGCGAATGCTAAGATATACTAAAGGCTAACTCTGTCCCCAAGCCTACAAATAACTCCTTCCAAAACTTGGAAGTGAACTGGGCATCTCTATCTGATATGATCTTCTTGGGAACACCATGCAATCTCACTATCTCTCTGATGAATATATGAGCCACCTCACTAGATAAATTAGTAGAATTCGCCGTAATGAAGTGAGTTATTTTGCTCAACTTCTCAGCCACTACCATGATTGAATCATGTTTCTATGATGTCCTTGGAAAATCTGTAATGAAATCCATGGAAATGACCTCCCATTTCGGAATAGGATGTAATAGACCAGCTGGGTGTTTCCACTCAGCTTTCACCTACTGACATTCCAAACATCTTGCAACAAACTTAATCACCTCTTTCTTCAAGTTCGACCAATGCTATAACTTATTAACAATAGTCAAAGTATTTTGGTATCCTAGGTGGCTTGAATATAGCTTGACATGAAACTCCCTCAAGGTAAGCTTCTTGAGCTCACTACTATCTAGTACATAAATCTTGTTCTTGAATCTCACCGAGCCATATGCTGTGAGGTGATACTCCTCATCCATATCACCTTCACCCTGCTTCTACAATCTCTGCTTCAACTGTTGGTACCTGTCATCATGATGCCCTACATGCAAGATATGCACCTATAAATATGTCCCATATGAAATCACTACTGAAATATGATTTACCTGACACTCCTATTGAGAGAATATGCAACCATGTTCTCCTTTCCCTTGATATACCTGATCTCAAAGTCAAACTCACTGAGGGTAGCCAACCATCTAGATTGCATGGAATTTAGATTGGGTTGGTCAAACAAGTACCTCAGTCCACCATGATCATTCATCAAGATGATCTTTTTTCCAAGAAGATAATGTCTCCACATCTTCATTGTATGAATGATAGTTTCCAACTCAATATCATGAGTCACATAGTTCCACTCATGCTCATTCAACTTCCTTGACTCATAGCATATCACCTACCCTTCTTGCATCAAGACTCCACCATTCCTTCCTTGCAAGCATCTGTACAAACCAAAAACTCCTTATCAGGATCTGCAAACTTCAACACTAGTGCATTTGTAATCAAATGCTTCAACTACTCAAAACTAGTTTCACACTCCTTAGTCCATTCAAACTTCTTCCATTACCTCTACAAGGATGTGATAGGGTATCCAATCCTTGATAATTTCTTGATGAACCGCCTGTAATAAACTGGTAGTCCCATGAATGATCTGACCTCATCCACATTCCTAAGCATTAGACAATCCATGATAGCTTTAATCTTTTCCAGGTCCACTACTATCCCTTCCTTAGAAACAACATGTCCCAAGTATTGAATTTGAGACTGAAAGAAATTGCACTTGTTGAGCTTGGAATATAACTGATGCTCTCTCAACGATCTCAACACTGCTTCTAGGTGATTTGCATGCTCTTCCTCATTCTTGGAGTATATCAATATATCATTAATAAACACTATCACAAACTTGTCCAGGTAAATATGCAACCCACTGCTCATCAAACACATGAAGGTGGCTGGAGCATTGGTAAGACCAAAAGGAGCCACCAAAAACTCATAATTCCCATGCCTTGTAAGTAATGCATTCTTGTAGACGTATTCTTCTTTGATGTGCACCTGATGATATCCTGATCTCAAATTAATCTTGAAAAACACTGCTGCTCCCTTCAACTGATGAAACAAATCATCAATTCGAGACAATGGATACATGTTCTTGATAGTAACCTTGTTAAACTACCGGTAATCAATGCACAATATGAGAGTGTTTTCCTTCTTCTTTACGAACAATAAGGGTACACCCTAAGGCGACACACTTGGCCTTATGTATTCCTTGTCAAGCATCTCCTTAAGCTGCAACTTTAAGTCCACCTGTTGGTCGGATAAATCGTTCTTGCAGACAAGACCGATATCCCTAGTATCAACTGATATCTAGCGACAAGCAAAACAAGAAAATCTACCTTTCTCTAAATATTGTGATTTATAAATAAAAACCAAGAGGTGTCTTTAGACCCTACCTTAAGTCCAACGCTAGTTTGTGGCAGCCACGCTTCGATCGTCCGAATGAGTTTCCTTTTAAGAACCTGCAAACACAAACAAGCACACATCAAATAACACCTGCATAGCCAATATAATAAATCATATTCATCATGGTGATCAAGGAATCCATGAAATAAACCATAAGAGATAGCTTATTGAGAAAAATAAACTTGATTGTATTAACTTTAAACAAAGAAGAACTTTACAACCTTGGTGCCTTGATGTTGTAC
This sequence comes from Pinus tabuliformis, assembly GCA_031772625.1. Taxonomy (NCBI): domain Eukaryota; kingdom Viridiplantae; phylum Streptophyta; class Pinopsida; order Pinales; family Pinaceae; genus Pinus; species Pinus tabuliformis. The sequence goes on along the minus strand of CM062816.1, from coordinate 1,406,413,528 downwards.
AAGCTCCTCCCAGGGTCCAAGAAAGAATCTCCTCTACTTTGACAAGCTTCACACTCTTCCCAATGAGATCAAAAGGTATGTAATCTCTCCTATCAAGCTCAATTAGGAAGTATAAATTCCAACAACATTTACCCTCAAAAATATAAAGCTTTCAACGTCCCTAGTAACCAGCCCAATGCCTCATTTTATAGTGTAGAGGAAGGAAGTTACAGGTCCACCTATGAAGGGATAGAGTCCTCCTTCAAAGGGATAAGCTCCTCACATCAAGGGGTTAGCTCCTTTAGTTATGGGATGCATGAACATCAAAGGAGCAAACTTGCAAGTTCAAGATTCCCTTTAGAAGCTTCCAGAAATAACCCAAAGTGAGTTTTTAAAAATGTACTTGCACCTTTTTTGACTTTTACAGGGGTCCGCACCCATTACACAGAAACAGAGTGGGTAGGTCCATAGGGGACATGACCAAGGGGTGCAGGACCGCAAGTAATGCTAAGAGAAAGTGCGGAACCAAAGTTTTAGAGATTTTTAAGGACTTTCTCTCATTTTTCAAGGCTTGACATGAAGAGCTGAGGTTTAAGACTTGCATAGGAGGAAAGTATGAGTGGTGATAGACTCACACTGACTATAGAATGTCATGGTGACAATATTTTGTGTAACAGATTGCCCCCTAAAGTGCGAAGTCTATAATAGATAGTATTTGTCATCTAAGAAGAGTGAAGTACTTTATCATTTCAAGGATCATCTTATGGAGAGCCTAGTTGGAACCTGTAAAAACATTCAATACAATATATATGTGATTATATCATCGCTGAGGTAGGCATTCCCATACTCAGATCAAAACTAACTAGAAAACTAACTAAACTGCTCTGATATAGGAATGATCTTGTAATACATCACAAGTATAGACATATGTAGACACAGTATGGGTGCAACCATTTGTTTATGAATATTCCACTGTATAATGAATAAAAAAATTCCTCGCAGCCTGGATGGTGGAAACTAGATCCAGGGTCTTGATTTCTACTTCCCGAAATAGTACGATTCTATCCATGTGAATGAATGTGTCGAAGTCGAACATGGTAGAAACCACTTGATTACCAGTCAATGATGTAAATTGTTAACAAGTGTAAGAGAAACCACCAATAATGTCAATGGCTCTCAAAGTACTAAGTACAATCCATGAAATGTGAATAGATGAGTTGATGTCGAACATGCCACGAAATCCTTTGATCGAAGGTCAATGATGCAACCTGTCGTCGAAGGTAAGAAACCTGCCATTGAGGCATGCAGATTCCAAGGTATTGACGATTTCTAGATCATCTTTCTAGATAATGAGTTGAAGTTGATATAAAGCGATCCGTCGTAGGAAAGCCCACAACACGAAATCACAGATAAAGTTTGAAGAAACATAGTTGCAAGAAATGACTCAGGGGTGGTCAAGATGGATGACAGATATTTTACAGATGAATGGTTTATTTACACTGACCTCTTGAACACATAACGACACTACAGATGGTTTGGTGACAATTGACCCAAAGCTAATACCCAGAAACCGGCTAAAGACTTTCAATATGGTTTGATTAACTGTTAGGCAAAGGATTTCCCAACCCAGGTGAACAAAAAGTGTCGTGTTCAAGAGTGGTTGAATGCTTTTCTGAGACACAAAGTATAACAAACAGGTTCATTTTTCTCTCTTTTCCCGCACCATTTCTGGCAAGTACCTCTTTATTTTTGACAAGCTTGAGGAGGATAACATTTGCTTGGTTATAAGCTCATCCTTCGGATGAGTCCAACTTAATTTAAAATTCGAACCCTAAGAAGGAGTGGTATGTTCCTGTTTGTAATTGAATAGGTCCTTTACTGTTAAATCTTAACGTGTCCAGTATAGGAGAAACTCGACGTTTTTCAATTTTAGGGAGTCAGAAGAAAAACTTAAGAAAACTCCATGGTTGTCCTTTTTTGTAAATTTGTGTCTCCCAAGCCCGAAAAAGTATAAAATAATAGTTGAGAGAACTGCTTGACCATTACGATCAAGGAGTACTTTTCATAATTAGTGTCTCTGATCTGAAAAAGTAAAAAAGCGATCAACGACACGTCGTTTTATAACCAATATCGAATTTGAAACGACAAAAATCCGGCAATCTTTTCGTGTTTATACAGTCAGAAAAGAGCTGTAAGTGGACCGTTCTTTAAATTCCATTTTAACGAGCTTAAAAAGAAAAACTCGACAATCTTTTCATATTTTAGGAGTCAGAAAAGAGCTTAAAGAGGACTCTATGTTTTTTGTCGAAAATGATGAATTTTTCCTGAAAAATCTGATATTCTGCACAAAAACTAAAACATTACTCATACCTATTTAAAAATAAATAAAAATGCGTCAAAACTTACCTTTTTAAAGTGAAAAATAAACAAATTAAAAATTCATTTATTCAAAAAAGCTTATAAAAAGGGCTTTTGTAAATTAATTTTTACTGTTTGACTTCAGAGTGAGAAAAGAGAGCTTTTGGGTAAGAAACTTCCTGTGAAGATTGTGGAAAATCCGTCCGTTGGAATTGAAAACCGTCACCTCCAAGTAATCCAAATCACTTTAATCTTGCATTTCAACCATTTTAATTTTGTTTTTAGGCTTCTATTTTGATTTTTAGGAAAAATTTAGTTTAAAAGACCGCTCGCGAGGGTCCGCAGGCGCAGCATGTGAAACCTGCGAACCCCGACTTTTTCCTACAAAGGAAAAAGCCAGGGGTCCGCACCTACTGTTTGGGCAGAGTGTGGACCTACGCATTGTCCCTAACTGGAGAGTGTGGACCCCGCGACATAGGTTTTACAACTTCAATTTTTTCAATTTCCGCCCAAAAACTTTGAATTAAAATGTTCTAATCCGCCTTTTCTTTCAATGTAGGATATACACAATGCTTAGTTGGTGGGAATGGGAGCACGAAGATGTGGAGCTTGCCACAATTAATCATCAACCTTCAATAGATGCATTGAAGGCATGCGGGTTATTTAAATTCTGGGCCTTACCTGGCATGAGGGCCCAAGTAGAATTTTTGCAGTGGTTGGTGGACAGATGGAATATATAGGACCAATGTTTCCTTATTGGTGGCCACCAGCTCGAAATGGAGCCAGAGGACATTTACTTCTTGATTGGTTTTCCCAAGAGAGGTGAAAATTTGACTCTATTCGGGACTAGGCCAGGTGGCCAGTCTATCGATAGTCTCCGGCTAGAGTTTTGTAATGACCAAACAAAGGACAAAGGGATTGATATCAAAACCATCTCCCGTCCCGAACTTAAAGTGATTGCATTTACTATCACCAGACTCTACGGAAGCGCAACACTGCATGTGGCCACCGGATCCCAGATGTGAATGGCAGTAGACTATTATCGAGGCACCATCTTCAACTGGTGCGAAGCTGTGTTGACTATTGTAAAAGGCCAACTGACTAGAGCAAAGAACGGAAAACTAAAAAAATTTGGATATGGTTTCTTAGTTGTGAGATTTGGTCTAGAGAGGGTCTCGATGTTGGTCCCACAACATCTTTCCATTGGAGCTGGACTTCCCCAAGAGCCTAAGCTAATTCGTTGGGTTGCAGTTATGGCCTGTCATCCTGAGGAGGGTTCAGAGGTTGTTTGATTTCCTCCTGAGTATTTTCATTGGTTGGAGAACCAAGTTTTCGTGATTTAGGATTTTCCTTATGCTAGGATGGATTATCGTGGTGACCCAGACATGGCTCTTCCAGCAGGAGAGCAATGGGACGACTCAGGTAAAATCATTCTCAACATTTCCTAATTAATTTTTTTTTGTTTTTAAATCGTCCAAAACTGATAATAAAAAGTTTCAAATGCAGATGTAGGTCCATGGCGACCAGCCACTTTCTGGCCCTATGAGAGGAGACACCTAGTTGTGGTAGTACCAGCCCCACGGGACGAATCTATAGAGACCCTGGCCAAATTGGAAAACCATCTAGAGCATTTGACAGCAGATATTCTAGAGACTAGCATAGATGACATTCCTCTTAGGTTATAGTGCTATGTGATTGGGGTCCCAGGAACTTTCAGGAGGTTCCTTTGTAGGGTGGCCCGAGCAGTGGTTTCTTATCATGATCATCACCAGTGATAGGATGATCGCCTTTTGTAGACTCATATGACATTTTTGCTTTTCGTACTATCATTTTTGCCGTTCATAGTTGTCCGTTCTTTGCATATTCCAAGGTATTGACGATTTCTAGATCATCTTTCTGGATAATGAGCTGAAGTCGATAGAAAGCGATCCGTCATAGGCAAGCCCACAACACAAAATCATAGATCAAGTTTGAAGAAACATAGTTGCAAGGACTATCTCAGGGATGGTCAAGATGGATGACAAATATTTTGTAGATGAATGGTTTATTTGCACTGACCTCTTGAACACATAACGACACTGCATATGGTTTGGTGACAACTGACCCAAAGCTAATACCCAGAAACCGGCTGAAGACTTTCAATATGGTTTGATTAACTGTTAGGCAAAGGATTTCCCAACCCAGGTGAACCAAAAGTGTCGTGTTCAAGAGTGGTTGAATGCTTTTCTGAGACACAGTATAACAAATAGGTTCATTTTTCTCTCTTTTCCCCCACCATTTCTAGCAAGTACCTCTTTATTTTTGACAAGCTTGAGGAGAATAACATTTGCTTGGTTATAAGCTCATCCTTCGGATGAGTCCAACTTAGTTTAAAATTCGAACCCTAAGAAGGAGTGGTCCGTTCCTATTTGTAATTGAACAAGCCCTTTACTGTTAAATTTTAACGAGTCCAGTATAGGAGAAACTCGGCGTTTTTCAATTTTAGGGAGTCAGAAGAAAAACTTAAGAAAACTCCATGGTTGTCATTTTTCGTAAATTTGTGTCTCCCAAGCCCGAAAAAGTATAAAATAATAGTTGAGAGAACCGCTTGACCATTACGATCAAGGAGTACATTTCATAATTAGTGTCTCTGATCTGAAAAAGTAAAAAAGCGATCAACAACACGTCGTTTTATAACCAATATCGAATTTGAAACGACAAAAATCCGGCAATCTTTTCATGTCTATGCGGTCAGAAAAGAGATGTAAGTGGACCGTCTTTTTAATTCCGTTTTAACGAGCTTAAAAAGAAACCCTAAGTTTGATTCAAAAGTTTCTGCCATAGAAGAGAAGCAGAATCTACAGAGCCTTACCATGTCACAGCTGCACGGAATCTTAACTGCTTACGAAATGAGAAAAGGTGGACCATCAGACAGGAGAGAAGATGCATTCAAAGCCTTAGGAAAAGGAGATTACAATGACTCAGGACATATGTCGGAAGAAGAGGAAGAGTCAACAGGGTTCTGGAAGATTCAGAGGTAAGCTCCCTTTCAAATTTTTTGCTTGTGGAAGAGTTGGTCACTATGCTGCCAAGTGTCCTCATAAAGATAAGCTAGACAAAGGTAAAGAACCAGCTAGATGGAATAGAAAACAGAATGTAAGTAAGAAGAGCTATTACACACATGAAGACAGTGATGGAATTTCAAATAGCGATGAAGATGAACAAGGTAATGATTATAAAATTTTGATGGCTTTTGAAGATGATGATTTCTTGGATGTTATAGATGAAGAAAGTCTTTATGAAGAAATTTCTAAACTCAAAATTTTCTTAGAAGAGAAAAATATGATTATAGATACACTGACTTCCCAACTTGCTGAAATGGAGAAACACAATGAAAAGTTAGAATGTGAAATAGTGGGACTTAGAAAGGACATTGAGAAAACGAAAGCTCTTAATCTTAGATTTGCTAAAGGATCTAAAACTTTAGATGAGATTATCAAAGTACAGTGTTCTCCTCTAATCAAGATAGGTCTTGGGTATACCAAAGAAACATCTCAAGCACAGAAGCCATCTACCTCCAAAAGTTATCTTGAAGCTGCAAGGAGAAGTGAGCAGGTTGACAATCGACAACAAAGGCCCAATGGAGATCACCAGGTAAATCAAGGACAATTTACCTCAAGAATGAAAAAAGACTACCAGGTAAATTGGGGGCAATCTACTTCAAGGATGAACAGAAGCTACAACCAACCACAAGTAAATCATTCTCAAATTTCCTCAACAATGGATGTCAATAGAACCTACAATCATTTGGTTGGTAGATTTGATAATCGTAGGAGCTTCTTCAATGGCCAATGTTTTTCTTGTCATAACTTTGGTCACAAATCAGCTCAATGTGTTGCCTACAAGACAATCATGACTAGAGAAGCTCAAAAACAAAGGAGTATGACAGGGATCATGAAAAGGACCTACAATAACTTTTCTGCTATGGAGAATGAAGTAGAATGTTCTATTTGTAACAACTTCGGTCATGAAGATTTTGAATGCAGGAGCAGGTTTTGGCAAACAACTCAGAAGGAGAAAATTTCATTGAGTCTCAAAACATGGAAAAAGAAAGAATTGCAACTAGAAAGATGTGGGATAACCTTATATGCAGAAGGACAGGAAAATCAATGGTACATCGATAGTGGATGCTCTAAACATATGACAGGTGATAAAGATAAGCTTCAGTCATATAGTGCCTTAGAAAAGGAAAAGAATGTCTCATTTGGAAATGACACCCCTGCTCTCATAAAAGGTAAAGGTTCTGTTCTCTTGAAAGAAAAGGTCAAGGCTGGAAATGTTATGTATGTTGATGGCTTAAAGCATAATTTATTAAGTGTCAGTCAAGTGTGTGACCAAGGAAATGAAGTAATATTTCGATCAAATGGATGCATTGTTCGTGAGCTTGATACATGAGAAACAGTGATCAAAGGCATAAGAACTCCAAATAACTTATTTATACTCAAGGGAGGACAACAACAATGCTATCTAAGCAAGAATGATGAACACTAGCTATGGAACAGAAGACTGGGGCATCTAAGCTTCTCATTGATTAGGAAGGCATGCAAATATCAGGCAGTTTGTGATCTACCTGACATCAGAATTCCAGACAATACAATATGAAAATCATGACAATTTGGTAAACAAACTAGAACTAATCTCCCTGAGAAGGAAGGATCAGCCAGTAGGCCACTTGAACTTGTCCATACTGATGTATGTGGTCCATCTAGGAAAAGGTCACCTCGAGGAGAAGAATACTTTATATTGTTTATTGATGACTTTTCCAGGATGTGTTGGATAGGACTTATGAAGCATAAAGATGAAGCTTTTGAAAAATTCAAATCATTCAAAGCCTTGGTGGAGAACGAATCAGATCGTAGAATCAAATGCTTCAGGTCTGATCGAGGAGGAGAATTCACCTCGAATGAATTTTTCGATTTTTGTGAAGAACATGGAATAAGAAGGGAATTCTCTACTGCAAGGACTCCTCAGCAAAATGGAGTAGTGGAAAGGATGAACAGAACAGTTCAACAAATGGCTTGTGCTATGCTTGATGAATCTGGAACTCCCACAACTTTCTGGGGTGAAGCCGCATTTGCTGCAGTTACTATTCTCAACAAGACAAACGTCCAGGTAAACAGCACTCAAACTCCTCATGAACTTTGGTATGGTAAGACTCCCACGGTAAAATACTTCAAAATTTTTGGAAGCAAATGCTACATCAAGAAGACTGATCAAAATCTTGGCAAGTTTGAACCTAGAGTAGATGAAGGCATTCTCCTTGGTTACTCTCCTCCCCATAGCAAAGCATACAAGTGTTACAATAAAAGACTTGGAAAAATTGTTGATAGTATTGATGTAGTGGTTGATGAAGAAGGAAATACTCCTAGGCAGGTAGAATATGAAGATTTCGAAAATGATGAGGACTATCCATCAACATCAAATCAGATTCATGATGAAGAAGAAATCCATGAGGCACCAGAAGAATAGATAAGGATAGAAGAAAAGACTCCATCTAGGTACGTTCAGAAGAATCATCCAGAATCTCAAATTTTAGGAGAGGAATAGGCAGGTGTACAGACAAGATGAACCATTTTAGAAGCTTCAAGCTATCTAGCACTACTCTCCTCCACTGAACCACAAAATGTAAGAGAGGCATGCAAAGATGAATTCTGGGTAAAGGCCAGGGAGGAAGAACTTGAGCAGATTGAAAAGAATAACACTTGGGAGTTGGTTCCTAGACCAAAAGATAATAATGTCATAGGAAGAAAATGGATATTCAAAAATAAGCTAAATGAAAACGGAAATGTGATTAGGAACAAGGCCAGACTTGTTTGTAAAGGGTATGCTCAACAAGAAGGGATAGACTTTGAAGAAACTTTTGCACCAGTTGCTAGACTTGAGGCCATAAGAATGTTCCTTGCTCTTTCTAGCTTTTAGAAGTTCAAAGTATTTCAAATGGGTGTAAAGTCTGCCTTCTTGAATGGAGACTTGGATGAAGAAGTATATATTGAACAACCAGATGGGTTCATTCTTGGAAATGATCCAAAACTTGTATGTAGACTCAAAAAGGCTCTCTATGGTCTTAAACATGCTCCAAGGGCTTGGTATTATCGGTTGGATAAGTACCTCCATCAACAAGGTTTTATAAAAGGATCAACTGATAGCAAACTATATATAAAAATTGATAATGATAAGTTGCGAATACTTGTTGTGTATGTTGATGATATCATCTTTGGTAGCAATAAAGAAGACACGAGTCAAAATTTTGCCTTGGTGATGCAGAAAGAGTTTGAAATGTCCATGCTTCGTGAGCTCACATATTTTCTTGGTTTACAAGTCCAACAAAACAAAGACAACATTTTTCTATCACAAACCAAGTATCTCAAGCAGATCTTGAAGAAATATGGGATGGAGGATTCAAAACCAGTATGTACCCCTAGGGTAATAGGATGCAGCCTCAGCGCAAATGATGAATCGATAGCAGTACATCAACCAACCTATAGATCCATGATTGGTAGTCTGCTCTATCTAACAGGTACCCGACCAGACATTATGCATGCGGTGGGAATAGTTGGAAGGTTTCAGGAAAATCCAAAGGAAACTCATCTTCAAGTAGTTAAGAGAATTTTCAAGTATCTTCAAGGAACTAAAAACTATGGCTTATGGTATCCTGGAGGTAAAGATCTCACACTTCATGCATATATAGATGCAGATTGGGCAGGAAGCGTGGATGATAGAAAAAGCACTAGTGGTGATGCATTCTTCATGGGTCCTAGATTAGTATCTTGGTTCAGCAAGAAACAAAGTTCTATTGCATTATCTATAGCTAAAGCAGAATATGTGGATGTTGCATCTTGCTACACACAACTCTTTTGGATGATGCAGACATTGCAAGATCTTCAAATCACTTGTACTCCACCTATCTCCATTTTTTGTGATAATACAAGTGTAATCAGTATTTCAAAGAATCCTGTCATGCATTCAAAGACTAAGCACATACTGATCAAGTATCATTTTCTCCAGGAACAAGTGCTTGAACAAAACGTTAAATTGGAGTATGTTCCCTCTAAGGAACAAGTTGCTGATATCCTCACCAAACCACTACCCAGGGAGACATTTGAATACATCAGACAGAAGCTACGGGTAGTTGATGCATCATCTTGCTATTGAATCTTGTATATTTCAGAGAAAAGTGATTGTACGCGAGTTTCATGAGGAGGATCCATGTACATATGCTGGTTTATTAAGGTACAACCACGTATATGTTGGTTTGAAGAAAAGCAGTGAGGCCAGGATCAGGATGAATAGAGTCTGATATGGGTCTAACAGAGATCATATGGTATAGGTTCAGGGGGAGCATATATTCTTCTAATAATGCATTGTTGGCATTATCTTAGAAGATCTTGGTTCAAATTCACAGTTGGTATGATTACAGGTGGAACAGTTGCAGAAGGAGAACATGGGTGCTGGTCTGAATAATGATTGACAAATGTTGTTGATGTTTGTTGTTGATAACTGTCAGAGTCTTGCTGTAGATATTTTGTCTCTATTTCTTTTATCAAGGTCATGTAACGACCTATTTTGGTTTCCCCACTATGCCTGGGATGAATGATGTAATGTACTTATTTAAACTTCTGGTGTATCCCCACTTGGTTGGGTGCTCAATTCTGGTATATCCCCACTTGGTTGGGAGATGGATGTATGTATGAGTCTTTGGTGATAGGAAGGTCTCTTATAATGTATAAAGTCATGTTTCTGATGAGCCCCAATTTTTGGTACAATTTGGGCTCATTTGGCCTACTTGCTTTGCTCAAACCATTCATCTTTTATTGCTTATGCATTCATTTCTTGGTTTATTCGTGTTGTTTGTAGGAAGAAGGGTAGGCATTCTATCTACGTGACTAATACATGATGATTTCAGGGTTTTGGCATCAAAAGGGAGCAAAGACCACGAGAAAGGAGACAAGGAGACAGTAAGGTGGCACTGCTGGTTTTTAGGAGAGGATGTCCACAGTCTTGGGGACCTTCCTCGTGATTCCCACCATAACTCCGAGCTCCAACCAATCTCCCCACCGAGCTTAGAGGCAGCCAACCATTCTACAGGAACAGCAGTTACAACTGTTCTACAGGATCAGCAGTTTAACCTTCAGTTGGACAGCCGAGCTCCACAAATCAAGGAAACCTGTTGGATTATCGTTTTGCATAAATACTGAGGCCGTAGCCTTTGATAGGAGCTTCTTGAACTTTTGCATTACTCTTGTAATTTCGAAGTACGAGCTACAACTCGGTGTTGGTTCTTTTTGTAAGCCAGTTTTGGCATGACATCAGATTTTTGGTTATGAATAAAGGCAGGCAGATTTTGATTTCATTCTGAGTTTCTAAGGGAGCTATAACTCTCAGGTTAGGGCCCAACCTGAGAGCAATAGACCTCCTCTGTGTTGTAATGTTATTTGCCTTTCGTTCCAGCACTTCGTTTCTTTACTTTGACATGCAATTCGAATTTACAGTCTGCTGATTTAGTTTTTATGAGATTGAATAGGATTAGTTTATGGTGAATTTTCTTCCAGTCGCTTAGGTTAGAAGAGGATAGTTATAATTCATTGGAGCTCCAGAAAAAGGTTGTTAGAGATCACTGCCATCTCTGCTTAGGGATTGGGGTGCAGTCCATATCAACCACCAAAAAGAAACGCAGTTCTTTTCACGTCCATGCAAGCTGCAACAGTTACTTTAGTCGTAGATCCATCCATGCACTTTGGTCTTGATCATTACTTCTTCATTCCACTTCCATGCACGAGTTTCTTTCACAAATTGCACTGCTAATCATTGGTTCAAAATAGCACAGTTAACATAGGTTAAAGAGTTCTCATTTTTGGTGACATTCATAGACAATTTGTTTCATCTACACTGCTCTACACCATTCCATTACCTTCCTATTCTTGTCAACCACACCTGACGCCACTCAACCGACCTCTGTTCAGCTCGTTTACCTTCCAGCTCTTCCATTACTCACGTAGCTCCATTTACTTAACCTTTCGTTGATCCCATCCTTCCAGCCATCAACCCACTGCATGCACTCTTTCTCCATCTGACTTCTCTGCTCCTGAGCCATCACCAGTTCCATCTCCATCTCACCTATCCTCCCACACCACTCCATCACTTCACCATCTCCCAAAACTCCCACGGTCGAACATCCTGTAGAATTTCACAGACTTCCTGTAGAACCCCTGAGTTTCCTGTAGGATCCCCTGTAGACTTCCTGTAGAAGCCTGCAAACTCGGTTGCTGAGCATCCGAACGTGGTAGACTTCTGTGGACTAATGCTAGAGACCCTCTGGGACCTCTCCTAGCCATCCTGACCTTGCCCATGCTTTCCTTCCATTCGAACCGCTCCTGCACAGTCAAATCCTAATCAAAAGCATCATCACAATAAATCCAACCACTTAATGAAAAAATACAAAAACATGTCTTTTCAGATGCAAGTAGCTTAGATGCATGTATTTCAGCTCACTGCAATTAATGGCATCATTGGTAGAAGTTTCATTCACAGTTTTGCATTGTAAGGGCCTAGCTAGTCAAACTAGGGTTTACTAGGGTTTTCATGCTTTGTTGGCTTTCAGTTTCTTTCTGCAAATAGATTAGCCTCCTTTGAGTTAGCTTTCATCCATCACTCACAAAGCTTCTTCTGTGAGCATATAGAAGTTGGCTTGAGCCCTAGAGGACTTGTGCCAGCTGACCAAGTGACAGCTGCGACAAGAGCTAGTACTTGTGCATACAGCACCGTCGCTTCCAAGTTTGTACGAACTACCGGGTTGATAAAATTAGAGATAGGAAGCTCCAGGAGTTGTAGCATTATTGCTACAATACTGGAGCCCACCATCCTTTTTGGCGCCGTTGTCGGGGAAGCGTCAGAGTATTAGTAATTGTTGCTTTTCTTCTACTTTCTTACTCTTGCCTTCTGCTAAGTAGTTTATTTCATTTCCATTCTGCAAAAGTAGCATAGACATTTCCTGCTTTCATAGATTAGCATTTCCTGCTTTCATAGATTAGCATTTCCTGCTTTCATAGATTAGCATTTCATTTCTGCAAGCGTAGACTAGCATTTCCATTCTTGCAATTTCATTTGAGCAAAGTAGATTAGTTCTTTCCTACTTTCAGTTTAATTCTGTATCTTTCATAGTTAGTTGTAGATCAATCTGTTTCAGTTTTGCAGGTACCAAAGGAAAAAAGAAAAAACAATCAAAAGAAAAAGAAAGTCTTTTCCATTTCATGCCTCGTAGGAACCGAGATAGATCAGGCAAATTCCTACCAAACACCCCCACCACATCACTGAGTCACCCTTCTCTCTTCTTTGGTGACAGTGACCCAGAAGAACCTATAGGTGAACATCCTGAGATATACAAAGATCCTATAGTAGAAGAAGAGTTAGAGACCACTCCATCTGAAGCTATGGCTGACAATAGAAGAGAAGATGAGAGAATAGAAGGTGCCTTCCCCATCCGAGAGACCAATGGAGAGATGAAAATGAAGAACATTAGCCCCTCCGCCTTACCTCACTTCCATGGGCTGACTACTGAGGATCCAGATACCTTCCTGTTTGAGTTTGCTGTCCTTTGTAGAACCTATGACTATACCGAAGATGAGCAAAAGCTGAAACTTTTCCCTTCCACTCTTAAGGATGCAGCATTACGCTGGTTCATGGGCTTACCTGGGAATAGTATCACCACTTGGGCTCAGATGCAACAAGCTTTCAATACCAAGTACCGGGATTACTGTAGGTCCAAGGAAACAAAGGGGGAAATCTTTCGGATGACCATGGGAAATGATGAGTCCTTCGAGGATTATGAGGAGAGGTTCCAACTAAGCTATAAGCGGGCCAGGTGCACACTTGACCCCGAATCCCTCAAGTTGGTCCTGCTCCGAGGAGTCCCTGAAGACCTCTTAGATACCCTTCACATGTTAGCTAGGGGGGACATTTACCAACTACCTTATGAGGACATCAAGACTGTGTTTAGAAACCACTCCAGGGCAGCTCGGAAACGAGGTAGAGGAAACCTCTTCTCAACTAGTGTCCCTTTCTCCAAACATGAGCTTGCAAATCAATTAGAAGATCTTAAGAGTGAGGTGAGACAGACCATTGCCATGCAGCTTGACACATTCAGGATTCAGCAAAAGAAAGAAGAAGCTGAGAGAGCCTTGGTTGTCTTCTGCCCTAGGTGCACAAGGAGACAACCTAAGAACGAATGTCCATTGCATTCAGTTGAAGTGTGTTTCGTTTGTGAGGAGGACCATCCAAAAAATCAGTGTCCAACCTTACCTGGGTTTAAAGCCATGTACCAAGGGACAGAAGCTTCCACTGAACCTCTCTATTACCTCAACCAAAGGAGGCCACAAGGATCTAGACCTTATCAGCAGGGGATGCAAGGGGCATCTCAAGCTTATTACAGCCCCAACCAATCGACTCCTATGCCTTCCTGGGGTCCCCATGCTCATCCTTCATGGTCCATGCCTCCTCCATGGTCTTATCCACCTCAGTACCCCACTCAACCTACTTCTCATTCATATCACTCACATGCCCAGCCACAGCCTCAATGGAATGCACCTCAGTCGGGGTGGAGGCCCCAATACAACACTCCTCCTGCCATCTTGCCTCCACCACCAGTTCAACCTCAGCCATTACCTCCTATTCCTCCAAGGCAACCTCAAATGCCTGCTCAACTGAACCCGAACCCCAACAATAGACAGGCCCAGCAGGTATACACTGGGGAAACCTCATGCCCTACCTATGCTGTGGAGATCCAGGAGATCAATCTTCGATCTGGAAAGACTCTACCAGATCGCCAACCTCCTCCCCCAGAGGATGAGGAAGATAAATAGGAAAGTGAACCAAAGGCTATTCCACCCTTTCCTGAGAGACTAACAGCCACCACACAACCCAACCCAGAGGAGGATGAGCTTCTGGGTGAGCTCAAGCAGTTGTGTGTAAAAATACCACTTCTCCAAGCCATCAAGGATGTGCCAATATACAACAAACTGGTTAAGGAGAAGTGTTTCAAACACCCAGGCAGACGGAAGAAAGATGCTTCAACTATCAATGTCATAGGACAACTGTCTGACCTTATGTTGGGACAAGTCATCTGCCCAAAGTACCTAGATCCTGGAAGTCCTGTAGTAGATGTCCACATCAATGGCACCATTATACCTCACACCTTGATTGATCTGGGGGCTGCCATTAATGTGATGACCAAGGATACCATGCTTAAACTCAATCTTCAGGGTTCCTTGAGGAAGACCTCGACAGTACTGCAATTAGCAGATCGCTCCACTGTGACTCCCGAAGGGATTGTGGAGGATGTCTTGGTCTTTATTGACTCTTGGGAATACCCTGCAGACTTCCTGGTTCTGCAACCAAAGGCAAAGCTTACTGGATATCCTCTCATTTTAGGAAGGCCTTGGTTAGCTACTGCAGATGCTTACATAAGTTGTCGTGCAGGAAACATGACCATAAAAAATGGTCCCATGTCCAAGCAGCTAGTCCTATACCCTCCTGCCCAACCCTCCTTAGAGCATGACTTACCACTCTGGTTGGAAGAAGGAGAGGAAGACGAGGTGTACTCAACACCTCTGTGCACCTTAGATACCACTAGAAGAGACCCCCCAACCGAGGATGACTTGATCGAGACCTTCATCCAGAATCCACCTTCCAGTGCACTACCCTTAGAGAAATTGGTGGAGGATGCCCAAGCTAGCACCTTAGTGGATCTTTGTACAACCAACCCTGTTACTCCCAGAGTCAAGAATGTGGAGTTCGGCCCTGAGAAAGCATTGAAGATCAGCTCCTCCCTATCTCCTTCCCAGGAAAAGGAGCTGTGTAGTCTGTTGGCCAGCCACCTAGATGCTTTTGCTTGGAGCTATAAGGAAATGAAAGGAGTCCATCCTTCGGTCTGTACCCATCATATATACATCAAAGAGGATTGTAAACCGGTTAGGCAACCTCAGAGGAGAATGAATCCATCCCTTAAGGACATTGTCAAGGAAGAATTGCAAAAACTGTTGGATGTCGGGTTCATCTACCCCATCTCAGATAGTGAATGGGTGTCCCCTCTAGTGTTGGTTCCCAAGAAAAATGGGAAATGGAGAATCTGTGTGGACTACCGAGAACTGAACAAAGCTACCAAGAAAGACCATTTCCCTCTACCTTTCATAGATCAAGTGTTGGATGGACTGGCAGGAAAGAAGTTCTTCTCTTTCCTGGATGGGTTTAGCGGGTACAACCAAATCCAAATCAGCCCGGAAGACCAAGATAAGACCACCTTCACTTGTCCTTGGGGTACCTTTGCCTACCGAGTCCTTCCCTTTGGGCTATGCAATGCTCCTTCTACCTTCCAGAGAGCTATCTTGAGCATCTTCTCGGAGCTGGTCCATGATGCAGTAGAAATCTATATGGATGACTTTACTCCTTATGGGGCCAACTTCCAGGAAGCATTGTCCAACCTGGGAAAAGTCCTAACCAAATGCACTGAGATTAACTTGTCCCTTAGTCCTAAAAAATGTGAATTCCTAATGACTGAAGGGACCGTGCTAGGCCATACCATTTGTTGCCAAGGGTTGCAGGTGGACCCTAGCAAAATTGCTCTCATCAAGAGGGTTCCACCTCCTCAAAAGGTAAGGGATGTCCGGAGTTTCTTGGGATTAGCAGGATACTACCGGAGATTCATTAAAGATTTCAGCAAGCTAGCCTCGCCATTGTTTGGTCTGTTGGCAAAAGATGTGGAGTTTAAATGGACTGACGATTGTCAGAGGGCTTTAAATGAATTGAAGGACAAGTTGGTGTCAGCCCCAATCCTAAGAGGTCCAAACTGGGCCCTACCTTTCCACATCCACACTGATGCCTCGAACAAAGCCATAGGTGCAGCTTTAGGACAAGTTGAGCAAAAACTTCCATATGCCATTTACTTTGTTAGCCAAAACTTGTCCAAAGCTGAGCTGAATTACACTGTAACCGAGAAAGAATTCTTGGCTGTGGTCCATGCACTGAACAAGTTCCGACATTATATTACTGGTTATCAGACCTTTGTACATACTGACCATGCTGCAATTAGATATTTAATGAATAAACCAGATGTGAATGCTCGTATTATTAGATGGTTACTTTTATTGCAGCAGTTTGATTTGACCATTGTTGACAAACCAGGTAGAGAAAATGTTGTTGCTGACTTTTTATCTAGATTGGATTTGTCTGCAGATGAGGATGGAACAGTGGATGACCAGATGCCCGATGAACATCTGTTTGCTATTTCAGTACTCTCTCCATGGTTTGCTGATATAGCAAACTATCTTGTTTCAGCACAGTTCCCTCCGCACCTATCTTCCAGAGAGAAGAGCAGAATCATCAGAAAAAGTGCCTCATTTACTTGGATCGGGGGCAATCTGTTCAAGCTTGGCCCCGATCAGATCTTAAGGCGTTGTGTAAGGGAGGAGGAAGTCTTTGATATCCTCCTCACTTGTCATGATGGGCCTTGTGGAGGACATTTTGCAGCAAAGAGAACTGCCTTCAAAATCCTGCAGGCAGGCTACTATTGGCCCACACTTCATCAAGATGTCAAAAGATATGTCAGTCAGTGTGACCAATGCCAAAGAATGGGGAAACCAACCCAAAGGGATGAGATGCCTCTCCAACCTCAAGTGACTCTTGAGCCATTTGAGAAGTGGGGCATGGAATTTGTGGGCCCAATCAACCCCTCTTCGAGGCAAAGGTCTTACATCATTGTGTGTACTGACTATTTGACAAAGTGGGCAGAGACCAAAGCAATCAAAGCAGCAACAGAAGAAAAGGTGGCCGAGTTCCTAAGAGAAAACATCTTCTATAAGTTTGGCTATCCAAGAGAGCTGGTCACCGATCAAGGGAGCCAGTTCACCTCCAATCTGGTTGAAGATCTACTAGCTCATCACAAGATCAAGCATAGGACTTCCACCCCTTATCACCCTCAAGCAAATGGGCAGGTGGAAGTCACCAATAGAGCATTAGAAGGGATCTTGACTAAGGTGGTGAGCAGCAGCAGAAAGGACTGGGCAGATCGCCTGGTTGAAGCCACATGGGCTTACAACACCACTTGGAATACCACCACCGGTTTCACACCGTATGAGTTGGTCTATGGGAAGAAAGCTTTGCTGTCCATTGAGTTTGAATACAACACTTTGAGGATGGCAGCTCAGCTGGACCTAGATCTCAGCCATGCACAACAAGAAAGGCTATTGCAGCTGAATGGCCTAGATGAGCACCGAATGCAGGCCCTCCTTCACTCAGAAGTGGTTCAACTTCAGAGAAAGGTGTGGCATGACCAACATCTCCATGACAAGCAATTTCAGCCGGGAGATTGGGCTTTGTTGTATGACTCCAGATACAAAGATTTCAAGGGGAAGCTGAGAACCAGATGGCTAGGACCATATGCAGTGGAAAAATGCCATGACAATGGATCTGTCCTTATTCGAACCATTGATGAGGAAGGCATTCCCATGCTTGTTAATGGGCATCGATTGAAGATCTACAGGAGACCTCTCTCAAGACAAGAGTTCATCAAAACTATGGAGAAATTTGTATTGGTCATAGAGAAGGGTTCTGCCTCTGCTTTTGGCATACCCTGAAGGATATAAAAAAAAAAAAAAAAAAGAAAAAATAATAAAGATCCTTGGGTGAAAACCTCTCTGAGGCGCCCAAGGCAGGTGGTAGGGGTGAAAACCTCATTGAGGCGCCCCTATTGTCTTTCAAAAAACAAAAAAAAAGGAAAAAGGTTTGAAAAAGATCCTTGAGTGAAAACCTCTCTGAGGTGCTCAGGGCAGATGGCACGGGTGAAAACCTCTTTGAGGCGCCCCTGTTATCTTTCAAAAAAAAAAAACAGAAAAAAAAAGAGAAAAGAGAAAAAAAAAAGAAAAAAAACAATAAGCAAAATATGGTAAAATTGCATGCAGGTTGCATATGTTCTATGGAGGAGAGGAAACCCTTCAACTCAAAGCCAAGGGTCCTTATCATGCTGTCAAGGGACCTCACCAGCACCTCCTCCGAAGATACCCATGTTTTTCCAAGGTATGTGCAATTTTATCATGGTTTGAATCTTCTACAGGAAGATGTAGTCTTTCTACAGGAAGACGCGGATTTTCTACAGGAAAGTGCAGACTTTCTACAGGAAGCCCGAACTTTCTACAGGAAGCTCTGTGTTCTACAGGAAACTTCCTGTAGAAGTTTGGGACGGCCCAGAATTCATTTTAAAAGGAGATCTAACGACTACGGATCGGTTTGGATGCATGCAAGCCTCTGTTGGCACCCTTGCACATTGCTGTTACCTTGCTCCACCATCCTTGTCGGCATGCAACCAAGTTCCCTGCACCAACAAAGCAGATCGATGAGTTCTCGCGGGAAAAGCCATTTTCAAAGATAAACAAGTGTTGAGATCTCATACCACAGGCATCAGAAGCTCCGGGAGCGTGATCGAAAGGCCAGATCCTCCGTCGTGCAGCATGCACCCTAGGAGGAAGAACTGTTACGAGACACCCCGCGAGAATCCTGTAACAGTTAAACCTGCTAGAGTGGATACCATTCACAGCACCGCCATTTGCAATGAAGCGCGGGCGCATGCAACCAAAGCATCCACTCCATCGTTGGCAGCCTGTAACCATGAGCCTCCGGGTCTGTGTAAGTTCGCATGTAGCAGGTAGATCCACTCACCATCGTCCAAAAACTGGAAAAATCGTGTGCAGCCACGCAGGTAAGTGTCTCGACCCTTCCTTCCATCAAATCGCATGAATTTTACTTTGAATTGTTTGCACAGCGTAAAAGTGAATGGTTGAGCGGCCGTATGGCCAGTCGACTGGCCACGTCGGCTAGTTATGGTATAGTTGGATGTTTGGGTGGCGGCCATGACAAAGAGAATGAGCAGCACGCACGTGAGAACACTCCCGTCGGAAGCACTGAGTTTAACAGAAAGAGGCGGCGGCAGATCTGTGGGAATGGATGCGGCAGCAAGTGAATACGCAGGCGAATGATGGATGACGTCGCCCAATGGTCCGGCGGGGACAGCTCACCGCCCGCGCCACGGATTGTGCCGATTCAAAATCTAATCGGCTAGATTGTGCGCATGCATTTATCAACCACCACTTCAAACTCGAGTGGCTATTCTGATCTCCTCTGCACTTTGATACGCCGAGCTTTTGGCTACCAGAACGCCGGTGAAGCACACCTCGAGCGCAGGCCAACTACAGTCCTCCCTGAAATTTGCGCACTGCTCCTACAGGAACACAGTTTCTACAGGAACGCAGTCTCTACAGGAACGCAGTCTTCTACAGGGAAGCGGGTGCCTCACGTAAAAAGGTGGCCAATTAAAGAGGTAACCCTGAACTCTTCATGCAACTGGTTAGTAAGAGTGGCAAGATCATCGTCCACAGTCTAGTCATAAAGATATCGGTGAAATTGTTGTTTGCTGTGCCTATACTGTCGTTCTACAGGATGTCAGTGTAATTAGACTGTTGAATTTTGTGGATTATGTGAATGCTCTGTCTCAATAGACCAAATCTCTTTCGCATTTGCACCTTTAGTTAAAACAACTGTGTTCATCATGCCGGGTGGGTTTATAAGACGGGAACCCACTGATTCAACCAAATTAAGGGAAAACCAGGAAGTGGTAGAGCTCTTCACACGAGCACAATGGATGCCTTTTTGTGATAAGCTGTAGGGTTACGATGATGAAGTGGCCGAAGAATTCTTGCAGGCTCTGAGGCCGAAATCCCAGACACTGGCCACAGTGAACTTCAGAGGTCTAAGCCTCAAGCTCACCCCGCAACATATCAGTCGGATCACAGAACTTCCTATGGGTTTGCCGTGGGATAAGGAAGAAAGAAAGCTGAGCCAGCAGGCAAAGAAAGAATTCTTTCCACCTGAGGAGGAATTCTCGGAGGACAAAAATGGGGTGCGAAGAACGAGTCTGTTGCCACCATGGAATGAAGTCAGTTTGCAAATCATGAAATATATCACTTGTGAAGGTCATTTTAGCATCGTGTATGGATATCACTTTCGGTTGCTCACTGAATTGAGGCACCGGATCGATCTTCCTGTAGAACAAAAACTGAGCATCCCTTATTTCCTATTGCAGTCTCTAATGGAGTGTGCCACAAAGCTAAAAGAGGGCATACCAGATCAGATAGCCCACCATGGGTTGATCAAGCTTCTTGTGGAGGATGCGCTGCATTCGTATAAGGTTCCCCTCTCATGGGAATCCTTCCGGAATTTGACAAAAGATGGAGACATTAAAATGTTGATCGAAGAAACAGGTTCCTCCAGCAGTGAGGAATAAGAAGCAGTGGCCGAGGGACAGAGAGAAAAAGGCCAGAAGACCCTGACCATAGTGCAAAAGAAAGAACAAAGGAAGAAGCATGAGGAAAAGGAGGACAAAGAAAAAGGTGGCACACCTATCTTGTCAGCAAGAGAAAAGAGGCTGAAGAGCAGAATGGACAAAGCTGAGGTGGTCCACGTCAGCCCAAGTACCTCAACAGCACCTGCAACCAAAGCAAAAAGCAAAACTCAGGTAGGTAAGCAAGCAAAGGTGGAGACACCTGTGTCTACAGGAAAGCAGAAACAGACTTCTACAGGAAGCCCGAAAATCATTGAGAAACAGGCTCCTACAGGAAGCCTGAAGACAGAGAAAGGGTCTTCTACAGGAAGCCCAAAATCGGGGAAGAAAGGATCTTCTACAGGAGGCCCGGAAGTGGGCAAAGCAGGGTCTTCTACAGGAAGCCCGAAATCTGAAAAGGAGGGGCCCTCTACAAGGAACTCTGAGAGAGCAAAACGCAAGAAAGAGAAGGCTGGTATTCTCGAAAAGGAGGCAGCAGCGGCGCTGGCCGCCCTCAGTACACCTCCAAAGCCGAAGGAGAAGAGAGAGAGGGAGACCCCTCTACCATCTGAAGCCAGGAGAAGTAAGAGGATAAACACGGGCAAGCCACAGCCTCCACCCAGCAGCCAAACCATTTTAGGGGATGTCCCTACTTCACCCAGTACAAGAACCCCCTCTAAAACATCAGCCACCCTCGAGAGGGGAAGCCCAAAAATAACTTCCTGGACACGAAAAATAGGCCAATCGCCTTCGGAAGCCCGGCTCAAGGAAATGGAAAAGGGGGAAGAAGTGCCACCCTCGTCACCACTAGGGGCAGAAAAGGCAGGGCCACCAAAAACAGGAAAGGAAGAGCATGCTCCGGGCTCTAGTTCTCGGCCAAAGATGAGGAGCCAGAGCAAAGTTGCTCAAGGATGAGCAAATAGTTTAGCTGGAGGGTGATGATGAGCCCCAATTTTTGGTACAATTTGGGCTCATTTGGCCTACTTGCTTTGCTCAAACCATTCATCTTTTATTGCTTATGCATTCATTTCTTGGTTTATTCGTGTTGTTTGTAGGAAGAAGGGTAGGCATTCTATCTACGTGACTAATACATGATGATTTCAGGGTTTTGGCATCAAAAGGGAGCAAAGACCACGAGAAAGGAGACAAGGAGACAATAAGGTGGCACTGCTGGTTTTTAGGAGAGGATGTCCACAATCTTGGGGACCTTCCTCGTGATTCCCACCATAACTCCGAGCTCCAACCAATCTCCCCACCGAGCTTAGAGGCAGCCAACCGTTCTACAGGAACAGCAGTTACAACTGTTCTACAGGATCAGCAGTTTAACCTTCAGTTGGACAGCCGAGCTCCACAAATCAAGGAAACCTGTTGGATTATCGTTTTGCATAAATACTGAGGCCGTAGCCTTTGATAGGAGCTTCTTGAAATTTTGCATTACTCTTGTAATTTCGAAGTACGAGCTACAGCTCGGTGTTGGTTCTTTTTGTAAGCCAGTTTTGGCATGACATCAGATTTTTGGTTATGAATAAAGGCAGGCAGATTTTGATTTCATTCTGAGTTTCTAAGGGAGCTATAGCTCTCAGGTTAGGGCCCAACCTGAGAGCAATAGACCTCCTCTGTGTTGTAATGTTATTTGCCTTTCGTTCCAGCACTTCGTTTCTTTACTTTGACATGCAATTCGAATTTACAGTCTGCTGATTTAGTTTTTATGAGATTGAATAGGATTAGTTTATGGTGAATTTGCTTCCAGTCGCTTAGGTTAGAAGAGGATAGTTATAATTCATTAGAGCTCCAGAAAAAGGTTGTTAGAGATCACTGCCATCTCTGCTTAGGGATTGGGGTGCAGTCCATATCAACCACCAAAAAGAAACGCAGTTCTTTTCACGTCCATGCAAGCTGCAACAATTACTTTAGTCGTAGATCCATCCATGCACTTTGGTCTTGATCATTACTTCTTCATTCCACTTCCATGCACGAGTTTCTTTCACAAATTTCACTGCTGATCATTGGTTCAAAATAGCACAGTTAACATAGGTTAAAGAGTTCTCGTTTTTGGTGACATTCATAGACAATTTGTTTCATCTACACTACTCCACACCATTCCATTACCTTCCTCTTCTTGTCAACCACACCTGACGCCACTCAACCGAACTCTGTTCACCTCATTTACCTTCCAGCTCTTCCATTACTCACGTAGCTCCATTTACTTAACCTTTCGTTGATCCCATCCTTCCAGCCATCAACCCACTGCATGCACTCTTTCTCCATCTGACTTCTCTGCTCCTGAGCCATCACGAGTTCCATCTCCATCTCACCTATCCTCCCACACCACTCCATCACTTCACCATCTCCCAAAACTCCCACGGTCGAACATCCTGTAGAATTTCACAGACTCCCTGTAGAACCCCTGAGTTTCCTGTAGGATCCCCTGCAGACTTCCTGTAGAAGCCTGCAAACTCGGTTGCTGAGCATTCGAACGTGGTAGACTTCTGTGGACTGATGCTAGAGACCCTCTGGGACCTCTCCTAGCCATCCTGACCTTGCCCATGCTTTCCTTCCATTCGAACCGCTCCTGCACAGTCAAACCCTAATCAAAAGCATCATCACAACAAATCCAACCACTTAATGAAAAAATACAAAAACATGTCTTTTCAGATGCAAGTAGCTTAGATGCATGTATTTCAGCTCACTGCAAGTAATGGCATCATTGGTAGAAGTTTCATTCATAGTTTTGCATTGTAAGGGCCTAGCTAGTCAAACTAGGGTTTACTAGGGTTTTCATGCTTTGTTGGCTTTCAGTTTCTTTCTGCAAATAGATTAGCCTCCTTTGAGTTAGCTTTCGTCCATCACTCATAAAGCTTCTTCTGTGAACATATAGAAGTTGGCTTGAGCCCTAGCAGACTTGTGCCAGCTGACCAAGTGACAGCTGCGACAAGAGCTAGTACTTGTGCATACAGCACCGTCGCTTCCAAGTTTGTACGAACTACCGGGTTGATAAAATTAGAGATAGGAAGCTCCAGGAGTTGTAGCATTATTGCTACAATACTGGAGGCCACCAGTTTCTTGTGTAGATCATCTTCCTGCAGACCTTGCCTACAGTCAGGGGGAGCTTGGACAGCACAGCAGAGCAGAGATTTCAGCATGGACTCAGGGGGAGCACAACCCTTTGCCCTTGATGTCAAAGGGGGAGAATGACTTTGAGTGACTTTGGGTTGCCATCAAGTCCAAAGGGGGAGATTGTTGGCATTATGGCACAGGTTTGGAACAGGTTTGGCTCTATGACATAAGTGTTGTCCTTGATGGCAACTCACTCAAAGTGCAGATCATAGTTCAGGCTCTCAGAATGAAAGAAAATGAGGTATACATAGGTTCCTTGTAACAAAGTCGCATATATATGCGGGTGTACCGATCAGAAGGCACATATATGTATGCACGTACTTTCATGCAAAGAAAAGCGCGTACATGTGGGAAATCTTATGGTTGGTCCATGGTATTTAGTTCGACATATTCAAACCTATGGTTTTGGTCCTTGGTATTGCATTCTACATATTAAACCCAGGTATTGGATCCCTAGTATTGGATCTCTATGGTTTTGGACCATAATTTGAGTAAGGCCTAGACTATAAAAAGGGAAGGAGATCATTTGGCAAGGGTATCGACTTATGCATTGAATATCTTAAGAGG
Organism: Pinus tabuliformis; assembly: GCA_031772625.1. Lineage (NCBI taxonomy): Eukaryota > Viridiplantae > Streptophyta > Pinopsida > Pinales > Pinaceae > Pinus > Pinus tabuliformis. The sequence continues at coordinate 1,406,389,110 of CM062816.1, read as the reverse complement.
AGCAAGATCTGGAACAATGATTTGGTAGGGCGATACAGCTAGATCTGGATCTGAATCAAGGAGGAACCTGAGCATTACACGATGGTTAAGATCTGTTGATGGGTCAAGATCTCAAGGCCTGAATAGTAGTATCTTTGAGTGATTTTGATATATTATATTTGGTGCATGATTAGATCTATAAATCTGATAATATGGGTATAACTGATGTCTAATTAAGTAAAAGGATACATTATCTTTTATAGATCTGTACATAGGTTCGACATAGCAGAGGCGAGTATACACGCAGGTTAAGCAAGTAAGGACTGCGTATATGCTGGTTGGTTTTGGCATATCTACGTATGTACGCAGGTTTCTATTGATGAAGTACCGTACGTCTCTTGAAATATGTTTTAGCTGCTTCTGTTTATTGCTGCAGTGTTCTAGGTTCAGAATTGGTGTCTGGTTACTAGTACTATTTTCTGGTTACAACTTTCTGAGAAGTTATTGGTTGATTCAGTGTTTGTAAAAAGGAGATTGGTTGTTGCAGATCTACTTGATGTTTGATTGATATTCATGGATCCAGTCTGAAAATTTATGAAACGTGGTCCTTGGAAGAAGAGAGAAGGTTGTAGGTCAGTGCCTATGTACTAGTACCTCAGCTAGTACAAGAGCTAAGGGGGTTGCAACTCCCTTCCAGGAGAAGCCGGAGAACGAGAGAAGGTTGTAGCTTTTTGCAGGTTGAAGCCTGTGTACTGGTATAAGATTGCACCAGTACAGAATCATTGTAAAAAGAAGTTTCTAATTGAAAGAAGATAGAGACATATTGTAGCAGGTGGTTTTCACCCACATTGGATTTCCACCTTATATCTTGTGTTCTTTTGTGTGACTGTCTGCTCTACTTTTTGTTCCTGCTTACTGTTATATGGTTCTGACACAGAGATTAATGATCAACATATGAAGAATAAATTAAACCATAATTCTGGAAGTTATACACGTTTTTCATTACTCAGAGTTGCGTATACACACTGGTTTCATTAACTGAAGTAGCGTATACAAATCTTTGGATAAATTGAAAAAGTATTTGACTTAATAATACTGATTTACGCCCCCCCCCCCCTCTCAGTATTATCTTCAATAGGGCACATAAGACATTGACATTGAGGGTGTAGACCCTATATTAAGGATAATCAAATACATCCCTTTGTGCCAGGGTAAGGTGAAGATCACGAATGATCTGGATGAGGGGAAATTTATGCTCAACATGCCTCTGCTACCAGAGAAGATCACGTTCAAAGGACCGTCCCCCATTTAAAACTTGAGGATTGGGACCTAGCAGATACTGAGCGGTTCCTCCACTTGGTGACTGATACATTTATGACCCATGTCTTCTATAAAGATTCTGGTGTGACTATGCTAGAACCAAGGTAATGGATTAAAGGGGTCAATAAGCCAGGATTGTTGAATATGCTATGGGTGCCACATTATCACCACACTCCCATAAAAATGATTGTGATCAAACAATTGATGTGTATGGTGCACGACGGGTGCATGTGGTTGGAGGAGCCAATCTCGATAACTGACATGTTGATCCATAGGATCACTTTGTTACCACATTCAGGGTTGAACCCAGCCAAGGCATTTGGTGGTAAGGAGGGCGAACATGACCTCGTCGAAAGAATGAAGGACAAGTTTAAACTTTTCAAGAAACTACGCAGATACTCCATATCAAGCGTAACCGACCCCATGGTCAAGGTAGCCACCCATATTTTGGCTGAGAAGATAGTGCAGAAGTGTTGGGCAGATGAGGTGTCGACGCCAGTTGTGCCACTAGTGGCCCAATGTGCGGAGGGTGTAAAATTCAATTGGGCGCGCTATCTCTATAGTGAGTTCCTCGCGAACTGTAGAGAAGTACAAGACCAGAGTAAGACCTTTCACTACTCTTGGCTATTGTTATCAATTGTATTGGTCGCATGGAAGTTTATAGAGGACAGTCAATTTCCTCCACTCATGAAGGATTTACCAGAAACAACGAATTTTGCTTTGATGTGGACCACAAAGGACATTGCACGGATCCGTGAGAGCAAGGTATTTTGGGTCTTGATGGAGATGAGTATCAATATGGCCATCAATAGGAAACCACGGTTGTCACCAACTGTCTTCGAGAAGTTGTCAGGATATGTTGAGTTCAAGGTGGACTTCCACTGTGTCTCCATGCAGGCATGGAAGGACCCTGAGCAGAAGTGGTATGGTCTCCCATACCTTGCAATAGATGATGTAATCGCAACGGTCCTTGAGTGTTGGCTAGCAGAGTGGCACACGACCTCAGATTTGTCAGCTAGGTCCAGTAAGTCCAAAGGAAAGAAGGAGAAGGAAGAGACCCGGTTGAGGAACAAAATTTTGTTGACAGGAGGAAAAAGGAGGCTGAGGAAAAAGCCAGAGTAGAGTGCACTGCTAAGGAGCAGGTAGAAGAGAAGGAATATGAGCAAGAGCACGACTTTGATAGAAGTCAGAAGTATCCTTCATTGCAGATGGAGGACGAAGAGCAGCGATCAGGACAGGGTGATGCATACCTGGAGACTACTCCATTCTAGGTTAAGCACACTAGGGAGTAGGAGAAAGAAGCACCGTGGAATAAGTCCAAGGCCAGTAAATCATCGCTCGACCCGATCACTTTGAGGGAAGGTGATCTAAATGACATCAGGGACACAGTAAGGGACGCAACCACAGAACTACTGTAGGAGTTTGAGCAGTAGCAGAAATAAGCCTTGGTTGCCATTTAGACAGGTCTGCGTGAGCTGCAAATCCAGGCTACTCAACTACAGACTGGTGTAGGGCAGGGTAATGCGGCGTTGACTAGTTTGGTGCCTGGAACCTCAGAAGCAGGGAAGATGGTTCACTCTATGGATCCCCAGGTTGTCTTGCTGCTGGATGGAGATTTGAATGCAGAAACAGTGTTGGAAATAATACTGAGAGGGGGGGTGAATCAATATTATTAAGTCAAATGTTCCTTTTTCAAAATCAAATGATATACGCTACTTCAGTTAATTGAACCTGCGTATATACGCAACTATTAAGAAGAAAACCCGCGTATATAATGAAAACTTTTTAATTTACTTTATCTTTCTGATGTTGATTGTTAATCTGTGATTCAGAAGCAAATAACCAGTAACCAGAACCAGTAAAACAGAGCAAAAAGACAATCGCACACAAGAATACAAGATATAAGGTGGAAACCCAATGTGGGTGAAAACCACTTGCTGCAATTCGTCTCTATCTTCTCTTTAATTAGAAACTTCTTTTTACAATTGTACTGGTGCAGTCCTTTACCAGTACGCAGGCTGCAACCTGCAGAGAGCTACAACCCCCTTAGCTCTTGTACTAGCCAAGATACTAGTACGTAGGTGCTGGCCTACAGAAGGCTACAACCTTCTATGTCTTTCAGGGACCACGTTTCATAAATTTTCAGACTAGATCCACAAACATCAATCAATAATTTCTGCATCAACCAATCACCTTTCACCAATCAAAACTGAATCAACATAAACACTTCTCTGACTATTGTACCCAGATCACAGTAATAGTACCACACACAAAATCTGAACCCAGAACACTGCAGCAATAAACAGAAGCAACAAGAATATAAATCAAGATATGTACGCTACTTCACTATTCATCAATCTGCGTGTATACGCTTCTGTACCACAACCAACCTGCGTATATGCTTCTTTCATTCACAGTAAAAGCATGTATATGCACCTGCACTTAACTAAACCTGCGTACAGATCGATAAAGGATAATTTATTCTTTTAAAACATTTAGTCATTAGTTAACCCAGATTATCAGATTTATAGATCAAGAGAGCGCCACACATAACTGATCAAAATCATACAGAGATACCAATGTTCAAGCCTTGAGATTTTGATCCATCAATAGTCCTTATCCTTCTTGCACTCAGGTGCCTCCTTCATTCAGATCTAGATCTGCACCATAACCCAATCACCAGTATTCAAGATCTAGAATAATATCAGATATTCAGTAAATCAGATTGATCTCTTGCCACATGATCTCCTTCCTCTTTTATAGTTTTAGGCCTTCCACAATACCACGGTCCAAAACCATAATAAACAATACCAAGGGCCCAATACCTGGGGTCAAAACTTCTGATGAGATAGCATGGTCCAAAACCATAGGTTCAAATTCCAAGGACTAACGACCACAGACCAAAAATAAGTTTCCCACCATGTATGTGCTTTTATGTGCGTGAAAGTGCGTGTATACGCATATGCAACTTTTGAACGTCTAACCCATGTGTATACGCGTCTTCGGCAAGGTAAACCTACGTATACAAGATTTCCTTCATGCTGAGAGCCTGAACTGAGATCTGTCACCAAAGTGAGTTGCCATCAAGGACAACACCTGTACCATAGCGCCACACCTGTGCCATAATGCCAACAATCTCCCCCTTTGGACTTGATGGCAACCCAAGATCCTCATTCTCCCCCTTTGTCATCAAGGGCAAAGGGATGTGCTCCCCCTGAGTACATGTTGATATCTCTACTCTGCTGTGCTGAACATGCTCCCCATGACTGTAGGCAAGATCTGCAAAAAGATGTTCTGTAAAAAGAATCATGACTTACATATCATAAATGACCTTCCTATCACCAAAGGACTCGATACATATATCCATCACCCAACCAAGTGGGGATCATCCACCAAACCAAGTGGGGATACATCATAAATTTACATATGACAACCAAGGTCATTACATGTTCATCCCAGGCATAGTGGGGAAACCAAAATAGGTCGTTACATGACCTTGACACCATAAAAGAGATACCACAAAAAAGAGATACATGACATAGACATGAATTATCTAGAACAAGACTTATGAAAGTCACAAGCAGTAGCATCTATACATCATTATTCAGATCAACAACCAAGAATTCCTTCTGTTCACCCGCTGCCTCTGTTCCACCTAAAACCAACGACAGTTGTGAACTAGAACCAAAAGCTTCTAAGATAATTCCAACAATGCATTATTAGAAGATTATCTACTCCCCCTGAACCTTTACCAGATTGTCTCTGTCAAACCCATATCGGACTCTCTTCAACCAGAGTCTGTCCTTGCTGATTTTCTTCAGAACTCCATATACACGACTGCACCTGCATAAATCGGCGTATGTACGCGGATCTTCCTCATTCAACTCGCGTACACCCATTTTTCTCTAAAACAGACAAGTTTTAACAGTAAGATGATGCATCAACTACTCCGAGCTTCTGTCTGAGGTATTCAAATGTCTCTCTAGGCAGTGGTTTGGTGAGAATATTAGCAACTTGTTCCTTAGAAGGAACATACTCCAATTTGACCTTTTGTTCCAACACTTGTTCCCGAAGAAAGTGATACTTGATCGGTATGTGCTTGGTCTTTGAATGCATGACTGGGTTCTTTGAAATGCTGATTGCACTTGTATTATCACATAAGATGGAGATAGGTGGTGTACAAGTGATTTGAAAATCCTGCAAGGTCTGCATCATCCAAAGAAGTTGAGTGCAGCAAGATGCAGCATCGACATATTCCACTTCAGTTGTAGATAAAGCAATCAAACTCTGTTTCTTTCTGAACCAAGATACTAATCTGGAACCCATAAAGAATGCACCATCACTTGTGCTCTTCCTGTCATCCACGCTTCCGGCACAATCTGCATCTATGTAAGCATGAAGTGTGAGATCTGTATCTCTCGGATACCATAAGCCATAATTTTGAGTTCCTTGAAGGTACTTGAAGATTCTCTTGACTGCTTGAATATGAGTTTCCTTTGGATTTTCCTGAAATCTTCCAACTATTCCCACTGCATGCATGATGTCTAGTCGGGTACCTGTCAAATAAAGTAGACTTCCAATCATAGATCTGTAGGTTGGTTGATGCACTGCTGCTTATTCATCATTTGCACTGAGGCTACATCTGGTGACCATGGGGGTACATACTGGTTTTGCATCCTCCATGCCATATTTCTTCAAAATCTACTTGATATACTTGGTTTGAGACAAGAAGATATCGCCTTCATTTTGTTGGATTTGCAAACCAAGAAAATATGTCAGTTCTCCAAGCAAAGACATTTCGAATTCTTTCTGCATCACCAAGGCAAAGATTTGACTCATAGCTTCTTCATTGCTGCCAAAGATAATATCATCTACATACATAACCAGTATTAGCAATTTGTCATTTTCAATTTTTATGTAAAGATTGCTATTTTCTGATCCCTTTGAAAAACCTTGTTGATGAAGATATTTGTCCAAACGGTAGTACCAAGCCCTTGGAGCCTGTTTAAGACCATAGAGAGCCCTTTTTAGTCTACATACAAGATTTGGATCATTTCCAAGGATGAAACCATCTGGTTGCTCAATGTACACTTCTTCTTCTAAGTCCCCATTCAGAAAGGCTGATTTCACATCCATTTGAAAAACTTTGAACTTCTGAAAGCTTGAGAGAGCAAGGAACATTCAGATGGCCTCAAGTCTAGCAACGGGAGCAAAAGTTTCTTCAAAGTCTTTTCCTTATTGTTCAGCATACCCTTTACACACAAGTCTGGCCTTGTTTCTAATTACTTCCCCATTTTCATTCAACTTATTTTTGAAGATCCATTTTGTCCCTATGACATTCTTATCTTTTGGTCTAGGAACCAACTCCAAAGTGTTGTTCTTTTCAATCTGCTCAAGTTCTTCATCCATCGCCTTGACCCAACATTCATCTTTGCATGCCTCTCTTACATTTTGTGGTTCAATGGAGGAGAGTAATGCCAAATAGCTTGAGGCTTCTGCAATTGTTCTTCTTGTTTGTACTCCTGCTTCTTTCTGCCCCAAGATCTGAGATTTTGGATGATTCTTCTGAACGTACCTAGATGGAGTCTTCTCTTCTATCCTTATTTTATCCTCAGGTGCCTCTTGAGGTTTTTCTTCATCATCTGTCTGACTTGGAGAGTAGTCTTCATCCTCTTCGATATTTTCAAGATTTAATTGCCTAGGGATGTATCCTTTTTCATCAACCACTACATCAATGATGTCAACAATTCTTCCAAGTCTTTTATTGTAACACTTATATGCTTTGCTGTGGGGAGAATAACCAAGGAGAATGCCTTCATCTACTCTAGGTTCAATTTTGCCAAGTTGTTCATCAGTATTCTTAATATAGAATTTGCTCCCAAAAATTTTGAAATGCTTTACCGAAGGAGTCTCACAATACTAGAGCTCATGAGGAGTTTGAGTGCTGTTCACTCTGACATTTGCTTTGTTGAGAATAACAACCGCAACAAATGCAGCTTCACCCCAGAAGGTTGCGGGAGTCCCAGACTCATCAAGCATAGCACGAGCCATTTGTTGGATCGTTCTATTCATCCTTTCCACCACTCCATTTTGCTGAGGAGTCCTAGCTGTAGAGAATTCCCTTCTTATTCCATGTTCTTCACAAAAATTGAAAAATTCATTTGAGGTAAACCCCCCACCTCTATCGGACCTGAGACACTTAATTTTGTGCTTTGATTCATTTTCAGCCAAGGCTTTGAAAGATTTGAATTTTTCGAATGATTCGTCCTTATGTTTCATAAGTCCCAACCAAACCATCCTGGGGAAGTTGCCAATGAATAATATAAAGTATTCTTCTCCTCGAGGTGACCTTGTCCTAAATGGACCACATACATCTGTATGGACTAGTTCAAGAGGCCTGCTCGCTGATCCTTCCTTCTCAGGGAAGTTAGTTCTAGTTTGCTTACCAAATTGACATGATTTGCATATGGTGTTGTCTGGAATTTTGATATCTGGAAGACCACGAACTGCCTGGTATTTTCATGCTTTCCTTATTTGTGAAAAGCTTAGATGCCCCAACCTCCGGTGCCATAACCAGTGTTCATCATCCTTGCTTAAATAGCATTATTGTTGTCCTTCTTCAAATATGTATAGATTATTTGGGGTTCTTCTGCCTTTAATCACTGTTTTTCCTATATCAAGATCATGAACGCTACATCCATTTGATCGAAATATTACCTCTGTCCCCTTATCACACATCTGACTGACACTTAGAAGATTATGCTTCAAGCCATCAACATACAAAACATTTCCAGCTTTGACCTTTTCTTTCAAATGAGCAGTGCCTTTTCCTTTTATGGATGCAGGGGTATCATTTCCAAAAGAAACTTTCTTTCCCTTTTCTAAAGCAGTATATGATTCAAGTTTTTCTTTATCACCTGTCATATGCTTTGAACATCCGTTGTCGATGTACCATAGATTTTCCTGTCCTTCTGCATAAAAAGTTGTCCCACATCTTTCTGGTTGTGGTTCCTTTATTCTCCATGTTCGGGTGCTTGAGGTTTGTTCCTTAGTCTGTCGAAACCTGCTCCTGCATTCAGAATTTTCATGACCGAAGTTATTACAAATAGAACATTCAATTTCATTTTCAAGGGCCGAAAAGTTGTTATAGGTCCTTTTCGTAATCCCGGTCATACTTCTTTGTTTTTGAGCTTCTCTAGTCATGATTGTCTTATAGGCAACACATTGAGCTGCTTTGTGACCAAAGTTATGGCAAGAGAAACATTGGCCATTGAGGAAACTTCTGCGATTATCAAATCTACCAACCAAATGACTGTAATTTCTATTGTCATCCATTCTTGAAGCAAATTGAGAAGTTTTTACCTGTGGCTGGTTGTAGCTTTTGTTCACCCTTAAGATGGATTGCCCTTGGTTTACCTGGTAGTCTCTGTTTGTTCTAGATGTAATTTGTCCCTGCTTTACCTGATGATCTCCATTGGGCTTTTTCTCATTCCTCCTTGCTGCATCAAGATAACTCTTTGAGGTGGATACTTGAGATGTTTCTCCATTATAACCCAGACCTGTCTTGATTAGTGGAGAACGTTGCACATTGATAATCTCATCCAAAGTTTCAGATCCTTTAACAAATTTAAGATTAATAGCTTTCGTTTTCTCAATCTCCTTTCTAAGACCAACAATTTCACATTCCAATTTTTCAAGATGTTTTTCCCTTTCAGTCAGTTGACATTGCAGAGAATCAATAATCGCATTTTTCTCTTCTAAGAAAATTTTGAGATTAGACATCTCTTCATAAAAACCTTCTACATCTATAGCATCCATGTAGTCATCATCTTCAAAAGCCATTAAAAGTTTATACTCATTACCTCGTTCATCTTCGTCACTATTTGATAGGCCATCACTGTCTTCATGAGTGTAGTAACTTTTCTTAGTTGTATTCTATTTCTTGTTCCATCTAACAGGTTCCTTCCCTTTGTCAATATTATCCTTGTGAGGACATTTGGTAGCATAGTGACCAACTCTTCCACAAGAAAAGCATTTGAAAGGTAACTCACCTCGGACCGCTCAGTACCCCGTTGAAGATTTCTGACAAAATTTGATTCTTCTTCTTCTTCTAACACGTGTCCTGACTCGTAGTACTCGCCTTTGCCTGAAGCCTTGAAGGCGACTTCTCTCCTATCTGATGGACCTCCTTTCCTCATTTCATAAGCAGTTAGAATTCCGTGCAGCTGTGACATTTTAAGGCTTTGTAGATTCTCTTTTTCTTCTATTGCAGAAACTTTAGATTCAAACCTAGGGGACAAAGATCTTAGAACTTTTTCAACCACAACAGCCTCTTTTATTTATTCACCCAAATTTTTCATACAATTAACAATCTCATCTACACGAAGAAAATAGTTAGCCACACTTTCATCATTATACATCCTGAGATTTTCATACTGAATCTTGAGGGTTTGAAGTTTTTCTCGTTTTACCTGATCATCTCCTTCATAGCTTAGAACAATCTTGTCCCATATCTCTTTTTCAGATTTAAACTGCATTACCTTGACAAATTCTGATTGAGATGGGCATCCTAATAGAGTATTGACCGCCTTTGCATTTGTTTCATATTTCTTCTTCTCAGTCGGATCTGTAGGAGTTGCTGATGGAAAAGTATACCCTGTATCTATGATATCCAGACTTCTGTACCAAGAGTTTGAAGATAGGCAGTAACTCTTACCTTCCAATAAACGAAGTTTGTCCCATCAAAAATCGGTGGCCTGATTGATGCTTCCCTCTCATAGTTTCTCATGATGTAAGATCTTTCTTCAAGCGATCAAGATTCTTCTGAAGAACCTGCTCTGATACCAATTGTTGGAAATAATACTGAGAGGGGGGGTGAATCAGTATTATTAAGTCAAATGTTCCTTTTTCAAAATCAAATGATATACGCTACTTCAGTTAATTGAACCCGCGTATATACGCAACTATGCAGAAGAAAACCCGCGTATATAATGCAAACTTTTTAATTTACTTTATCTTTCTGATGTTGATTGTTAATCTGTGATTCAGAAGCAAATAACCAGTAACCAGAACCAGTAAAACAGAGCAAAAAGACAATAGCACGTAAGAACACAAGATATAAGGTGGAAACCCAATGTGGGTGAAAACCACCTGCCGCAATTCATCTCTATATTCTCTTTAATTAGAAGCTTCTTTTTACAATTGTACTGGTGTAGTCCTTTACCAGTACGTAGGCTACAACCAGCAGAGAGCTACAACCCTCTCTCGTTTTCCAGCTTCTCCTGGAAGGGAGCTACAACCCCCTTAGCTCTTGTATTAGCCAAGATACTAGTACGTAGGTGCTAGCCTACAGAAGGCTACAACCTTCTCTGTCTTTCAGGGACCACGTTTCATAAATTTTCATACTGGATCCACAAAGATCAATCAAGAATTTCTGCATCAACCAATCACCTCTTCACCAATCAAAACTGAATCAACATAAACACTTCTCTGCCTATTGTACCCAGATCACAGTAACAATACCACACACCAAATCTGAACCCAGAACACTGCAGCAATAAACAGAAGCAGCAAGAATATAAATCAAGATATGTACGCTACTTCACTATTCATCAATCTGCGTGTATACGCTTCTGTACCACAACCAACCTGCGTATACGCTTCTTTCATTCACAGAAAAAGCGTGTATACGCACCTGCACTTAACTGAACCTGCGTACAGATCTATAAAGGATAATTTATTCTTTTAAAACATTCAGTCATTAGTTAACCTAGATTATCAGATTTATAGATCAAGAGAGCGCCACATATAACTGATCAAAATCATACAGAGATACCAATGTTCAAGCCTTGAGATTTTGATCCATCAATAGTCCTTATCCTTCTTGTGCTCAGTTGCCTCCTTCATTCAGATCTAGATCTACACCATAACCCAATCACCAGTATTCAAGATCTAGAACAATATCAGATATTCAATAAATCATATCGATCTCTTGCCACATGATATCCTTCCTCTTTTATAGTTTTAGGCCTTCCACAATACCAGAGTCCAAAACCATAATAAACAATACCAAGGGCCCAACACCTGGGGTCAACACTTCTGACGAGATACCATGGTCCAAAACCATAGGTTCCAATTCCAAGGACTAACAACCATGAACCAAAAATAATTTTCCCACCATGTACGTGCTTTGATGTGCGTGAAAGTGCGTGTATACGCATACGTGACTTTTGAACGTCTAACCTGCGTGTATATGCGTCTTCGGCAAGGTGAACCTGCGTATACAAGATTTCCTTCATCCTGAGAGCCTGAACTGAGATCTGTCACCAAAGTGAGTTGCCATCAAGGACAACACCTGTACCATAGTGCCACACCTGTGCCATAACGCCAACAAGCAGAAGATGACAGGGCCATCGTCAGTGCTCTCAAGAAGATTGGGTTGAACTTGGCCGTGCTTCTAAGTGAATCCCTTCACACCCTGCAAGATGTCTGATTATGGAACTTCGGGGCTGAGAGCAACACGCACTAAATGTGATCAGCAAATAAAAAAGTTAACAATGCCCAAATGTTTGTAGAGAAGACTTCCGCAATTGATCTCCTTAAGAAGATTCAGGAGAAGAATGAGCGCACCATAGTCGTGGTAGTTGAGGCATGTAGAACCGTTCCAGACCTACATATCCTTGAAGATGCGTCGGTCGACACCCTAATTTAGAAGCTCGCTGCAGGTGTGTGAAACACAAAGACAGAGCTGGCTAAGGTTCAGTTTGAGTTGAACCTTAAGATCATAGAGCTTGACTTAAAGGCCTAGCCTTCGACTCCACCATAGGTCAAAGAGTAGTGCGAGACCACTATCAAGGATGTAGTTGCAACAGTCGATGTCATAGTGAAGGATTGCACTGTGCTCTTTGAGCAGTCGCTCGAAGTAGTTACTAGTCTAAAGGAAGATCCCAACCTATAGAGATTAAAGACCGAGGCAAGGGAATTGCAGCAGAAGTACAATGAGGTCATAGTGACAGTGCGTACCATCTCCATTACACAGAGGTTGGAAAAGATGTAGGAAGTAAAGGCATTGAAGGAACAGGTGGATGCAGCACAACGCAGGGAGGTAGTACTGATGGCAATATTGGGTCCTTGGCTAGATGAAGCCTATGTTCTCATGACCACCATTGAAGGAAAGTTGGTGAACTTGCAGGCAACATAGCAGCAAATCATGACAGATAGCGTAGGACTAGCAACGGAGTAGTTGGTGGAACAGGTCAAGCAGGTGGCGATGTAGTGTGCCACTGAGGTTCCAATGGTACAAGTGGAGCTGGGAGGTCTTCGTGATAAGATATTTGTGCCAGTAGAGTGACTCAGGGGTGAGTCACCATATTTGTGTTGGGGGCCTGTTGGGAACGGGACCCCTAGGGTCAATTTTGGGGTGATAAGCCCAATTTTTGGGGAAGAAAGCCCAAGTTTTTGTATAAGAAGTGTAAAGTCTTTGCATTTTTTGGCTGTGGAGCATGAAGATGTAAAGAGTCATCAAGGGTTTCCACCCTTAGTTTATGTAACTTGTGTCAGCTTTAAGAGGTCCACCCATGATACATGGACCATGGGATTGTATAAAAAGGAAATCTTAGAAGATTTTAAGGGAGTTCAGTGGAGTCTTGATATGTTTGATTCATTGATGAATGTAATGTGTCTTTGAAAGCTAAGAGCAAAGCATCTTAGCATACGAAAGAGGCTATGCAGCTGTGTGCGTAAAGGCATAGGGTAGAAGTTTGGAGTTGAGTGTGCAGACCCTTGCAACTGTGTGTACAGGGTAGTTAGAGTGTGTAAAGAAGATCTGAAGCATAAATAAAGAGAATTATTCTAGAATTATCTGTGTATGATCTATTTTACTTATGTTATAAATGAATATGATTATGTTATGATGAATACTGAGTTTATGTTTTAATGTTGTATTGATGCACGAACCCATATGATTTTCTTTATTATATGAACACAAGTAAGAACATATGTTTAGGCAAAGATCCTCTTAATGCATTTTTAGGTTATCAGATACTTAAGTTAATCTGGGTAATTACGAAAGTAAGGATAGTTATAGAAGCACGTAAGTATCTGATCTGCCTATCTAGGATACGTGAAAGAAGACCATAGACCTTCGCGGAGGTCTAGAGTAAAACTAAGACAAGCGTATCGATAAGCCATAAAAGTCTTATCAACTTGCGTGAAGCAAGGGTTAGGGTATAAAATGACATCACTTCCATCTCTGGGTGCAGAAGCTTGGTTCTTGCATCCCCCCATATTGCTTCAGGTGAGACTTAAGTCCGCGCTCCGTGGATTGATGCTGAAAGGGCTAGTAGTGTAGGGATTGTATTGGCTAATTAACGCTAAACCTAGGTCAGGTCCCATCAAGCCAACAATTATAGGTGATACTAAAATTTTCATTTCATACTTTAGGATCGAAAGATGGCATTCTATGGTTTTCAGCTCGAGTATGACTTGGAAGGCAACTCAAATTTTATGGCCTGGAGGGACATGATGGAGGTTGTGTTAGAAGATAATGGCTTGAAGGAATTCATTGATCAAGAAGTCCCTAAGCTAGTAGCATCAGATGCATAGAACTTGGCCAAGTGGAAGAAGTGTGTGGCCAAGGCAAGGCGGATAATTTTTGAGGGAGTTCAAGACCACATAGTCTGGAGTTTCCATGGCAAGAAACTCCATATGCTACGTGGAAAAAAATGACGGATTTGTATCAAAACAACAGTGACCAAAGGAAATTGGCACTGAAGGACAAACTTCAAAATATCAAAAAGGAGAAAGGCGAGATGATTTCAAAATACTTGACCAAGTTCACTCAATGTCGTGATGAAATTGGAAGTGTTGGAATCATAGTTTCCGAAGAAGATATGGTGAGTATTGCTCTTCTAGGACTCCCAAAGAGTTGGGATAGTTATCAAGACTTTGTCAATGGTTGGGAGAAGCTGCCAGATTGGGAATGAGTGTGGTAGGAATTGATGCAAGAGGAGATCAGGAGGAGCACCAAGGATGGCTCTTCATCAAAGACTAATGATGAAGAAAACTGTGGCTTAGCGATTAAGGTGAAGAAGGAGAAAGGGAAGCTTCCCATTCCAAATCAAATTCTTATCATGGAGGTAAGAAGAAAGACATGGTCAAAATTAAATGATTTCATTTTCATGATTTGGGCCATTTTGCTACAAATTTTCCACTCAAAAAGTCTAAGAAGAAGTCCTCAGGAGGAGCGGTGGGCAAGGCTTTGGCCTCTTAATTCAAATTGGAATTTTCCCTCATTACATGCATGGTGTCATCAATGATGGAAGTGTATGGTACTTAGATAGTGGAGCTTCATTCCACATGACTAGAGACAAGGAGTTATTCAGTGACTTGGAGGAGAAAGATCTCCAGATGCATATTGAGATGGGTGATGATAGGAAGTATAGTTTTACTAGATTGGGCACGGTTACTTTTTAGAGGGAGCATGGGGCTCTAGTCACCTTGAGGGATGTTATGTACATGCCTGATTTGAAGAAAAACTTGCTATAAAGTAAATAAGATAAGGATTTGGGTGAAGAATATCTATAAGTTGGAGGTAGAGGAGTTTTCTGCTTTGAGTTCAAAAGAAGAAAGGGTTCAGAGCCAATACATTGATGAGTTGTGGCACAGGTGATTGGGCCACTTGCATCATGGAGATTTGAAGATATTGCAACAGATCTCTAGTGGTCTTCCCAAAGGTATGCATGAGCAAGTTGATACATGCAAGGGGTGTACTTTGGGAAAATACACCAAGTATTCCTTTGGAGACAGAGACAATCACGTAGAGTCTATTCTAGAGAGAGTCCATTCAGATGTGTTTGGACCATTCTAGACAGCATCCATGGCCAAACACATGTGTTATGTTATATTTGTTGATGATTATTCTCGTAAACGTTGGATATTTTTCATGCAGAAAAAGGATCAAACTTTCACAAAGTTTTGTGAGTTTAACGCATTGGTTGAGAAAGAGTCTAGAAAGAAGGTTAAAGCTCTACGGAGTGATAATGGTGGTGAGTATGTCTCAAATGAGTTTAAGAACGTCTGTACAGTGGAAGGTATTAAACGGGAGTTGACTGCACCACATAACCCTAAGCAGAATGGGGTGGCCGAGAGGAAGAACAAAAGCATAGTAGGGGCAACCAGGGAAATGTTGCATGATCAGGGCCTAACACTACCACTTGTGGGCTAAGGCATGCAACAAATTGGTTTATGTTCAAAACCATAGCCCATATTAGATACTTGAGATTAAGACACCAGAGGAGGCTTATTCCAGTAAGAGACCAGATGTTGGTCACTTCAGGATTTTTGGGTCATCATTATATTTCCATGTGACCAAAGATGCATGGAAGAAGTTTGAGCCAACAACAAAGTTGGGGATATTTGTGGAGTACACTAATAAATCTCACAACTATCGAGTGTATAGGTCGACTAGTTGGATGACAGTGGTTTGCAGGGATGTCATATTCGATGAGGAGAAGGCCATTCGAGTTTCCCTTGAGAGGGATCTTAAGAAATAGGTAGCTGAGAAGATTTTCGCTCCTAAGGTTGACTAGCCTCATATTTATGTGGAGAATAAACATGGATAGGATCCAAGAGTGGAGACATCCACTCAGAAAAAATCTTCCAGAGAGGGAAGAAAGCACACAAGAGAGGCTAACAGATTGTTAGATGGTGCACGGGAGAATGTGGGAGCACCCACTTCTCAACGCAGGTAGAGCAGGTCAACCGAGAGGTACACTAGATACATGGATCTTATGGGTGAATGTGTTGTGATAGAGCCATCTTCCTTTAAGGAAGCAGTGCAGCAATCGGTTTGAGTTGATGCCACGGTGGAGGAGTATGACTCCATAGTTCATAATAGTGTTTGGGATGTGGTCCTGAGACTAGAGGAAAAATCAATGGTGAGCTCCCATTGGCTTTACAAACTAAAGCAAGCTATAGATGGTAGTGTGGAGAAGCATAAGGCTAGATTTGTGGCCCGTGGATTTTCACAGGTAGAGGGAATTGACTATGATGAGAACTTTGCTCTGGTTACAAGGTATACGTCAATCCGATCTATATTGGCACTATCAGCACAGACGAGTTAGAAGAAACATCAGATGGATGTGAAGACAACCTTTCTTAATGGCATGATTGAGGAAGAGGTGTACATAGAGTAGCCTAAAGGTTTTGAAACATTTGATCATGAGTAGCATGTGTGTTGGCTCAAGAAAGCATTGTATGGGCTGAAGCAAGCACCTTGTTCTCGGTACACCCAGATATATAACTACTTCATCGAGTTGGCTTCATGAAGAGTGAAGTGGATGCGAACCTACACCACATAGTGGTCTAAGGTAAACTGTTGATCATTCTACTTTATGATTATGATTTCATATTGACAGGTGATGATCATCTGATCAAATCTTTCAAGGAGGACCTTGCAAGAGAGTTTGAGATGAAGGACATTGGGCTCATGCATTACTTTCTTGACATGGAGGTATGTAAGGGATATGGGGAATTGATTGTGTCTCAAGGAAAGTATGCCAACGAGATAATCAAGAGATTCTACATGGAGAGCAACAAACCCATGGAGACTCCTCTTGCAGGTAACTGGAGGAAGGAGGATGCTACTTTAGGGGAAGTAGTGGAAGCTACTGTTTATAGGCAACTTGTGGGTTCAGTCATGTACTTGGTGAACACACAATCGAATATTTGCTATGCAGTTAACCAACTTATTCAAGTGATGGTTAGGCCTACCAAGTTGTATTGGAAGGCAGAAAAGCATGTGTTGAGATACCTCGCAATATTTTCTCACTATGGATTATGGTACAGCCAAATAGAGGGAGTGAAGCTTCAAGGCTTCACCGATGCAGATTGGATAGGGAGTCCATCTAATAGGAATATCACATCAGGAGGGATATTCAGTATTGGGTCAGTGACAGTTTCTTGGTACAACATGAAACAAAGATCGGTTGGACTCAGTTTGGCAGAGGCAAAGTACATGGCTGCGAGTCAGGAAACATGTGAGGCCATCTAGATGAGGAAGATCCTGGTTGGTTTGTTTGGTTAGTAGATGGATCCAACTATGATTTATTGTGATAATCAGAGTTGTATCAAACTCTCTGAAAATCTAGTTTTTCATGATCAGTCCAAGCATATTGATATCTTATATCATCATCTCAAAGATTTTGTATTGAGGCAAATTATGTTGTTAGAGTACATTCCCATGGAGGACCAATATGCTGAGATTTTTACAAAGGCATTATCAAGATGTAAATTCGAGTTTCATAGAGACAAGATTGTGGTAGCTAATAGTGTTAGAAATATTGGGGGGGGGGGGGGGGGGGTGAATCAGTATTCCTTAGCAATTAATACTTTTTAGATCTTTCAGATAATTAGTTAATCTTCAATTATTATTAATTTTTATGCAGTAAAAATAGAACATGGTAGGCACAAGAATTTTAGGTGGGAAACCCCCTCTGGGTCAAAAACCACAAAATGATTTTCTAATAAATTCTTTAATCTTCAGCCCCAACTGAAATTAAAGTTACAACTTCCTAGAATTCTAGAAAATCATTCTTCTCCAGCTCCCACTGGAAGGACACCCCAACACCCTAGCTTCTTCAGTATTCAACTGAATGGATTCCCCAACACCCTAGTGAGCCTCAACTCGCCCTAGCACCACCCTACCACCCTGAAATGTTTAAACACCCCAACCTATAGGTGACTTCCTTCACCTGCCTAGAACCACCCTACCACCCTGAAGTGTTTACAGGCCCCAACCTATAGGTGACTTCATTCACCTACCTAGCACCACCCTACACCCTTTCAAGACAAAAATTAAATACAAAAGTGTGGACTCCCGTACTAGGGACAATGATCCATGAGATAATATGATTTACAATGATTTTGACCGAACACCCAATCACACTATGACCTGCAACCCAACCATGACATCATCCCAATAGAGACTCCTATACATCCCAATAATGCCTTTTCGACTCTAGGTAGATTGACTCTTTTACAGTAATGACTCTTCCAATGATGACACTTTTACAAATTACTCTTTTTCACCTTTACAATGATGAATCTTGGCCTTGACACTTCTTCACAATATACAGATGGTTATTATGTCTTCAAAGGATGTTCTGCTACAATGCTTCCTTTGATTTGATGCTTTTGCTCTTGAATTCTTGCTTGAAGTTGTAATTGAATCTTCTTCTACCTGCATGCAAAATTTTCCAGGCAAAACCAATCCCAAAACAAAACAAAATACCCTTCAACTTACCTCTGCCTGCAAAACACATGTAAGTGCATAATAATGAATAAATACAAATTAAAATTACAATGTGTACATGATATGTGATTGTCACTTTTGTTGTTGACTTGTTGCAGCAGTAGACAAAGACTCCCACTCTTGATATAGTCCTAGACTCTATGCAAGACTATATCCAAAATTGACCTAAAGATATATACAATAAAAACTGATGACAAACCCTAGACTTGTGATGGACCAAGTTCTAAGTACAACAACAAAGACTATTATATCAACTATGAAAATACAAGTAACATGAACTTACAACATCATATAGATTTAGTAGACTTCATGTAGCATCAAATGTGTAGTATTAAGAATAGGACATCTGAAATGTGGTATCAAAACTAACTGTGACATATAGAGACATAGAGATATAATCGAGACCCTGTATATACTTATGTTGTCCTGCAAAAACATATGTTAGAGATGATAATCATATTTCAAATGTAAACACTAATCATACATACCTTGTTGTACGAGACTTACCCTTGACTGTTGATGTGTGGTCCTTATTGCAGTGATCCTTGAATGCATGCTTTTTCTTTTCTTCCAGGAGCTCGATATTGAATTTGTTGTATCTATGTAATTTAGGATCTCCAGAGTCTACAATTTCGTCATGTGGTAGCCTTATAAGTCCTCTTTCCAACCCCATAGTTCTGATCAAGATTGGATTCTTCAAGAAATAGTTATGTGCAATATCCCACGATGACCTGATTATAGACTAGTTCAGTAGATCAAACTTGTACAAAGTTTCACATGTCACTGTTGCGACCTTCAGCCATGAAAACTCTACTCACAAAACTATAGTCCGTCTTATTTTTGTGACTATTTACTAAATTTAAATCCAATTCTTAGAGAGAAAGTTATGATTATTTTCCCAACATCACCTGTTTGACATGGAATTTGGGAGCTTGCAAAAACCCTAACTTCCTCAGATCATATGTTTGAAACTATAGAGAACCAAGATCTGAAATTCAATCATGAGGTTAATCAAGACTTTGGCTCAAGTGGATTTTAACTTCAGCTTCTGAAGATTCGCATAAAAAACGTTATAGCAAAAATTCCACGATGACCTGTTTGAAGCCACAAAATCCCTACTAGAGGAGGATATGAGGGTCATTATTTATATGAATGCCTTGAGTTGAGAGGGTCCTCAACAAGTGAAATTTGGAGGGATTTTAGGAGAAATTTATTATTATCAATTATTGACTATTCAATGACCACAACCAATTATGAGTGCCATGCCACAACCCCATAGGGTTTTAGCCTGCTAACTGGGGTTACTAACTTCAAAAACAAATATCTCTCAAGTTAGAGAAAGATTTCGGTGAAAATCACATGGAATGTCATTTGTCGACGCGTTTCGAACCAACCAGTGTGGTTCATCGTCAGGACAAGTTGGCGTGCCATATATCAATGGAAACATTTAGACACGTAGAATCCATCTAGAAGATCATTTACTCAGAATATAGTAAGTTATCAAGTCAAAATTCCCATGCAAGATTGGGGTAGCCCTTGGTGCTGCTTGGGTTGACATCAATGACAACCACTGATCAACAGATAATCCATTTCTTGTTGAGAGGGAGTGTCGAGAAATGGCAATAAGAAATTATAGTTTAATTTGTCCTTGAATTAAAATGAGAATTTAAATCAAATTATATTATCATAGAAACTTGTAAATAGTTAATTAAGTTTAATTAAAATAATTATCTTCGAAATTTTGAGTTGTAAGTCTTTCTAAAGTCATGTATATGTTCTCCCTATATTATAGGGGTCCAAGATGAGTTAAGTATGAGTTGTAATTAGTTAACTTATTTTACTGAGTTAATTCCAGTTAAAATAGTTCCAAACTATTTGAGGAACTAATAGTGAGTTAACAGTCAATTGGTGCACTAATGCATTGAATGGTGCTACTCCAGTTAACTAAATATTCCCTCATCAGAAACTCATGCATGTCAATTCTGAGAAAGACCCATTTGAGACTAGAGTGCAGGGACAATGTACTATTAGTTGTATGATTTACTGAGTTGTATAGATCATGCATTCAATCAAGAATTGAACCTTGGAGGGATTGATCATTTTTGGGTGCACTGGCCTCCATTAATATGAGCTGATCCACCATAGGAATTGCGCAAGGAAATAGGGACTTGGAGAGCTATATAATTGGCTAAGTTTTGGCCAAGATTTTTCTTGTGAGTTGGAGATTGATTTTACTGAGTGCTAGGATTGTTCTTGAGAGAACAAGCATTGTATTATCATCTTGGATTTCTGATATATGCAATACAGATAGTGGGGTTTTGAGTTGTGGATTTCCCTAGATATTTATTGTGTTATGTGTATTTGATTATCTTCCTCTTGTCGATTATTTTTTTCATAGATCTATTGGCTTCCGCTGGTTGATAGTAGAAGTAGTTTCTTGTCTCTTTATTTAGTAAATTGCATGAGCTTGTGAATCTATAGGATTTTATACGACTATCCAATGTGTTTCACCAAATCTTAAAAAATACCAAAATAAGCTATGGTGATTGATTACTTACTTTAAATTTTTTAATATTATTTATGTTCCTAGAATTAGAAATGCCACAATAGATATATTAACTAATGCAACCGCTATACTATCACCTTTGAAAATTAGTTTTTCTATAGAGATTATATATAAACCATTTGTACCATATAACGTAACCAATTTTTTGTGTTTTCAATGATGACTAATAGATACTGCATGTTATAGCTAATGTAGACATGTTCAAAGTTGTTTCCATCGAAGAGGATGAGCATGACAAGAGTTTGCAGGAAGCAACTAATACAATGAAAGGAAATACTATTCTTAAAGGTGTAGTGTCCCTGGAAAAGTTATATGACCTACAAAACCGGTTCTAAGGAATGATTAATACTAAGACTTAGAGATCAAAGTTGTCGTTTGAACAAGTCAACTTGGGAACTCAAAACTATTCGAAATATGTAAACCTTAGTACGTGTTTTTCTCCACAAGAACAATAAGGATTCATCCACCTATTCAAATAGTATCGTGTTGTGTTTGCATGAAATTACAATTATTTGAAGATGTATGATAATCATATTATTCAACATGTTGTTCCCATTAAAAAAGGGGTGAAACTTTTTCAAAAAAGGCTAAGCCAACGCTTGAACCCCTAATCCAAAATGAATTTAAGGAAGTTGTTGGATGCTCAGATCATTTTTGAAGTTGGAAAATCTATTTTGGTTTCGAATTTGGTCCATGTTAGGAAAATGTCTTGTGAGATAAGGTTATGTGTCAACTTTTGCAATCATAACTGGGCATCAGACAATGAGAATTACTCGGTTACATCCATGGATAATATCCTCCAAAGAGTATTTGGGCCTAAGATGTTATCGCTACTAGATGATTTTTTTGGCTACAATCAAGTGTTAGTGGCAAAGGCAGATCGCCTCAAAACCACTTTCAAGACCAAGTGGGGAACATTTTCCTTTAAGTGTATGCCATTCGAGCTTATCAATGTTGGTGCTACATTCCAAAGATGAATGAACATTGCTTTCTGTGGCCTGATCGACCAAAGTGCCAATATGATGTTTCTGTGTTCTCTAAAAGAATATCATACCATGTGTGTCATCTGCAACAAATATTTTAGTGGTGTCGTAAATATGGGATTTTTCTTAATCCCAAGAAAATAATCTTCGGTGTAGTAGAAGGCACTCTCTTAGGACACATCATTACAAAGAGAGAAATCAAAGTTTTTCTTGAAAAGGTCAAAGCTATAATTCAATTCTCGTTCCTA
The DNA here is from genome assembly GCA_031772625.1 of Pinus tabuliformis. Taxonomy (NCBI): domain Eukaryota; kingdom Viridiplantae; phylum Streptophyta; class Pinopsida; order Pinales; family Pinaceae; genus Pinus; species Pinus tabuliformis. Next base: position 1,406,366,703 of record CM062816.1, on the reverse strand, counting down.
GTAAATAAGAAGGTTATGCAATCTTTCTTAGGGAAGATTAATTTCATGCGTAAGTTCATCTTTGACTATGATCAAATAGTAAAACCATTGCAAGAGATGATAAAGAAAGATGCAATCTATAAATAAAAAAAAAAGGGAAAAGGATGATTTTGTTCATATTAAACAAGCTATTATTGTTGTGCCTGCATTGTTTAGTCCTGATTATGGCAAGGATTTCTTGCTTTATAATTTTTCTTTAAATTCATCTATTGTGGCCATATTGATGGAGAAGGATTTTGAAAGAAATGAATGACCTATTTATTTCATGAGTGCTAGATTATAGGGGTCAGATATGAATTACCCTGCCTTTGATAAACAATATTACACTGTATATAAGGTAGCCAAACATTTAGGCCCTGCCTCCTTAAATATCACATGATCATATATGTTCCTCATCTAGCTTTTAGAACAATCTTTGTGTAGTAGGACTTGGGTGAGAAGAGGGAAAATTGGATGACCTGTTTGCAAGAATATGATTTAGATTTCAAGCTATTTCATACTATTCAAGGTCATGGCCTCTCTCAATTAGCAGTGAAAGCAAGAGATGCTCAGGAAAAAGATATTTCAGGATGGGAGTAGGAAATAGAAATGTATAACATTGAACAAGTTCCCTATTCAAGCTTAACAATACATTGGTATTTAGATATACATCGATTCTTAGAGAATGACACCTTATCCACACATTTATCAAATAAAAAAAAGAGGAAAATCTACCTTAAATCTCTATCTCATCAGCTTGCTCACGAGTGCTTTTTAGAATCACCACAACCTTTTCTTGCTAAGATGCCTTCAGCCTCAAGCCACAAAGAAGGTATTAAGATATCTACATGACATATTGACAGGTGGTCACTATGTGGGTGATACAAATTCACATAAATTAATTAGGGCTCATTACTATTTGTCCACCATATTCAAGGATTCTCATGCTTATGCCTGTAAGTGTCTATCTTGTCAGAGGTGTCGATCGAGAACAAAAATCAGCCGCTCCACTGCTACCAGTAGCAGTTGAAGAAATGTTCCAACAATGGGGACTAGATGTTATTGGAGAAATATTCCCACATTCTTAAAAGCTACACTGATACATTTTGACAGCAACAAATTATTTTACTCGGTGGACAAAAGCAGTTCCTTTAAGACAAGTTAATGACCAAGAAACCATCTAATTCCTGAAGCAGAACATTATAGCCAGGTTTGGCGTTCCAATGTTTTGTCTTTGATAATGTGTATTATTTTTCTTCTTTTAAACTTTATGAATTCACATTAGAAAATGGTATTGTACTAAAGCATGCATCAAATTATTACTCGCAGGGAAATAGTTTAGTAGAATCAACAAATAAAAATATCGTTGATATAGTCAAGAAAACCATCTTCTCCAAATGAATTGGAAAAACTATTTGATAAATTCATTATGGGGTGATCATGTAACTATGAAACCTTCCCTTAGAACCTAACCATTCTTCTTGGTATACGGTAAAGAAACTATCTTTCCTTCAAACCTATATCTCCCAGCCTTGCAACTCTCCCAAGTGTCCCAAGGCAGACCTTTCCTTCTAGTTCAAAGTAGGATAGATACTTTTCTTAAACTTGAAGAAGAAAGGTTGAAAGCTAAAGAAATATTTGACATAAACCAAAATTGTATTAAGAACCGGTTTGACAAAAGTTTTGCAAGGACAAAGAGTTTCAATTTGGGTGACTTAGTATTGAAGTGGGACAAAACCCATGAAGAGAAAGACAAAAAATGAACTTCCAATCTCTATGGATAGGCCCCTACATCATCGAAGAGAAACTCGGTCATAATGATTTCAAGCTGAAATCCTTAGATGGGAGGACTGACCCTCTTCCCGTTAATGGCTGAGATTTGAAGCACTATTTTCAGTAGCAGCTATAAGTTGTGCTTCCTATACACTCTTTCCTTCTTTTTATTTTTCTTTATTGTTTGTGTGTGTCAAGCCATGTCCTATCTTGTTCTATGTCTTGGTCATTGTACATAAATAAGACCTTGCATGGAAAGAGTGCATGGCTCAAAAGGGATTTGTGGTGGAATAAAGAGGGAATGCGACAACCACAATGCTTGGCTATCTGTTAGTTCTTATTATTTATTTTGGGAAGATACCATAGGTTGAGATAAGTCCAAATGGAAAATATGATACATCCAAGTAGAAAACCTTAAGGGAACCTATATGATCTACATTAATTCTAGTATCCCAACTCCTCAACTTGGTGTGAAATCTACTTTGTGTTTAACATGCTTATCCAATCTAGTAGAGAAAGGATAGGGGGAAATCTATAGCAAGTAAACTAATATCAAAGGTTATAATAAATTCTTATCTAAACAGGAAACCCCCTCTACTCTCAATAAGTAGGGATCCCTCTTCTTCCCATTGAAAATAATATGTTTTGAAGCACAATCCTATTAAATAAATAAAGAAAGGGTGAAAGAAGAGAAAGGCTTCATGCACAAGGAGGTGAAGTAAGTGACTTCGCCAGGGCTAAGCAATGCTTTTTCTCCTATAGTGATTCTACTAGGGTACTGTCTAGGCCTGATGGAAATGGAGCAACACCAGAGATGAAACTCATACTCTAAATATCATAAACTCTCCATGCATATTACCCTTTCCTAGATTGAAACAATTGTGATATGGCATATCTTTGGTGTGTTTGAACCAAGTAAAGGGTAGTAAGGTGCTATGTTTACAACTGGGTCAAAAGGGGAAGCCAAGGAAATCTAATTAGTGAATCAATACTTCCTAAAGGGATAACCCTCTAAATAATAATTTGTTCCTACGTAGATAAGTTGAAGTTTTTCTAATGTGTGTCGCTACTAACACACCCTTCAAAAATTCACTAGATTCAAATTTTGGAGCCTACCCAACTATCACATCAAGTGTCTCTTTGGTCACAAAGTTTAGTTTCAAGCCATTCCACATGTTTCAAGTGTTCTTTATCATTCCTAAGTGTCATCGCATTTCTTAGAACATATTTAGTGCACTCCAAGGTTATAACACCTTTGCTTGTTATAAAACGACAATTTTGGTCGTAGTCGCACACACTTTTTTTTATTGTACTTGGGGAGTTTTTTTAAACAGGAATTTTGATGTTTATTTATTATGTTCAAGCTTGTCTAAGTTTAAATGATGAGTTGGTATGTTTTGTGCTTGACTTCATGTCTAAACTCATTGTGTTCACCCCTTATCCTATCTTCTAGACTTAGACAAATTTGGTTGCACAAGTTAACCCATTAACGCTAAGAGTGCAAAAGAAAACTCTTAAGACTTGATCAAGAATCCTTCATTCTTTCAAAATGCATCATGCATCCTTAAAAAATGCATAGTGCACTCCCAAAGCATAAATCTCCTTCCTTGTTCTGAACTGTGCCTAGGAAAATCAAGTTTTCCCCTTGATCACACTCCTTCGACTCAAAGAACTATGTCGTCCTTAAGCACATGAGTGCACCTTGAACTGGCAAATGATTTACCCTTTGTACTTTAGTATTGCGCCCTATTCCCTCCTTGGCTCCCTTGAGGGAATGAGCACACCTCAAAGCCCCAAAGCTTCATCTCTTTAGCCTTCAAAAGTGCACCCTACACCCTTCTTATCTCCCTTGAGTGCACAACGCATTTGGGAAGCCCAAATTCTCTTCCTTCATCCTTTAGACCTACACCCTATGCCCTCCCTTGATATTTCTCTTTCCCTTGAGCACATGATAATATCCTGAAGCCTTGAAGCTTCATCCATTAAACCTTTAGCAAAGTTCCCTTGCGCCCATAAGTCCCCTTGCACTTCTCAAGCACAGTGTTAAGTCATGAACATAAAATTTGTATGGAACATTTTAGGATAGGATATTTTTAGGATGATGCTTGCTTGTAATGAATTATTTCAGTTGTAGGTATTACAAAACAACATGGAAAGGATGCATGAAGAGATCGGGAAAAGAGGGAAGTCAAAGGAAGCATTCTAGAACGAAGAACACATTGAAGTCTTGATGATTGAAGCATCCCAAAAGACTCCACGAGATCAAAGACACTTTGGAGGGTGAATAAATCAACAACGTGGAATTTTCATGCAAGATGAAAGATGTAAGTGGAAACATTATCGCCTACCAAGAAATTCCATGTCATCAGTCACCATGAGTCCCAATCATCAATGTTATTGACTTCTCATGTTCATACCACATGATGATGTGGAAATTATGATGTAATTATGTAACTATTGTAAAGACAAACAAGTAGAAGTCCAAGAGTCATGTATGGACAAAAGAGCCATGTGTAGAACACCAAAATACATGTAATTCCAAGAGTCATATGTAATTCCAAAAGTCGTTTGAAAGTCCAAGAGTTATATAGAAGTCCAAAGGTCATTAGAAGTTGAAACTTCATGTGAAACTCAAGAGAGACCAAATGTGGTGGCTAGCTAGGGACAAACCCAAATATGGGGAAACCCTCTGATCAAATTTTCTTTTATCTTCAATAATTCATGTCACACGGAATAAGTCGATTTTGCGAACAAGATAGACCTTCCTAGAATCTAAAGAAGACCTAATGACAAGCAAACCAACCAGACACTATCTTTCTCTAAATACGCTTTTATAAACAAAGGCAAACAAGTGTTTTTAGGGCCTACCTTAGGTCCAACACAAGTTTTTGGATGCCCTTGCTCCTTCGATCCAAATGAGCTCCTTTGTCGCGAATCTGCAAACACAAACAAGGCAAACAAATTAAATAGCACCTGAAAAGCCAATATCATAAAACATATTTAACATGAAAGTCAAGGAGTCCATGAAACAAATAACATGAGATACTTGTTGAGAAAAATGAGTTTGATTGTATTAATTCAAAAGAAGAAGATCTTTACAACCTGTGCCTTGACGCTGTACAAGCTCCTCCCAGGTTCCAACAAGAAGTCTCCTCTACTTTGACAAGTTTCACTCACTCCCCAATGAAGCCAAAAAGGTATGTGATCTCTCCTCTTAAGCTCAACTAGGAAGTCTTAATTTCACGAGCATTTACCCTAAAAAATGTTCAGCTTCTAACCTCCCCAGCAACTAACCCAATGCCTGAATTTATAGTGCAATGGAGGGAGGTTACTAGGTCCTCCTTCAAAGGGATAAAGCCCTCCTTCAAAGGGATAGCTCCTCTCCTCAAGAGATTAGCTCCTTCTCTTTTGGGATGCATGAACCACATCAGAGCGAACAATCCATGTCAAAATTCCTTCTAGAATCCTCTAGAATTAACCCAAAGTGAGTTTTTTAAGATAAAACTTGCGCCTTTTGACTTTCACAGGGGTCCGCACCCACACCTTTAGGGACAGAGTGGGCAGGTCCACAGTTTTTGTAAACAGAAGGTGCGGGACCACAGGTAATAGTGAGAGAAAGTGCGGAACCAGAGTTTCATTGATTTTCAATGTCTTTCTCCCATTTTCAAAGCTTGACTTGAAGAGCTGAGGTCTGAGACTCGCTTAGGAGGATAGTACAAGTGATGATAGACCCATACTGACTGCAAATAATCATGGTGACAATATTTTTGTGTAACAGATTGCCCCCTAAAGTGCGAAGTCTGTAGTAGATGAGGATTTCATTTATCATTTAGGAAGAGTACTTTATCATTTCGAGGATCATCTTGTGGAGAGCCCAGTTGGAACTTGTAAAAACATTCAATGCAAGATATATATATGAGATCATATCATCGCTGAGGTAGACATTCCCATACTCAGATCAAAACTGACTTAGAAAACTAACTACTGCTTTGATACAGGAATGATCTTGTAAAACATCACAAGTATAGACTCATGTGGACATAGTATGGACGCAACCATCTGTTTATGAATAGTCCATTATATAATGAATACAAAATTCTTCGCAGCCTGGATTGTGGAAACTAGATCCAAGGTCTTCATTTCTACTTCCCTCAACAGTACGATTCTATCCATGCAAATGAATGTGTTGATGTCGAACATGGTAGAGACCACTTGATTACCAGTCAATGATGTAAACTGTTAACAAGTGTGAGAGAAACTACCACTGATGTCAATGGCTCTCAAAGTACCCAGTACAATCCATGAGATGCGAATAAATGTGTTGATGTCGAACATGTCACGGAATCCTTAGATCGAAGGTCAATGATGCAACCTGTTGTCAAAGGCGAGAAACCTGCCATTGAGGCATGCATATCCCAAGGTACTGACGATTTCTAGATCATCTTTCTAGATTATGAGCTGAAGTCGATAGAAAGCGATTCGTCGTAGGCAAGCCCACAACACGGAATCATAGATGAAGTCGAAGAAATTTAGTTGCAAGGACTGACTCAGGGATGGTCAAGATGGATGACGGATATTTTGCAGATGAATGGCTTATTGGCAGTGACCTCTTGAACACATAACGACACGACAGATGGCTTGGTGAAAATTGACCCAAAGTTAATACCCAGAAACCGGCTGAATATTTTCAATGTGGTTTGATCAACTATTAGGAAAAGGATTTCCCAACCCAAGTGAATAAAAGTGTCGTGTTCAAGAGTGGTTACAAAGTATGACAAATAGGCTCATTTTTCTCTCTTTTCCCCCACCATTTCTGGCAAGTACCTCTTTATTTTTGACAAGCTTGAGGAGGATAACATTTGCTTGATTATAAGCTTATCCTTCGGATGAGTCCAACTTAGTTTAAATTCAAACCCTAAGAAGGAGTGGTTCGTTCCTATTTGCAATTGAACAGTTCCTTTACTGTGAAATTTTAACGAGTCCAGTATAGGAGAAACTCGGCGTTTTTCAATTTTAGAGAGTCTGAAAAAACTTAAGAAAACTCCAGGGTTGACCTTTTTCATAAGTTTGTGTCTCCCAAGCCCGAAAAAGTATAAAATAATACTTGAGAGAACCGCTTGATCTTTTACGACCAAGGAGTAAAGCGATCAACGACACGTCGTTTTATAACCAATATCAAATTTGAAATGACAAAAATCCGGCAATCTTTTCATGTTTTTACGGTCAGAAAAGAGCTGTAAGTGGATCATATTTTAATTCCATTTTAACGAGTTTAAAAGAAAAACTTGGAAATCTTTTCATGTTTCAGGAGTCAGAAAAGAGCTTAAAGGTGACTCTAAATGTTTTTTCGTCGAAAATGATAAATTTTGCCTGAATAGTCTATTATCCTGAACAAAAACGTAAACATTACTCATACCTGTTTGAAATGGATAAAAATGTCGCAAAAATACCTTTTCAAAGTGAAACATAAACAAATTTGCAATTTATTTACTCAAAAAACTTATAAAAAGGGCCTTCGTCAATTCATTTTTACCGTTTGAGTTTTGGGTGAGAAAATAGTGCTTTCGTTCAGAAAACTTTCCATGAAGATTGCGGAAAATCTAACCGTCGGAATCGAATGCCGTCTTCTCCAGGTAATCCACATCATCTTACTCTTCATTTTTGACCGTTTCAATTTTTGTTTTAGTCATTCATTTCATTTTTTGGGAGGGTTTCTAGGCTTAAAACCTGCGTGCGGGGGCCTGCAGGTTTACCACTGCTAGCGTGCGGACCTCGACTTTTTCTCCATTGGGAAAAAGCTAGGGGTCCACACCTTCCATGTAGACAAGGTGTGGCCCCACGCACTGTGTCTAACCCGGAGGGTGCGGTCATTGGTGCGAATGAGAGCATAAGGACAGGGATGCTGCCGCATGGAATCATCAGCCTTCACTTGATGCTTTGAGGGCGTGCGACTTGTACAAATTCTGGGCCATTCCTGGCATGAGGGCTCATGTGGATTTCTTACAGTGGTTGGTTGATAGATGGAGCATACAAGACCAGTACTTCTTCATCGGTGGCCACCAGCTCGAAATCGAGCCGGCGGACATATATTTCTTGACTGGTTTGCCTAAGAGAGGCGAAGACTTGACTCTGTTTGGGGCTAGGCCAGGTGGCCAGTCTGTCGATAGCCTCCGGCTAGAGTTCTGCAACAGCCAGGCTAGAGACAAAGGGATAGACATAAAGACCATATCCCTTCCTAAACTCATGGTGATTGTGTTTACTGTCACCAGACTTTGCGGGGCTGCCGCATTACATATTGCCACTGGATCCCAGATGCGTATGGCAGTTGATTGCTTTCGAGGCACCATCTTCAACTGGTGCGATGCTGTGTTGGCCAATCTAAAAGGCCAACTGACCAGGGCCAAAAACGGACAACTAAATACCTTTGGTTATGGGGCTTTGGTTGTGATTTTTGGCCTGGAGAGGGTTCCCATGTTGATCCCGCAACACCTTACGGTTGGAGTTGGGCTTCCTCGAGAGCCCAAACTGATGCGATGGGTCGCAGTTATGGCCCATCACCCGGACGAGAGGACATAGGTTGCTCGATTCAAACCTGAGTATTTCCAATGGTTGGAAAACCAAGTCTTTTCTATTCAGGACTTCCCTTATGTTGGGGTAGATTTTCGTGGCGACCCAGACATGGCTCTTCCACCAGGAGAGCAGTGGGATGACTCAGGTAAAATCATTTTCAACATTTTTCCTATTTTTTTTTTTTTTTTCATCGTCTCAAAACTGATAGCAAAAGTTTCAAATGCAGATGTGGGTCCACAACGACCAGCCGCTCTCCGGCCTTATGAGAGGAAACAACCAGTTGCAGCCGCGCCAGCCCCACAGGACGAATCAGCAGAGGTTTTGGTCGAGTTGGAGGGTCATCTCGAGCGCTTGACAGGAGATATTCTGGAGACCACTATAGATGACATTCCTCATCAAATTTAGCGCTAAGTGATTGGGGTCCCGGGACCTTTTAGGAGGTTCCTTTGCAAGGTGGCCCGTGTAGTGGTTTCTTATCGAGATCATCGCCAGTGATAGGATGATCGCCTATTGTGGGCACATATAACATTTTTGTTTTTTGTACTTATCATTTTTGCCGATCATAAGGTGTTTTTCAACCTATGATCAAGGACGATGTATTTTTTGACACACTCCTATATATATATATATCACTATTACTGGCTTATCTTGTAAATCATGTTATGGAATGGTTTTAAATTTACATGTATGATTATTGCAAATGTTTATTTAACATTTGAGAAGCAATTGCATCTGCTAATGTATTTAAAGATCTTGGAATATGTTGATATTCAATATAATCAAATTCACGTTCCAAGAGATGCACTCTCAAAAATAATCTTAATAACACTGGATTTCTAATGGCGTACACTCTATTAAGCTGTAATACAACGAGTTCAGAATCTAACCTTACTATCAAACTCCGAATCCCAAATGAAATAGATTCAGATAATAACTCAATCACTGCACTATACTCGGTAATGTTGTTCGTTGTTTGACTGAGGCTTACCCCATGCTTAGATACTAACTCGTCAGAGGGTTAATAGATAACCCAAGCTGTGGAAGAAATGTTCCGTGTATTAAGACAAGCACCATCAGCGAAACCAATGTATGTTTGGAGAGGCATCGACATCTGCAATATCAAGAGTAAAACCAAGATAAGCAGGAATAATGACGAAAAAACACTCTCTAAGCTAATCACACTGTTTAAACTAAAACAAACCAGCTAGAAAGAAAAACTATTCTAACTAAAAATCTCCATACCCATTCTTTAAGCATAATACCTCTTTAAGTAAAGACCATTTCTGGGTTTACCCAAAGGGTCCTCGTCAAAGTCTACCAATTCATAGGCCCCTCTTGCTAGCTTTCGCTTGACAACATAGGGACCATGCCACATAGGAATGAATTTTCCAGCGCCTAATTTATCATTAGCTTGATCGTAAACTAAGACTAGATTGGCTTCCGAAAAATTTCGAGGGGTCACATTTCGATCATACTGAGCTTTCATGCGTTTTGCGTGAGTTTCGATCGCCAATGCAACATCACGTTGATTCTCATCTAATTGAGCCAAGTATAACAAATGCTTTTCCTCTTCGGAAGTGGCTGGAAGTAACTCGATGGCCATTTGCAGTGACGGCATTTCGCATTCAATGGGTAACACAGCTTCCAGACCATAGACTAGTTGGAAAGGAGTGAAACCTGTTGATGTTTTTACTGAAGTTCTGTACGCCCAAAGCACTGAAAATAGCATGTTATGCCAATTCGACCGATGAATCCCAATGATTCTTCGGATCATGATGACTAAAACTTTGTTGATGGATTCAACCAGACCATTAGCTTGTGGATAATAAGGAGTTGAACTATCATGACGTAAACCAAGCTGGCCTGTAAGTTCGGTCATCATAACGTTTCGAAAATGACGCCCATGATCAGTGATTATCGCTTGCGGGACACCAAACCTAGCATTTATATGATTGAACACGAAAATTGCAGTTGTCTTGTCATCTGCCTTCAAATGTAGGCATCGCCTCGGCCCACTTGGTAAAATAATCTACCGCAAGGATGATATACGCATGCCGCCCGGCCGAGTGAGGGTTATGTTAGAGTCGGTCTAGTAGCCCTCCACCAGAGATCAAAACTCTTTGCATTTCATAATTAGGTGTCTCATCATTGTGGTCATGTTGCATCCCGTTAGGCATGCCATAACCCTGGTGGAGAAGCTTATGTCTTTTATTCCCCTCTTGTTTGGCACTGTTGGATCATGTTTTCCTGAGTAAATAAAATCTTCACAAGGTTATTTCCCTGTTTTCAATATCAAGGTCTTAGGTCTAGGGTTGAGTCAAGCTTTGTCTTGAGATGTCATAAAGGACCAGCAGGTCAGAGGGATGTCTGTCATAAAGTATCATTTTTATAACTCTTATCATTGTACAGCTAATTTTTACCTTGTTTTCAAAAACCCTGTTTTTGAAGACAAAGGTCATTATCTCATTTTTGTAAAAATTTGTAAAAAGTTCAAATTCTCCGAAAGTTGGCATGCAGCCTTGGTCTCCTTTGCCAAGACATCTCCGAAGCTATCCCTGCAAAAATTTTCAAGAGAAATCATCATTTCAACCAATCTATTTTGAAAAAGGAAACCAGAAGTCAGCAGCAATTAATTCAAAAAGTGTCATTTCAAAAACATTATAAAGTGGGTTTTGGGCAAATTAAATTCAAAAGTGAGCCTATAAAAGTCCCTCCCTCCTCATTGGTAACTCATTTTCCTCTCAACACTTCAAGAGAATACTTGTCAAGTCGATTTCAAAGTTCATTGGGTGAATTCGGCAATTACAGTGGCGCGCTACGCATCAGAGGAGGCGTGCTACGCGTTGGGGGCGCGCTACGCATCAGTGCGCATTTTCCAGTGCTAAATAACTCAGGCGCTATGCGTTGGAGGCGCGCTACACATCAGGCTGGGCGCGCTACGCGTTGGGTTTCTTGCTCAGGAAATCGCCAGCAAGCCACCAAAACTACTTCTCTCTCAAAATCTTTTCAGCATTTAAACAAGTCAAAACAGCAGTTCATTGGGTGCATAGTCAGCATTATTTTTCAGTCACTTGCCTCCAAAACCATGTCAGAAACTGAAATAGATTATGAGCAAAGTGATGACCGTGAAACAACACCAGAGGTAGAGGTGCCAAGGAGGCATCACAGGGGTGGTAAAGGTGGTCAGCATGTCAGGGAGGAGCCCACCTCTTTGGATTATCTACAAGCTTGTCCACTTGCAGTGTCATGTTTCCGATATCAATCATGCTATGAATATTGTGAGAGAATCTCCCAAATTCAACACCACAAGGAATTGGCCCGCTTTTTTGTCCTACATTTGCACAATGGGAATGTGAATCTTGCAGGAATGAACTTCACATTGTCAAGCAACAGGGATACCCAATATTGGAGAAGAGTGGAACAAGTGCCAGCAGTTGGACAGATTTCATTATGAGCCATATATCAAACCTGTATATATGAGGCACCTAACTGGTGTTTTTCCCTTCAGATTCTTAAGAGACGATTATGCACCTTTGATGAGGATCATCATTCGCTATTTCACTTGCGAGGGCAGATTTTCACATTTATATTCGTACCATATCCGTTTGTTGATGCATTTCACACGGGTACGAATGATGAACATTCCATTCTTCATGTGCCGAACTATAGAGAGGATGGTGCCCTTGGTGCAAAGAAAGAGCCCAGCACAGCAACACAAGAGCATCTGTCATTATGCACTGATCAAGATTGTGGTCATGCATCAGTTGGCACAACAGGGTATTCCATGGGAGGATTTCATTTCTCGTGACTTGTTCACAGTGCCACAGCCACCTCCTGAGGTTGTTCGTGATGAGGGAGGGCCTTCACATCAGTTTGATATTCCAGAGCCCAAGCATGTCAGCACTCCTCCTTATGTTACATATCAGAGAGGCCACAAGGTCTTATTTGCATCTGCACGGTGAGTATTATCTCCACATCAGGTGGAAGGGGTCTCGCCTTCTTCATCAGCATAGCGAGTGTTATCTTCACATCAGGTGGAAGGGGCCTCACTTTCGACAGCAGCACAGGTACCAGAGAGAGGCAAGCAGCCCAAGATTGATGAGGGGCCATTAGGTGTTCCAGGCATAGATGTTGTTGACCTTGATATCATTTCTCCTAGCCTGGAGTCAAAGGAGATCATCCAGCAACTAAGGGCTAAAAATGACTTGTTGTAGCAAAAATTGGAGATGGAAAATTGGACAATTACTTATTTAGAGCAGCGCAACAAGCAATTAGAGGATGAACACTCTCTTGATGAGTTGCGGAGGATCCATGAAGACCGCAACTTGGCTCGCAAGAGACCCGGTGATTTGACACCCATTGAGCGAGAGGCTATGCTCATCCGGGTCAATACTCATTTGGAAAAGTTGCTGGCCAAGGCAAACACGGGAAAAGACATGCTCTGACACATGAAGAATCACTATTGGGCTCGAATGCATGTGTGTAAAGCAAGAATGGAGGTGCTCAATGGATGGTTGGCCAAGGCACTAAAACGGAGGAAAAGGCCTGTTCCCCTTCATATTTTGGCTGAGGCTTCCTTGGAGGAGCATGGTACTAAATGACACACCTTCAGCTCAAATTTCAGAGAATTTGGAGCAATTTTGGTCATTTTTGAATTTTTTGGTCAAAAAATAGGTTTTTGCCCTCAACGCATAGCGCGCTGCGCGCTACCCTGAAGATGGGCAAGTCCATTTCTCAAAAACTCAGCATTTTTGGATTTTTCATGACAAATTACACTTGATCAGCAATTGCCAAGACATTTCATCAGGTTTTGAGCCCTCAGAAGGTCAAAAAACATGCAAAAAATGACTTTTTGCCACTTTTTGGACACACAGGAAGCAGTCTTGGGAGATTGCAATTTTGGAGGGGCAAATGGACACCAAATTGAGAAATTCCACTTGGGTTGGAAAGTAGACATCCAGAACTTTCCAAAAAGCCTACTTTTTTCTCATTTGGATGCCGGTAGGTGCCTCAAAAGTTGGCTCAAAGGTGCGTTATGCGTTGAGAATTGGGGCGCTACGCATCAAGGAAATTTGCCAGATTTTCACCAACAGCTCAGCAAAACGCAGATTTGACTAGTTTTGACATTTTGGAGTGATTTTTCATCCTCCTTGATGTAATTGATGTAATTTTATGATGTCATGGCACTTATTTATCTCTTCTAGAAGATTAATTCATAAAAAGTCAAAAATTTAATGAATGAATTGGTTTCCTAGCTTATAGAGGCAAGTTGTTTTGATTGCCTAGATTGTAGTGCTCAGTTTAGAATTGGTTGAAACAGCTCTTAGGATGATGAGATCGACCCCTAGAGGTAAGGAAAGGTGTTATCTTGCCTATATTATGTATTTTCTTAGTCATTTTCATGGTTGGACTCTTGAGGGATAAGCTTCTATTGTATTACACTTTGTATCTCTGCAATTTTGGCAAAGGAAAGACCAGGGTTTTGCAGCACTATTTGGGATTCCTGTGGTTATTTGTGTTGATGGTGTGCTTCTCTCATGTACTTGTAAGATTTTTTATGTGTATCAATTTCCTACTTCTCTTTTCTGCACATTAAGTAAATGAAGTGTTAAGGTAGAATTCATAATTTATATGCTCTGCCTTTAAGTTTGCTTAATATCTATGTTTTCCTCTGTCTAAAGAGAACTCTCGATGGTTTCTTGCTCTATTTAGCTCCTCACCGGTCATTCCTATCCATTCACTTAAATCAAAGGCATCAAGACAATCTCCTACCTTGCCCCAAAAAGACCTCTGCAAAAGCTGTGTCCCATCCCCGCACCCAAAATTGCTCTCCCACTGTTTTCCACCAAAACCCTAAAAATATGAAATCAAACCTTCTAAATCAGTTTACTAGCCTAAAATTAGTGTTCTTTATTGGTCATCTCCACCCTTTGAAGACCTTTTGCCGAGATAGGCCCGGAGAGAGCCCTCTCCTGCCCCGTAGGGCTAGCTACGAGGCTAAGTGGTTTGATGTTGCCTTGTATTTTGTCTTTTTCAGCCTGAGGCCAAATTCAAGCGCTAACAGGTTACATGTAATAAAATCGATACCCCATTTGGCAAAAGGACCAATGGAAATTATAGGGTGGAGAGGAGTAGGTGGAGCGCGCATCTTTCGATCAAAAATTTGGCAGTTGTAGCATTTTCGGACCACCGTAAAACAATCTTTAAATAAAGACGGCCAGAAGTAGCCAGCGCGCAATATCTTTTGGGATGTGGCATACCCAGACATATGACTGCCACATGCTCCAGAGTGACAGTCATTTAGAACCCTTTCAGCTTCTTCATGAGTTATGCAACGTCAAAAAATAGAGTCCGCCCCACGGTGATAAAGAGTATCTCCAATAATCCTATATTGTTGGGACTGGAATCGTATTTTCCGACGTTCTGACTTTGAAATTTCTGGCCGGAATGATTGGGTCTGGAGATAAACGATGATATCCCCATACCACAGATCTAAAGTACTGATTAGAAACAAGGATTCATCTGCAATGGGCTCCTCCGCCACAGTTTCCGTGTCAGCACGCAGGAAATCGTACATTAACTCCGCAAAGACTAAAGATTTCTTAGACTTAGATTTCTCAAATTCCAAGTTGAACTCCTGCAGGATAACAATCCATTTAGAGTACTTGCCCCCTAGCAATTTCTTGGTCAAAATGTAGATCATAGGGTTGCAATCCGAAATTACTGTAGTTTTACGTAGTAAAATGTAGTGACGAAAACGTTGGACAGCTTGAACAGCTGCCAATGCCAATTTCTCCACATGTGAGTATTTTAGCTCAATTGGATTTAAAGTTCGACTAAGGTAATATATCACATGTTCATTTCTGATTTCATCTTCCTGAACTAAGACCATTCCAATGGTGGAACGAGAGGCGGCGAGATACAAGAAGTAATCCTGGTTGTAGTTGGGAGGATGCAATAACGGTGCATGGGTCAACGCGTGTTTGAGTGCATCAAAAGATTTCTGAGCTATCTCGTCCCAATAGAATGGAGTATTATGTTTTAAAAACCGGGTAAAACCCTTTGTAACCTCGACGTAGTTAGGAATGAATCGTCGTAAAAAGTTTGCTTTCCCTTGCAAACTTTGGAGTTGGCGAAGACTCGAAGGGGGAGGCAATTTGACGATAGCTTTGACCTTCGAGGGATCGACGCGAATGCTGGCTTTCGAAACTAGAAATCCCAGCAATCGACCCGTTTCTATGTAGAAGACACATTTGTGTGGGTTCAACCGAATCCGATAATGCCTACACCTCATAAAGATTGCTCGTAAATGGACGAGGTGATCAGCTCGATGTAATGAATGAGCAGGCAAGTCATCGAGATACGGTTGCACAATGTGCTTGATGTCATGAAACGCATAAGACATGGCCCTTTGAAAAGTTGATCCAGCATTCTTGAGCCCAAAAGGTAACTTGCAATAAGCAAATGTCCCCCATGGACAAATGAAAGCCATTTTTGGTTGATCGGCAGGTAGAATATTGATTTGATTGTATTCGGAAAAACCATCCATGAAGGAGAATATTTCGCTGCCGGCACAATCATCAATGATTTGATCGATATAGGGAGTTGGGTAATTGTCCTTATTGTCCTTATTGTTCCCGACATATTCTTATTGTTCCCTGCTTTTTGTTAACTGGAACAATATTCGATACCCAATCTGTTAACGGGATTGGATAAATAAACCTGCTTTGAGTAATTTTTCAACTTCTGCTTTAATTGCAGCAGCTTTTCTTGGGTGAATCTGACACAAACGTTGCCGGACGGGTTTAGTGTCCGGGTAAGTCTTAATCTCATGAATAACAATCGCGGGATCAATTCCTGGCATTTCCTCATAGGACCAGGCAAACACATCGCAGAATTCTTGAAATAGGGCCTTATATATCTGAATTTCGTCATCTGTACACGAGGCACCTATATGAATGTTCTCAACAATTCCGGGCTTAACCAAAATGTCAATAGGAATAGTTTGAGAGATGTTTCCCAAATTTAACTCTGAATCAAGATGTTTCATTGGATTCTGAGGTTCCTTGACATATTCAGTTGTAAAAATTGATGAGAAATCATTTTCAAAACGATCATTCTCGGGTAAAAACGAAGATCTATGATGGAGATCTTCCCATGGTAAATCATCTACACATAGGATTTCATGAATTTGCTCATCAGAGTGAACAAGTTCAGAAAACGTGATTAAATCTGAGCTTGATGTGAAAAGTGATTCCTCACGGACCACATTCATGAAGTCGATTTTGGTTGAAGATGGGTCGGTAAACGATTGCATGGCCTCATACGCAATTTCATATGGACTCAAAGGCATGACATCACCAAATGAGTCTATCTCAGATTCAGAAGGAATGATCCAAGGATCATCATAAACAATGGTGTCTGATGTAATCATATGAATAGTTGCAAATGAAGACGATGCGTTGATCGGAGGAAAAGGAAAAGTTCCCAGTAAACTGGCATCTTTAACTAGTCCTACTCCAACATCCTTATACGGGATAGTCATTTTACCGACATGCTGAATACTTTCCGAAGAGGCTGGGTCGGATGAAAAGTAAGCCAACTAGTCTATTGTTACGATCTTTCCATTATGAGGAAACTTTATAACCCGAAAGACCGATGAAACGACCGCTGTCATAGCGTAAGACCAACTTTGACCCAAGAGAAGGTTGTAATCTAGAGGAGCATCAACCACCTCTACATCTAGATTAACGGTTTTTCCTTCAACCCCTATAGGCAAATCCTGTAGAATGCCAAAAGGATGAAACCCACGGCCATCAAAGGCCTTTAGAATCGTCGGGGATTGGTTTAGCGAAGGAGAACCAAGCGATCTCCAACACTGTATCGACATAATACACGTTGAGGCTCCCTCATCACTCACATTCCGATGAATTGGCCTGTTTTTGACTATCACTGGAATCTGGAAAGCCATTTGATGAGGCAAACGCGGTGTACTATTTTCTAGATCGAAAATTATTAGGTTCGAGTCCTGAATGTCAACAGCTCCTATAGCCGACAAAAGTAATTTACGTTATGTTGGACATGATTGCAGCACTTCCAAAGCTGACATTGCTGAGGGTGAAACAGCTAAATCCTCAACAATGTTATAGTTTTGAGCCTCTCTCACATGTGGATTGAAAGCTGACTTTCTAAGTATATCCTTGGCGGGCGGTTTGATTACCAAGTCTGGATTAGGTTTCTCGATCTGTAGTGGATCAGAACCGAGAGCTGAGGTTGATGAATTAGAATGAGAACATTCTGCTTCTTTACCATCAACAAGACGTTTACTACCATAATCTTGTGATCGAGTCGCAATTCAAAAATGGGACATCGTCAGTATGGGTTCTTCATTGGCACTCGAGGAAGAACCTGTCATCTTACTGTCTTGAGCTGGAAAAGGATCCTTCAAAACAGCAGGAGTTTGGGAACCTTTGACAATCTTTGCAACCTCTGCACAATGAGGGTAGTCTCTTGTAAAATGTTCATCGTCACAAATGAGACAAGTATAACAAGGTTTGCGCTTTTCATCATTGGATTCCGATTTTTCAGGTTTCTCCTTTGAACTTTTGTCCGTTTTATTCTTCTTCTTTCCTTTCTTCTTGCCACCGGACTTTGATTTGGCTGTAGATGACTCTACAACGTGAATATCGGTGGAAATCTCTGTAGAAGAATCTCCTGCTGGGGAATCAGGCAAGGTTATGATAGGAGAAGAATTCTTGGAAGACTTCTTCTTACTTTTAGTATTAACCGTACCAATCATACCATCAGCGACATGAGATCCCGAAGGAGCTGTAGCGATTTGATTTTGCTTGGGAAGATCGGGGATTTTCTCGTGTAACATACCTGACTGAGTATAGACTAAGTCGAGGTACTGTGCTTGAGAAATTACTTTCTCCTCAGTAACAACTCCGGCTTTAGCTACATCTTTAGTGATATTTGGCAACAAAGATTCTACAAACCACTCGGCCAAGATCTGATCCGGAATAAACACCTTCACTAAACGTCGTCGACATCTGCACTCATGAATATGATCTGAAATGTAAGTGGATGTCGATTGTTTTAACGAAGTTAAAAATTCCGTGCCATTGTCATATCGGACTGGCAACTGAAAATGAGTTAAAAACGAGGTAGCTAATTGATTAAAATTATAAAAAGTGCCTCATGGTAACTCAATGTACCACTTGGCCGCGAGACCAATTAGAGTGCGCTGGAAAAGTCTAAGATGGATTGAATCATCTGAAATGGAGTTAGACGCACACCAGAGGTGGTAAGTCATCACATGGTTCGACGGGTCCTCTCCTGATTTACCTTCGAACTTAGGAATGTCACTGGGCAACTTATTCGGCATTGGCGGCCAAAACGGAAGATAATTAATGGGATCGTTCATTAGGTGCGACAAGTCAGGCAAGTCCAAAGTTGCAATAAATGGTAACTGACGATTAGGATCCCTAAAACTCTGGGTCATGAGACTAGCCCCAGGAGGAGGATATCCGGGATAACTAGGAATAGGAATTGCATTTGGGATATTGTATCCTCCCGGAAAACCAAGATTAACTAGACCGTACTGGGGTTGTTGAGGTTGTTGATAAGTGTACCCAGGGTACGGTTGATACTGATAGACTGGCTGCTGCATAGCAGGACCGAATTGGTACTGTCCCTAGTACGGTTGATAAGTAAATTTTGGTTGACTTGTGACAACCGTACTTGAACCAGGTTGTCCTACAGGAATCTGAACCGAAGTTTGAATCGTAGATCCATACGGTGGTAAAGATGTCTGAGGAGTAGATACGGGAACAGTAGAAACCGGAGCTGTCGATACTCCAGAAGTAGGTGGGGTAGATTGAACAGATGTTGCGACAGTTGTAGTAGTCGTTTGAGGCGGAGTACAAGGTGTACTATGCCCAGGCTGAGAAACTACTGAAGGTACAAAAGTTTGAATGTTAGACTAGACTGGTTGCTGGGGTGTACCAGAAACTAAGGATTGTCCAGTTTGAGATGACAACTATACATTTGGCTGCAACACCTGTTGAGTTTGCGATGGATCCCACACTATATTCATTGCGGGGTACTGACCCATAACTGGTTGAGAATATTGAGGACCATAACCGGGTTGAGGGTAGGATTGATAATTTAAAGGTACATTTCCCGTTCCTTGAACATAAGTTTGACCGGAGGGTGGTTGGAAACCTTGGTTCGAGTACTGACCTTGGGGTTGATACCCTTGAGGCATGTACTAATACTGGGGTTGACCTTGAGGTATAAATTGATACTGGGGTTGACCTTGGGGTACATATTGAGTCAGGGGTTGACCTTGAGGAACGTACTGTCCCGTAGGTATGTACTATCCTTGAGGTTGCCCCCCAGATGCAAATTGGGTACCTTGAGGTTGCCCCCCAGGCGATAATTGAGGCTGCCTCCCAGGTGGTAACCGGCCACCTTGAGGTTGAGGATTGGGAATAGAAACTGACATCATGAGAATGTCTTCTACGCTCAACGGCTTAGTACCATTGCTTCCAGTTAATAACCCTTGCTCAATGGGTTGAGGAGATGCTCCCGAAAAAGTACCAGAAAGTGACTGATACCCAGAGGGAACATAAGGACCACCGTACAATAAGGATTCGGGCGATTGAGTAAACATGGACGACTGCCTTGACATATTTAACGGAGGATAATAACCTCTAGGTGTTGGGTGATAAGGAACGCGACGTGGTGAGAAACTTAACCCTGGGTTTTCTAAGAAATTAGTCAAAGAAAGATACCAAGTACTGCTCCTAGGTGGACTGTAAAAAATTGATTCACGCTCCCTTAGTTCAATAACAGGTTGATTTTCAGGGATAGGGATGCCTACTTCTTCTTCCGGAGTAGCAAGTTCTTCAATAGCAATAAGTCCAGAAGGAAGATCTTGGGTGATTACTCTTTCTACCCTAGGTGAACCAGGACCACTAGAAGCTGGAGAAGCAAACCCCGATGTTGGAGTAGCAGCAAATTCACCTTCAAGCTCGGATATTTCAGGTTCCTCACCTATATCACTAGTAGAGGAAAAGCTACCAGTAACTTCGGAAACAGACACTGACTGTGGATTATAATCTGCTACTAACGCATGAAAATCAGGATGTACTATCAAAGAAGATTCTCCTTCTTCAGGTGACCCAACTCTACTGTCTCTAGGAGTTACGAGGACTTTCAAGCCTTCAAGTTGGCTCGGTGAAAACTCAAGAGGTTGGCCTCGAAGTCTACGGGACTTCCTCGGTAATTCAGCCACGATTAACAACTTTTAACTACTTCACACACAAACAAAGTAAAATCTCAATGAAAACCATCTAAAGCCTCTAAAGAACCAAACAAATTTGAATCACACGCCTAAAGAATCTAGGAGATAAAACACACACAAACAGTAACTTTCCATACTGAAAACACTAGATAGTGATGAAATCCAACGTCACAGAGTTCAATACAGAAATGGCGGTTGGAACAGTTACCCCGGCAACCTGCTTAATGAATAGACTGGCACAAGTTCCTCCACTTAACCGTCTCGAGTGAAGAGAACCCCCCAGAAAATCCAAGTGAGTCTAGCCGACGTCTGCTCCAGGTACAGTGGGATCTTCCCACCACTGTCACCTCAGGAAGAATCCTAAAGAATATGGCCACTAAGGTTACCAACTGAAACAAATATACTTGGGGGAATAGTCTACGATCCGATATGCACGCAAGGGCAGAGTAGCAAGCTCAATCCCCTTGAAGGCTCCTTGACATAATCCAAGGTTTACCAACAAGTGACCCCAGGATCCTCGACAATGGTTAATCCAAGGTTTACCAACAAGTGACCCTAGGCTCCTCGACAATGGTTAATCCGAGGTTTACCGTTTTTAATAGGTGAATATCTGGCGTCATTCCCAATGAGGAAGGATTGATTCCCACACTGGTTCGGACACGATCTCGTGCTTCTCCTTTAAGAGGAGCTTTCCCAGAGCATAATTGCAACGATTGGATTTCTTCCCTACCACAAGATACAACTACTTGTTTATTTTTACTGTCTTGGAGAGTTAATTACTCTCCTACTCCAAGACACTAGCCCAAGCTAAGTTGGTGTATCAGAGCCCTAGAAATAAAAAATGTTACTAGATGAATTTTACTTTAAGCGTTATTTTTTATTGGTTTTTGTTTAAGTCAAAAGGTGCGGAGATGAAACTCGTGGTATGAAGACTCGACTCAAAATCACTAAAAATTCACCTAAGGTGATTTAAACAATCTTTTTCTCTTCGATGAACTTCTAAACTAAGAAAGAGTTGGAGAATGCAAATACTTTGTAAACACAAATCCTTCTTAAGAAACAAATTAAAAGAAGAGTTTTTGTACTTTCCAATGCACTCAAAATGAGACAACTATTTATTTCACAAAAATTTCCCTTTTTCGTTTCAAAGCACTCAACCACTACAAAAAACAAACTTTTTTCCAAAAGAGATTTTTTTATTTTTTATAAAACACTCAAAACTATGGAAATGACTAACTTTGAGATCTATAAACTATAAAAACCTATTTGAAGTCAAAGCCTACAAGATGTCTTTTTAAGGATGTTTTACTTAGCTAGATGTGAGCTAAGGACCAATTTATGCAGAATCACAAATCAGTCAAGAACAACCAATTTTGTTTTCTTTTTGAAAATGAAAATCCAAACTTTTAAACACAAGCTTTTCTAAGTTTTGTAAAGAGAAAACTCAAAGCGGATTCCTCAACAAGGGGAGATTTCATAAATGGTCAGACTCATAAGAAGTTTGGTAGACACCAAGGTGATCTGAAGTCCCTACAGCTTCTAAGATCATAGCCACTACAAAACCAAAATGAAAAACAAGCCCAACAAGCAAAACTCCTACGAATTTCACCTAAAACCCTAACACTAATGAAATCAATCTAAGGAAAGCTTCTGACAAGTTATATGTAGGTCTGGGCAGTGGATAACAATTTCTAAACAAAAACTAAGCTGACTAACAGAGGAAATCTTAGGTTTTTCAAAATTTTGACAGGGTCCGCAAGCCCACAGTTAACACAGGTGCGGTCCCGCTCTGTGCTAAAAGCAAAGGTGCGGATAGGTACACACTGTGTCAAAAGGCTAGGGTGCGGTCCTCTCCCAAAGCTATGAAAAACGAAAAATAACCCTGGATCTACAAACTCTACCCAATTTTACACACAACAAGCCAAAAACAGAAACAAAAACACAGTTTCTCAGGTCAAAGTAAAAACAAGGAAAACAATCAAGTCCCCAGCGGAGTCGCCATTTTGTCACACGGAATAAGTCGATCTTGCGGACAAGATAGACCTTCCTAGAATCTAAAGAAGACCTAATGACAAGCAAACCAACCAGACACTATCTTTCTCTAAATATGCTTTTATAAACAAAGGCAAACAAGTGTTTTTAGGGCCTACCTTAGGTCCAACGCAAGTTTGTGGATGCCCTCGCTCCTTCGATCCAAATGAGCTCCTTTGTCGCGAATCTGCAAACACAAACAAGGCAAACAAATTAAATAGCACCTAAAAAGCCAGTATCATAAAACATATTTAACATGAAAGTCAAGGAGTCCATGAAACAAATAACATGAGATACTTGTTCAGAAAAATGAGTTTGATTGTATTAATTCAAAAGAAGAAGAACTTTATAACCTGTGCCTTGACGCTGTACAAGCTCCTCCCAGGGTCCAGCAAGAAGTCTCCTCTACTTTGACAAGTTTCACTCACTCCCCAATGAAGCCAAAAAGGTATGTGATCTCTCCTCTTAAGCTCAACTAGGAAGTCTTAATTTCACGAGCATTTACCCTAAAAAATGTTCAGCTTCTAACCTCCTCAGCAACCAGCCCAATGCCTGAATTTATAGTGCAATGGAGGGAGATTACTAGGTCCTCCTTCAAAGGGATAAAGCCCTCCTTCAAATGGATAGCTCCTCTCCTCAAGGGATTAGCTCCTTCTCTTTTGGGATGCATGAACCACCTCAGAGCGAACAATCCACGTCAAAATTCCTTCTAGAATCCTCTAGAATTAACCCAAAGTGAGTTTTTTAAGATAAAACTTGCGCCTTTTGACTTTCACAGGGGTCCGCACCCACACCTTTAGGGATAGAGCGGGCAGGTCCGCAGTTTTTGTAAACAGAAGGTGCGGGACCGTAGGTAATAGTGAGAGAAAGTGCAAAACCAAAGTTTCATTGATTTTCAATGTCTTTCTCCCATTTTCAAAGCTTGACTTGAAGAGCTGAGGTTTGAGACTTGCTTATGAGGACAGTACAAGTGATGATAGACCCATATTGACTGCAAATAATCATGGTGACAATATTTTTGTGTAACAATTCAGCAGAGAGAAATAGTACAAAAATCTGATTTATATCAGCAGCAACAAACCCTAGATCAGCGACATCAGCATCACTAGAATCATCGGCATTGTCGGCATCAGCATCATCAGCATCACTGGAATCAACATCATCGACATCACTGGCATCACTAGCATCAGCATCATCAACATCACTAGCATCATCATCATCGGCATCACCGGCATCAGCATCATCGACATCACCAACATCACCGGCATTAGCATCATCGGCATCACCTGCATCATCGGTATCACCGGCATCACCAACATCAGCATCATTGGCATCACCGGCATCAGCATCATCGACATCAGCATCATCAGCATCACCGGCACCATCATCACCGGCATCACCAGCATCAGCATCATTGGCATCACCAACATCAGCATCATTGACATCATCGACATCATCATCATTGGCATCACTGGCATCACCGGCATCAGCATCATTGGCATCATCGGCATCACCGGCATCAGCATCATTGGAATCACTGGCATCACCTACTGCACAGTTCTAAGAGATGCATCCTTCCTTCCACACATGTGAGAGAAGAGTCTTTTTTTGCGCAGTAGGAGAAGAGCCTCTTTTCTACGTAGGAGAGAGAGAGAGATGTGATGAGATGAGTGTGTCCAAATGAGGAAAATACCTCCTGTATTTCTACACAACCATTGATGATTGAATAGATGCGTCTGTTGGGCTTCTGAGCCCACATGAGTTATTGGTTGACTTGATAATTATTCCATAATCAAAATAAATTCATATCTCCATAAATACTTATCAGAATCGGATGATCTTTAGATCAATATTACACCTCTCAATGAGAGGAATATAATAAAAATATTATCAGCCATGAATAAGATGACCCACATGGAGTTTGGCCCTAGTTGCCAATTTTAACACTCCCTCCCAACTAGGGAAAACTCCATCTGCAATCTGCCTGTTGGTCGCTACTATTCATCCATCAAATGCACTGCCCTATATAGCTTGACTCCTACTCTACTCTGCTCTATCCTACCTGCTTTGCTCTGTTCTATTCTGGCCTGTTCTTATCTACTATGCTCTACTTTGTTTTGTTCTTCCCTGTTCTGACCTGCTCTGCTTTATTTTGCTCTGCTTTGTCCGAATTATGAAGAAGAAGAAATGATCAAGGATGTATCATACTGACTCAAAGTCAATCTTAGAATGTGTACCATTGGTCCCAGACCAATCTCAACCAACCCGAAGTCAGTGTCATAGTGGGTACAACTCCTACCACTATTCCTAGACCAATATCATCCTCCACTGACTCAAAGTCAGTCTCAGAGTGTGTACCACTAGTCCCAGACCAGTCTCAACTGACCCAAAGTCAGTGTCATAGTAGGTACCACTCCTACCACTGGTCCAAGACCAGTCCTCCACTGACCCGAAGTCATTCTCAGAGTATGTACCACTAGTCCCAGACTAGTCTCAACCAACCTGAATTCAGTGTCATAGTGGGTACAACTCCTACCACTAGTCCCAGAACAGTCTTCCACTGACCTGAAGTCAGTCTCAAAGTATGTACCACTAGTCCTAGACCAGTCTCAACCGACCTGAAGTCAGCATCATAGTGGGTACAACTCCTACCACTGGTCTTAGACCAGTCTTCCACTGACCCGAAGTTAGTCTCAGAGTATGTACCACTAGTCCCAGACTAGTCTCAACTGACCCGAGTCAGCGTCATAGTGGGTACAACTCCTACCACTGGTCCCAGACCAGTATCATTGATCCCAGATCAATGAAGTTCATCCTAGCATAGGGAGTACAGCAAATACATCGATGCATCCATCGATACTACTATGGTCCCTATCCTCATTTCCCTACTCATTGATCAGATGAGAGGTACTTCCCATGAGTCCCATACTGCATGGGTAGGATGCCTCGATAGGAGAACTAATCAATCCTACCCACGGGAGAGTGAATCGTCCTGTCCCATAAGAGAGCGATTCATCTTGTCCATAGGAGAGTGAATCATCTTGTCCATAGGAGAGTGAATCATCCTGTCCACAATCGCCATGGAGAACACATCATCTAAACCTCTCAGGAGAAATAATCATCCTGCTACATAATCGTCATGGAGAACACATTGTTCAGACCTCACAGGAGAACTAATCATCCTGCTACATAATCGTCATGGAGAACACATCATCCATACCTCATAGGAGAACTAATCATCCTGCCACATAATCGTCATGGAGAACACATCATCTAGACCTCACAGGAGAACTAATCATCCTGCTACATAATTTCCACAGGGTATCACAGGAAAAGTTTGATTCTTTTTTTCCCTGTACACGTACACCACTAGGGGATGGTGAGTCACCTTGTGGTCATATGTCACTCCAAGAAGTACCCTGCGCCCCCCCCAAAGCTCACAGAGCTCAATACATCATACAAGACCCTCATCATAGGGTCTTTGAATGACACCAAGTCATGTTTGGAAAGTCAGGAATTTGACTTTTCCTAGGGGCTTTGTTAGAATGTCGGCGACCTGTTCACCTGTACTGATATGCTGGAGACTTATAGCTCCCCGCTACACCATATCTTGAATATAGTGGTACCTGATATCGATATTCTTGGAGCGATCATGAAATGTGGGATTCTCTGATAAACGAATCCGATGCTGGTTATCACACAAGATCATAGTGGTATCCAAAGTAAATCCAAACAGCTCACTAAAGAGCTTTTGTAACCAGATTGCCTCATAGGTGGTCATGCTAGCAGCAATATACTCTGCCTCGGTGGTGCTCAAAGCCACCGACTTCTGCTTCCTAATCATCCAGGATATAGAAGTAGATCCCAAGGAGAAACAACACCCGGAAGTGCTCTTACAATCCACCACACTGCCTACCCAATCAGCATTAGTATATCCAAGTAGTCTCAGATTTTCGATAGTGTATCTTAATCCATGAGTGATTGTGCCATGAAGATCTCTTAGCAGATTCTTGGCACCAATCTAATGTGAGTGACGAGGCTCAACCATATGTTGGCTCAAAGTCTTGACTGCAAAGCATATATCCGGATGGGACTTCACCAAGAACATCAATGCTTCGACGAGCTGTCAATACTTGGTATCATTTTGTAAAACGGTTCCAGCAGCACTACCGCTTAACTTCTTAAAGTTAAGCTCCATCGAGGTAGTTACGGGTTTCCAGTCCACCATGCTGAATCTTTCCAGTATCTTCACCACATATTTTCCTTAAGATAGGAAAATTTCCCCTGGCTTCTACTAGACTTCAAGTCCTAGGAAATAGTGCATCAATCCTAGGTCCTTCATTTCAAATTCAGAAGCCAACTCCCTCTTACATTTGTGAATGAGGGGGTCTGCACATGTTAAAAAGAGGTTGTCAACATACAACATTAGTATGAAAGGTTTTTCATCTTCAACCTTAAAGTAAAGGTTGGGATCGGCTTCACTCCTAGTGAATCTCGGCTTCATCAAGTAGCTATCCATCCTCTCATACCATGCTCGGGGTGATTGCTTCAGCGCATAGAGGGCCTTCTTCAACTTGCACACATGATATTTTCGATCATAAATCTCAAATCCTTCAGGTTGCTCCACGTAAACCTCTTCTTTGATTGAGCCATGCAAGAATGTGGTCTTAACATCCATCTAACGTAGTTTCCATCCTAGTGAAGCCGCAAGGGCTATGATCGAGAGGATGGTGGTATATTGCAAATATCTCGTCATACTCTTTTTCTTTTGGTTCCCTGGTGTCAGCTTCTTGAGAGCTCCTCATTGTAGGAAGATTGTTCATCTTGCTGAGAGCCATATCTTTGTCAAAGGTGACATCATGACTAATCATGACTTCCCTTTGATTGGCTACATAGATTCTATAGCCCTTAGTATTTTCACCATAGCCCACAAAGATTCCTTTCTTTCTAGATGCACCCAATTTATTCCTTTTCTCTTTCGGAACATAAAAATATACAGGGCTTCCAAAAATTCTAAAATGAGATATGTCAGGTTTCTTAGTAGTGAACATTTCTTCAGGATTCTTGGAATCCAATGCTTGATGAGGGCATCAGTTTTGTACATATACGGTGGTGTTTGCAGCTTCGGCCCATAAAAACTTCGGAAGTCTTTGATCATGGAGCATGGCACGAACAACTTCCACAATCATACGGTTCTTCCTTTTTGCCACACCATTCTATTCAGGAGTATATGGTGTAGTAGTCTCCTTCTTAATGCCAGCCTCTTTACAAAAGTCATGAAACTCGTTACATTCATATTCAGTCCCATTATCAGTCCTTAAGATCTTGATCTTCTTTTCGGTTTGATTCTTGATCAAGGCTTTGAAGTTTCGAAACCAAGAGAACACTTCATCCTTCTTTTTCAAGAAGTATATCCAAGTCTTTTGAGAATAGTCATTTGTAAAAGCATAATATGAATATCCTCCCAAGGAGTTCACAAGCATCATACCAGATATTTCTGAGTGAACCAACTGTAATATATTGGAGGTCTTGCTTTGGTTTGAGGGGAATGGTTCCCTTTTGAGCTTTCCTTCAACACATCCCGAACATACACCTTCTTTCTCTACTCAGAATTCAGGCATCCCTGTCACCCTTTGTCTTACATTGGGTAGAGCTTTATAATGAAGGTGGGCAAACCTCTGATGCCAAAGTTTGGACTAAAGAGACGTGTCACAAGACATGATACCTAGTGGACTTCCACTGACCTAATATAATGAATCAACTTGAAACCCAAGAGAAAAGGCATCTTTAACATTGTTTTTCCATACACGTACTTTGCCATTGCTGAAGGTCACCTTGTAGCCTGTCTTCCATTTCCGAGATGGACACTAGGTTATTTTTGAGGTCAGGTGCATATAATACATCCTAGAATTTCTATCCTTCTTGAATGGAGGGCACCAAGCGCTTGTCGATAGAGTCCCGGATGATCTTCTTTGTTTTGACTTCACCGATTTTCCATTTCTTCTTGGCAGTAGCGAGTGCATTTGATGGAGGCTCAATAATATTACCTCTCACATGGTCCAACACTCCTTGATCTTCTAAGGTTATATCAAGAGACATCCTCCATCCGTGATAGTCAAACTTCTCACGAAGCTTGTCTTCGGCGGGAAAGAATGTTGAGGACCCCATAGTTCTTTTAGGATAGCCTTGCCAATCTTCTCTTTAGTGATTGCTCTTGCTCTTGCTCGGGCTTTGTCTTCACCTCAGCTTCGATACCATGTTAAGTTATGGTATGTTCGATGCTTAGAGTAGTAAACTTCTTTTCATTATTATTATCCATAGATTAGCAATCATATGTACAGTAAGTAAAGTGCAGATAGAACATTAAATGATCGACAGAAAACAAACCAAGACACGAGACACTAGATGTGGTGGCTAGCCAGGGACAAACCCCAATATGGGGAAACTCTTTGATCAAATCTTCTTTTATCTTCAATAATTCAAAAGAGAGAAATAGTACAAAAATTTGATTTATATTAGCAGCAACAAACCCTATATCAGTGGCATCAGCATCACCGACATCACCGGCATTAGCATCATCAGCATCACCGGCATCACCAGCATCACCATCATCGGCATCACCGGTATCATCATCATTAGCATCATCGACATCACCGGCATCACCATCATCGGCATCACCGGCATTAGCATCATCACCATCACCAACATCATCATCATCATCACTGGCATCGACATCACCGACATCACCGACATCAGCATCATCAACATCACCAACATCACCGGCATTAGCGTCATCGACATCACAAGCATCACCTACTGCATCTCTAAGAACTATGCAGTAGCATCAGTAGGATTTCCAAGGAGAGTCAGCGTCACCTACTGCATAGTTCTTAGAGATGCATCCTTCCTTCCACACATGTGAGAAAAGAGTCTCTTTTTGCGCAGTAGGAGAAGAGCCTCTTTTTTGCGCAGGAGAGAGAGAGAGAGAGATGTGATGAGATGAGTGTGTCCAAATGAGGAAAAGACCTCCTGTATTTATACACAATTGTTGATGATTGAATAGATGCGACTATTGGGCTTCCGAGCCTACATGAGTTACTGGCTAGCTTGATAATTATTCCATAATAAAAATAAATTCATATCTCCATAAAGACTTATCGAAATCGAATGATCTTTAGATCAATCCTATACCTCTTGACGAGAGGAATCTAACAAAAATATTATCAGCCATGAATAAGATGACCCACATGGAGTTTGGCCCTAGTTTCCAATTTTAACAATATGTAATTCCAAAAGTCATTTGGAAGTCCAAGAGTTATATAGAAGTCCAAAGGTCATTAGAAGTTGAAAAGTCATGTGAAACTCAAGAGTCATGAGGATATGAAAGGTCATGCCTCAAGTTATAAAATGAGACTCATTACTTAAGAAAAATACTTTTAACCTCAGCTTCTCCCACAAGGCATTAACGAGATAGAGATAGTACTTTTGGAGGGAAAGTAGTGGCTCTAACTCTCCACTATTGGAGCTAGTTATGAATGTTGTACTTGTGTATCTTGGAACTTTTTCCTAATACTTGAAGCCATTTTGGCCAACACATTTTCATGCATGGATCATGGATGTTTTAATACTACTCTTCTAATATTTGTGGTTTATGTTGGCTTGCACATGTACTGAAGTAATTGAACTATTTTAGTGACTTCAGCAATACAATTGTTGGAAATGTGTTGTGATGATTTTAATGATCGTTGCATCTAGATGAACTATTTTTCTTGATGTTTAATGATTATTCCTTGTTTATGTGCATGCGTATTTACTAAATTAGTACTATTACTTTTCTTTTAAAGGCTCACTTTCTCTCTCTTGCAGTGAAATAACCTTGATACATCTACAATTTAATATTTCACAAGGAACACTCTCTTGCTCATTCAAAAGCACGTGTGCGATACTCTCATGATAATTTCTTAAGCCAAGGAAAATCTCTAATTTAATGGTAATCAACCTATTTCCAAATGGGACTCCTACACCAAACAGTGTGAGGTCTAATTGGGCCTCATATCGAGGATATCCCCTGTATGTTGGCAAGATCCAACACTATCAACGTGATCATGATAAAAGTTCATGAGCTTGTTATGTTGATGCATGTATATAGATCACTCCATCCTGTAGTATTCAATGTGACTCCTCGCACACACATATATAGATCACTCCATCCTAGAGTAGGAAATGTGACCCATGAGCCATTTACCTTTGGCCAAATAAGCATTTCTTGGCCAAAGTCCTTCCAATTTCCCAGGTGAAGATCTTCCCTTGGACCATCCACCCCTGGACACATCAGCATGGCCTAGCCAAGCCGTTTTGTCTTCTCAGGTGAATTTCATCTATCTCCTCTGATCAAATCAACATGAACCATCCTTCTAGTTTCTCGTGAGAATATCTATCCAATCCTGTAGTTTCTCTTGGCCATTCACCCTTGGTCAAATCAACATGACCCAGCCAAATCCTTATGGATTCTTAGGTGAATGTATCTATCTCCTCTAGTCAAATCTACAAGACCTAGCCAAGTCCGTCTAGCTTCTCAAGAGATGTTATGCCCGATATTGCAAAGACATATTCAACATTCCCTCCCAATGAGGTAGACATTATATATCATGCAAAGCTTGTCTTTGAAGTATACAAACTTTTCTCTAGACATATGATTTCTTAGAATTTCCACAATTTTCTTATGTGTGGATATGTTTTGTAGCCTCACTACTCCCTTCTGCACCATGTCTTAGATGAAGTGATATTTGATCTCCACCTAATCAAATAGCCCTGCAAGTTTCTATCAAAGCCACACTGCTTCTTAACTTGTGGCAGTGGCTACGATATAATCTTCTTCTGTTGTACTGAGTGTGATAAAAGTTTGCTTCTTGGTAAATAAGGATAACTAATCCTAAGTTGAAGCAACACCACCAAGTTGATTTTTTTGTCATCTTCACTCAATCTAAATCTATATATTATTGTAACCTTACTTCACCAACTTAGACATATATCAAACCATATCCAATTGTACAACACAAGTACCTAAACACATGCTTCCCTGCAACCTATTGTACATGCCTTAAATCAACCATAAATTGACTCAGGGTGCTCACTATAAAGAAAATATCTAGCCTAGCATTAATCTAGTACATCAGGTATCCAATCATTTGCCTGTACATAGTGGGAACCAACAAATTTGAATATGAAGTTGAACCACTTAGGTTCTTCATATTTTTCATCGTAGGTGTAGCCATGGAATTAAATTCCATCATATTGAATCTCCTCAAAATATGAACAATGTACTTCCCTTGTCTGAGGAAGATCCCATTAGGTCTCCACCACACCTCCAATCCTAAGAAATAATGTATCAAGTCAAGATCCTTCATCTTCAAACTTTGAGACTAACTCCCTCTGACATTGAAGCAGAGCCTTTTGTGGTAAGTCCTTCTACTGCTACTTCTCCCTCTATCACTGAAGCATAATCTTCTATCTGACATGGTCCCTTCATAGAAGTAATACAACTCCTAGAGACCGCTTGTCTCTGAGCATCTGAAAAATTCATTGAATCATTTTGGAAGGTGATGATGATCATTAGGGGAATTTTGAGGTCTAAAATGGGCCTCCTAAGAAAAATGTACAACCAAAATAAACTTTATAAGAACCAATAGGATTCAAGAATATGATGTCAACCACAGGGGATGATTCACCATTTTTGGAGTAAAAAATATAAAGATTAAAAAATAATAAAATAATAAAACTACTTCTTCAACTCATATTTTAAACTTATATCCCTAAGGTTTTACTCAAATTTCGAGTGGGAGTACTCCTTGGATGCAAAATTTAATTCCTCATCCAAGGAGTACTCATGTTTCATACTTTCGATGGACCCTGCTACACGACAAATGAGAAATACATGAAAAAATGTGATTGTAATCACGTTTTTCATGTATTTCTCATTTTTCATGTAGCAAGGTCCATTTAAAGTATGAAACATGTGTACTTCTTGGATGAGGAATCAAATTATGCATCCAACAAGTGTTTCCGCTCAAAACTTGAGTAAACGCATAGGGAGATAAGTTGAAAATACGAGTTGAAAAAATAGTTTTTTCTTTTTTCCCTCTAAATTTTGATGATGTAATCAAATATTATTTTATTATTTCCACTATTATTTTATTATTTCCTTAGGAGGCCCATTTTAGACCTCAAAACTCCCCTAATGATTGGATTCACCAACATACAGGGGATCTCCCTAATATGAGGTGCCAATTACACCTCACATCATTTGCTGTAGGAGTCCCATTCAGAAATATGGCCTAACTTCCATTAACTTAGAGATTTTCCTTAACTTAGGTAATTAGGATGAGAGAATAGCGTGCACATGCTTTTAAATGAGAGAGAGAGTGGGTCTTGTGAATTGTTCGATTGTAGATGTATCAAGGTTCTTTCGTTGTGAGGGAGAGAAAGTGATCCTCTAAAAGAAAAGTAATAGTACTAATGATCCAGGTGGATGTTGGTGGCCACCCGCCAATTCCACTTGGACCACCACCATTGTTTCTTTCAGTTTTTCAGTTTCCTTAATTGTTGTAGTCCTCGAAGATATCTTTCCATTGGGGTATCATGCACGTCAAATGGAGATAATATGACCAAGTCACGACCCTGTGAAGTTGGCTGCCCAACCAACCCCAACGGGGCCCATAAACTCTTAGTGTTACATCTCCTCAGGTCAGGGTTTTGGTTGTTTAGGGTTTGCTCTTATTGTTCAATAATAAAAAGGCCCTTGAGCCTCATTGTAACGTGGTTCAGAGGCATGCAACCACCACATCTCTTCTCAGAGATAAGCTACCATTGCCGAGCTAGTATCATTTCCATACTGTTTATAAGCATATTTCATTATTTGATATTAATCAAAGGAAGTGTCATTTCTACTGCAACTTTGTATTTATGGTTATATCTATAATTTGTTGCATTCCTGTTTAAATCTGGATCAATCTCATTAGAGGGTTCTCCTCTTCTCTATTTTTCTTTGCATGTCCCAAATGAGGCCAAGATATAAGGAGTTAGGGCTTGAACTGGTCGAATGTTTGCAAGACTTGCCTCGCAAATCTCGATGACCTCCCATGGCAGATGAAAAGAAAGATGAGGGGGCAAGAGATCTTATTAGAATATTGCTCGAATAAGTCCTTGAAGGACAAAGGAATGCGATGATGGACAACTTTGCCCAGATCCTTCAGTGACTAGCCAAGGGCAACACATCTAATAGCTACTCTGGAAATGCCACACCCTTTAAGGTACAATTTAACTTTGAAACCCCCATATTCGAGGGTCAAATAGATGTAGATGCCATAGATAAATGGTTGAATCTACTAGAAGGATATTTTTCTATTCCTGATTTTTCCAGCCGAGAAAATATTACTTTTTCTCTTCTAAAAGCCACCCTCCACGTCAAGGACTGGTGGGAAAACTATTGTGAACAGAAGGATGAAAGTACGAACTCCTTGTTTTCAGCCGCTCCCACTTGGAATTCATTCCAAGATGCCATCAAGGAGCATTACTACCCTGTCGGGAATTACAAGGAAAAATATATAAAGTGGACCATGCTGTGGCAGGGAAGGGACCAAGATGTGTCAGAGTTTACCAATGTCTTTCATACCCTTCGCACGAAGCTTGGTATCAAGGATTCTGTGAAACATTTGGTACACAAATACCGCAGCTACCTACACAGGTACATCCATGATGAGATGGAGTTCTTGGACATATCCTCGCTTGTCAGGACATACCAATATGTTGTCAAGATCGAGTAGAAGTTTAAATAAAAGAAGGGAGACTTTGAATCTGTGCATCCGAAGAACAAAGGACAAAGCCAAGGAGGGGTGACCCAAGGCAACCCCTCGAAGCCGTAAGAGAGGAACAACACTACGAATTCAAAGAAAGATACAAGAAAGTGGTGTGAGTTCCATAAGAGCCCCACTCACAGCACAAGTCAGTGTCGGGCCAAGCAGTCGCTGGTGGCTAACTTGAAGGCTTCAAAATCAAATGCATGTTCTAACCCTGAGTCAGAACCTGACAAGAGGAATGATAAAGGGAAGAAGATCATTGATGTAGAGCCCAGCGCCATTGTTGCCACTGCTAAGATCCAAAAGAATGAGCCTGGAAATCTAGAGGGGGAGTGTCGTTTCCACTCACAGATGTGGGTGAAGGGTTTGCCGTTGCAATTCATTGTTGACAGTGGTAGCCAAAATAACCTCATTTCAACAGAGGTTGTGAAGCAGCTAGGAATACTGACCATACCACACCCGCAATGTACAACATCAAGATGCTTCACCAAGGATGATATCTTTGAGTTCACCATCAGTGTTTCCTTCCCTACAGCATCAAGCCCTTCACAAATGAGGTATTGTGTGATGTTGCACCTTTGGATGTTTGTGATGTATTATTAGGCCAACCATACTTGTGGAAGCGACATGTTGTGTATGAGTCGAGGCCTCGTGTTTTTATTGTTTCTTTGTGTAATACATTATGCATGATACCAGAGGTAGACCCACCTACTGCCACTTCTTTGATCTCTGTTAAGAAAGGCAGTAAGATCATCTCCTAGACTAGGAAAATTATTTTCTTTTTGGTTTGCTCTCAAAGTAAGGGGAAGATCGTAGCCACATCCATGGTGCCCGAGAATGGTTCCTCCACGCAGCAGAAGCAAGTGGATATGGTCATGAAAGGATACATGGACATCTTCTCCTCACCAAAAGGGGTATCATTACGTTGTCAAGTAAAGCATTTGTTCGATCTAACTCCTGGAGCACCTCTACCAATTGAGCTGATATATCACCGCTCCATTCTGGAAAATGCCAAGTACAAGCGGCGACATGAACAACATCAGGTGTCACACAAGTTTCAGGTGGGTGAAAAATTTTGGTTGCATTTGCAGAAAGAATGCCTTACTAGAGCCCATCAGAAGCTCAGACCACTCTAATATGGTCCTTACACCATTAACAAAGATGTGGGAAACAATTCTTTGGAGCACATCATTTCCCCATTCCTTCGCTTGCACTGAGTGTTCAATGTGGACTGCCCTCGACCATGCTTCCCACCATTATTGGACATATCAGAGATTGCAGAACAACTCACTAGGGACCAAGTTCAGTAGAAGTTTCCCCATATCATGGAGGGACTCAACGCAATGGGGACCATTGCCTCTTAAGGGGGGAGGAATGAGATAGGTGGATATTTGTGGCCACCCACCAATTCCACTTGGACCACCACCATTGTTTCTTTTAGTTTTTCAGTTTCCTTAATTGTAGCACAATTTACTATTTTTAGCTGTTTTTTGTGTCCTAAACTTTCAGAGCCATTTTGATGCCCTAAATGACGTTTTTTTGGAAATACACCTCCGATGATATGTCATAAGTCATTTTTTTCGTCGTAGTCCTCAGAAAGATCCTTTCAATTGGGTATCATGCATGTCAAACGGAGATAATATGACCAAGTCACAACCCTGGGAAGTTGGCTGCCCAACTAACCCCAACGAGGCCCATAAACTCTTGGTGTTAAATCTCCTCGGTTTAGGGTTTTGGTTTTTTAGGGTTTTCTCTTATGTTCAATAATAAAAAGGTGCTTGAGCCTCATTGTAATGTGGTTCAGAGGCATGTAGCCACCACATCTCTTCTTAGAGAGAAGATACCATCGCCGAGCTAGTATCATTTCCATATTGTTTGTAAGCATATTTCATTATTTGATATTAATCAAAGGAAGTGTTATTTCTGCTGCATCTCTATATTTATGGTTATATCTATAATTTGTTGCATTCTTGTTTAAATCCGGATCAACTAATTTAGTGGATACGCATGCGCATAATAAGGACTAATCGTTAAACATCAAGCAAAATAGTTCACATAGATGCAAAGATCATTAAGTCATTACAACACATTTCCAACAAGTTAAGCACAAAAGTCATCAAAATATTTTAATTACTTTAGTACATGTGAATGCCAATATAAACCACAAACATTAGAAGAGTAGTCTTAAAACATCCACGATCCATGCATGAAAATGTGCTAGCCAAATGGCTTCAAGTATTAAGCAAAAGTTCCAAGATACATAAGGACAATGAACATCACTAGCTCCAATAGTGGAGTGTTAGAGCCACTACTTTCTCCCCAAAACCACTATCTCTATCTCTCTGATGCCTTGTGGGAGAAGCCAAGTTTAAAAAGTCCTTTTCTTGAGTAATGAGGTCCCTTTTATAACTTGAGGCATGAATTTTCATATCTTCATGACTTTTGATTTTCCAACTTCTAATGATGTTTGGAATTCTATAACTCTTGAACTTCCAAATGACTTTTGGAATTACATATGACTCTTGGAATTACATGTCTTCTGGACTTCTTCTCATTGCTCTTTTTTTGACACATGACTCTTGGACTTCTACTTCTATGTCTTTACAATGATTACATCACTAAATCATAATTTCCTCATCATCATGTGGTGAGGACATGACAAGTCACTATCATGATGACTTGGACTTGTAGTGACTGATGACATGGACTTTCTTTGATAGGTGATAAGGCTGCCATGTATGTCTTCGATCTTGTATGTATCTTCCATGTCGTTGATGTCTTCACCGTCCAAAGAGTATTTGACTGCATGGAGTCTTTTGGTTTGCTTCAATCATCAAGATTTCAATATTTTCTTTGTTCTTGAATGATTCCTTTGACTGCCATATTTGCCCTATCCTCTTCATGCATCCTTTCCATGTTGTTCTTGAGATATCTATAATTGAAATAACTCATGGAAATGAAACATCAACCTAAAAAATCTCCTATTCTAACATGTTTCATGCAGATTTTATGTTCATGACTTGACAATGCACTTGGAAGTGATAAGGAAACTTCTGGGTGAAGGGTGCACTGTGAAAGGTTGGAGGCATGAAGCTTCAAGCCTTCAATATGCGCTCAACGGAAGAGATAAATAGGAAGAGACGGAACAATGTGTAGTTCAGAAGGATGAAGGAAGAGCATTTGAGTTTCACAAGTGTGTTGTGTACTTAAGGGATAAAAGGAGGGTGCGGGGTGCACTGTCGAAGGACGAATGGATGAGGCTTCGAGGCTTTGAGGTGCACTCATTAACTCAAGGAGGCCAAGCAAGGTGTAGGGCATAGTGATGAAGGATGAAGAGGTTATGATTTTTGATTTCCAAGTGTTCCATCCACTTAAGAGGGCCAAGGAGGGCAGAGGGTGCAGTGCTGAAGGCTGAAGGGTTTGGGCTTCGACTTTCCCAAGTGTGCCATGCAGTCAACAAAGAGGAAAGCTTTCTTAAGGGTGTTGTTTGGAACAAGAAATGGGAATGATGCTTAGGAGTGTGCTATGCACTATTGGAGGGCACATGGCACACTTCTGAATAACAAAAGAATCCCAATCAATGCTTAAGTGTGTGCCATACACTCCTAGCCTTAATGGGTTAACTTGAGAAACCAAAATTTGTTTAATTTTGGGATATAGAACAAGGGGAAAACATAATGAGTCTAGACATGAAATAAAATGCGACACATACCACCTCATAAATAAGACTTAAATAGGTTTGAACAATGATAAATACATATCAAAACGCTAGTTTGCAAACACTCCGCAAGTACAACAAACAAAGTACTATGTGTAACTATGACCAAAAGTGTCATTTTACAACAAACAAAGGTGTTATGACCATGGAATGCACTAGAGATGTTCCAAACAACGTGATTGTTATAGAAAATTTTGTGCCTTACAGAAACAAGCATGAATTGTCAATAATCCAAGGGATCCAAAGTTCCCTAAACATGATGTTCCTACCCCTAGAGGAACAAGGTCAGCAAACCAACAGCTCTCAGATCAGTTCTCCACCTGAAAACACTCAAAAACAAGCAATCCTGAAATCAAAGCAGGTGCTCCACTAGGCTTCTGCGCTGAAACACAACTGCTCCATGGTGTACCTGCGTTGCAAAGCAGGTAGAACAAAGCCCACCTGCGTTGGGCGAGTTTGGACATGTGGCACAGTGAGTCATTGCTTTGGAATCTTCCAAAAATGACACTTGGGTCAGGTATTTCGCCTTGTGATGAGTCAGAGGCTTTGTTTCTCCAAGTGGAAGCAAGGTTCACCAAGTGGACTCAAGAACTGAAGATCAACTAAAGATTAACTGAAGAGAGAGAGGACACAAGGCAGCTACACATCAGTTGCAAGCTGACTCATCCTTTCTCAATTCATCTATATATTGAGCTCTCTCCTATGAGCTCTAGAGGCTGGAATTTGGTGCAAAGTAATGATATGCTGTTGGTTTCATTCTTGAGTTATTGGGTGATTGTTTGAGAGAGGTGAAGAAGAGCAATTCTTTCTGTTGGGAGGTGTTGCTGGGTTGGAGCCTGCAATGGTTGTAATCCTCTCAGAACCTTTATTTCTTCATTAATAAAAGCTATTGAGGTTCTTCTATATGCTTTTGTTCAATTATATATTGTGATGATTGCATGTTTGGTTTACACTAATCCATGAACCAGTTATGATTGCATGCCTCTTGTAGTTTCCTTCTTTGTTATTGTTCAGGATCTCATCGTAGCTGGGTGAGCAGAAAAACAAAGAGCTAGGAGCAAGCGGCCAAAGAGGAGAG
The DNA here is from genome assembly GCA_031772625.1 of Pinus tabuliformis. NCBI lineage: Eukaryota > Viridiplantae > Streptophyta > Pinopsida > Pinales > Pinaceae > Pinus > Pinus tabuliformis. The sequence goes on along the minus strand of CM062816.1, from coordinate 1,406,327,350 downwards.
TTTGGATTCGACATTAAGCGCAAGGCAACGGTTAGTGCTTTCTCCATCCTCTTTTGCTTTCATAAAGAAGTAAACCTTCAGTAGTTTGTTTTACAGTTGTTGCTAAGGAACTGTCACCCTTAGAGTGGGTTAGGGTCATCCGAGTCGGATACTTTTCCCTACAACAAACTGGCGACTCCGCTGGGGATCGTATCCATTTGATTGTGTTTGTAGTATCTTTGCTATTCATTTCCTAAAGAAAAGAGTACCAAATCGAAAAGCTTTTGACTATATCAAAAGCGAAGTAGAGGGGCTGCTACTCTTGCTCATTGTCTGAGCAGATTCATGATTTGAAGAGCTGATCTACAAAGATCCTTATAAGCTCTTAGTGATAGCTTTGCACCTTCTAAATCATCCCTTTGATTGTGCTTGACTGAATGCTTCTGATTTGAGCAAAAACCATGCATTTTTGAGAAAATTATGACCCGGAAACTGTGAAAACGCAATTCTCGTTTTCCAAAGCAGGTAGTACACAGGCTACCTGCTTTGCAACGTAGGTCCCGAACTAGCTACCTGTGCTGAGAGCCAGTTTGGCTGTGCAGAGCCTGCGTTGGCCCAAATTTGCCTAGTGCATTTGGGGTTTCCTCCTTTCTCTTGCCTGTTTTCACTTAGTTTTGCTGCTAGGTGTCAGTCTTGTGCCTGTTTTGAAACCAATATTACTTGCCATCATTCTGCCTCTGTTATATAACGAAATTGTACTTGTTCTTTGTATTTCTTACTCATTTACAATTTCCCATAACGAAAAGTAAACTAGTCATGCTTTTGGCCTCTTAGATCTGAACCTGTGTTAGGCATTGTGCTGGTCTAAAGACTTAGCTTGTTTGCTGTCCATAGCTGGTTAGTCATTTTACTTTCGTTCGTATGGTTTGATTTCATGTATTTCCAGTGATTAAGCAAGTGAATCTTAAGGTGTCTTTTGATGGTGGACAAGCTTGTTTACTTTCGCTTTAAATCGAAATCAAAGTTATATAACCACTTTCTTTTTGTATCCATCCACATTAAGAAAGGGAAAAGAAAATACATGCATTGTGCATTTTGCATTTGACTGTGTGCTTGACGATTTAGAAAAATTTGCATTTTAGTGTGTGCTCTATGATCTGTGTGAAAAGATTTGCCTTTCTTTTCCCTCAGTAGTTAAGGTTTTCAAAGTTGAAAGATTGAAAAGTTTGCTTCTCATCTTAGACTGCATTCAGGAATTTGTTATATACATCTCGTGGTGATCCTTAAAGGCAAACTGATAAGCAAGATCAACATTAAAATAAATCCAATTTACATAACAACGCTTTGTAACATAACGCAAACACATAGAGGTCTAGGTAGAGACGTGTTCCGGCGTCGTTAAACATAGTGACTGTCGATCTCTACGAAGGTGGGTGATTCCTCCTGAGAGTCGGTGGCACTAATACGGACTTGTGCTCCCACGTACCGTCGCGTATATATTGGGAGACCCCTATAGGCAATTATCCTTTATCCATAGGAAGCCGTGTCGACCGCCCTACTGATCGCGATGCAGTGAACACAGCATTCACGAAGATCGACCACCCGTACCGTAAAACGTATTCTGTGGTTTCGCGAAAAGTTTGGCACACCCTCTGCCTAGAACTCCAGAGCAGTTTCTTTTGGCCTTTTTCAAACTCTATAACTGAAAAAGTCCATCCGAGCATTTGTCACTTCGGGCTCGTTAAAACATCGAAGGCGACTAGAGTCATCTTTAGCTTTTTCTCGACTCTTAAAACATGAAAAAGCAAGTTTGTGTCTAAAAGCGTCGTTAATAAAATTTATTTTAAGCGGAACAAAATCACCTGTTATTCCCACGTTGATCTTTCAGTTGAAAAGTATGGAGCCCACCAACCAAGGAGGCAACCTTGGCGGAAGTCCAAATCCCTTCTCCTCTTGGGGAGATGTTGGTGCGCCTCATATGGCGACATTGTCACTTCCAGGATTGACAATTGGCCTACCTGTATGGCTCTTTTCAACTAATGTAGTCCAGATCGCCACTAATCCTGAGCAGTCGAATCAACAGTCAGACCAGTCTAGGACTACCCACCAGCCTTCCACTTCTTACAATACTTCCTCTGATCCTTCATCTTCGAAAGGTAGAGCTGGCAAAAGTCAGCCTCCCAAGGAGAAGAAGGAAAGGAAGAAGAGAGAAAAGAAGCAGAAGGAGCCTATGGCGAAGGCGACTGGGGGCAAGCAAAAGACAGCTGACAAAAACCCACACACTGCACCGACCGGGCCTAAATCGCCGTGTGTCATTTGCGAAGGGGCCCACTTCCATCGTGATTGTCCTTGTATTCCCCGGATACTAAGGGACTGGTCCCCAAGATTGCACAATCCGGTAGCATCAACCTCTGGCAGTCATGTTGATTGCAGTCCGTCAACTAGCGAGAGTGAAGGACGAAGAGGGAGACCAAGATCACCCTGTATATTGTGTGAAGGTGATCATGCCATCCACAGATGTCCATTCTTAGATGAGGCAAAGAGAGTTTTGGAAGATCGTCCGGTTTCGCCGTTACGACTTCCTCCTGGATACCAAAAACTCGCGCCTAATCCCTCGATAGTTGAAAATCCAGCTGACCCGCCCAAGTGGTCAGCTGAAGTGTCGATCATTGAGAATGAACCTACTGAATCCAGACCAGACGAAAGTCTAAAGGTCGAAACGGCAGTTGACCCGGTTCTTCCTTCAGAGGTTTCATCGTCCAATGACTCCGTCATTGAAGACCCATCTTCAAATGACACCCTCACTGAAGAGGACAAGGATGACACCGTCCATATTCTTTTCATCAACACAGACTCTGATGAGCATCAGGGCAATGCGCCCATTCCTTTATCGCAGGAAGGAACATCGTCAGGGTCGTATCCGGCTGTATATTCGGTCCCACCACCAAGCAACCTAGTTGTATCCTTTGATTGGAATCAACTAGGCAGACCCCGGTTACTAGCCAGTATCCCATTCAGAATCATAGTCCAAATCTACAGAATGGTGATGGCTAGAACTATCATTGATGAAGGGGCATCTGTGAGTATCCTTTCCTCTGTTGCTTGGAAAGCACTGGGTTGCCTGGCGCTTTTACCTGAGATGAGAAATCTATCAGGTTTTGATAAAGGAACCAGTCACCCGTTAGGGATTCTCCCCAATGTTCCAGTTACATTGAAAGGGAAAACAGTTTGCATGAACATCATGGTCGTCCAGGGACCCTTGGCATATAACTTACTCCTTGGACGAGACTATATATATTGCATGGAGGCAATAGTGTCCTCACTCTTTAGAGTCATGTGTTTTCCGCACGAAGGAAGAATGGTCCAGCTAGTAGACCAACTTTCATTTCCAGGATCACGCATTGCAAATAGTCAAATACCATCCCTTAACGGTTTATTCGCTCAAGGAATGCCACCGCCCCCGGTTCTACTTCCCGATGAATGCGAGTAATTCGGAAAGAAAGAACTGGGACCCAGGGGGCATGCACCCTGGCCTGCCTCGGGCAGAGAAAACCTTAGGTATAAAGTTAATTTCCGCAGAAGGATGGACTAGTCCGTACCCCGTCCGGCAGAGGAAGAGAGGGTTGTTCTAGGATAAAATTCTTTTGTCAAAGTTATGTGAGCGAAGCAATCGCTCCCTTTGTCTAAAGAAGTGGGCTCTCCTAAGGAGGGGGTCTATTTGTGGCAACAAGAAGCCACCATCTTTGAATGTCAAGCCTCACCCATTAAAACAAGCTGTTTTGAAGGATAAGTAGGGGCAGTCTTCAAAGAATGAGATGAAATTGCTGCAACAAGTAGTCACCATCCTTAGCAACCTAATGATAGACATCGTTGAAAAGAGAGTTTAGTTTGCGGCAGCAAACAAAACCATTTTTCGGATAATAAGTAAGAGATGGCAGAATCTCGAAATTTTACTTTATACCTGGGGGCATGCAAACCTTTTGGAGTGCAAGCACGGGACGACTATTTATTTTTTAAATTTTTAGGTCCTCCCTTTAAACCTGTAGGTCTAACCCGTTAAACTCGTAGGATTAGCCGTTTCTAGCTTGCATAAAGAAAGGATGAAGGGCAAAAGTTAAAACCTGCCAATTTGGAGGTATCGCTCCTTAAATAAGATTACCTCACCTAAAGCATTCCTTGTATTAAGACTGGTATAATTCGAGCAGTTTTAGCAATGTTCATGCTCGTTAAAAAATAAAAGCAATCATTGAGCAGTTTTTGTGCAGAAGTTCATGCTCGTTAAAAAATAAACGTAAATTGTGAGCAATCTTTCCCTAGTAGTTCAAGCTCATCCAGAAAAATGAACCGGTAAACAACCTCGAGAAATGTAACCTTTGAAAGCCATATTAAAAGCCCTTGGTCGTGTTTATATGCCATCACCTCCATCTGTTCATTTGGCCAATCGTTCACCTCCATATGTTTGTTTACCCATTTTGAGGAACAGCTGCGAAGAGTGATTTCACTTAGCCATCCTTGTGACACTGCCGTGATTGGAGAATTCCAACCTGTACCTGGAATCCGCTGCTATCCCTGTTCATCACTCGTTCCTCAAAAGACGAGTCTTCTTTGAGCTCTTTTCACTGACTCGTAAAATATGAAAAGTTTGCCGAGTTTTGGCCTTCCAGCTCGTTAAAGCGACCGGAAAGCTATCCCTCCTCTAGATTTTAATCTTTTTGGACCTGAGGGATTATTGCACAAAAAGATCGAGCGCTTGTTTGTTCGGCTCGTTAAAGCAACCGAAAATTCATCCCTTCTGTATTGTTTTAAACTTTTTCGGACTTAAGGGATTAGATGACGAAAAAGGAATTTTGGAGTTAACTTTTCGTACCTTTTCAGACTCTCTAAAAATGAAAAGGACCGAGTTTTCCTTGTCGTTAGACTCGTTAAAATGATTAAATAGCGACAAACTTGTCTTTAGACGAGAACGAGTTTCCCTATCGCTAGGCTCGTTAAAACATAGCGATGGGCTTGCCCGAAGGGCAGGTTATAGAACAAGCATATGTTATCCTCCTCAAGCTTGACAAAAATAAAGAGGTAATGGTCAGCAATGACTGGGGAAAAATTGGGAGAACCTCACAGTATTAATGGTAGCAAGTCGCTCTTGAACATGACACTTTGTCCTCCGTACCGCATCGGGTTGGGTTGTTTCATTCACCGGTCGCAGAACCATGGTCCTCGCCACACCGTCCACAATTGGGGTAATGCTACCAATCCATCACATCGGTGTCGTTATATGTTCAAGAGACGTGGTTTTGTAAAGAGTCAACCGTGTTCCACCCACTGCCATACATTATCCTTCATCCACTTCATGACCGCCACCCTGAATCATACATCACAGTTTGTTTTCACCTCATCATAATCATTAGCTCCGTTCCGTGTCACTGATGTGGGATTCATTAAGGCCCTCCTTTGACGGATCGCTCCTTGTCGACATCAGCTCATTATCCAAGGAGTTGATCTAGGAACACCCCCCTCAGTACTTTGAAGCTTGCATGCCTCAAGGGCAAGTTTCTCACTTCCGGCGACAGGTATACATCAATGACCTTCGACCAGAAGATTTTGCATGGTGGTCGACGCCAAGTCCTTTATTCCCACCATGTAGATTGTACTGCCGTACCTTGAGGGTCATCATCCTTATCGGTGATTCCTCTCGCGCTTGTTAACGGTTTACATCATTGACCGGTAATCAAGCGATGTCTTTCCATGTTCGACTTCAAGAAATTCTCACATGGATCGACTTGTACATCGAGTGAAGATCGGAAGAGTTTGAAGACCCCGGATCTAGTTTCATCCATCCGGGCTGCGATATATATTCAGGACATAAAGACATTTGATATGTACATCATTACAGCAGATGATCATCCTTTTCAAAGGATGATAAATTTGGCAGAGAATTATCAGTCTAGCATCAGACGATCGTCTGTTCTATGTACCAAAATGTATTTATAAAGCTGAGCATGGGAATGCCCGCCTCAGCTAGATCATGAAAAATGTATGAAAAATAATGTATTGTATTGTATCTTATTACAGGACACTTCTCAGCAGATTGAATGAACTTCGGATCCTCTCAATAAAGCATTTCACCCGATAAACGACCTCATACTTTAGGGGGCATCTGTTATAGACAATTTTGTGCCTTACAGCAACAAGCATGAATTGTCAATAATCCAAGGGATCCAAAGTTCCCTAAACATGATGTTCCTACCCCTAGAGGAACAAGGTCAGCAAACCAACAGCTCTCAGATCAGTTCTCCACCTGAAAACACTCAAAAACAAGCAATCCTGAAATCAAAGCAGGTGCTCCACTAGGCTTCTGCGCTGAAACACAACTGCTCCATGGTGTACCTGCGTTGCAAAGCAGGTAGAACAAAGCCCACCTGCGTTGGGCGAGTTTGGACATGTGGCACAGTGAGTCATTGCTTTGGAATCTTCCAAAAATGACACTTGGGTTAGGTATTTCGCCTTGTGATGAGTCAGAGGCTTTGTTTCTCCAATTGGAAGCAAGGTTCACCAAGTGGACTCAAGAACTGAAGATCAACTAAAGATTAACTGAAGAGAGAGAGGACACAAGGCAGCTACACATCAGTTGCAAGCTGACTCATCCTTTCTCAATTCATCTATATATTGAGCTCTCTCCTATGAGCTCTAGAGGCTGGAATTTGGTGCAAAGTAATGATATGCTGTTGGTTTCATTCTTGAGTTATTGGGTGATTGTTTGAGAGAGGTGAAGAAGAGCAATTCTTTCTGCTGGGAGGTGTTGCTAGGTTGGAGCCTGCAATGGTTGTAATCCTCTCAGAACCTTTATTTCTTCATTAATAAAAGCTATTGAGGTTCTTCTATATGCTTTTGTTCAATTATATATTGTGATGATTGCATGTTTGGTTTACACTAATCCATGAACCAGTTATGATTGCATGCCTCTTGTAGTTTCCTTCTTTGTTATTGTGCAGGATCTCATCGTAGCTGGGTGAGCAGAACAACAAAGAGCTAGGAGCAAGCGGCCAAAGAGGAGAGTTTGGATTCGACATTAAGCGCAAGGCAATGGTTAGTGCTTTCTCCATCCTCTTTTGCTTTCATAAAGAAGTAAACCTTCAGTAGTTTGTTTTACAGTTGTTGCTAAGGAACTGTCACCCTTAGAGTGGGTTAGGGTCATCCGAGTCGGATACTTTTCCCTACAACAGTGATGACACTTAAGAATAATCAAGAACACTTGAAACATATAGAATTGCTTGAAATGACACTTGACGACCAAAGTGACACATGATGCGATAGTTGGGTAGGTTGTAAAATATGAATGTAGTGAAATTTTGGATGGTGTTGTAGCAGCATCAACACTTGGCCACGCACTAGAGTAACTTTATCTTCTATACCTAGGAATAATTTTTTAGTTAAACGGTTAGCCCTTAAGGGAGTATTGATTCACCAATTAGATTACCTTGACTTCTCCTTTCGACCAGGTTGTATACATAGCACCTTACTTACCTTTACTTGGTTTAAACACCAACATGTATGCGATATCACAATTGTTTCAATCTAGTAAAGGGTAATATACATAGGGAGTTTAAGATATCCAAAGTATGAGTTTCATCTCTGGTGTTACTCTGCTTCCAGCAAGTTTGGAAAATACTCGATGAAGTCACTATAGTAGCACAAGTGTTGCTTCACTGCTAACGAGCCTGAATAGTGCCCCTGAGAAGTAACTTGCTTCACCTCCCCCTGGAGGAAGCCTTTCTCTTCTTTCACCATTTATTTATTTATTTAATAGGAATATGCTTTGACACTTATTATTTTCAAAGGCCGAAAGAGGGATATTGACTTATTGAGAGAAGAGGGGTTGCCCATTTAGATAATTATTTATATAACCTCTGCTATTGGTTTGCTCGCTTTATATTTCCCCTTATCCTTTCTCTACTCGATTTGATAAGCATGTAAAACACCAAGTAGATTTCAGACCAAGTTGAGGAGTTGGGATACTAGAATAGATGTGGATCTAATAGGTTCCCTCAAGGTTTTCTTCTTGGATGTATCATATTTTTCCATCCAAACTTATCTCAACTTATAAAATCTCCTGAAACAAAGAATAAGAACTAACATATATTCAAGCATTGTGGTTGTCACATTTCCTCTTTATTGCACCAAAAATACTTTCTGAGCCATGCACTCTTTCCACACAAGGTCTTATTTATGTAAAATGACAAGGACAAAAAATAAGACAAGACACGAGTTGACACAAAAAACATAAGACTAAAAATAAATGATAAAGAAAAGAAGAAGAAAAAAAGGAAATATTGTGCAGGAATCATAACTTAGAGCTGCTACTAAAAATAGAGTTTCAAACCTCGACCATTAACGAGAAGAGGGTCACTGCTCCCATCTAAGGATTTCATCTTGAAAGCATTATTACTGAGTTTCTCTTTGATGGTATAGGGGCCTATCCATAGAGATTGGAACTTCGTGTGTTTTCCTTTCTCTTCATGGGCTTTGTCCCACCTCAATACTTAGTCACCCACATTGATACTCTTAGTCCCTGCATATTTTTTTATCAAACCAACACTTAATATGGCTTTCGTGTATGACAAATCATTCAATAGATTTGAGCATTTCTTCCTCAATTTTAAGCAAATTATTTATCCTTCTTTGAACCAGAAATATTGGTCTACCTTGGAACTCTTGGGAGAGTTACAAGGCTGAGAAATACAAGTTCGGAAGCAAGATAACTTCTTTTCCATAAACCAGAAAGTACAGTGAGGCTTTGAGGGAAGGATCAGGAGTTACATGGTTAGCCCATAATGCATTTATCAAATAATTGTGCCAGTTATTTTTCTCAGAGAAGATGGTTTTCTTGATTATGCAAATGAGAGTTTTGTTTGTAGATTATGATAAACCATTTCCCTACAGGTAATAGTTAGACACATGCTTTAATACAATACCATTTTCTAATGTGAATTCATAAATATTTAAAAAATAAAATTAGGTCACATTATCAAAGACAAGAGATCTTTGAACACCGAACCTGGTTATAATGTTATGCTTCAGGAATTGGATGATTTCCTAGTCATTAACTTGTCTTAAAGGAACTGCTTTTTACCATAGAGTAAAATAATCTGTCACTGTCAAGATATATTGATGTTACTTTGACTAATGTCAGAATATCTCTCCAATAACATCTAGTCTCCATTTTTGGAACGATTCCTCAAATTGTACTGGTAGCAATGGGGCGATTGACTTCTGATCTCGACTGACTCATCTTTAAGAAGATAGGAACTTGCGGGCATAAGCATGAGAATATTTGAATAAGGTGGGCCAATAATAACAATCCCTAATTACTTTATGCGAAGTTGTATCACCCACATAATTTCCAACTGTCGGTCGGTTGTGTAGATCTCTTAATACCTTCTGCCTATATTGAGGCTCAAGGAATCTTAGCAAGATGCCATTATGGTTCCTTCTAAAAAGTACTCCATGTACAAGATGATATGATAGAGCTTTAAGGTAGATTTCCCTATTTTTTTTATTTGATAAATGTGTGGCAAAGGTGTTGTGCTATAGGAATTTCCATATATTTGAGTACCATGTCATTGTTGTGCTTTGTTTGTTCCTTCTCCCATCTTGAAAGATATTTCTCCAGAGCATATCTGGCTTCTGATACTAATTGACAGGGGCCATGACCTTTCATAGTATGAATTGGATTAAAATCCAAATCATATTCTTGTAAACAGGTCATCCAATTTTCCCTCTTCTCACCCAGATCCTGCTACACGAAGAGTGTTCAGACTGCTGGATGAGGCACACATATGATTGTGTGAGCTTTAAGGAGGTAGGGCCTAAAATATTTGACTACCTTATATACAATGTAAGCTTGTTTATCGATGGAAAGGTGGTTCAAATCTGACCCCTGTAAGTTAGCACTCATGAAATAAATAGGTTGTTCATTTCCTTCAGTATCCTTCTTCGTTAGTAGGCTGCAATAGATGAATTTGAAATGAAAGTATAAGCATGAAATCCTTGCCATAATCAGGACTAAACAACACAAGCACATCAACAATATGTTGTTTAATATGAACAAAAGCATCCTTTTCCTTTTTGTCCCATTTATAGACTACATATTTCCTTATAATCTCTTGTAATGGTTTAAATATCTGGGCATAGTCAGAGATGAACTTGCGCAGAAAACTAATCTTTCCCAAGAGAGATTTCAAAGCCTTCTTATTTACTGGGAATGAAATTTGAGTTATAGATTTGACCCTTTCGGGATCAACCTTGATTCCGCATTTTGCAATAAAGTGTCCTAAGAGAGTACCTTCTGATGCACCGAAGATTCTTTTCTCGGGTTTGAGAGAAATCCCATATTTGTTTTAGATGATGCACATGGTCTAATCTTCTTACAGAGAACATAGTAACATCATCCAAGTAAACTAATACACTTTGGCCAATTAGGCCAAGGAAAGCAATGACCATTTCTCTTTGGAATGTAGCTCCAACCTTGATAAGCTCAAATGGCATGTGCTTAATGGTGAATGTTCCCCACTTGGTCTTAAAAGTGGTTTTGATGTGATCTAGTTCTGCCACTAGTACTTGATTGTAGCCAAAAAAACCATCTAGCAGTGAGAAAATTTTTGACCCAGATACTATTTGGAGCATCTATTCCATGGATGGCACTGGGTAATTGTCTTTATTTGATGCTCAATTGAGATTTCAAAATTCAAAACATAACCTTATCTCACCAAACTTCTTTCTGACAGGGACCAAATTCAAAACGAAAGTAAAATGTCTACTTTGAAAATGATCCAAGCATCCAACAACTTTCTCAATTCCTTTTGGATTAGGGGTTCCAACGTTGGATGAAATTTCCTTAGCTTTTGTTGAAAAGGTTTGACCCCTTCTTTAATGGCAATGACATGTTAGATAATACGAGTATCATATGTCTTAAAATCATCGTAATTCCATGCAGACACAACTCGGTATTTTTTAAACAGGTGAATGAATGCTTGTCGTTCTTATGCAGAACAACACATATTGAAATTTACATATTTTAGATTATCTTGAGTTCCCAAGTTGACTTTTTCAAATGACAACTTTGAGCTCTAAGTCTTAGTATTAATGTATCCTTTGAACCGATTGTGCAGATCTTGTAATTTTTCTAGGGATACTACACCTTTAGGCATGGTATTGCTTCTCATTTCAACATATGCTTCCTGCAAAGCCTCGTTGGGCTCATCCTCCTCAATGGAAACATATTTAAGCACGTTCACATTAGCCATAAAATGTAGTATCTGTTGGTCATCATTGAAAACAAAAAAAATATCTACGTTATCATGCACAGGTGGTTTATATATAATCTCAAAACCATTTTTCAAATGTGACATTCTAGCGACTATATTAGCTAATGTGTCTACTGTGACATTCCTAATTCTAGGAACAAAAATGATATTAGAAGATTTAAAATAAGTAATCAATCACCATATGTCCTATTGGTAGTTTTTAATATTTGGTGAAACACAATGGATAATTTTTCATACCTGTCGAGTAACCACTTCTGAGACACCAATTACCTTTAGCAACTCTACCTTCAGGTTGATGGATTTCTTCAGTCCAAGCATAGTGCTTCATATTTGGCAGTATTATTTGTGCACTCGAATTCCAAATGACATGATAGGATGCAATTCTTATTATGTGGGTCTATGAAAATGAAACCAAATCCAGAGCCATCCTGTATTTTTGAACCATCAAAGTACAAAATCTAAATATTATCAGCTACTAAATTGGTTCCTTTACTATTACTACTACTATGTACATCTATGCTACAAGATTCATTAGCACTAGATGGAGTACAAGGAAGGAGCTGCAACTATGTGTCAAGTGGGATGGGTGATGGATGTGCTTGATAACACCCATGATTGGTTTCCAAAAAATAATTTCCCAATATTAGATATGAAAATGAAACATGCTCATTATGACCCTCAGTGATGTCATGGTATATTTCATGTAGGGTTTGATTTCAACTCAACTTTGGTTGTTCTGCCCTTGTATGGAAGCCATAAATGTGACCAATCTGTTGCAAAATACTCTTATAATTTACTAGACCAGTCTCAACTCAAGAATAGGCCATAGGCTTCGGGGATGTCCATAATCACAATATTTATGCATTTGTGTACCTGACAATCTGATGATAATCGGATAATAAATTTCCTGAGTTCAGTAATGGCTTGGACAAGTGATCTATCCAAATGAATGATTTATGCATCAATTTATCCCATTTAGCATTAATTTTCTTAGCTACATATAATGGCATTAAATTCATAGATGCACCCAAATCGACCAAACAATTATGGACATTGTAATGAAATATTTCAAAAGCTAACAAAAAAGGGGGCAACGAGTGTTAGCATCTAAAGTTACAACATTAACCACAGATTCAAGAGTTCCAAAAGACTTACCAAACAGCTTTTGAGGAGGAGAAGCTTTGTCACCTAATGAGGGTTGTGAGAATGCTTGGATAAGTAGTTCATGCTGGCTTTCTATCTTTTCGATCTCAAATATGAAAATATTGGAATGAGATCTCTTCAAATATTTGACTATATTATAATCAATAGTTTCATTTTTAGCAGGTAGTGTTGAAGTGTCTGGAGGGGTAGCTTTATTTGAAACTTCCAGGGTGATAGACTTGTTCTTATTTCTAGTGTAAGTACACTTAGATTCAGCAACATTTCCAGACTTGTTTTGTGTATTCTAAGCAGGATTAGTTGGTGGTGCGATCCTTCTTAACAATTGATTCTTTAACTCTTGTCTTTTCACTTCCTGTACAAAAATGGGCCCTTTTGCTCCTCAAATTATAATGACTAGTTTATTTATGAGGAGGAGTTTCACTTTGGGGTGGTGCTTTAGCATTCTTCTCGTCAATATTTAGAATAAAATTAAAAGTATTAACTACATGTCCAATACCTGTACTTTCCTCAGCTATTGTAGGTTCATTTGTTTCTTCTGTCTGCTTGGATTGCTCATATGCTAGTAAAGTATCCACAATATGTGTTTCTAGAGCATTCATGTTGTGGTTCTACTGTGGGAAAGTTTTTTCTAAATTCCATTCCTGATGGAAGGAAAAGTAGTTTGTGAAAATTTCAACTACTAAAATCCTATTACAACAACTAGAATTAATTCTTCCAACTGTTAATTTAATTAAGCAGTTTATTGCTATGGAAACAATAAACTAATCACACTACAACCTTCACAAATAAAAATATTGTGGAAGATAAACTAGAAACTGAGAAAATACTGGCACACACACATAAAATATGACACAGTTATTTTTGGACTAAAGACCCTAGAAAAACCCAACTTGGGAAAATTGGTGTAGCGGCTGAGGGTTTTAATTATTAAGCAATAGTGAAATAATCTGAGTACAATCTCAATGCTGAAAACTGCCAATCAACAACGAGAAAATCTTGCGAAAATTATCTAAGGGAATTTCCCTTCCTCCACAAGCAAACGTGGCACAACTTTGCTTCAAAAGATCATCCTTCTGGATCCCCTCACGCTAGCTTCTGTGTAGTGCTTGCATAGACTCTTGGACATCTAGCCCAAAACTACCTTTGATCAATTCATTCTGCCTGAATTTTCTGCGGGAAATGATTCTTTAACCTTTTAGACAACTTTTTAGGCCTTTGGAAGATGAACCTATTTTTCCCATAGTTAAATTGAATTACCCGCTGAAGTTGACTGCACAGTCATCTACACTATCTCACTGGGAATGACTTGACCTCTTGTTGCTACCTAGATGGAACTAGAAATATTCCTCCATATCACTATCCCTATCCCTCTCTATCTTTTCTTCCCTTCTCTGGCTTGAACTCTTATGACAATTGTTGTTGTTCTCTATAGAAATCAAACTACCCAAGGAAATTGATCTGAAGTGTGTGTTCCCCATCTACCCATCGACCTCCTCTTATAATCTCCAGTTGGGACTCCAACGAATAAGATTAAACCTTAATCAATGGTTGAAATCATATTTGGATTGATCCTTATGAGTTTCTAGATGGTTCACACCTTTCTCAATTAAAACTCATTAATTAACCCCTTTTCCTAAGTTTAGACTTAGGAAATATTTTAAAATAGGCTAATAATCTAATTGATACACTTCTAGGTGGAATTTCTAGAAACAATTTCTGGGTTATGGAGAACTCCTGCATTTTAGCCTCTCCACCAATTTTCAAGACTAGAACACCTCTGATGCTACAAAAAACTAATGCTCTCTTAGTCAAGAAGGAATTCTAGTGCTACGTAACTGTTACAACACCCTGTCTTTGTATCACCCTCTATCATGGTGTTGATGTTTGACCAATATGACTGCCTCCCACTTCCCATTGCCCACCAACCTTTGCTCAATTTTGATGTTGCATCTGTGCTACTCCTGAAACTGCTATATTACTGCCAAATATGCATCTGCACTACAACTCTCTCACATCTGTTGTTGCTGCTACTGTTACTAATGCAACTGAGAAGCACCCTAAATACTAAATCAACTATGTCTCTATGCTACATTTGTCTCCTGACTCTTGAATTCTACTACCATTCACACTGTCTATTGAAGAATTTTTAATGCTTCCAACTCTGCACTAAGCCACCTTCTCTATTGTCAACACTACACAGTGCTCCTCAACACTTGATTACAACTAGTATGCAATTGTGACTTAGAATCTGATTGCATCAATGACAACTATCCATCCTGCTACTAAATTCTATGGGCCCCTATAGTAAGGTAATGATCCACAAGGAGGACACCTCAAGGATCCTGCCTAAACCTCTGCACTGCTCTTGGACTATAACTCCATATTGCCCCACCACACTCCTAGAGGTATAGTTGAAAATAGGGTGAAGTCTTCCTCCATCTTGGAGGACATTTTGTTTATCTCTGCAGATACTCCCACCTAGTCCTGCTTCCCAAGAGGACATTGAGTACTATAGTGTCCAAACTCACCACACCTGAAACACTTGACCTTAGATAGGTCCTATTTATTCTTCTCCCCATATCCCTGGCTAGGACACTTCGATGCTAGGTCCACATTCTCCTATTCCTTCTCACCCATCATGTGCTTACTGTTGCTTCAGTTGATGGTTCTCTTTAACAAAAATTGTCTCAACTTGTCCTATTGTAGGTCCCCACATCCTATCGCATCTAGGAATATTGTCTTGGCCCAAGATATTTCAGACAAAGAATTTCCACTCCTCTAAGACACTATTTAGTGCCAACCATACTAGCTCTACTGGTTGAGGTGACTCCTCAACAAATGCAAGTTGATATTGGACCTCCTGAATTCTGGTGAGGAAGGGACCTATGCCTTCACCCTTTTGCATCTTGATGCTTCTCAACTTCTCCTAGAGAAACACCTCTCACTGCACAGAAGAACTTTGATATACGTGGGAGAGAGCATTCCACATTTCCTTAGTTGTACATTTGTCTACCACATGTGAGACTATGTGATATCAGAATCCATCCAAGATCATTCACTTCACCTTCGCTGTTTCTCTCATGTACTCCTTCAATTGATTTGGATCTAGGGGTACTACCACCACATTATCTACATAGGCTTTTAGGCCATATTCATTCAGAAGGAAGGGCGTCCTAGCCTTCCAAATGACATAGTTGGAGGCTCCCTCCAACCTATCCTGATATCTAAGCCCAGTTGTGGCCATCTCTGAATTTGGTCGAAAATTCCCCTCTTCCTTTGCTCAACTACTAAATCTTCTACTCACCCTCCCTTCTGGATTGAAGGATTCTACTTACAGCTACTACTCACTGCAACTAGGAAAATCAAATTTCTAGGCTAGAAACCCTCTTAGAGAAATTCTCTTTGTGTGTGCACTTACTCTTCCTCTTCTACTTAAATCTACTCAACAATTATGCTGCACTGCTTTTTGGAAATACTTTCTGGCTCTACCTTTGGATGTTGGAGTTTTGCTCTAATCAATTCAAAATTTTCCTGCCGCTCTGCAACTGGAAATAAAAATTATACTTTGCTACTCGCACTCCTTGGCTAGACCTTGTGCAGACCCTAGTGGAATTGTGTTGTTGCTCCCTCTAAACAATGAAATTTTCCCTCTTTGTCTCTAAGCTATTGATCCAATCAACCTTGCTCTGATTCCATGTGAAAATTTCAGCTACTGAAATCCTATTGTCGCAAATGGAATTAACTTTTCCAACTATTAATTTAATTAAGTAGTTTATTGCTATGACAACAACAAATTAATCACACTGAAACCTTCACAAATAAAAATATTGCAGAAGATAAACTAGAAATTGAGAAAACATTGGCATACACACATTAAATATGACATAGTTATTTTTGAACTAAAGTCCCTGGAAAAACCCAACTTGCAAAAATTGGTGTAACAGTTGAGGGTTTTAATTATTAAGTAGCAGTGAAATAATATTAGTACAATTGATCTCGAAAACTAGCAATCCATAACAAGAAAATATATCTGAAATTATCTAAGGGAATTTCCCTTCCTCCACAAGCAACCCTGGCATAACTTCACTTCATAAAATCATCCTTCTAGACCCCTCACGCTGTTTTCTACACAGTGGTTGCAGAGACCCTTGGACATATAGACTAGAAATACCTCTAATCAAGTAATTTTTCATGACTTTGCTGTGGGAAGTGATTTTCCAACCTTCTGTAAGACTTTCTAGGCCTTTGGAAGCTGAATCATTTTTCCCATAGCTAAATCGAATTACCCTCTGAAGTTGATTGTGCAGTCCTTTATACTACCTCATTGGGAATAACTCAGCATCTTGTTGCTTCCTCTCTGGAACTGGAAAGATTCCTATGAATCATTGTTCCTAACTCTCTCTATCTCTGCTTCCCTTCTTTGGCTCGAACTCTTCTGGCAACTACTATTGCTCTCCTAGAAATTGAACTACCCAAGGACATCGATCTCAACTGTGTGTTCTCCATCTATTCATCGACCTTCTCTTATAATCTCCATTTGGGAATCCAACGAGCAATATTAAACCTTAATCAATGGATGATATCATCTCTTTATCGATCCATGTGAGTTTCTAGATGATTCACACCTTTCTCAATTAATAGTAATTAATTAACCCCTTTTCCTAAGTTTGGGCTTAGGAAATATTTAAAATAGGCTAATACTCTAATTAAGACACTTCTGGGTGGAATTTCTAGAAACGATTACTAGGTTATGGAGAACTCCTATGTTTTATCCTCTCCACAAATTTTTGATACTAGAAAAATTTCGATGCTATAAAAATTAACATAATTATCCATTCATATACTTTCAATATTCAACCCAACATTTCAACTCTGGGAAAATTTAGCTAGCTAGTTTTTTTTATTATTATTCCTTCTAAATGGGAAAGACTTGGAGGGTTTTCTACTAGCATAGGTCTTTCTTGACTTTCTCTTTTGTTAGACATAATTAATACTTTGTGGGGGGGGGGGGGTGAATCAGTATTATGGAAATATAAAATAATTTCTGGAAATAAAACTTCTTCAAAAATAAACTTCAGAAATATATAACATAATAAAGCACATGAAAAACACAAATAACCATCACATATATACACTTAGATTTTAGGTGGAAAAATTGTTGCTTCTTCTTATTATCTATTGCTTCAAAATTTTCTCATTACATTACATCAACTAGCACCCACTAGCAATGGAGCACCCACCCCTTGACTGAATGAGAAATGTTGGCCACAACCAACTTGGAGCACCCACTCCTACAATATATAAATAACATGCACTCATCTTGAAGCCCCCACTCCAAGAAAATATAATTCTTCTCTAAAATGATATGATTCAAAAATGAGAATATGTTTACATAAACAGAACATGCAACAAATATACACACTCATGCATCCATAATCCACACTCCAATTAAGAGAACAATTCTCTCTACACACACTCTGCAAACTAATTTTCAATCACAACACACTACTCTGAAATTCCACTGAAGATTATTCTTTGAAGTACACTGCAATTATGAAATTATGAACTCACTGCAAAACTCACTGGTTGTGCACTTGCAACTCATGCACACTCCCTCACATAACCTTCTTCCGAACCAACAAATGAGATTCTTTCCTTCTCATATTTGTAGAATCTGAAGAAGGTTAAGTTAATTAATTTTTCAGATGATTGAGCTCGTAAAAAACCTTTTCACACTCTTAAGAAATGATTGAGATTGGCATCTTGACCATATAAAACTACTACTTCTACTAGCCCTTTGATTATTTCAACTTTAGAGAACTTCTAGAGGCCCCACAACTTATTGATACCTTTTTCTAGAAAAGTTCAACTCTAGACTCCGCCAAAAACGAGTTAATTTCCATAGGAGCATGAGAAACCCAACGATAAACTCATAATCCCTCAGTCACATGCACAGAACTAGACAAAACCAACTGGAAGAGTTGGACGCTAACATGGGCCTGTCTTCCATGTGACTGGATTGGTCCACTCGCTCTGATAAGCCTCCTTTCATGCGAATGGGTAGAACATGGCTTAAAACAAGGATCCAACCCTAAAAATTTCCACAAAACTTTAGGGGATTAAAATGACCTGTAAACTATCCTTCCAAACTCATCTTGACATCAGGAACCTAGCTGAATAACTTCAAAAAGACATCACACACATGATCAAGTATACCAAGTGTAGCTCAACCTCATATGAGGCCTTGGTACCTCATGAAACCTCTCCTACAGACCTACTAAGACTTATTACATCAAGTTACATCAGCATGGAAGCCTTAATCAAGTATACAACATACTCAATACTTGACATATAGACTAACGAGTACATCACACAAATAGGTGACACCAATGGTAGCAGAAATAGGCCAAAAAAATCCCCCTTTTCCAATGTTGTCAACCTGTAGCTTCTCAAAATGAATATTACATTTACATACAACAATCTGAAGTTGAGTTGCTACAGATCTCACTTTCTCTCCCCCTTTGACATTAATGGCAAGGGGTTTTACATGGAAAGAATAATTACATAACAACAATATGATACATGGCCAAAAATGAAGTACTCCCCTTGAAGAGGTGCAACCAATACTCCCCTTGAGCTGTTGAACATTCTCCCCCTAAATATATATGAGATCACACCATATTGAATAATAAATATACATGAAGAAGTAACCCATCTTGAAATGTAGCAAGAAGAAGCAAGAAAGCATTTCATAATGCCTTGAATAACGTGCAACCAACCAATGACCACCCATTCTCTAAATTTTGCAATTGAAAGTGCTCTTGGTGGCAGCCATATGAAAACAACAAACTCCATGAACAATTACTCAATACCTTCGAAATGTAACAAAACCCATATGCTCTCTAAGATATTCAAATTTCTCCCAATCTTCTATGCCATAGATAAGATACTTCTATTTGCTCATGTAACAACTGTTTCTAGTGTCATCAAAACTATAAATGTTGTTGTCGCTTCTAATGGCCTTTGCCACTATCTTTCATGATTTAGCAATTCTGATCTCTCACTCTTTAGATTTGAAAATCACATCATTCCCATTATCACACATCTGATTCACACGGAGGAGATTGTGCTTCAAACCATCAACATAAAGCACATTTTGAGCTTTGGTCTCTTGTACAATCTAATTGTTCCTCTGCCTATGATGGGGACTACTACATCATTTCCAAAATTGGCATTTCCTTCTTCATACTCTTTTAGTTGTAAGAATTTTCTCTTATCATTGATCATGTGCTTGGAGGAACTACTATCAATCAACCATTTCTCATTCTAATCATGAGCTATCAAAGCAAGCTCACAATTTTAATCCTTTTTCTTCCATCTTTTCTCAACTTTCTGTTGTTTAGTTTTATGTTAAGAGTGTTGCATGAAGGAATTGTGAAGGCTAGATCTACATTCACTAGCTTTCTGCCAAATTTATTGCTTCTGAAACACTCAATCTCATTCATTAGTGGTGAAAAATAATTATTTCCATTTGCATGAAAAATATTTGGATCTTGAGAAACTCTTATCAAAATTTCTTCTAAAAAACACCTTCAACCTACAATTTATGGCTTTGTGTCCAAAATTATAACATGAAAAATAGTAAACATAAAGTTGAGTAGGATACCTGAATTTTTGTTTCCGTGATGGAGGAGTGAAATTTGAGGAACTTGCTTGATTGACTTGTCGATTTTCTACTAATTTTATTTCCGCGTCATTCTTTTGCTCAATATTTCTAGTTGCGGTAATATTTGATTGATTTTGTTTTCCTTTCAAAGCATCTGCATAATTGGTACTTGGTTGATCTTTGGCATTTTGTAGAGGAGGATTGTATCCCAAGCCAGTTTTTTCCTCTGCTAGCCTTTTCATGTTGAGAATATTTTGCAAGGTTTTAGATCCCTTGATAAATTTCTAATTTAGGCATGCTTTAGTTTCCTCTTTTGATAGATTGGCCCTTAATGCAACAATTTATTCCTCATGTTTGTGACAATTCTATTTATCTTCTTCTAGTTGATTGGTGAGCACATTTTCCTTCACTTTAGCTTCTTCCAATTCTCTCTTTAAGTAGATGATGTCTTCTTCATGAGTGCATGCAATAGGAGCTCCTCCAACATTCTACTTCAAATGTTCATTTTCTTTCTCCAACTCAGCCATATTATTTTGTAGAACCACAATTTGTTGCAGCAAACTTTCCTTGAATTTATCAATCTCATCCAAGTGGATCTTCAAAGAATCAACAACCAAAGAGGGTTTATTCCCCTTTAGTTTGTGTATTTCCCTTTTCAACTGCTTATTTTTGTTTCTAGCTTTGTACAACTCATCAAATGAAAAAATGAGCTCACCTTCATAATCAATCTCTCCATCTTCTAGATCTGATTCATCTTTGTACTCAAGATCCATAAGAACACATTCATTGTGCTCTTCCTCTACTTCTGATGAATATTTCTCACTGCTTTCATCTAAAATATCACTCTCTTCTTTGGAGTAATAACTCCATCTCTTTTGAACTTTAGCTTTTCGAAATTCCTGGGTTTTATCCTTGCTCTTCATATCATTTTTACTTCTTTTGTGTGGACATTTTGTAGCAAAATTTCCAACTTCTCCACATTCGAAACACTTGAAAGGAAGCATACCTTTATACCTTCTAGTATCTTTCTTCAATTTATTGGCAAACTGAGCAAATTCTTCATCAGATTCACTAATAGAGTATTCTTCCTCTTCCTTGATTTTCTTTGGGACTTTCTTGAGAGTTTTTGTAATAGCCTTGACCTTCTTGGAGACTTTGAATGCAACTTTACTAGATTCATATTTCTCTTCAACCATGCACATCTCATATGCTATAAGTATTCCAAGCAATTGCTCCATAGCAATATTGCTTAAATCAACTATCCCCTCAATAGCAGAAAATTTTGGATTAAATATTGTTGGTAAAGACCTCGAGATTTTCTCAATAATGATTTCATATTGAAAATTTTCATTTATGCTCTTGATCATATTTGTTATTGATTCAACGCTTTGAAAATATTCTACAACAGTTTCATCTTCCTTCATTTTCAAGCTCTCAAACCTCATCATATAGGTTTGGAGCTTCTCTTTCTTCACTTTTTTGTCACCTTCATAGTTATTCTCAAGTTTGTCCCAAACTTATTTGGTTGAATTACAATGCATGAATTTTATCATCTCACTCTCATTAAGTGCCACAATAATGAAATTTATTTCTTTTGCATTGCTTTGAAAAATATTCTTTCCATTAGTTTCTGAAGGAAGAACATTAGGAAAAATATATCCAAACACCACAGTAGAGAAGACATCAACACCTAAACTCATGAGGTACCCTTCCATTCTCATCTTCCATAAGTTGTAATTTTCACCATAAAAAATTGGTACCTTCACATCATGGCCAGCCATTGTGCTTTCTCGAATTCTCCTTCCAATGGTTAAGATGCAGCAAAGGAGCCAATGTTGATACCAATTATTAGACATAAGTAATACTAGGGGGGGTGAATCAATATTACGAAAATATAAAAATAATTTCTGCAAATAAAATTTCTTTAGAAACTAAATTCAAAAATATATAACATAATCAAGAACATGAACAAATAACCATCACATATAGACACTTATATTTTAGGTGGAAAAACCCCCCTCCATGGAAAAAAACCACCGAACTCTTCACTTCTTCTTCTTCTTATCTATTGCTTCAACATTTTCTCATTACATTACATCAGCTAGCACCCACCCTTGACTGACTGAGAAATGTTGTTCACAACCAACTTGGAACAACCACTCCTACAATAGAAAAATAACATGCACTCAGCTTGAAGTCGCCACTCCAAGCACAAACAATTATGCTCTAAACTGATATGATTTAGAAATGAGAATATTGTTGCATGAACAAAACATGCAACAAATAGACACATCATGCATCCATAATCCACACTCCAATTAAGAGAAAAATTCTCTCCACACACACTCTCCGAAACGATTTTTAATCACTGTACACTGCTCTGAAAGTTTGCTAAAGATTATTCTTTGAAGCATAGTGCAATTCTAAAATCCTGAACTCACTGTAAAACTCACTAGTTGTGCACTTGCAACTCAAGAACACTCCCTCACACACCCTTCTTCTGAACCAACAAATGAGATTCTTTCCTTGTCATATTTGTAGAATCTGGAGATGGTTAAGTCAATTAATTTTTTAGATGATGGAGCTCACATAAAACCTTTTCACACTCTTCAGAAATGAGTGAGGTTGGAATATTGACCAAATCAAACCACTACTTCCACTAGAACTTTGATGATTTCAACTTTAATAACCTTCTATAGGCCCCACAACTTGTTTTGATTTTTTTTCTTTTTTTTTTATTTGGAAAATTTGACATTAGACTCCGCCAAAAACAAATTAATTTCCCTAAGAGTGTGAGAAACCTAGAGATAAACTTGCAATCCCTTATTTGCACACATAGGCCTAGACAAAACCAATTGGAAGAGTTGGTCGCTCGCATGGGCTTGTCCTCCATGAGACTAGACTATTCCAATTGCTTTGTTGAGCCTCCTTCCATGTGACTGGGGAAGAGCATGTCTTAAAACAACGATCCAACCGTCAAACTTGTCACATAACTTCAAAGAAGTGAAATTACCTGTAAGCCATCATTCCAAACTCATCTTGACATCAAGAAGCCAACTAAAAAACTTAAGCAAGACATCACACATATCATCACCTAGAGAAAGTGTAGCTCAGCTTCAGATGAGGCCTTGTTACCTCATGACACCTCTCCTATAGACCTACTGAGACTTATTACAAAAATTTACATCAGCATGACAACCTTCAAAAAGTATACAACAAAATCAACACTTGACATATAGACTCATGAGTACATCACTCAAACACATGACATCAATGGAAACGGAAATAGGCCAATGCTCTTTCACGCTGAGACTTCATTGGTTACTTCCTTTAAAGATCTAGTCAAGCTTTCAATATCAACATAATCTTTTATTTAACCTTACTTGAAGAAGGTTGAGAATTCTTACCAATCTCCCTGGAGTCTTTATATTCATCATCATTAGTAATAGCTCCAATGTCAAACAAGTCTTTATCCATGACGATTGCTTCCACAAAGTTTAATGCCAGTGTCTCCTTTGCAACTCTTTTAACAAAAGCATAAATGTTTGTTGCAAAGGTAGCTATATAATAATTTATAGTGATATAATCATGATGTTTTGTTTTTGGGGGGAACTTGTTCAATATGTAGTTGAGCCATTGATTGAAATATTTTACCTTCTCCTTCCCCCCCCATCTTAATGTTTCCAAGTTCTTTTAAAAACATGGTAGGAGTCTTTCATCGAAAAAATTCTCCAAAAACAATTTCTTAAACTCCCTCCAACCATGGATTGAATTAATAGGTACACTATGGTACCATGTTGTTTCTCTACCTTCTAAAGTGAAAGGAAAAAGCCTATAAGCAACATCATCGTACCATACCTCTAACATTCATAGACACATGTAGAAATCATCGATATGATCATTTGCCTTTGTCTTCTTGACAAGATAAAACTTAGATAAAAACTTCTCTAGATGTCTATGAATTATATGAAGGTTTTCTATAAGAGAGATTGTCCCTTGGGCCATCCAATATAGCTCTTGATCAGCCATGTCTTCATCTCCTTTCTCCTCCTCCTTTTTCAAAGTTGATGATCCTTTTGCTTCACCGTTTAAACCATTGTTAAACTCAAAATCATCTGTCGGTTTTTCTCAGTCAGAAAGAAAAATATTTTCCTTGTACTCTTCATGAATGGGTGGAAGTGTCTCTTGCTTAACTGTGTCTTCTGAGGGATCTGATAATTCCTAAGAGTGGTGAAGACCAAATATTCCACCGATGAAACCAATACACTAATATGAGTTGTTTATTTCTTCTTAGGATGATGAAGAATATTATGAGAAACAAGGAGTAAATCGATAACTTTCATAAACTAATAGGTAGTAGGTCGAATCACCTGGAGTTGTTTGTAGGTTACTTCGTAGTCCAACTTCGGACCAGGTTGAGAAGACCGTCCTACCGCAAGAATAGGAGTAAGGATGTTACTCAAGATATTACTGCCATGTCCAAAAACTTAATGATTGGAATCTGAAGAGTTCTTAGGCATAAAAACCGAGTTTCCCTCCTTCTAGTGATAGAATATTAACGATGCTAGACCAGCCAACATACAGGGAATCTCCCCTATATGAGGTCCCAATTAGACCACACACTATTTGGTGTAGGAGTCCCATCCAGAAATATGACTTGACTACCATTAACTTGGTTATTTTCCTTGGCTTAGGTAATTAGCATGAGAGATTAGTGTTCATGTTATTTTAAATGAGCAAGAGAGTGGGCCTTGTGAAATGTTTGATTGTAGATGTATCAAGGTTCTTTCACTGCAAAGGAGAGAAATTGAGCCTCTAAAATAAAAGTAATAGTACTTATCTAGTGGAGACACACACACATAATGAGGAAGAATCATTAAACATCAAGAAAAATAGTTCACATAGATGCAACAATCATTAAATCCTTACAATACATTTCCAACAAGTTAAGCACCAAAGTCACCGAAATATTTCAATTACTTCAATACACGTCAAATCCAACATAAACAGAAAACATTAGAATAGTAGTCTTAAAACATCCACGATCCATGCATGAAAATGTGATGGCCAAATGGCTTAAAGTACTAAAAAAAAGTTCCAAGATACATAAGTACAATGAACATCACCAGCTGGACCAATAGCGGAGCGTTAGAGCTATTACTTTCTCCCCACAAGTATGTTTTCTATCTCTCTAATGCCTTGTGGGAGAAGCCAAGGTTAAAAATTCCTTTTCTTGAGTAATGAGGATCCTTTTATAACTCGAGGAATGACTTTTCTTATCCTCATGACTCTTGACTTTCCAACTTCTAATAACCTTTGGACTTCTATAACTCTTGAGCTTCCAAAGGACTTTTTGATTTACATATGACTATTGGAAATGCATGTCTTTTTGACTTCTTCACATGGCTCTTTTATCAATACATGAGTCTTGGACTTCTACTTCTTTGTCTTTACAATGATCACATTATTACATCATAATTTCATCATCATCATGTGGTGAGGACATGAAAAATCACTATCATTGATGACTTGGACTCATAGCGATTGATAAAATGGAATTTCTTTGATAGGTGACAAGTCTACCACGTATGTCCTCAATCTTGCATGAAGCTTCCATGTTTTTGATGTCTGCATCCTCCAAAGAGTCTTTGATTGCTCAAAGTCTTTTGGTTTGCTTTGATCATCCATATTTCAACGTGTTCTTTGTTCTTGAATGCTTCCTTGGGTTGTCCTCTTTGCCCGATATTCTTCATGAATCCTTGTTATGTTGTTCTTGAAATATCTGCAATTGCAATCACTCATGACAAGCAAACACCAACCTGAAAAATCTCCTATTCTAACATGTTTCATGCAGATTTTATGTTCATGACTTAATAATGTTCTTAGAAGCGACAAGGAAACTTCTAGGTGCAAGGGAATTGTGAAAGGTGAAAGTGATGAAGCTTCAATGATTTGAGATGCACTCATGCGCTCAATGGGAGAGAGAAATATCAAGGGAGGGTGCAGGGCGTAGGTCCAAAGGATGAAGGAAGAGCATTCAAGATTCCCAATTGTGTTGTGTGCTCAAGGGAGAAATGGAGGGCACAAGGTGCACTTTTGAAGGATGAAGGGAAGAGGCTTCGAGGCTCCAGGGTGTGCTCATGCACTCAAGGAGGCCAAGTAGGGCATAAGGAACAATGCTAAAGGTTGAATAGTTTAGGATTTTCTCTTTCCAAGTGTGCCATGTGATTAAGAGGGTCAAGGAGGGCACAGGGAACAATGTTGAAGGCTGAAGGGTTAGGTTTTGTCCTTCCCAAGTACAACATGTGCTCAACAAGTAGGAAGGATTTCTTAAGGGCGCAGTTTGGAAGAAGGAAGGGGAATGAGGCTTAGGAGTGTGTTATCTATTCTTGGAGGGAACATGACACACTTTCAAACAATGAAGGAATCCATATCAAGGCTTAAGAGTGTTCCATGCACTCCTAGCCTTAATGGATTAACTTGTGCAACCAAAATTTATCTAAGTCTAAGAGATATAACAAGAGGTGAACATAATGAGTCTAGACATGAAATCAAGTGTGCAACATACTAAATCATCAATAATACTTAGACAGACTTGAACATTGATAAATACACATAAAAATTCGATTTTACAAACACTCCCCGAGTACAATGAACAAAGTGTGTGTGACTGCGACCACAAATGTCGTTTTACAACAAACAAAGGTGTTATGGCCATGGAATGCACTATAGATGTTATAAATAACATGAAGAAAGTTAAAAATAATCAAGAACACTTGAAACATATAGAATGAATTGAAACGACACTTGACGACTAAAGTGACATTTGATGCGACAGTTGGATAGGCTCCAAAATTTGAATGTAGTGAAATTTTGGAGGGTGTTGTAGTTGTGACAATAGAAGGCTACTCCTAATACTATACCTGATTGTTTGATCGCTTGGAACCTAAAACTCTTACAGTCATCTCGCACGGTCCTAGATGTACTAAAAACCTATACAATCCTCTCTCTCGAACATCAATCACTCTTGCTGAGTCTATGCATGATCCCAAGAATCTGACCATCTGGTGTCTAGAGAAAAACTCTTCTCATAGTCCACTCCCTCTTTCTTGGAGAACCCTCTTTTCATAAACCTTGCTTGATACTTCTCGATGTTTCAATATACTACATGAATCATTGCATTGGTCTTCTCCAAAATTCTTCCTTTATACAAAATTCCACTCAAGAGGCCATGGAAGAAAAAATTATAACCAAGAAAAAAATACAAAGACAAGAGGTTGACCTAAAAAATAAACATAATAGTAATCAAGGAAAAGATATGAAGTACTTATCTGTTGATTAGTGAAGAATCTACTGAGGGTTGTAGGGAATTTTTAATTCCCTCTCGATCCTTACCTCCTTTTAGAAATCAATGAAGTTTATCTACAATCTCAACAAACTTGGACTACTTTGACTTCTTTGGAGGTGGATTCTCTTCCTTGATATCAACTGTTGATGCATGTTTCTTTCATTTCATTTTTCTTGCATGAACTATAAGGTGTGGAGTTTCTTCATCTTGTAGATTCATCGAGCTATCTAGCCACATCAAAGGCTCAACAACAAGCTAGCATCAACACCAAGTCATTCCACATGCTATCAAGGAGATAAACCAAGTATGCATCACATAAACTTGAAACCAATATTCCTAATATTTATCTAGTGTTTCATCCCACAAACCCTTTTACTTTCTCATCTAAGACTTCAATCAAGTCGTAACAAGTAGTAACCTCCAAGTCTTATCTAGGTTTTTAAAATCCTAAGTCTTCCAACTCTTGTACCACATACAGAATCCAAGACAAATACATCAATATTAAAAGCACATAATTTAATACAAGTGTTATGATAGGCTCTCTTCTCACTTTATGTAAAAGTAGGTGAGGGAGGGTTTCTTCTCATCTCCCTCTAGCTCTGGAATAACCTCGTTTTGAATATTTGTAACAATATATTCCATTCTGAGACTTGACACCAATTGATAAGAAATCATATATAGTCAAGCTACTAAACACTTGTCTCTTAGGCTAACTTCAATGGTTGCTCTTTCAACAAATCTCTAATACCATGTTGAATTTTCTTGGGAGATGCACAATAGAATACATTTTTTTTCTAGATAATTAATTCCTAATAATTTCCACGCAATATTCTTATGCCACTCATATCATTGACCAATTAAAATTCAGAAAATATCAACAGTAAATGTAGTGAATACTTTAATAAAGATCAGAGAAAGACAACCATGCATAATAGAGACAATAAATTTACTCTAGGAAAGCCAACCTCAGGAGAAAACCAAGAAGATTTTCTTTAGGAGAAATTATTATTCAGAAGGGTTTACAAATCTACAAATTGTCTAGAAATATGTGCCAATATCCAAGTGAAAAATATCAACTAAACCTAGTAAAAAAATCAACAATAAGATAGTCTTGGTAAAAACCCATCAAATTGACCTCGTCAAATTTAAATCGTGGTCAATTAGGGCTCCCTCTTATAAATTCATCACTCTTATGAGTTAATTCATGTCCATTATAGTCTATTTTATTAATGCCCAATTCCCAAGTGTATCTATTAAATATTAGGAAATAATTAAGGCTTAGAATAGGAATTGAAATAGTGTGTACTTTGCGACTCATCATTAAATTTCTAAATGAACTCACAAAAAGATAATTTTGCAATGTATATCATATCACTAGAATATCCCATATTTTATCTATATTAACATTTTTAATAATATATTAACATCAAATTTTCTTTAATTGAATTTGAATTCTTTACCGACCAGTAACATCCAATTGGCTAAATTTAAATGTTTTACTAACTAGGAGGTTGAATTTGCAAAATTTAAACACACTTAACAAAGACATACATATCAGACATATATTTTCGGATGAACTAATATATACACAGTCGAGTTATTAGGAACTCTAAATTTAAATCAGAACACTATTAACTATTTTCTTTTGTTGTGGAAGTTCTAACTTTAAATATTGACATGGACATTGCCTTCAGAAGAATGAAGTGTGTACCTTCGGTTTATAAGTTTGATGCTTTATCACTCCACTTGATAATAAATACAA
Source organism: Pinus tabuliformis (assembly GCA_031772625.1). Classification (NCBI taxonomy): domain Eukaryota; kingdom Viridiplantae; phylum Streptophyta; class Pinopsida; order Pinales; family Pinaceae; genus Pinus; species Pinus tabuliformis. The sequence goes on along the minus strand of CM062816.1, from coordinate 1,406,298,110 downwards.
TTTAGAAGATCTCAACTTATTCTACAATTAGTGGAATTCATAGTGGAAATGACGGTCTTCCGTCAGAGGAATGAAAAAAATGTAATTCCCTTCTAGATATGCACGAATGAGCAGAACATAAATTGAATATACTTGCAACTTCAATAATTTCGAGAATGATTACCAATATGTGATGACGCTAAAAATAGATATTTACGGTGTTTTGAAAAGAATTTTTTTTTTTCTTTAAAATTAAAGTTTTATTTAAAAGGTGATCCTCAATTTAATAGTATTTTCTAATTCCATTAGTTTCAAGGTTAATTTAATTGGTCAATTTCTTATCGCTAAAGCATTTTGTTAATGAGAGGTTACAGGGTCAATTCTCTTTGTCGATGCCTTCACGGTTAGGTTTGTTCGAAATATTGAGAGGGGGGCTGAATCAATATTTTCTTTCAATTGTTATTATTATTAGTTAGATTCTTCACAATTTAATGAGAAAAGTATAAGAATAATTTTATTGAATATAAAAAAACAACTACAATGTATGACAATTATTGCCATGCACCAACTTGGTCTATGATGAGGCTCCGACCTCTAAGGCTTGGACCCTATTTTCTCCAAGAGGTGAATCAATATTTTCTTTCAATTCTTCACAATTTAATTAGAGAAAAAAATAAGAATAATTTTATTGAGTATAAAAGAATAAATACAATGGATGACAATTATTGCCAAGTACCAACTTGGTCTATGATGAGGCTCTAACCTCTTCGACCCTATCTTTTTCAAGGGGTGAATCAATATTTTCTTTCAATTGTTATTATTACCAGTTAGATTCTTCACAAATTATTCATAGAAAAATATAAAAATATTTTTATTTAATATAAAAAAATAAATACAATGTATAATAATTATTGCCAAGTGTCAACTTGGTCTTTGATGAGGCTCCCACCTTTATAAAAATAATTTTATTTAATATAAAAGAATAAATACAATATATAACAATTATTGCCAAGTACCAACTTAGTCTTTGATGAAGCTCCCACCTCTAAAACTTCGACCCTATCTTTTCGGAAGCACCAACCTCGTCTTTACGGGCACCTACCCAAAAGACACCCATCCTTCAATTAAATAGAGTATATATAAAAGACTTATTTCAACAGTGGGTCATCTTCTCGACAAGACTGCTTCAGATTCCATTGTCCCAGATCATCAAGCTCTTTTATAAGCGATTTTCCAAGCCCCTCCACAGATCTGGATTTCCACAAGACTTCATCACAATTTTGCTGCACAACTATTCCTACTTTGATTCTCCACAGGTGTATCCGAGTTACACCGCAGGTCTAGAACCTGTTCGAGCTGCAAACAAATAACCCGAGCTATATGATTGTTCACAAGGTACAGGACTGTTCTTCTGTCCACAAAGATAGCACCAGAATCTGATTGTTAGACCAATAGACGAGCTCCGCAGGTAGACTGAGCTTGTGGGTGAGTGCTCACTGTAATACAGATCCGAAAGTGAGAGAAGAAGCTCCAGGACTGTGGTCCGAGCCTGTGTATAGCGATGAGCGTATAGCAAGAAGCGTTTAATTGTACACCCAGTCAGCCATCAACTTCCTGTGTCCGAGTCTGTGGATAGAGAGAAGTGTTTAATTCTATACCCAGTTAGCCGTCAATTTCTTTCAGAGGTACTGAACTGCATTTTTTTACTCTCCCTTTCCACGTTCACGTTTGCGTATCTTTTGTGTGTATGTATTTTTTTTTCAGATCTACGTATATATCTTTTTCAGAACTGCGCTCTTTTTCGGATCAGCATATGATATCTTCTTCAGAACTGCGCATGTATTTTTTTCAGATCAGCGTATGATATCTTTTTCCGAACAGTGTATGATATTGATATCGGATTTCAATTTTTCATGTATATATATATATGAATATGAATATGAATGATGGTTGGCTATGGGGTCGCTGACATCAAAGGAGCTGAAGCCAACATGAAGCTTGAGTGATACGTGGAGCTGAGTGCTAAGTCTAGTGTGGAGATGTCATGTATTGCGTTTCTTTTTTTTTTAATTTGCAAAAAGGATGCGTTGGATGTAGTATCATATAAAAAATTTATTAATTTCCAGGAATGGATTATTAAAAAATGTTTTGAAGTTTATTTTTTATTTTTAAATAATATTTTTGTATGAGTAACTTTTAGAGTTTCCAGAATTGGAATAGGGATAGGAGTAGGATTTTAGAATTTATGAATTATTGAATTTAGGAATTAGGATTTTAGATATTTTAGTAATTATGGAATTTAGGAATTGGGGTTCAATATTTATAAATTAGGAATTTGTTTCTAAGTGTAAGGTTAGGGTTTCTTAGAATGATTGACATTTCAACATCTTAAACAAGAGTTGTAGTTATTTTTTGGCCCTTCAAGAATATTTTCCATTCAGTTACTGCTATATCAATGATCAACTATTGACATCAATGACAACCTAGATTAACAATTTCCCCCTTTGTCATTGATGGCAATATTCTTGCCCTTTCAAACATTCTCTCCCCCTTTGACATCAATGGAAAACAGATGGACAAGAACTCCCCCTGTCATGAAACATCTTTATGAATCATTTTAGTGTGATGCTAGAGAAAGAACCCCTATCTTTTGGTGAAGACGTTCAAATGCTTCTCAAGGGAGAGGTTTTGTGAAAATTTCAGTGATCTGCTCCTTGGTATTGATATATTCCAACTTTATATTTTGTTCAACTACTTGTTCACGAAGGAAATGATACTTGATTGGTATATGTTTGGTTTTTGAGGGCATCACTTGATTTTTGCTGAGACTGATAGCACTTGTGTTATCACAGTAGATGGTGATTGGTTGGTTGGCATCTATATTGACATCCTTTAGAGCTTCCTTCATCCATAATATTTGAGTACAACAATCTGCAACAACTATATACTTAGCTTCAGCTGTAGATAGTGATATGGATGTTTTTTCTTTGCTGAGCCAAGATACTAGACAATTTCCGAGTAATAATGCATTTCCAGTAGTACTTTTTTGATCATCGACACTTTCGACCCAATCAACATCAGTGTATGCAGTGACAGTAAGAGTTAATCTCTTAGGGTACCAAAGACCAAAATCAAGAGTTCCTTTCAAGTATCTGAGAATTCTTTTTACAGCCAACAAATGGATTGTTTAGGAGCTGATTGAAATTTTTCCACCATTCCTTCTTCTTACATAATGTCAGGTCTCGTAGCAATTAAGTATAGGAGGGTTCCAATTATTGACTTGTAATGAGTTGCATCTACTGGAGGAGAGTCATCATCTTTGCTTAATTTGCAATATGTGGTCATAGGTGTGCTCAAGAGTGCACAGTGTTCCATTCCATATCTCTTAAGCATGTCTTTAAGATATTTTGCTTGAGATATGAACACACCTACTATGGTTTGAGATACTTGTAGTTCAAGGAAGTAAGATAACTCTCCTATCATCGACACTTCAAACTCTTTTGACATATTTTGAGCAAACTCATGGCTCATCTCATCATTATTACTAGCGAAAATCAAATCATCAACATAGATTAACTTACAAAAAGTATTTTCCTTCTGCTAGATTAACCCTTCTGGTTTCTCCCTGTAGACTTCTTCCTTGAGTTCCCCATTCAGAAATGTTGATTTTACGTCCATTTGATATATTTTGAATCCTTTTGAGCAAGAAAATGCCAAGAAAATCCTTATAGCTTCCATACGAGCTACTGGTGCAAAGGTTTCTTCAAAGTCGATTCCTTCAATTTGTGAATAACCTTTACAACCAAGCCTTGCTTTATTTCTGATGATTTGCCCATCTTCATTCATTTTTTTTGAACATCCACTTGGTTTCAATTATATTTTTATCCTTTGGACGAGGTACCAGCTCCCATGTCTCATTCTTCTCTATTTGAGACATTTCTTCTTCCATGGCTTCCACCCAATGAGGATCCTTGCTTGAGTAAAAGTTTCTGGTTCTATCATAGATAGGAGAGCAACATCATTTTTCCTTGGTGTACTTGTCATCCTTCTTTGGGTTTGTATCCCCTCATCTATATTGCCAATAATCTTCTCTTCCGGGTGATTTTTTTGGAGGAATTTCACCTTTGAAGAGGTTTGAGATGGTTCTTTTTCCTTTTGTTGATCTTTTTCCTCTTTTTCAGGTTCTTCTTCGTTTTCTTCAACGAGAGGGTCAATTTCATGATCTTCAATTTCCTTTTCTGGAAGGTCTTCATCAATCTTCACATCAATGCTTTCCACTATTTTCTGTAGTCAATTATTGTAGCACATGTAGGCTTTTCTCATAGTAGAATATTCAAGGAATATTCCTTCGTCAACCCAAGAATCAAATTTTTCTGGTGAGTCATCATTGATTTTTATAAATCATTTTCTTCCAAAAATACTGGAGCAGGTCTTCCTTTCCATAATTCATAAGGAGTATTCTCATTATTTTGTCTTAGTTGAGTTCGATTCAAGGTATAAACTACTATCCCGACCGATTTTCTCGAAAATTTTGGCTGCAAATTAGCTGCTAGTAACATTGTTCTTTCCAATTCTTGAATAGTTCGGTTTCTTCTTTCAACTACCCCATTTTGCTTGGGTGTTCTGGCAGCGGAGAGTTATTTTTTGATTCCATGTACTTTACAGAATTCATCAAATTCTTTTGATGTGAATTCCCCCTCTATCTGTTGTAAGACATTTAATCTTAGAATCTTTTTCGTTTTCTACAAGAGCTTTAAGATTCTTAAAGCATTCAAATGCTTCAAATTTATATTTTATGAAATATACCCACATCATTCTAGTATAGTCATCAACAAATAAAGCAAAGTACCTTTCTCCTTGGAGCTCCAAAGTTCTATTTGGTCCACATAGATCAGCATGAATGATCTCCAAAGGTTTTTGACATACTTTTCACATTATCCTGAGTACTTAATAATTCTCCTTTAAAACCTATCCCGGATTTGTCATATTGAGGTTTTTGAGCATTTAGAGTAATGTCAAGTGTTTGAAAGCTTTTCCAACCCTTTTGACTTGCTCTAATTCCTTCCTTAGAGATACTATTTCAGCTTCATGATTTTCACAAATTTCTTCCTTTTCTTTTATCTTATTTTTCAAGAAATATTCCCTTCTTTTTGCTTCCTCCTTTTCTACCTTGAGAGAAATGATTTTATCTCGTAAAATATCATTCTCTTCAATGGCACTCATTAACAATTCATCTACATTTCCTTCTAGTCTTGAATCATCATCATTTGTGAATGCCATGAATAATACTTTCTAGCTTCCAACATATCATTTTCGTCATGTGATTCATCATTACCTCCTTTGCAATAAGGGAAATTATTAGTTGATTTCCTTTTGATGACTACAAATTCATCTTCATCATACTCTATCTTGCTTAGAGAATAAATTATTCTTATTGAACCCTTTCTTTTTGTATACCATTCTTTTAAAATCCTCATTAGCATCACTATCATGCCTATGAGGACATTTTGCAGCATAATGACCTATTCTTCCACATTTGAAACAAATAAGATGGCACTTACCTTTTAGCTTGGATCCTTTCTTTAGTCTTCTTACAAATTGTGCTAATTCGGATTCATCACTACTCGTATTACATCCTTTCCCCTTTTTTAATTTTGAGGCCTTAAATGCTGCATCTTTGGAACTTGGGATTCCTTTTCTCATCCCATAGCCAATGAGGATTCCATGAAGTTCATCCATTTTGAGAGTATCTAGGTCCTTCATTTCTTCTATAGGGCTTCCTTTGGAGTCAAATATGTTTGGGAGATCTTAAGACCTTTTGAACAACAATGCTTTCTTCAATCTTTTCTCTCAATCCTTTAAGAGAGTTTACCACTTCAACGACTCGAAGAAAGTATGGTGAAATATCTTCTTCATCATCCATTTTCAGACTTTTTTGAAGCTTTTCCTTCTTAACTTTGGAGTCCCCATCGTATAAGCTAACCAGCTTATCCTATAATTCTTTGGCCCTGTCACAATTCACAACTTTTGTAAATTCAGAATGAGTGATTCAACTAGTGATGGAATTTAAGGCTTTTGCATTTGCAGTGTAAGCTTTCCTTTCATCTTGATCAGTTGGAAGAGTGGAAGAAGCAGCGTAACCATTCAAAATGGAATGCCAAACTTCAGGTCCAAGGGACATTAAACAGTGGGAAATTCTTTTTTTCCAAAAACCAAAATTTGTGCCATTGAACAAAGTAAGCTTTCCTAACACTTCTTGATTTTTCATTGTGAGTAAGAATTCTTCTTCCAAATGTTAAGTTTATTATGGAAAAGTTGGCTCTGATACCAATTGTTGGAAATACTGAGAGGGGCGTGAATCAATATTTTCCTTCAATTGTTATTATTACCAGTTAGATTCTTCACAATTTAATCAGAGAAATGTATAAGAATAATTTTATTGAATATAAAAAAATAAATACAATGTATGACAATTATTGCTAAGCACCAACTTGGTCTTTGATGGAGCTCCGACCTCTAGGGCTTCAACCCTATCTTCTCCAAGGCACCAACCTTGTGTTTATGGGCACCTACCCAAAGGACACCAATCCTTCGATTAAATAGAGCATATATAAAAGACTTACTTCAACAACGGATCTTCTTCTCCACCAGACTGCTTCAGATTTCATTGTCCAAGATCATCAAGCTCTTTTATAAGTGATTTTCCAAGCCTCTCCATAGATCTGGATTTCCACAAGGCTTCATCATAATTTTGTTGCACAACTATTCCTACTTTGATTCTCCACAGGTGTATCCGAGCTACACCACACGTCTAGAATCTGTCCGAGCTGCCAAAAAATAACCCGAGCTATATGATTGTTCACAAGGTAGGGGATTGTTCTTTTGTGCACAAAGATAGCACCATACTCTAATTTCTTGACCAATCGATGAGCTTCGTTGTTAGACCGAGTTTGTGGGTGACTGTTCAATGTAATACAGGTCCGAAAGTGAGAGAAGCAGCTACAGGACCGTGGTCCGAGCCTGTGTATAGCGATGAGCGTATAGCGAGAAGCATTTAATTCTACACCCAGTCAACCATCAATTTCCTGTGTCCGAGCCTATATATAGCGAGAAATGTTTAATTCTATACCTAGTCAGCCGTCAATTTCTTTCAGAGGTATTGAACTGCGTTTTTTTTATTCTCCCTTTCCATGTTCACGAGATGTGAACCACTCGTTGTTTTTTCCTTTACGTATCTTCTGTGCGTATGTATTCTTTTTCAGATTAGCGTATGACATCCTCTTTAGAACTACATATGTTCTTTTTTTCCAGAGCAGCGTATGATATTTTTTTCCGAACTATGTATGATATTGATACTATTTCATTTTGTCATGTATATATATATATATATATATGATATATGATGGTTGGAATATAGGGGGGCCGACATAAAAGGAGCTGAAGCTGACATGAAGCTTGAGTGATACGTGGTGCTGAGTGCTACATCTAATGTGGAGATGTATGTCTTGCGTTCCTTTTTTTAAAAAAATTTGCAAAAAGCATGCATTGGATGTAGTATCATATAAAAATTTTATTAATGTCAAGGAATGGATTATTAAGAAATGTTTTGAGGTCTATTTTTATTTTTAAATAATATTTTTGTATGAGTAAATTTTAGAGTTTCCAGATTTTAATTGGAATGGGATAGGAGTACGATTTGAGAATTTAGGAATTAGGGTTTTAGATATTTTAGTAATTATGGAATTTATGAATTAGGGTTTAATATTTATAAATTAGGAATTTGTTTTTCGCGTTAGGTTAGGGTTTCTTAGCATGATTGACGTTTCACCATCTTAAACAAGAGTTGTAGTTATTTTCTGGGATCTTCAAGAATATTTGCCAATGATTAACTATTGACATCAATGACAACCTAGGTTAACAAGGTTGTGTTAATAAGGCAGTGGGATGTGATCCCTTCGAGTGGATTTACCCAAATATTTCCTTGGAAAAGTAATAATTAAAAATAAATAAAAAATGAAATAAAAGAAAACTAAGTACCTTCCAACTTGATTATGGCAAACACGAGGGTTAAATCTGACTTGTATTTGCCCCCAAATATTAACTATGTATTAATGATAATCAAAAGTTGAGAGGATGAACAACTCTATATATTATCAATGTGCTATAGACATTTTTGTGCCTTGCAGCTCCAAGCATGAAATGTCCATAAACCAAGGGATCCTAAGTCCCTAAAAGTATTGTTCCGACCCCTAAAGGAACAAGGTCGACAAATTACAGCTTCTCCCAGAAGTTCTCCACCAGAAAATGCTCAGAATCAGTCAAATCAGGATCATTTCAGTTGCTCCACTGGCTAGCTGCGTTGCATAGCACCCAAATACACTAGCTAGGTGCGTTGCAACGCACCTAAATGCACTATCAAGGTGCGTTGAGCGGGAAATGACAAATGGCAGTGCCATTCCGCGAGGTGGAAAGACAATGGAAGCTTCCAGAATCTTCTCCAATGACACTTGCCTCACTGAGTTCGACCAAGATTGAGTAAGAGGCTCTCAGTCTCCAAGTGGAAGCAAGAATTGACAGAGAGAAGATACTAGTCAAATCATAAGCTGACTCATCCTCTTTGCATACATCTATATATGGATCCCTCATCCCAGAGATCCGGAGGCTAGAATTTTGTACATTGCAAAGAATTGTTGTTGGTTTTGAGATAGATATCAGAGTATTGGGTGATTTATTCTTTGTTGGAGGTGAAGAGGGGCTTCTTTGTTGGGAGGTTGATGCTGGATCAGGAATCATCGGTTGTAACTCCTCCTAGATCTTCTTGTTATATCAATAAAACTATTTGAGTTTCTCCTACATGCTTGTGTATCATTGATGTTTGTTACATTTGTATGTTTAGCTTAAATCTAATCCTAAGCTTTTTATGAATATAAACCCATGTCTTTGTATAGTTTCCTTCTTCTGTGATCTTACAGGTACTTGGTGCTGGGCAAGTAAGGAAGCAGGTAGCTGGAAGCTGTCAAAGAAGAGAGAGATTGGATCAAAGGACTAGCGCAAGACACAGGTTGGTTCATCCTATTTCTCTTTGTTTATAGTTCATAAAGAAGAATACAAAAGTAGTTTTCTCTGTTTGTTTCTAAGGTAACTGTCACACCTTAGTGGGATAGAGTCGATCTGAATAGACACTTTTCCTGTTAACAAAATGGCGACTCCGCTGGGGACAATTGTCTAGTTAGTTTGTTTGTGTTTCTCTTGTTGTTTGTTTCATAAACTTAGAAGTAGCAATCGAACTGCATTTGCCATTAACAAATGCAAAGTAGACATCTGCTACTTCAATCCATTCACTGGATCTGTTTATGATTTGAACAGCTGATTCACAAATGATCTGATTGCCCTTTGTGATAGCTCTTACACCTTCCTTAAATCTACCCTCTGATTGTGCATTACTGATTGCTTTTACTCGGCCAAAAACCATAGATTAAACTGCAAACGTGACCCAGAACCCAGATAGAATTCTCGTTTCTGCCCCAGCGCAGGCTCTGTGAAGAGGTTCTGCATTTCAACGCACTTCCCAAGAGGGCTACCTGCACTGCAATGCAGTTTCTCTGTGTAACAGGTGCGCTGATCAGCCTAGCCTTGTGCAGCTGAGGTTCTTTGCTTCATTTTTTCAGTTTTATCTCTGATTTTTGCAGCCTGTGATCAGTGTATGTGTCTGTTTAAAAACCCCTTTTCCTTGCTATAATTCCGCCTCCTTTGTACAAAAAGACTGTAGATGTTTTTGTGTGTTTGTGGCGTCATTTACAGTTTTCCATTGCAAAAGTAGAATAATCATACTGTCATCCTTTGATTTAGATATGTCGCAAGTGTCGATTTTGATCATAGGATAAAGTTTATTTGCTGTTGACAGTCGATTATGCTTTTACTTTTACCTTTGGTTTGAATTTATCACTTTTTAGTGTCGAAACGAGTATTTATTTCAAAATCATAAAGTGTCGTAATCATCTCTACCTTTTGATTTCGAAAAGAAGCTTGTTTGTGTTTGTCACTTGAAAACAAATTCAGATTTGTACATCAACTTTATTTTTAGGCATCAATATTAAGAAAGTGAAAAACAAATACATGCACATATGCATTTGCATATTGACAGTCTGTTTGGCTTGATTTAGGAAAGTGCATTTACAGTGTGCTCTTTGCTCTTTGCAAAAAGATTGTGTCTTTCTTTTCCCCTTGTAGCTAGGATTTTCATTGCTGAAAAGAGATAAAAGTTTTCTTATCATCTTTAGATTGCATTTTAGGAATTACATCTACATCTCGTGGTGAACCCAAAAGGCAAACTTCATAAGAAAGATCAACTTAAAATAAATTCAATAAATCTAACAACGCTTTGGAACTTAACGCACAACATTTAGAGGTCTAGGCTAGAGACGTATTCCGGCGTCGTAAAGCCTGGTAACTGTTGTCCTCACTGATGGTTGGGTGATTCCTCCACTTTGAGACGATAAGTGCCAGTACAGACTTCTGCTCCCACGTACCGTCGAGTATATATTGGGAGACCCCTATAGGCTTAAATCCTTTTATCCATAGGAAGCCATGTCAGCCGCCCTACTGATCGCAATGCACCGAACACAACATTCGGGAAGATTGACTGCCGTACCGTAAAAAGTATTCTGCAGTTTTGCGATTGATTTGGTACTCCCTCTACCTAGATCTCCAGAGCAGTCCCTTTCGTTCCTTTTTAGACTCCTTAACGGAAAAGGTCCATCTGAGCACTTGTCACTTCAGTCTCATTAAAAATCGAAGGAGACTAGAGTCATCTTTTGTTTTTTCTCGACTCTTAAAAACTGAAAAAACAAGTTGTGTCAAAGTGTCTAAAAATTTATTTTAACGGAATATTCATTACCCCTTTCCTACGTTGATCTTAGGTTGAGAAAATGGAGTCCACCAACCAAGGAATTCCCCTTGGTGGAAATCCTATTCCCTTCTCCTCTTGAGGAGATGTTGGTGCACCCCATATGGCCACATTATCGCTTCCAGGACTGACAATTGGCTTGTCGATATGGCTCTTCTCAACCAATTTCGTTCAGAACACCACTATTCCTGAACAATCGAATCAGCGATTAGACGAGTCCAGAGTTGCCCACCAGCCTTCTACTTCCTCTAATTCTTCCTCTCCTCCTTCCTCTTCGCTTGATGGGGCTGGCAAAGCCAAAAGTCAAGTTCCTAAGGAGAAGAAGGAAAAGAATAAGAAAGAGAAGAAGAAGAAGGAGCCAAAGGCGAATGGGGGAAAACGAGTGTCGTCTAACGAAAATCCACACACTGCACCGACCAGGCCTAAATCGCCATGTGTCATTTGCAAAGGAGACCACTTTCATAGAGATTGTCCTTGCATCCCTCAGATACTAAGGGACTGGTCTCCTCGTTTGCACAATCCAGTGTAATCAACCTCTGATGATCATGTTGAAAGCACACCGTCAACTAGCGAAAGTGAAGCCCCAGGACAAAAAGGGAAAGCCAGATTTCCTTGTAAACCGTGCGAAGGCAATCATGCCGTCCACCGTTGTCCCTTCTTAGACGAAGCTAAAAGAGTTTTGGATGATCGTCTGGTTTCACCGTTACGACTTCCTCCTGGATATAAAAAACTCTTGCCGAGTCCATTGCTAGTTGAGAATCCAGCTGGCCCGCTCAAGTGGTCGGCTGAAGCGCCTATCATTGAAGATAAACTATTTGGATCCATACCAGATGAAAGTCAAAAGGTCGAGGCGGCAGTTGACCCGGTCTTGCCGTCAAAGGTTTTATCTTCAGATGATACAGTCACTGAAGAGAACAAGGATGACACCGTCCAAATTCTCTTCATAAGCACAGACTCTGACGAACATGGGGGCAATTTAACCGTTCCTTTACTGCAGGAAGGAAGTTCGTCAGATCCGTATCCGGCCATCTATTCGGTCCCACCTCCAAGCAACCTAGTTGTTTCCTTCGACTGGAATCAATTAGGCAGACCCCGTTTACCAGCAAGTGTACCATTCCGAATTATTGTTCAAATATATAGAATGGTTATGGCTGGTACCATCATAGATGAGGGGGCTTCTGTGAGTATCCTTTCCTCGACTGCTTGGAGAGCGCTTGGTTCGCCATCGCTTTTGCCTGAAATGAGAAATCTGATAGGCTTTGATAAAGGAACCAGTCACCCTTTAGGGATCCTTCCCGATGTGCCCATAACATTGAGAAGGAAGATAGTTCGCATGAACGTAATGGTTGTTCAAGGACCCTTGGATTATAACCTACTCCTTGGATGAGACTATATTTATTGCATGGGAGCCATTGTCTCCTCACTCTTTAGAGTAATGTGTTTTCCGCACGAAGGAAGAGTGGTCAAGCTCGTGGACCAGCTTTCATTTCCCGAATTGTTATAGACATTTTTGTGCCTTACAGCTCTAAGCATGAAATGTCCATAAACCAAGGGATCCTAAGTCCCTAAAAGTGTTGTTCCTACCCCTAGAGGAACAAGGTCAACCAATTACAGCTTCTCCCAGAAGTTCTCCACCAAAAACTGCTCAGAATCAGTCAAATCAGGATCATTTCAGCTGCTCCACTAGCTACCTGCGTTGCATAGCACCCTAGTACACTAGCTAGGTGCGTTGCAACGCACCTAAATGCACTACCAGGGTGCGCTGAGTGGGAAATGACAAATGGAAGTGTCATTCCGCAAGGTGGACAGACAATGGAAGCTTCCAGAATCTTCCTCAATAACACTTGCCTCACTGAATTCGACCAAGGATGAGTAAGAGGCTCTCAGTCTCCAAGTGGAAGCAAGAACTGACAGAGAGAGGCCACAAGTCAAATCATAAGTTGACTCATCCTCTCTGCATACATATATATATGGATCCCTCATCCCAGAGATCCAGAGGCTGGAATTTTGTACTTTACCGAGAATTGCTGTTGGTTTTGAGATTGAGATAAGTGCATTGGGTGATTTATGCTTTGTTGGAGGTGAAGAAGGGATTCCTTTGCTCGGAGGTTGATGCTGGATCAGGACTCACTTGGTTGTATCTCCTCCTGGATCTTCTTGTTATATCAATAAAACTATTTGAGTTTCTCCTACATGCTTGTGTATCATTGATGTTTTGTTGCATTAGTATGTTTAGCTTAAATCTGATCCTAAGCTATATATGAATGTAAATCCATGTCTTTGTGTAGTTTTCCTCTTCTCTGATCTTGCAGGAACTTGGTGAAGCTGAGCAAGTGAAGGAGCAGATAGTTGGAAGCTGTCAAAGAGGAGAGAGATTGGATCAAAGAACTAGTGCAAGACACAGGTTAGTTCATCCTATTCCTCTTCATTTACATTTCATAAAGAAGAATACGAAAGTAGTTTTCCTTGTTTGTTGCTAAGGCACTGTCACACCTTAGTGGGATAGGGGCGTTCTGAATAAATACTTTTCCCAACAAAAAAATGGCGACTCCGCTGGGGATCGTGTCTAGTTAGTTTGTTTGTGTTTCTCTTGTTGTTTGTTTCATAAACACATAAGTAGCAATCGAACTGCATTTGCCATTATCAAATGCAAAGTAGACACCTGCTACTTCAATCCACTCACTGGACTTGTTTATGATTTGAACAGCTGATTCGAAAATGATCTGATTACCCTTTGTGGTAGCTCTTAGTCCTCCTTTAAATCATCCCTCTGATTGTACCTTACTGATTACTTTTACTCGGCCAAAATCCATAGATTAAACTGCAAACCGTGACCCAGAACCCGGATAGAAGTCTCGTTTCTGCCCCAGCGCAGGCTCTGTGAAGAGGTTCTGCATTTCAACGCAAGTCCCGAGAGGGCTACCTGCGCTGCAATTCAGTTTCTCTGTGCAACAGGTGCGCTGATCAGCCTTTGCCCTGTGCAGTTGAGGTTCTTTGCTTCATTTTGTCCAGTTTTATCTCTGATTTTTGCAGCCTATTATCAGTGTGTGTACCTGTCTGAAAACTTCTTTTGTTTGCCTTAATTCCGCCTCCTTTGTACAAAAAGGCTGTAGATGTTCTTTGTGTGTTTGTTACATCATTTACAGTTTTCCATTAAAAGAGTAGAATAGTCATACTGTCGTCCTTGGATTTAGATCTGTCGTAAGTGTCGATTTTGATCTTAGGAGAAAGTTTGTTTGCTGTTGACAGTTGATTATACTTTTACTTTTGCCTTTGGTTTGAATTTGTCACTTTCTAGTGTCAAAATGAGTGTTTATTTCAAAATCGTAAAGTGTCATAATCTTCTCTACCTTTTGATTTCGAAAAGAAGCTTGTTTGCGTTTTTCACTTGAAAGCGAATTCAGATTTGTACATCAAATTTCTTTTTAGGCATCAATATTAAGAAAGTGAAAAACAAATACATGCATATGTGCATTTGCATATTGATAGTCTGTTTAGCTTGATTTAGGAAAAGTGCATCTACAGTGTGCTCCTTGCTCTTTCAGAAAAGATTGTGTCTTTCTTTTCCCCTTGTAGCTAGGACTTTCATTGTTGAAAAGAGATAAAAGATTTGCTTATCATCTTTAGATTGCATTTAGGAATTACATCTACATCTCGTGGTGATCCCAAAAGGAAAACTTCTAAGAAAGATCAACTTAAAATAAATTGAATGAATCTAACAACGCTTTGGAACTTAATGCACAACATTTAGAGGTCTAGGCTAGAGACGTATTCCGGCGTCGTAAAACCTGGTAACTGTTGTCCTCACTGATGGTTGGGTGATTCCTCCACTTTGAGACGATAAGTGCCAGTACGGACTTGTGTTCCCACGTACTGTCGAGTATATATTGGGAGACCCCTATAGGCTTAAAACCTTTTATCCATAGGAAGCCGTGTCGGCCGCCCTACTGATTGCAATGCATCGAACACAGCATTCGGGAAGATTGATTGCCGTACCGTAAAACGTATTCTGCAGTTTTGCGATTGGTTTGGTACTCCCTCTACCTAGATCTCCAGAGCAGTCCCTTTCGTTCCTTTTCAGACTCCTTAATAGAACAGGTCCATCTGAGCACTTGTCACTTCAGGCTCATTAAAAATCGGAGACTAGAGTCATCTTTTGTTTTTTCTCAACTCTTAAAAATTGAAAAAACAAGTTGTGTCAAAGCGTCTAAAATTTATTTTAAATGGAATAATCATCACCTTTCCCTCGTTGGTCTTCGAAGTTAGTCTCCCTTCATCGCAAGTTCTTGTAGAATCGCTAGAAAATATTTTGGATTGACTAGATATGTCTGAATAACCGTCGACATCCAGGACTGTGTCGTCCGACATAGCAGTGGCACAACCTCCTACTGCTACTCCAACGATGTTCAATGGTATACCATCTGTCCCGGCAAGTTATCAACAACAAGCCGAAGTCCAATCAGGGACTGTTTCGACGACATGGTCAGTTCCTATTTCTTCATCCGGATTATCATCTGGTATTTCTTATGTTGAAACTCAACAAATTGATCCAATGTGTCTTCAAAGGCCAATCTACCCTTTAAGTACTGGATTTCCACCATATGGAGGGCAGTATGCCTTTTCATTGTTCCCTCCCAGAGAACAACCATATGCGATTTTACAACAAACTTCAGGTCAAACTGGAATTACATCCAGCGGTTGGGTGACAATACTGCCTCAGCAACCAAGGGTTGTATATTCAATGCAACTAGTCGATCCTGTGTCGAATATTCCCACTATACCTGCTACGGTGACTGCGTCGCAAGTACAAGCGCTACCCGTTGTATGTCAACCCCAAGTTTCTCAGGTTGCAATACAACAGCCTCTTGTCTCAACGACTCAATCACAACCTCAGGTTAGTGACTCCTTATCCGAAGTGACTCAGGCTCAAACAAGTACTATGACTCCTCATCTTGGTCAATCATCCAGTATTGGACAACAGCAAATGGTCCAACAACCAGGGCTGGTTCAATCTCAACAATCGCAATTCCAGCAATCATACCAAGGACCTGAGCAACAAGTCTTTGTAAGTAATGGGCAACTGCATTTCCAAAGCAGTTATCAACAACCATACTATAATGGTTATGCCCATCAACCTTGTCAAAGTTGCCAGCATCAAATACATTATGCTGGTATGCAAAGACCCACTGCTCAGGCGATTCCATCTTATCCTGGGTATGCTTCGCCTAACCTGAATCAACAGTTGCCCTTTGTAGCAACTCTAGAATTACCAGATCTAAACCGACTGACGAATGATCCAATTGCTTATGCCGCTTGGTGGCCAGCGATTCCGCATAAACTTCCATCAGATATTCCTAAATTTAATGGAAATCCGGGTGAAGATCCGTCGAATCATGTGATGAACTTTCATCTATGGTGTTCATCAAACATCCTAAACGATGATTCGATTAGGCTTCGCCTTTTTCAGAGGACGTTAACTGGTCTGGCAGCAAAATGGTATATCGAATTGCCTAGAGCTTCATTCGACAACTTCAGTACCCTAGCCACAACCTTTTTAACCCATTTTCAGTTACCGATAAGGTACGAAACGGGAACTGAACTTCTTACCAACTTCAAACAGACAACAGCCACTCACATATCTGATCATATACATGAGTGGTGGCGTCGTCGTAGGATGGTAAAAACGTACGTTCCCGATCAGCTATTAGCTGAATGGTTTATCAAGTCATTACTACCTTCCATTACGAAAGATGTGGCAAAGGGGGGAGTCGTAGCGGAAGAGCAAGTTATAGCTCGTGCGCAATATCTGGACTTGATCTATACTCATTCCGGCACGCTCTACGACAAAATACCTGACGCCCCTAGACCGGAATTCTCAATTCCTCCTCCTCCTAAATTGAACAATGACTCTCACGCCGGTAATGGCGTGATTGGCAAAACAGACACAAAATTGACAAAGGCTACATCTAAGAAGGCTCGTAAGATTTCAGATCAAACTGCAAAAGACGAACTTCTTGCCTCGGAAGTAAATGACGTGTCGACTAACAAGGGCAAACAACTGAAGCAACCAGGGGGCAAGAAGAAAAAGAAAGGGAGAAAAAGGAAGCATGATGAGTCATCTCCTGAAAAGCCTTCTACAAACCCTTCTGGGCAAAGGAAACCCCATGCGGGGTGTCATATATGCGATGAGGATCATCGGACGAGAGATTTTCCACATAAAGCTGAAGTTAAGAAACTCTTTAAGAGTTCAAAAACCTCAGCAGTATTGACTAATCCGTTTCCAAGCCCGGGAACCAAACTGGTTGCTAATCAAAATGCTTCCCGATCCCAAGTGCTTATGTTGTCTATCTCAAAGCAGCAAAATGATGCTTTGGCAAGGAATAAAGATTACGGGAATCCACAGGTGTCGAATAACAAGGCTAATGAACAACCTAGTAGTTTGACAACAACTTTGACCAAAGTTGTGCCACCCATCATTCCTGAACAAATGATAAAGTCGCCAAAGGGAGTAGTGCACAAATCGACATTAAATACTCGTGCAAAAATAGCACAGAATTATAATATAATAGAGGACCTGGCCCAATCGCCGTCCGCTATGTCGACACTTGAGGTACCGCAAAATTGCCTCTCCCAAGAGCAAGCTTTATTATCAGCAATAGGTGGGATTGACCCAATGGATTCCAATCTTGTGGTCTTTAATCATAAAGGATATGACCCTCAGTTACCAGCTCAACTAGCTTTCCTTATTCAAGTGAAAGCCCTCAACAAAACTGTTCATCAAACAATTATTGATGAGGGGGCATCTACATGTATTATGTCGATGAGTTGCTGGAAAACTTTAGGATCTCCAACCTTGTCGCGGTCTGTGACGACATTAAAAGCATTCGATGGAAGGACATATACCCCAAATGGTATCCTAAATAACTTGAAAGTTGAACTAGGAGGGAAAACAGTAGAAATAGATGTTGAAGTCATAGATGGGAATCTTGATTACAACATCCTACTAGGAAGACCATGGATATATGCCATGGCAGCTGTTGTGTCAACCTATTTCAGAAAGATTGCATTTCCCTTTCAAGGAGGGATTACAATCGTCGATCAGCAAAAATTCCTCCCCAATGGTTCTCAAGTTACTGGAAGCATTCCAATGATCCATGGAAGCAATCATTCGCTCCAAAATATCGGAGTAGGTCTCCTAAAAGACCCCGCCTTAATGGGTACTTTTACCCTACCGCCTCCGAGTAATCTGGTGGAAGTGGCCACAGTGGAATATGAAACCTTCTATATCTAATGGATTTGGACTTCGAGGATGGTTCTTATCTTGTGTCAACCTCGTTAAAAAATGAAACAAGGAATCTTGGGGATGGTTCTTTTACTGTGTCAACCTCATTAAAAAATGAAACAAATCCCCTTTCCAAATCTCAAAGGTAAACCTTCATTCCAACCACCAAGTTGAATGCAATGAAGCTTGGGGGGCATGCACCTCGATTTGCGTTATTATGCTGGAGGCATACAAACTTATCACGAGCAATGTTACTGCAGGGTTCAAGCTCGTTAAAAAATAAACCTGCATCGAGCAGTTTTAGCACATAGTTCATGCTCGTTAAAAAATAAACATAAGACTGAGCAAGTGTTTCAATCCGCGTTTAAGCTCGTTAAAAAATGAACTATCCCCCGGTAAATAACCACCGTGAATGTAGTATTTCAGCCATTAAAGCCTTGGTCGTGTTTGCACCATCACCTCCACTTTTCCATTGGCCGATCATTCACCTCCATTTGATTGTTTACCCATTTTGAGGAATAGCTGCGAAGAGTGATTTCACTAGCCATCCTTGTGACACTGCCGTGATTGGAAAATTCCAACCCTTACCTGGAATCAGCTGCTACCCATTTTATCACTCGTTCCTCAAAAGACGAGTCTTCTTTAAGCTCTTTTCAACTAACTCGTAAAATTTAAAAAGATTGCCGAGTTTTGGCCTTCCATCTCGTTAAAGCGACCGGAAGTGCTATCTCTCCTCTAGATTTTAATCTTTTTGGACCTGAGGGATTATTGCACAAAAAGATCGAGCGGTTGTTTTGTTCGGCTCGTTAAAACTATCAAAAATTCATCCCTTCTGTATTGTTTTATACTTTTTCGGACTTAAGGGATTAGATGACGAAAAAGGAATTTTGGAGTTACCTTTACGTACCTTTTCAGACTCTCTAAAAATGAAAAGGACCGAGTTATCTTTGTCATTAAACTCGTTAAAAAGATTAATAGCGACAAACTTGTCTTTAGACGAGAATGAGTTTCACTATCGCTAGGCTCGTTAAAACATAGCAATGGATTTTCCCGAAGGGCAAATTATAGAACAAGAATATGTTATCCTCCTCAAGCTTGACAAAAATAAAGAGGTACTGGTCAGCAATGACCGGGGAAAAATTGGGAAAAACTCAAAGAATCTTTATTGGTAGCAAGTCGCTCTTGAACATAACACTTCCACTCTGTGCCTGAGTCGGGTTGGGTTGTTTCATTCACGGGTCACATCACCATGGTCACGCCATACCATCCACATTTGGGGTAAATGCTACCAATCCATCATATAAGTGTCGCCGACATGTTCAAGAGAAGTCATCCAGAGATGTCACCCGTGTCCCATCCACTACCATACATTATACTTCATTCCTTCATGACCGCCATCCTGAACCATATATCATCAGATCGTTTTCACCTCCATCAAAATCATTTGCTCCGTTCCGTGTCATTGATGTAGGATTCATCAAGGCCCTCCTTTGACGGATCACTTCTTGTCGACATCAGCTCATTATCCAAGAAGTTGATCTAGGAACACCCCATTCAGTACTTTGAAGCTTGCATGCCTCAATGGCAAGTTTCTCACTTCCGGCGACAGGTATACATCAATGACCTTCGACCGAAAGATTTTGCGTGGTGTTCGACGCCAAGTCCTTTATTCACACCACGTGAATTGTACTGCTGTACCTTGAGGGTCATCATCATTATCGGTGATTCCTCTCGCGCTTGTTAACAGTTTACATCATTGACTGGTAATCAAGCGATGTCTTTCCATGTTCGACTTCAAAACATTTTTCACATGGATCGACTTGTACTTCGAGTGAAGATCGGACGAGATTGAAGACCCCGGATCTAGTTTCATCCATCCGGGCTGCGATATATATTCAGGAAAAATAAAGACATTGACATGTACAGCATTGCAGCACAGATAATCATCCTACCAAAAGGATGATGACTTCATCAAAATCATCAGTTTACCATCAGACAATTGTCTATCCTGTGTACATAAAAATGAATTTATAAAGCTGAGCATGGGAATGCCCACCTCAGCTAGATCATGAAAAAAGTATGAAAATAATGTATTGTATTGTATCTTATTACAGGTCTCCTCCCTGCATTGAAAAAACTTCGGATCCTCCTAATAAAGCATTTCACCCGATAAATGGCCTCATACTTTAGGGGGCAACTGTTATAGACATTTTTGTGCCTTACAGCTCTAAGCATGAAATGTCCATAAACCAAGGGATCCTAAGTCCCTAAAAGTGTTGTTCCTACCCCTAGAGGAACAAGGTCAACCAATTACAGCTTCTCCCAGAAGTTCTCCACCAGAAACTGCTCAGAATCAGTCAAATCAGGATCATTTCAGCTGCTCCACTAGCTACCTGCGTTGCATAGCACCCCAGTACACTAGCTAGGTGCGTTGCAACACACCTAAATGCACTACCAGGGTGCGCTGAGCGGGAAATGACAAATGGCAGTGTCATTCCGCGAGGTGGATAGACAATGGAAGCTTCCAGAATCTTCCTCAATGACACTTGCCTCACTGAATTCGACCAAGGATGAGTAAGAGGCTCTCAGTCTCCAAGTGGAAGCAAGAACTGACAGAGAGAGGCCACAAGTCAAATCATAAGCTGACTCATCCTCTCTGCATACATCTATATATGGATCCCTCATCCCAGAGATCCAGAGGCTGGAATTTTGTACTTTGCAGAGAATTGCTGTTGGTTTTGAGATTGAGATCAATGCATTGGGTGATTTATGCTTTGTTGGAGGTGAAGAAGGGATTCCTTTGCTGGGAGGTTGATGCTGGATTGGGACTCACTTGGTTGTATCTCCTCCTAGATCTTCTTGTTATATCAATAAAACTATTTGAGTTTCTCCTACATGCTTGTGTATCATTGATGTTTTTTTGCATTAGTATGTTTAGCTTAAATCTGATCCTAAGCTATTTATGAATGTAAATCCATGTCTTTTTGTAGTTTTCCTCTTCTGTGATCTTGCAGGAACTTGGTGAAGCTGAGCAAGTGAAGGAGCGGGTAGTTGGAAGCTGTCAAAGAGGAGAGAGATTGGATCAAAGAACTAGCGCAAGACACAGGTTAGTTCATCCTATTCCTCTTCATTTACATTTCATAAAGAAGAATACGAAAGTAGTTTTCCTTGTTTGTTGCTAAGGCACTATCACACCTTAGTGGGATAGGGGCGTTCTGAGTAGATACTTTTCCCAAAAACACGGATCACGCATAGCAAATAGTCATATACCATCCCTAAATGGTCTCTTCACGCAAGAAATGTCTCAATCCCCAGTCCGTCCTCCCGATGAGCGCGAGTAATTCAGAGGGATATGACTGAAACCCAGGGGGCATGCATCCTGGTCTGGCTCGGCAGGAAGACTTCGGGTATAGAGTAGGTTTCCGCGGGAGAATATGCCTAGTCTGTACCCTCATCCATGAGTGGAAGAGGGGGTTATTCTAGTACAGGATTCTCTTGTCAAATTTATGTCAGGGATGGTCTCACTATATCATCCGTTCACCTTTGTTTATCTTGGTAAACATCGTCGAAGAAGTGTTTTGTTTGCTATGTGAATAAAACAATCTTCGAGTAACATGAAAGAGGTAGGCCTCTCCCGGTCAAACAAATGTTTTAATGGACTAAAGAAGGGGTAACCTTGAAACTCTGTTTTATACCTGGGGGCATGCAAACCTTTTGGAGTGCAAGCGAGGAGCGACTATTTATTTTTAAAATTTTTAGGACCTCTAACCCTTTAAACTCGTAGGATTGGTCGTCTCCTAACTTGCATAAAGAAAGGATGTGGGGCAAAAATCTAAAAATTGCCATTTTTATATGAGACATTCTTATCATATGACTGGATTAATCGAGCAGTGTTACCGCAAGGTTCAAGCTCATTAAAAAATAAACCCGCATCGAGCAGTTTTAGCACATAGTTCAAGCTCGTTAAAAAATAAACATAATACAAGAGCAAATGTTTCCACCTGCGTTTAAGCTCATTAAAAAATGAACTATTCCCCGGTAAATAACCACCGTGAATGTAGTACTTCAGCCATTAAAGCCTTGGTCGTGTTTGCACCGTCACCTCCACTTTTCCATTGGCCGATCATTCACCTCCATTTGATTGTTTACCCATTTTGAGGAAGAGCTGCGAAGAGTGATTTCACTAGCCATCCTTGTGACACTGCTGTGATTGGAAAATTCCAAACCTTACCTGGAATCAACTGCTACCCATTTTATCACTCGTTCCTAAAAAGACGAGTTTTCTTTAAGCTCTTTTCAACTGACTCGTAAAATATGAAAAGATTGCCGAGTTTTGGCCTTCCAGATAGTTAAAGTGACGGGAAGTGCTATCCCTCCTCTAGATTTTAATCTTTTTGGACCTGAGGGATTATTGCACAAAAAGATCGAGCGCTTGTTTTGTTCGGCTCGTTAAAACTATCGAAAATTCATCTCTTCTGTATTGTTTTATACTTTTTCGGACTTAAGGGATTAGATGACGAAAAAGGAATTTTGGAGTTACCTTTACGTACCTTTTCAGACTCTCTAAAAATGAAAAGGACCGAGTTATCTTTGTCGTTAAACTCATTAAAAAGATTAATAGCGACAAACTTGCCTTTAGACGAGAACGAGTTTCACTATCGCTAGGCTCGTTAAAACACAGCGGTGGTTTTGCCCGAAGGGCAAATTATAGAACAAGCATATGTTATCCTCCTCAAGCTTGACAAAAATAAAGAGGTACTGGTCAGCAATGACTGGGGAAAATTTCGGAAGAAAACTCAAAGAATCTTTATTGGTAGCAAGTCACTCTTGAACATTACACTTCCACTCCGTGTCCAAGTTGGGTTGGGTTGTTTCATTCACCGATCACATCACCATGGTCACGCCATACCATCCACATTTGGCGTAAATGCTACCAATCCATCACATAAGTGTCGCCGACATGTTCAAGAGAAGTCATCCAGAGATGTCACCCGTGTCCCATCCACTACCATACATTATACTTCATTCCTTCATGACCGCCATCTTGAACCATATATCATCAGATCGTTTTCACCTCCATCAAAATCATTTGCTCCGTTCCGTGTCATTGATGTGGGATTCATCAAGGCCCTCCTTTGACGAATCGCTTCTTGTCGACATCAGCTCATTATCCAAGAAGTTGATCTAGGAACACCCCATTCAGTACTTTGAAGCTTGCATGCCTCAATGGCAAGTTTCTCACTTCCGGCGACAGGTATACATCAATGACCTTCGACCGAAAGATTTTGCGTGGTGTTTGACGCCAAGTCCTTTATTCACACCACGTGAATTGTACTGCAGTACCTTGAGGGTCATCATCATTATCGGTGATTCCTCTCGCGCTTGTTAACAGTTTACATCATTGACTGGTAATCAAGCGATGTCTTTCCATGTTCGACTTCAAAACATTTCTCACATGGATCGACTTGTACTTCGAGTGAAGATCGGACGAGATTGAAGACCCCGGATCTAGTTTCATCCATCCGGGCTGCGATATATATTCGGGAAAATAAAGACATTGAAATGTACAGCATTGCAGCACAAATAATCATCCTACCAAAAGGATGATGGCTCTATCAGAATCATCAGTCTACCATCAGACGATTGTCTGTCCTATGCACATGAAAATGAATTTATAAAGCTGAACATGGGAATGCCCGCCTCAGCTAGATCATGAAAACAGTATGAAGATAATGTATTGTATTGTATCTTATTACAGGTCTCCTCCCAGCATTAAAAGAACTTCGGATCCTCCTAATAAAGAATTTCACCCGATAAACGGCCTCATACTTTAGGGGGCAATTGTTATAGAAATTTTTGTGCCTTGCAGCTCCAAGCATGAAATGTCCATAAACCAAGGGATCCTAAGTCCCTAAAAGTATTGTTCCGACCCCTAAAGCAATAAGGTCGACAAATTACAGCTTCTCCCAGAAGTTCTCCACCAGAAAATGCTCAGAATCAGTCAAATCAGGATCATTTCAGCTGCTCCACTGGCTAGTTGCGTTGCATAGCACCCAAATACACTAGCTAGGTGCATTGCAATGCACCTAAATGCACTATCAAGGTGCGTTGAGCGGGAAATGACAAATGGCAGTGCCATTCCGCGAGGTGGAAAGACAATGGAAGCTTCCAGAATCTTCTCCAATGACACTTGCCTCATTGAGTTCGACCAAGGATGAGTAAGAGGCTCTCAGTCTCCAAGTGGAAGCAAGAACTGACAGAGAGAAGACACTAGTCAAATCATAAGCTGACTCATCCTCTTTGCATACATCTATATATGGATCCCTCATCCCAGAGATCCAGAGGCTGGAATTTTGTACATTGCAAAGAATTGTTGTTGGTTTTGAGATAGATATCAGAGTATTGGGTGATTTATGCTTTGTTGGAGGTGAAGAGGGGCTTCTTTGCTGGGAGGTTGATGCTAGATCAGGAATCATCGGTTGTAACTCCTCCTGGATCTTCTTGTTATATCAATAAAACTATTTGAGTTTCTCCTACATGCTTGTGTATCATTGATGTTTGTTACATTTGTATGTTTAGCTTAAATCTCATCCTAAGCTTTTTATGAATATAAACCCATGTCTTTGTATAGTTTCCTTCTTTTGTGATCTTACAGGTACTTGGTGCTGGGCAAGTAAGGAAGTAGGTAGCTGGAAGCTGTCAAAGAAGAGAGAGATTGGATCAAAGGACTAGCGCAAGACACAGGTTGGTTCATCCTATTTCTCTTTGTTTATAGTTCATAAAGAAGAATACAAAAGTAGTTTTCTCTGTTTGTTTCTAAGGTAACTGTCACACCTTAGTGGGATAGAGTCGATCTGAATAGACACTTTTCCCGTTAACAAAATGCTATTATCCTCTCAATTCTGGACATATCATAACGAACCAGTGGCTAAATAATATTTGATTAAATGCACATATCTTAACTAATTCGTTGCTAAATAACATTTGGTTAAAATATGGAGAAGATAGTGAAAACATGAATAGGATTTGGAAGCGATTCTAATATGGTATGACTATTCTTATTTTGACATTTTAGGGTTTGTAAATTGCCTCTTAAAAATGCTTTTCGAAAATACATAAAGGCGAGTCCTAAAGGGTAAATACTAGACCAAGGGAAACAAATGAAGACTTATCCCACTGTCACCTCATCTAAGGTTCCCTACAATTTACAGACTTTCACCGCTGGGAGGAGACTTGGTATATTGTTGAGTCACTAGTAAACAATAAATCAATAAGTGGATGTGGAGTGACCCAAACGATCCCTTTCCAGAAGAGGTTGAAAGATAGAGCTCACTTTCTTTTTAGGCAAGGTATAATGTTTTCGGGGAGAGGAATGGGAGGATTTGGGGGGTTAGGTTTAGGGGATATGACTTGTGAAAGAGTTTCCCAATCACTAAAATCCTTATTGAAATTGGTATCTTGGATGGTTCATGAAGAATTGTATTTTCAAAAGAATGGGACCACAAGGGACCAAGTGGACCCAACCTAGGTTAGGAGGTAAGAGTTTAGCAACGAATTATGTTCTTAATCTAGACAATGTGGTGGGAAGGATCAAAGAAATAATATTCACTCAAAGGTGTTGAATTGATCCTATGAGGCACTAGCCTTGGGGATACTAACGCAAAGTTGATATTGGAGATACGGCTTGGGTTTTATCATAACTCCACCATCGGAATGGATTCAAAATTGGAGGAGGCATTGAGGAGAAACCAACACAGGAGAAGCTAGGAGATTGAACTTTTTGGAGGGTTATTTTGTTGGGAAAATGATTCCTTAGATGACCCAACTTGGCTAGACATAAGAAAAGGTGGAAAATAGTTGATTTTAGGTGATCGCCTCTTGGTAGATCAGTGCCTTAGTCTTGGGAGAATGGATTCTATAATAAATATGAATTAGGACTTTTGGTTCTTAGTCAAGGAGGCCTCAAGACCACTTCACTAGCCTTCTAGGTCAAAGAGAAGCAATCTCGTAGCTTTTATACTTCAATGTGCAAAAGGTGATCGATTATCAAGATGAATTCATTGATAGAACCAAACCTAGGAGATTTAATTCAAATAACATGTACCATACATCGAGAGATGCTATATAGAGACAAAATCCCATAATTAAAGTAGTAAATGCATGCAACAATTAGCCTTGAAAATAACAAAAATCCCAAAATAATGCATATGACAAAATAAAACAAGAATATAATTAAAATCATGTACTTACATAGAGTATATCCAACTATACAAAATTTGACAATATAGAAGCTCCAAGATAAGATAAACCAAATCCATACATCAAAATTCATCCATAAAGATCTAATTCATCCTCTAAGAAAAAGTGTGAGATTCTCAAGAGAGAGAAGAGACCCAATCCAAAGTGATGATGAGAAAATGAACTCATATCACTTGTATTTATACACTAATGAGGAGTTCAAATTAGTCTCCTTGGCTTACATAAGCCCAAAAAATAAAATAATGTGCTAATAATATAACTTTTGGTGACAAGCCCACTAAACTAGCTCAAAAATGAAAGAATAAGCCTCTCAAGAGGTCAAATAATAAGATATCCATGTCGTAGGGCACTCTAAGAGGCCTGATGAGGTCCATGGGTGCCATAATGAAGACTAGGACCCTTAAAAGTGATGGACAAGGGGTTGACCCCTTGTTTTCCAAACAATAAACATGTGGTGCTCCCAATGGGTGTGGGGGCAAAATAATAACCTCATGGGTCTCCAAATGAGTTGAAGACGCTTGTAGATCATCTACAAGGGATTTGGTGATGATGTAGGGTATGACACATTGTACTACAAGTCTTGCATCAGCTGCCAAGTGCATGGTACATCTGTGGGGTCGGTTGGGCATAGGTGAACTAGGTGCATCTTCCTCATCAAATGGGAGTATCTTGAACATCTCTTACCATCATCGGGGATCCATGGAGTCTTTTATACTATTGTGGAGGCCCATGGATGTCAAAACACACCTTACATGTGCCAATATATCACTCCAGAGAATCAGGATCCCGTATAGGGATACCAAACTCAATATGGAGACCATATGCAATCTTGCATAAGATCCAATGCATCCCCTAGCTTTCCAGTAAGACAAGTCATTAGGGAAATTGAGTAAATGATATTACTAGCCATGGACCATAGGTGGGGACTTCATAATGGCCTACCCTTCCATAATAGGCTTCAGGGTGTGTCAATGTCTCCTAAACTCCAAATGTGTCTAACCAAGTATCCTATTAGGTGGTTTCTACTTCTAAAGGTGATAATATGTTCAAGGTACATCCTTCAAAAGGTGGTAGCATGTGACAGATAGGTGAATGAAGTAGGGGATGAGAAGGGATAACCCTGGGCCACATGCTGGGGTACAAGGTTAGCTAATAAAGGGGAGCTCACACTTGGTTTTATAATGTATAGGAGGGAGAAATCGTGGTACATGAGGTTCCCCGACCTTGATTTTTCCACCCTTCTTTATATATCTTTTTCCTTTTTATGATTTTCTTTGATTAACTGCTCATGGTTCAAGGAGTAAGGCCATGATGCATAAGATATAGTAGTGAATTCCCCTTTTTAAGGTAGGGAAGTTCACTTCCCACTCGGGGTTGGGATAATCATGGTTTCCTATATGAAGAAGGAGACTCATAGAACCTATAGGAACTAGGGTGATGGCCATGATGATGGGGTAGATCTCATGTATTGGATTTTTCCCACGTGTTAAATGTGCTTGTCCTGGCTATCTTTTGGATTTTTTGGAACATTTTCCCATTGAATGTGGCCAAATATGCTTTTTTCTTCCTTTTTTAGTTGTATCAACCTCTAGGACATCATTCGAGGCCTGACCCAAGGTGTGGGCAAGGGAAAGGGGTGAGCTAACCCTATGTGGAACTAGTGGAGGAATTTGGACCCAGGTGGGATAAATGATGAATGGGGTAGTAATGAGTGGGAAGAGGGTAATATAAGTGGATAAGGGAGTGGGAACACACAACCAAAATCAGGGTTTCTTGTGAAATACGATCCCTAAAGAAAAATAGTCAGTAAAATAGATCCCACGGGACTAGAATGCAAGGTTAATATCTAAAATGGGTATAGGTGACAAAAGCACATACTTAAACCATTATTTCTGCCGAATCCCCCCATTAATCCATGCATAAAAGTGTCCATGATAGGAAAACTACAATACTCAATTATCAAATGACAAGGCATAACTTTAGGTTTGGGAGACCTACCTTCAAACATATGATCATGGGAGATGGGCGAGGGACCACATGGATGGCTCAAGTGGTGGAGAAATGGAATAAATGATTTAGATGGTGGTTGTAAGGGGCTTCTCATTGCTGGCTAAGGACCATCTTGGATTAAAATAAAAATAAAAAAAAAATCCTAGGGATATCACCCACAAAATGGTGGGTAATAGTATTGATTTTTGTGTAGATGTTAATTCCTAATCTGATGTAACTAGATGGATGATGTGCATTTCTCTAAAATTAGTTTTATTATTGGAGAGCATTAACTTCAATGCGTCTCAAAAAGGTATTTATTTGTGACGTTCATTGATTTTTGTGTTACATTGAATCCATGCTACCATGTCCTTTCATAATAGAAAGATGGATAATGTGCATGTTGAGGATATAGAAGGAAAACATGCGACCATGTTAGGAAACAACAATATATGAAAAAATTAGAAGAAATATGTGAGAAACAATGAGAAGATTGAAGAAAGAATAAAAGTGAAGAGCAATGAGAAAATCATTCAGCATATCAAAGAAAATATCGAAGACCATAATGACAAATAAAGACAAAATAAATGATAGTTGAAGAGCATGGAGAATAGAGGATAAATGGAAATGAACAAGTAAGAGAAAGGTGATAGAGAAAGGAACTAGAAATGACCACTAAAGAGCATGACGAATAGAAGATAAAGCAAAATGAAAAACTAAGGAACTAGAAATGACAACTGGAGAGCATGAAGAACAAATGATAAAGAAAAATGAACAACTAAGAGCATGTCAATGAAGAAGGGCACTAGAAATGACAGTTGAAAAATGAATAAACAAGAGCATGTCAATAGAGAAAGGAACTAGAAATGAAAATTTCACAATAACATGAAGAGAGAAAAACACATCAAAGAAAATATCAAGAGCATATCGACAAAGAATTACATAACAAAGAATACAAGAAAATGCACAACAAATAGAAAATCAACTAAAAAAGCTAGAGGAAATGACAACTTAAGAGCATGAAGAATAGAGAATAAAGTAAAGTGAGAAAACAAGAGAATATCAATAGGAAAGGCAGTAGAAATGAAAATTGTAAAACAAGATGAGATAAGAGCACATCAAACATAATATCAAAGAGCATATCAACGAATAAGAGCATAACAAAGAATAGAAGAATATGAACACCAAAGAGGAAATCAACAAAAAACCCCAGAGAAAATGACAATTGAAGAGAATGAAGAATATAGGAAATGAAAAAATGAACAAAAAAGAGCATATTGACAAGGAAAACAACATCTAACCAACTCAAACATGGTACAATATGTAGAAGAAAAATTAAATTTAATTCAAATTAAAACCTTTGTTGATATGAATATTGCACATCAAAAATTTCATGATAGGATTAATCGATTGGTTGAAGTTAAATGTGTCATGTGTGTGAAGAGTCATATGCTTGAATTCAATTACTTAATACCAATGTGCATGAGATTTAAAAGAGAAGGAGGTCATCATATATTTTCAATTGATAGACATATGAATATAGGAGAACAAACTAAAGTTCTTGCAGAGCTCACATAAGTTGAAGAGATGTTGCTATCATGTGCAAGTCCAGTTTTTCAATGTATGCATTCAATAGGTAGACAATGCAAATATAGAGAACACACCATTGGTTTTCCACAAGAGGTTTCCAATATTGTCATGAAATTACTTCGACATATTAAATACATGGATTTAATAATTGTTGTGTGGAAAAAAGGTGGAAAAGGATAAAGTTGTGATTTTACTGTCAGAAAATAAATTGTAATGTGTGCATAATATTCTAATATTAAGAATGATCCATATTATCGTGGAGTTCAAGTTGATAATGATGCACTTCAAGAATAACTTTAAATTTCAAGAGATGTATCACATATGACTAATGTTGTTACTTTTCTAGACATAGATAATGACATTGAATTTGCAATGTTGGAAGGGGTTCTAGGGATTGATGATGCAATATATGGATTATAAACATCTTATTTTGCATCAAACCTTCAAAATTCTTGACGGGAGATTGATAGTATTCAATATTGGGTAAATAAACCCAATAAATATGAACAACCTAATGTAAATGAAGTGCTTAGTTGGCATGGCATTGGCTCATCTCCAATCAATGAGTATACCACTGTGAGAATATTCGATATGGCATTTCCATTATTGTTCCCAAAAGGTGAAGCAAATTGGTTGCATGCACTAGAGAGAAATATCCATCTTCATGAGTATGTAAAACATATTCTCTCTGGAGTTGGCTGGATTCCATCTGCCAGAAAAGTCAAAATTGCGGCCTCCTTAATCCTACCTAGTCAGCAAAAAGTTAACCCAACTTTGATTGCTTCTAACTTTCGCATACTGTCTCGGTTTGACGAACCGTTCACATCACTATGATCAAGACAATGAGATCTACGCTCTGGTCCTGGTTCGAGCATAATACAAACACTTTGATTTTTGAGGTTTCCTAAGTCCTCTTTGTCCTGTGTGTCTCTGGAGCCACCTGGATCAATCCTCCCCACTGAGGAGATTTTTGTTCTCCAAAAGCATGAAAAATAATCTACAACTTCTCTGTATCTTGTTTGCATCACAAATGGCCTAAAAAGGTCTCGCTTCCATCTCATTCACCTTTATTCTTCAGAGCCTTAAGTGAAAAGCTGACACCTACTACCTCTGCAACCTATAGTACATTGTTTTGCAAATTACATGTTTGACTTTCATGACCAACTAATGACCCAAACGTCCCACACTTGCCACGAGTTTATAACACATACTCAGTGGTCAAGTTTACATCAAGATGGACGCAAGACGCCATTTATGACAACAAGGCCAACATATCACTGTTGCTTTAACAAGTGATGGAAAACATGTCATCACTGCAACACATGATTTACAAACATAAGGCCAAACACTATTGTTTTGACAAGTGATGGAAACATAACATCACTTTCAGAGTTTATCATGCAACTCGACATAATATCAAACATCATTGTTGCTGAACAAGTGATGGAAACACATCATCACTTTTACATTTTAAAATGCAACAAATGATTTACAAAATCATGACCATGAAATGCTAACATATCTAGAAACCATTTTTCACTTATCAAGGTGAATGGGTCGCCTCCTTGTGGCAATTTTTCTTGTCGAACAATCATTTCACCTGGTTCATGCACCGACGCTTTGTCTTTAAGGCACTACTCTAGATGGAGCCTCCAACAAGTGGCTCTTTGATGACCATTTCTATCGCAATGATTGCAATACATCTTCTTTCTCCAGATCTGTTTAACCCACTGTTGAGAGGGTCTTTCACGCCTCATCCTTTTGTGTGCTGCCATTCTTTTCCAACACTTCAAAAATGTATGGTTATTTAATCCACAAAAGGTACATGTTTTTTGATGCCATGTTTTACGTTCATCATTAACAAAATGATCATAATCGAAATGAAAATTCGAATGTCGAAAGTGGTTATACCTTTCCTTACCGTTTCTGGTGTAAGTATGGTGATGAGAGCTTGCCACAGGTCTTTCCCTGGGATGGAAACTACCATGGGATGATGTGGATGTTTTCCCATCATTCTCTTTCCTTGATGATTTCGACGATGTCTCGGAAGAATTTGACACCTTCGAGCATTTACCTTTGGTGTATCCCATGCCTGCAAATTGAGGTCTTTGCACAACCTCCGAGGGTTGAGTTATGCCTTGGTTATTAACACTAAGTTCTTTTCCCTCCTCATGCCTCATCCTTGTAAGGAGCCTCATGTTTGTCCTTGTAATTGGGATCTCCAGATCTCCAATAGAAATCATACTATGTGATGACGAAACCAAAAGTAAATCAACATATTTTACCTTCTCTGTCGACTTGGAAAGAAATGATGAGGGTTGCTCATCATCTGTTGTTGGTGGTTCGCTAGCTATCTCGGTGCATTCCCCCAACTTCCTTTCTGACATACCCAAGTCCTGCCTGACGGGGTAATTCTTCTACTTCAATGGGGTTGTCAATGCCTTGGCCATTAATGCCCAAGCATTTCCCTTCACATCCCATTCTGTTCAACAGTTTGGAGCCAATTCCTGTGTTGTGATTTTCAAAAACAACGAAATCATCAACAGGAAATATACATGAATTCGAGAATTACATTTTACCTTGGATGGGTCAGACTGCAGCATTTCCAAGGCCTCGTCCTTTGCTTGCAGTTGTTGTAGCAAAATTTGTTTCTCCTATTTCTCTTCATGTAGACACATCTTCAATTCATCATTCTCTATTTGAAGATTATGTTTGTTGTGCTTCAGTTCTTCCAGGACCTCTTCCATGGCTCGCAACTGAAGCTGTAATAGCTCCTTTTCCTCTATCTCTTTCTGTAGAGTTTCATACATTATTTCCACTCTTTTGGAAATTTTGAGCATGGTCTCGTACATTGCTTTTTCATCCTTTGTTGCTACATGTTCCATTGTTCACACTTGCAATTCACATCCACGCAAAGACTGCTCTGATGCCATTGATCCAGGTCCAGGTGTGATGAAGGACCCTTCCAAGACCTTTTATTTCAGTGATGTGTTAAATTGCATTTTTAAAGAAACATAAATGAATACATGTGCATGTTGTAAAGAAGAGGAACTTGACAATCGTCAGCAACATAAAAACATAAGTCATTGATAACGGACTTCGTCTAGGAGGGACTACGTCTCCGGGCCTTAGTGTCAAGGTGGTGTAGGCCGCTACATTAAGTATTGTCAATAGTGATGATGTACATAGAGGTGATTTCGCTATCATACAAGGAAAATGACCTCACACAGAAGTGGCTCAAGAGATGTTCCGCTATGGGAACTCTCAGTAAAAAAGACTCCTATCAGTATGACACAAACTCATGCATGATGAGCATCCCGCTAACATGGCATAAAAGGGATCTCAATGCGAACATGCATGACGACAACATGAGTATCCCATCAACATACAACAAATGGATCTCAAAACGTAACATGAGAAATCATGACAACAAGTACATCACATAAATGATTCCGCGTCACATCAAGCAAGAATCATGAAAACAAATAAACAAGATTCCACATCAACATCAAACAGGGATCTGTGCAACACAATGCATGGCAAAAGAAGTACATGAACACACTGCATATACCTCACAACCAGGGGCCATCTGAAGAAGCGAATTTCAAACTACTGAAGTTGTTCATGCCATTGATCTCATGGCATCAATCGCATGGAAATGGTTGCTCACACATAAATGCTGACACCTACATTCCACTTAGAAAAGTGTCTGGAAAATTAAATGAACAAATGAAAAATTTGAACACACCATCAGATTTGTGGCGTTGAATAGTGCAAAATCGACTGTCAAATTTTTGAATTTTGAAAAATTGATAATCTGGGGCTCAAGGAATCTTTTAGGTTCCCCCTAGATTCCTCAAAGATTCCGCTCCATGGGTGGACTAGAAATTTGCAACTCCAAAGGTGAATCTATCCTTGCCATTGCGATCCCTGTGGAAAACTGTGAAAAACAACTATAAACTTGACTATATTCCAACGTGGAGAGAAATTACCTCCTCGGGAAAATTTCAAGGATCATGGTTCCAGTCCCTATTTCTACAGTAGTCATGGTTCCAACTACACACTGAAAAATGGCTGAAAAATGTAGAAATCTGATGGAGAAATAGATAGCGCAATTGCATTCGTGGCATCGAGAAGTGATGAAACCATATAAAATTTGTCAAATTTTGACAAAATGAAATTTCACCCCTCTTGTGAAATTCTACCTTGAACTGTGTGCATTCCTTCCTTCGCCTCGAAATGCATGCCTGCTCCTAGTTCCTCCTCATGCCTCGCACTAAAGAAAATGGGTTTATAAATGATTCCATGGGCAGAGGTATCATCGCTGGCCCTTGTGGCTCGACGGTGGCATGCTATGTTTGGTGGGTGGAGGTCACAAGTTCGAATCTTCTATGGAACTTAGCATTGTTTTATTGTATTAAAATGGTGCAGACACTCGTAACTGTAGCATTTTACAATTTGGTTGAATACCGTGTTAATGGTGTGCGGTTAATGTTGTTTGTATTATTGTTGTGGTATGCTAGTACTGGATCCTGCATTAATGAGGCTACTCGCTTGGGGGCCAACCACGTGGG
Source organism: Pinus tabuliformis (assembly GCA_031772625.1). Lineage (NCBI taxonomy): Eukaryota > Viridiplantae > Streptophyta > Pinopsida > Pinales > Pinaceae > Pinus > Pinus tabuliformis. The sequence continues at coordinate 1,406,263,531 of CM062816.1, read as the reverse complement.
CCACGCGGTTCGACCCCCGCCGACACCCTTAACCATCTTCCCACGTCACGTTTATTTTTTTAGTTTGAGGTTTGTTGGGGTGTGGCCCGGGTCCACTAGAGGTGGCCTGCCCACCCCCTTAATATTTGTTTTAATGTTTATGTTTGGTGGTTGGTTGGGGGGTGGCGAGGTTGGTGGCCCGCCACCCAAAAACATTATTATATATATATATTTTTTAATTTTTTAATAGTAATGGCCACTTTTAAAATTATTTAGATTTTAGGCCAAAGGAGTGAATTTAACGAGGTGACAATTTTGCTCGAAATCTGGCCGGAGTTGGCCGGATTCCATCCGTCGGAAAAGTCGAAATTGTGGCCTCCTTAAGCCTACCTATTCAGCAAAAATTCAACCCAACTTTGACTGCTTCTAACTTTCGCATACGGACTCGGTTTGATGAAATGTTCACACCGCCACGATCAAGACGACGAGATCTATGCTCCGATCTTGGTTCAATCATAATCCAAACACTTTGATTTTTGAAGTTTCCTGAGTCCTCTTTGTCCTATGTGTCTCTAGAGCCACCTGGATCATACATCATGCTTAAACTTCCTTTGTACTATTTGTAAAGAAGAATGACATATCTACCAACAACAATGGAGGAGTTACAAGAACATGATTTGCAAAATATTCCAAATTCATGACTTGGAGAAAGATTAATGCGATTTGGAATTGTACTAAGAGGCACGCATGCATATTCGAATAAGTTTCATGTTGAGTTTTTTGACTTGGCTCAACAGATTGGGCGTTCTACAATATTATTTACATGAAGTGCAACAAATATGCAATGACCATATTTACATAAATTAATTTCTGGTACATGTCCTCCAAATCTAGGGGAAGCAAGGAAATGGAGACATCAAAATGTAATTGATAATCCTCATATTATAGAGCATTTGATGCAATTAAGGCATACAATGTTTAAAGATAAAATTTTCAAACATTTTCATCAAGCTAAAAATTATTGGTGTTACTATGAGTGGCAACATCATGTATCTCCACATGTGCATGGACGCATTGAACTGGGATGATCCTACACAAGTTAGACTTGCAAAAGAATATTTTGATGGATGTGTAGATGCATTGAATCCATGTGATTGATATCAAAGAAATATTTAGGTTAGATTCGATAATGAGAATCATCTGCAAGTTAAAAGATATACACCAAATATTTCAATATGATCCTATGATTGATTATGAATATCTTAATTGTGTTGAGAGTCACATCACTTGTAATGAGTCACATCTATGTGATGAGTCAAAACTTTATGTTGATGAGAATCAAGAAAAGAAGTATGGACCAAGAAGAAAAGATATTAGATTGAATACACATAATCATGCAACATTGATGATGTCGAGGGATGATATAGATTGGTAACATGTTCTTTTGAAGTGCATCATCATTAATTACAAAGAAAAATATGCAACACATTTTGAAAAGGATAAGAAAAATTGCATTATATGTTGATGCATGTGTCCTCTATTCAAAAATCCAAATGAATCGACAACACATGCATTAGAGAAATTTGAGATCTAAAATGAGCCTTCTGAGGGGTATTATAAAATAATTATGGAAATAATAAAGTAATATTATATTACCTCATCAAAGTTTGGAGGGAAAAAAAAAGAAACCTATTTTTTCAAATTGTATTTTCAACTTATCTCCCTATGATTTTACTCAAATTTCAAGCGGGAGCACTTGTTGGATGAAAAAAATAATTTTACATTGAAGGAGTACTCATGATGCATAATTTTGATGGACCAAACTACACGAAAAATGTGAAATACATGAAAATGCGTGATTGCAATTATGTTTTTCATGTATTTCACATTTTTCATGTAGTAGGGTCCATCGAAAGTATGAAAGATGAGTACTCCTTAGATGCAAAATTAAATTCCGCATCCAACAAGTGCTCTAGCTGAAAATTTGAGTAAAATCCTTGGGAGATAAGTTGAAAATACAAGTTGAAAAAAGTAGGTTTTTTATTTTTAACCATTTTACTCCAAAAATGGTGAATCATCCCCCATGGTTGATATCATCATATTGAATCGTAATGGTTCTTATAAAGTTGATTTTTGTCATGAATTTTTTTTTAGGCCCACTTTTAACCTCAAAATTTCTCTAATCCATACAAGAGTTTGTTGTGTCAAGCTGTTAGTTACAGGGATATAGGTGCACAAGAGACATGCCATTTGCTTCTAGAGCTCCCTATTTTTGAATATAGCCATCAATTTGTGGTTCTAAATGTTGGCGTGAAAGTTTTTGAACAAGTACAAGTTGACACGTACATTTCCAACTATGATAATTCCCTTATTGATGCATATACGAAGCGACCTACCCATATTGAGCACCTTGCATTGCATTGATAGATTTCACAAAATCATGGTCATATAAGAAACATTGACCTAAGGATAAATGATTATGATGAAAGAATATTGTCATTATACACGTGTTTCCTTGATTCAACTTAGTCCCAATCAATAATATCACATATTTGTATAATTTTATTGGTCTAAGTTGGTATTATACAAGGCCTTTTATTATATCCATAGAGATATAGGCCATGTAGCTCATGAAATAGTGCATAATTTAGAAAAAAACTGATACAAACTATGGCATGTTGATTGAAATCCATTACCTCAAATTTATGCAGTTGAATCTAATGGAGAAGAATAAATTTGGTATCCACCTCCAAATTCTAGGGAGAATGAGTGGGAGATATTTGTGCCATTGCATCAAAATAAATATATACATTACAATGATTTTGAGATGATGGGACATAGAGATCGTGATTGTGTGCATAGTTGGAGCACACATTTTGTTGATGAATTCACTTCCAATCACACTGTTTATTTTATATCTAAAAATCAAAGTTGAATTCCATTCATATTGACCAACATGCAAAGCCTTATTCATTTTAAAATGCGGGGAGTAAGAAAAGAATAACATTTGATATTATCCTTGGCCATTATAGATCAGGGGTTGATCCACTATGTATGATAATCCAAGGAACTATAGGTACATTAAAGTCTTATTTTATTCGATCTATTACAAATTCCCTTGAAAGTGAGTCCTTTCTAGGGAAGAGTCCATTAATTCTTTTATCTCTTACAAGGGTTGCAACTTTCAACATATCTGCAAGAACAATTCATTATGCACTTCAACTTCCAATCAAAGGCATATCACCTCTAAAAGGACTACATTTAATTACCTTACAAAGAAGAGATGAGGCATGTGAAGGTCTTGAAAAATAATTATGGAAGTCATTCACAATCATTGTGACCCTTGATGCCCTGTTTCGACAAGATGGACTCAAGCAATCAACAAAGATAGTTTCATTATTTGTTAATGATTGTAAAAGATGTAATACCAACTATGAAAGACTAGGGATCTCTTATGAATCATATAAATACATGCTTGGTTCCTTCCAAAAAGTAGTCCTTTGATAAGGAAATACATTTGTTTGCAACAAATGATGATGCACAAAATCATATTAAACATTATTTAAGAAGTCTAAATTGTCCCATTGCAACCACTATTGCTACATGGAAATAGATGAGGAATAAATGGACCCTGAGTTACTTGTTGTAATTGGAGTTTGAGTGATCCTTACATCAAACATGTAGAATGATGCAAGATTTGTAAATGGTGCTCTTGGAATTATAGAAAAAATTGTGTATAAACTTGTAATTTCACCCCTAGAACCACCCACATATGTTTTAGTAAGATTTGATAATTATATGGAGTACCATGGGATGAATCATCCCCTTAAAAAATTCATATTAGACATATTTAAAGAGGTAATAGAAAAAAAAATTCCTTTTAAACTTTCTTGGGGCTTAACAATCCATAAGTCACAAGGATTGAATTTGGATAAAGTTACTATTAATATTGGGAAGCAAGAGAGATAGGGTATGATGTTTGTTGTAGTATATTGAGTTAAAAATATGAATGGTCTACAATTTTACCCTTCCTTTTCATATGATTGATATGAAAAGATGGAAAAAGTAGTAGGTGTGACTGCAAGAAAATAAAAAGAAGAGAGATTGGGATCAATCAAAATGTAAACTATTTTATAATTGAATATATTATTCTTATTTGCATTTTCCATCATTCAATAATATAACTTTGTATTCAACATTTGTACTAAATTCATGTATCTAATCTTAGATGTATTTAATATATTTAAAATGAGCTCATTGATTATATGTTCAACATATTTTCTATGGCCACTCATGAACGAAGCCAACCTAGATCCATCTTAACCCCAGATCTATCAACTATCGAGAGGGATCAAATCTCTTGAGGTGCAAATGTTTCCTCAAATTTTGTACTAAAAAAAGGGGTTTGCACCTTGAGATATTTGATCCATATTGGTGCTTGATAGATTTGAGGTTAAGATGGATCTATGTTGGTAGTTATGGAATAATTATGGTGAAGTTTTTAAAGATAATGTATTATAAGTCATAGAAATGATGAGGGTGACACATGTTAGGATAGATAGGGGTTATGGAGTATAGAGATAAGAAGATGTAACTATCAAGAGATGGTGATAGAGATTAAGAATTAGGGGTGTTGGGGATTATCATTTATAGTGATTTATAGCTTAGTATTTTATTTATTAAGGGTTGGGGTTGAGTGTTTAACATAGTATCAATTAGGTTTTGAAGGTAAATGGTTAAATATGATAGGGATTGTATAGTTTATGTGCTAGTGGACAATGGTTAAATAAGTTAAGGGTTTGGGATAATATATATTATAGGGGATAAGTATTGTAAGAGTGCAAAAGTGTTGGTGATTAGACATTGTAGAGAATAAGGGTCAATTATAACAATCTCAAAGATAAAGTTATTATATGTGCTTCAATATATAGGGGTTAGGGTTTGGAGGCTAGGGACTATGAGTGGTAAGATTTAGGTGTTATGGATTATGGCTATTTACACTTATATGGGTTATGGGGTGTAAATTGATTATTAATGGTTATAATGGTTAATGGCTATGAGTAAATGGTTAGGTTTTATAAGGTTGAATGTTATAGGATTTAGAGATGAGAGGTTATATTGTATATGTCTTATAGTGATCACAACTAAAATTATAACTATTAGGGATTAGTTGTAATATATGTGAGGGTATAATGCTTACATGTTACATATTAGGTACAATGCTTAAATGTTACATGTTAGGGTGATAAGAAATAAGGATGCTAGAGGTTAGGGGTTATACACATTAACCATTTAATATAGTAAAATTGAAGTATTAAGGGATTTTAGAAGTTAATGGATATAATGATTACAGGTTAATAATTTAAAAATTTAGGCACAAGTGGTTGTAGGGATTAAGGATCAAGAAAGATAGACATTAGTTCTTGTAACAAAGCCCCTTATTTAAATTTTTTTTCTTTGAAGGGGCTTCACGAAACAACCCTTGATATTGGTGTTTGTATCTTCACCAGACCTATATAACAGTTCTTGTATCCATTTCATAAGAAAAGAACAAACCTATATTTTATCCTTCTCTGAGAATATTGACCCTTTCAGCCTGAGACAACTAATCCCACCAATGGGAAGTGTCCCTTGTAATTCTCCTAAATTGGCACTATAGCTTACTTACTATAAGATAGTCAAAACTTGAAGAGGCTCTTTGTGTTCTATCCTATCATTCCCAAGCATGCAATGCATTCATGATATTTTTTGGTGATTTACAGTTGGAATCTTATATAGGGTCTACATCACTAAGGGAAGAAATGGTAGGATTTTGATCAGTCTCCATAAGTTCTTCAAGGTGTCTTTGTTGTTTATTTGAAGATGATGCAGATGATGGGTTTGTGAATTTAAAAACTCATATATTTTGACTCAATTCCCATATGGTTATATTATTCACTATATTTCTTAAGCATATTTACATCATGGCCTCAAATTTTAGTCTCTGACTACCTCTTCCACAAAAGAAAGACTATCTTCAGATCTTTTGCTAACTTAGCTTGTTTCAGCTTAACCTTTTTCATAGCAAATAATATTCAATTCTACAATTATATTCTCATATGACATGGTCAGTTGAGTATTGTTTAGAGGAAGTGATCTATCAAGTGATATTCTAGGAAAAACGTTTTGACTCCTCTTTGGGAAAAATGATGATCTAATCATTTTAATGATTGGATCAAAGGCTTAAGATGATATTTATAATATGTCCTACTAGTGGACTCGAAACAAGCAGTCTATAATATGTATAGTATCAATTGCAGCGTTACTAAAATGACATCGTTGATGTTCCCTTTTGATATCAAGGATTTGTTGCATGTGATCCCTGCAGTTCCTTTAGTTTCTTGATGGTGCCGTTTATCAATAGTAAAAATGAGAAAAGATAATCTGCTAATTGGTATAGATGAGGATCACATTATACTAGAAACAAAAGGATATTGTGACAGTCTCATAACCTCCTCTCCTAAGATGTACTCTTAGGAGGAAGGCATAATCCTACTAGCTTGGTGCATTGAAGGCATGACATAATGGAAAATTTGACAAAACTAGTGAGCAAGGGGTGGCATAACATACTTTGGGCTATTCTTCTGGGTTGCATCTTGTCATAGGAAAATATTTGTAGGATATTTCAACATTACCAAAAGCACCTTCCAAGCGTATTCGTTCTTTGTACAGTTAAGTCAAAGCTCGTTAACAATGATATCTATGAGTTCAGATGAGTTTGGAGAAAGCATGAGGATATGACTCATATAAATTTCTTGATATATAATGAACATGTCCTTCAAACAATAATGAACCAAAAAAACATAACCCTAAGGAAAATTACCACTCTGAGTACCAACTGAAAGATAACACATGATAGATGATTTAGACATGACCAATTATCCAATTTGTAACCTATTATTCAGTAGTCATTTATATAAGTTTGCAATACAACACAAGAAGAAAGCTTTGAGGGTCAAGCAAATGTCATAATTGCAATTTCCATTGTTGGGAATCCATGCTTATTATCACATGAGCCTAGTTCCAAACATGAATATGAAATATCACCTAAAGATGGGTAAGCCTTATTTCCACTCATTTATAGTAGCAACTAAATCCTATGTTAAAGGTAAATAAATCATTACGAACAGACCTCATACCTCTTCATATTCCACAATAGGGTTAAAGCATGATAGTATTTAAATACTAGCAATTTAGATACGATCTTAAGTGCATCTTCACATAGTTAGTTGACATCTAAATAAGACAAAAATTTAGACATGAGGTTCAATTATCAAAGTAATGGAATTAAGAAATTGAGCCGAAGACTAAAACTCTCCACCCAACTATAGATTAGGTTGCACTATGGTCTTTCTTACAGCTGGGTCACCCCCGAGATAGATTCCAGAGCATGAGTGAGGGACTTTGCTCATGGGATTGAACCAATATTGTTGGATGAGATCGAGTATCCAGAGGGCCATCCCCATTCCCCTCTTTCTAAATCACAACATCCATAATATTCAAGCTCTCAACCAACCATGAGGGCATCTGAAGCCTCCTAATCTCTCCAAGAATCTATCCAACAAACCTATTCCTGCTCAACACCAACATAATCCAAATATGGAGTTCACCCACATTACTAGGAATTGAACCATCAAACATGTAGAACTGTAGATTGGTCACTCCAACCATTTATATCATTGATTTTGGTCGAAGCAGTTACATTGGCCATGAAATCTGTAAAACCAGTCTCCAAATAAAACCTTCCCCTTAACAAGCTCACAGTGAACAAAGATACATTGTTTATGCAAGTGTTTCCCCCATCAATAAAGTTGACAACTCTAGTAAATGTTTCACTTAATTTGAGTTGTGTTGAAGAAATATAAAATAACCATCCCAACTCAACACCCGACTCCATATTAGCAACTACATCTACTACATCACATATCCATTTCTCTACCAGATCTCCGAGGACACCCAATTCAAAATACAAAGTCTAGATGAGCTATTATTTCTAGGTCAAATTCGTTGAATGTTGAGTGCCAAACATGACATGAGGATTGAGGTGAGAATAAGTCATTTTTTTTTCTCACTTTGATATGAAAATTCTAGTATAAGGCAACTTCTACTTTGTTATATCATCCTCTAGTTCTCTCTGTCTGCAATGAATTATCATTTTCTCTTTTTTTTTTTTTTAATATTCTAAATGGCTAATAAACAATAACTTTTAGCCTCCCTTGGAGTATTGCATACACTTCAATGTGGGTTAGGCAAGGAGAAAAGTAGTCAGAGATTAAGAGGGAAGAGGGATGGTAGAAGTATTTCCCCCTACTCCTTCTCTCGTTGTCCCCTTCTTTTATGCGATATCTTCCATGATAATTATTCTCTGACCATCCAGAATTTCTTGGCTAGTTAACTAGTGCCACCTACACCCCTATCTCCCAAACTCCATTTGATCTGGTTATATGTTAGTTTCTTATAACCGAAGGTGGAAAATTCACCTACTTGTGTCTTTTGTACTTGATTTTGTCTGGCTAGCAAGAGATTCCTAATGGTATAGCCGTTTGTTATATTATAGGCTCCCATCTCTACATTTAACATTTAAAATTGGTTAAATAGTCCACAAATGTTATGTTTATCTATAGGATGGAGGAAGGGAACATGAATGAGTGATAATATCTAATTCCCAAAATTTTGTGTATGCTCTCAAGACGATTCTAAGACCAACTTTGTTGTCCTTAGAGAAACATTTGAAGGTATCTACCAAATCACCATTTCAGGATGACATGTGTGACCCACGAATGTATCCCAATTAAATATGAAGCCTTGAAAAACTCCCTATTTTTATTGGAAAATTTACATGAAAAATGGCTAGTAATAACCATGAGCTTGGACCAACCTTCGTTCACAACTATTTCCTTAGGTTGAAGGTAGACACCTTTTGCATTTTCATCAACTCAGGTGTTCTTCTCCCTCTAAACATCAATGATGTCAATTTCAAATAAGGTGTTTGTCTACAATTTTTCCTTGTTTGCCAAGGTGTCAATATCCACATGAGTAGTGGTAAAATTCTCCTTAATAACTTAAAACACCAATTTTTGGTCTCTTTTTATAAGAAGTATTCAAAATATTGATGGAATATGTCCATTAAAGGACGAGGACCATGATTTTTAGGTTTTAGTGGAGTATCCTTTGTGGTGGCCTTCAACAAGCAGATCAAACTTTAAGTTGAAGACATGAGTTGTTTGGTAATTTTGAGTCCCTATGCTCTTAGAATATAGGAAACGAAGCACACAACTTTCCATTGGTCATTTTTTATTTCATTCAGTTAGTAAGAGATGTGCTCCTTGTCTCATTCCAGTTGGTATTTTTTTTGTGTCTCTTGTGCATATTTGTTAGCCTCCATGGCTATCATCAAACTAGATAACATCCCAAGTGGTCTTCCCCCTTCACCTCAACTATGGAATTTGTGTCCCTAACTTAGCCCATTTATTTTAAATAAATTTATAATTCCTAAAATTATCATGGATATATAATTGGGATTATTACAATTTTTTATAATGGTTAGGAGTAAGGGGTTATATTTATGTGGGTTTTATAAGACTAAGGAGTTATGATAGATAGTGGACACAATTTATGGTTTTGAGGTTAGGTGTTAGATGCTATATGGGTTACATATTAGTCTTAAAGAGGATAGAGGCCAAAATTCAAGATTTATATGGGATGAGGATTATCACTCTTATATATTATAGATTATAAATGTTAGGAGTGTTGAATTAAGGGATCAAGGGTTATATGGGATATGTTTTTTAAGGGCTATAGGTTATAGGGATTAGAGTTTGGAGTTTAGGAATAAGATGAATAAAGTGATAAGAGTAAAGGGTTAAAGTTATTACTAGCTATGATTTGAGCCTTACAAAATTTAAGATCTAAGGGTTATAAGCAAAATGGATTACATCATTGTGGTGGAGAGACATGCATTAAGTGTTAGAGGTGAAACTATCTTGGATTACATATATTTTTTATTAGGATATAAATGGGTTATTAGTCAATATTTATACTACTTATAAAGAGGATAAAATTTATAGGAATGGGGTTAAGTAATATTAGTTAGTCATTAGGGTTTAGAGGGACTACAGGTTATAAGAGTTTAAGAGTTAGGAGTTTGATGATTGCACCGAGAGGCACTCTACAACCTAGTATGGTAGTGATGTTGTAAAATTTTATGTAATGTAATGTACTTTTTGTTAGAAAATTATATATTACGGAGCAATGGAACACATAAAATATTGTAGAAATATAAACAAAGGAAACACATAAAATAAGAGAGACACAGATATACGTGGTTCACCCAGTTTTGGCTATGTCCACGGAGAAACAACCAGTCCTTCCTTTTATATTATCCAGCAAATTGAAGAGATACAACCTACAGTAGATCTGTTGTAACACCCTCTTCACTCTCAATCTCCTCTCTCTTCCTCACTCAAAATACAAATATATATAAATGCAATACAATTCCCTCATATATAGTGAGGGGTTGCCTTCTAGGGAAAAAAACCCTAAATTAAACATAAATTCTACCGTTAGATCATCCACCTAATGAATGGCTCAGATTGACTAGAAATTACTAGACTTTTACAAGGTAATTTTACATCTATTTTTAGCTTCGGGGGCGCTGCCCCCGAACCCCCCAGCCTGGGGGGATTTAACTCCTTGCACCCGCCCGCATGGAGGGGTGTATAGTCTTCTTGGGGTGTACATCCGACTGAAACCTTTGAATACAGAAGATAATCAGGCTCCACACCCAACAATTTTCCACTTGGAGACTGATTATAGCAACTCCACTGCTGCTTCATTTGCTAGACAATGACTACACTTTGGACTTGCATGTTTATCATCTTCTTCATCATACTTGAAGACCAATTGAAACTGAGAAGATTCTCAGTTTCTCCCTGGTTACAACTTTTGTTAACATATTTGTAGGATTCTGGCTAGTGTGTATCTTTTCCAGCTTCAACTTTCCATCTTCCAATGCTGACCATATGAAATAGTACTTGAGTTGTATATGTTTAGTCTTGGAATGAAATGCATAGTTTTTTGCAAGATGTATGGCACTCTGGCTGTCACTGTATAACTTTCCCAACTCCTGCTTCTTACCTAATTCATCCAGAAACCTTTGTAACCAAATCATTTCTTTACTAGCCTCTGTAGCAACAACATACTCTGCTTCTGTTGTTGAATGTGCAACAACACTTTGGATTTTTGAAACCCAACTCACAACTATTCCACCTACAGTAAATATATATCCTGTAGTCCTCCTCCTGTTATCTCTTTCACTTGCCATACCTGCATCAACATATCCCTATAGAGCAATGCTTGAACCACCAAAGCATAATGCTTGATTTGTGGTACCTCTCAAATACCTGAGAATCCACTTCACTGCCATCCAATGTTCTTTTCCTAGATTGTTCATGTACTTGCTTACAACTCCCACTGCATGTACAATATCAAGCCTTGTGCAGATCATTTCATACATTAAGCTTCCAACTACTGATGCATATGGAACTTTAGACATATGAGCCATTTCTTCCAGAGTATTGGGACATGTCTCCTTACTTAATTTGAAATGGCTAGCCAAAGGTATACTAACTGGTTTTGCATTATGTATATTAAACCTCTTCAACACCTTTTTTATGTACTCACTTTGAGACAATGTTAATTTGCGATTCTTCTTGTCTCTAGTTATTCTCATACCAAGGATTTGTTTTGCAGCACCCAATTCCTTCATTGCAAATGAGTTTTCCAATTTTCTTTTGAGCACATTTATTTCCTGCATGTTAGAGCCTGCAACAAGCATGTCATCTACATACAATAACAATATAATATCGCTGCCATAATTTTGCCTTTTGAGATAAACACAATGATCAGAGTGACATCTAGTATAACCTTGTTCAGACATAAATCTATCAAATTTTAGATACCACTGCCTTGGAGCCTGTTTTAAGCCATACAAGCTCTTCTTCAACCTGCACACTAGTTTCTCCTTCCCTTTTACCTCATATCCTTGTGGCTGCTGCATATATATATATATATATATATATATATATATATATATATATATATATATATATATATATATATATATATATATATATATATATATATATATATATATATATATATATATCTTCCTCCAAATCCCCATGGAGAAAGGATGTCTTTACATCTAACTGCTCAATATGCAAATCTTCAGCTGCTACTAGACTTAAAATAGTTCTGATTGAAGCCATTTTAACAACAGGAGAAAATATTTCATCAAAATCAATACCTTTCTTCTGTGCAAACCCCTTCACCACAATTCTAGCTTTGTACCTGTATTTTCCTCCATCTTCTTCCTTCAGCCTGTAAACCCATTTATTCTACAATGTTGTTTTACTTGCAAGCAACCTAGCTAAGTCCCAAGTCTGGTTATGTGCTATGGAATCCATCTCTTCTTTCATGGCTTGCTCCCACTTCTTCCTGGTTTCTACCTGCACTGCTTCTTCATAACATTTTGTTTCACTAGAATCAGTCAAAAATACATAATATAATGAAGAAGAGGATCGTTCAGGGGGTCTACTTATCCTGGTAGATCTTCTAACACCACTTTCGGGTGTTTGAAGTGCTTGTTGCTATTGTGGTTGTTGTTCTGGATATTGATCATTATGATTTTCAGGCACCATCACTTTTCCTGTGCTATTGTCGAGCACTATGCATTCTCTGTTTTCTTTTTCCTATTTCTTTTGCTGCAACTGATTATTATACAAGAGCTTTTCATTGAATACTACATCTCTGCTCCTAATGATTTTGTGATTTTCATAATCATATAAGTGATAACCAAAATCATTAACACCATATCTAATAAAGGTAAATTTCTTTGATTTTGCATCAAGCTTTGTTCTATTTTCTTTGTTAATGTGGACAAAGGCTTCACAACCAAAAGTCTTCAAAAAGGAGTAGTTTACCTTTTTACCTGTCCATTCTTCCTCTGGAATACCACCATCCAAGGAACTTGAAGGCCCTCTGTTTATTAGATAAACAAAAAATATCTACAGCATCTGCCCAAAATTGTAAAGGCAATCATGCATGCTCCATGATTGTCCTATTCATCCTTTCTGATACGCCATTTTCTTGTGGTGTTCCTAGAATTGTCTTCTCTCTACGAATTCCATTCTCTGAATAGTACCTATCAAACTCTTTGCTGCAATATTCACCTCCATTGTCTTATCTGAGACACTTCAACCTTTTTCCTGTCTCATTTTCAACCAAAGCTTTCCATTTCTTGAAAGTATCAAATACATTAGATTTATTTCGAATACAATAAATCCAGGTTTTTCTGGTTGCATCATCAATAAAAGTAACATATTATCGAGAGCTACCAAGAGATGATACCTGAGAAGGTCCCCATACATCTGTACGCACAAGCTCTAATTTTTCGATCTTCTTTTCTTTCCCAACTCTAAGGAATCTGACTCTCTTCTGTTTTCCATAAACACAATTCTCACAGAAGTCCAAACCAACATTCTTCAAACCCAACAACAAATTCCTTGAGTGAAGAATCTTCATCCACTTCTCACTCATGTGTCTGAGCCTATGATGCCATAATGCTACATCTGCTCCTTTGGAAGTTAAAGCATTAACAGAGTTAGAAATACCATTGCATAAATACAATGTACCAACCTTTTTGCCTTTTGCTATTACTAGGGCTCCTTTGGTGACCTTCCAAGCTTTATCTGTGAAAGTTATCACACAACCTTCACCGCCTAATTGCCCTGTTGAAATCAGATTTTTCTTCAGATCTGGAACATGCCTTGCCTCCTTTAGTAGCCATTGGTTTCCATTCGGATGTTTTACAAGAACCTTACCCATTCCAACAATTTTACAGGGTTTATCATCACCCAAATGGACTTGTCCAAAATCTCCTTGAACATAGTCATGAAAATATTTCTTATCATGTGCGGCATGGAATGAGGCCCCTAAATCTACCACCCAGGAATCAGTAATATTTTCGAAACAAAGAATCAAAGCATCTTGTAACACCTCACCTGTCACATTTGCTTCATGATTCTTTTATTGCTGTGCATATCCTTCTTTTCCCTTTCGAGATCTACAGTCTTTCTTTAGGTTTCCTTCCTTTCCGCATTTCTAGCACACTATCCCTGATTTGGACTTGGATCTGCCTTTCCTTGATTTATTGCAATATCTTGAGATCTTTCCTCTTTCCATTTTTCTTCCCCTAGACTCTGCACTCAAAGCATTACCTGATGTCTCACTGGATCTTTTCCATCGCATTTCCTCGCTAAGGATTGCATCGACAACATCGTCAATCTTTAAAGTACTAGATCCAGAGACATAGTTACTAATGGCCATAACTAAACCATTCCAACTTTCTGGCAATGAGCACAGAAATAACAGAGCCCTAAATTCATCATCAAAATTTACCCCTACAAAACTTGTCTGACTTGTAACTGTATTAAAATAGTTTAAATGGTCTGCAACAGATCCACCTTCTAACATCTTCATATTAAATAAATGCTTCATAAGAAATACATTATTTGAGGCCGAGGGTTTTTCATATAGTTTGGCCAATGCCGACATTAAACCCTATGTTGTCGTTTCCTTTGAAATATTAAATGCTACCGACGCCACTAGGCACAGCCGTATTGTCCCAAGTGCCTTTTTGTCAAGAATATCCCATTCTGTGTCTGTCATACTCGTCGACTTCTTTGTCTTTCCAATCAATGGTAGCTACATATCACTTTGATACAGATAATCATCCATCTGCATCTTCCACAGCTTGTAGTTTTGGCCATTGAATTTTTCAACCCTAAACCTACCATCTTCTGCCATTGCTCCCACTCGAACTAGGAACCCTTCTCTCCTACGAGTTTATAACGCAAATAAACCTTCGGCTCTGATACTAATTGTTAGAAAATTATATATTATGGAGCAATGGAACACATAAAATATTGTAGAAATATAAACACAGAAAACGCATAAAACAAGAGAGACACAGATATACGTGGTTCACCCAGTTTGGGCTACGTCCATGGAGAAACAACCAGTCCTTCCTTTTATATTATCCAGCAAACTGAAGAGATACAACCGACAGTAGATCCACTATAACACCCTCCTCGCTCTCAATCTCCTCTCTCTTCCTCACTCAGAATACAGATATATGTAGATGTAATACAATTCCCTCATATAGTGAGGGGTTGCCTTCTAGGGAAAAAAACCCTAAATTAAACATAACTTCTACCATCAAATCATCCGCCTAATGAACGGCCCAGATTGAATAGAAATTACTAGACTTTTACAAGGTAATTTTACATCTATTTTTAGCTTCGGGGGAACTGCCCCCGAACCCCTGCTGGGGGATTGCTGGCCCCTGGACCCCCCAGATACAAAAGATAATCAGGCTCCACACCCAACACTTTTATGTTGAATTGGTCAAGTTTAAAAAATTAAAATTAAAAATAATAATTAAACTCTGAGAACTTAGAAACATTGGCATTAAATACCTATTATGACACGATACATTTGGAGGAATTAAAGAACATATCTAAATGCTGTATTGTAATGGTGACTAAGTGCTCTAGCATCAAATTAGTTTTTCATATTTGTATAGCTTTGTATCTTGTATTATTTCCTCTGGTTTGTAGGATTTGACTTGAATCAGTTGCATTGTCAACATAGATGTAAAGTTGAAGTGCCTTCCTCTACATCATTTTAAACGTATTGAGAAACCCATTATTTTTGGAAGGTGTCAAGATTTGCATACAACCCAAAATCTAAATAAATCTGGTGTAAGACCAACGATTTTAGTAGGTGAGCACCCTAAGAGGCCTTCAACCAAAAGAGCCCCTTCCTCTGCATAATTTTAAGCATATTAAAATCATTTTAATGTGGCATTATTCTTTAGTTATTTGTTAAACCAAACTAGATCCATATTAAATTTGGTTTATAAATCACTGAGAGAGGTCAAATATCTCGAGGTGAAAACCTATTTTGAGTGCAAAACTTGAGGAAAAGTGGTGCTTGATAGATCTAGATTTAAGATGGATCTAGGCTAGTAAATTTTAAATTAAAGAGGATCAAAGGCTACAAGGGTTATGGGCTATAGGGGTTGGGGATTATTTGGGTTGTTATTTAATGGTTACCTTAGTTAGACATTGATATTTTTTTAGGATTAATGGTTAATGATTGCAAGAGTTAATGTGTTAGGTCCTTCATTTTGGGGGACAAAGTTTATCACGTTTTGGTGTTTTGACCATATTTTAAACAAAGGAAACTGATGAAAATTCACAAAGAAGGTAGTCGAGGAAGGAGAAGGAATCCACTGAAATATACCAATTGTGGAATATCATGAAGGGAAAGCAAGGCACATGCAGTCACAACCAAGCCAAAACATTTGTCAAACAATGGGGGAAGCAGTCACAACCGAGCAATAGAGGCATTGAAAAAGGTATGGGTGGAGCATCTGAGGATATAAAGTAACATTCCAGGTGAGCAGAGTGCTTAAAAAGGCTGAAGGAAAAGCCAAAACAGGAGAGAAGAGAGGGTACTGAAATGTTGTTGCAGAGCCTATCGAGTCCGCATGATTTTGTAACCACCTACCCATAGACTGGACTATATTCTCTAAGACTGTTCTGTTGAGAAGGCCTTTGAGCCTGAATGTAATGATGTAATACTAGTTGAACCTAATGAAAGAGGAAGTTGGAGGGATGTCCGACGAGTTATTTGCATTGGTTTTATGTGTCTCATTTTAAAATTTTATTATGAATGCATGTGCATATTCTATGTTCTTTTAGATTCTTTAGTTGTTGTCTTCTACAACGATTACTTTTCTTATGCCTTGGTTATGAGTTTAACAAGTATTGGTAGTCGTGTGCTATTTCTCTTGATTCCTGGTTCCAATCTCTTAACCAAGTAAGGTCGGGATGTGATTCGGGTGAGATGCCTTATTCTTCTTGAGTAAGGTGAAAATTCCAGCACTACACTAGACTATGGTGGACCCTTTGTTGGCTACTATCCATGAACCTAGAGTCTCAACTTGACTCCCATTTTCCACCAAAAAATGGTTCTATTTCTAGGACCTAAAATTTTCAAAAGGGATCTAGAATATGGTGTCAAGAATTTTTAAGAAATACCTACAAGATTGGTGGCATGAAAAAGTAGAGTAATTTACCTCAAAGCAAGCGAAGCTTCGTCATTAAAGTGTGAAAAAGCTAAAGGAAGAAATTTTGTACGCAGAACCTGCGAGTGGCCAAGATGAGATTTTTAGATGAAAGTTTCAAGAGGACCTCTACAACTGGTTGTCCATCAAAGAAAATGCCGAAAACTGAAGTTGATCTCTTCATACCCTTACTCAAGATGATCTTGTTGAATTATTGTTGGATTATTGGGGTCTGACCTAGGTTTAGAGCTAATTAGCCAAACAAATCCCTGTACTACTGGCCCTTTCGGAAACAGTCCGCGGAGCATGGACTGTGGTCTCACCTAAAGTAGTATGGGGGGGTGCTGGAACTAGGTTTCTGCACCCTTGAGATGTCTAAGGGTCGGGTTCGATCCAACTATTTGTCCCTATGCGCAGGTTGCTTCGTAGACTTCCTTAGCCTTCATACCCCGATATACTTGCCTTCACGCAACCCTAACTAGGAGCTGTGGAGCTTCCACGCTGCTGGAGCATCACTCTGTGCTATTCCCCTAAGTCACACCCAAGATCTTACTTACCTTCCTATACCAGTTAATTATCTTCATGTAAATGGATGTCTTGTGTTTAATATTTATTTATACAACACATTCATATGAGTTCGCACAGCAAATAAACAGTACACTTGCAATTTATACCCAATCATACATTAAAATAGAAAAAGATACATGGAAATATGGTAAACTTCTCTTTATTAACTCTTCCAATGGTTACAGACTCAACCTGCCCTGCATACTCAGCTGCAGGGGTCCACGCACTCAACTGCGGACTACTAGGCCTTTGTGCACTTAGCTACATAGCCTTCTCCTACTCTACGACCCAAAGGCACACTTTACACTTTGACTCAATCTCTTAGACTCATCTTGCTTCCATTCTTAGTCATGTTGTCTTCTACACCTAGAGCCTTGCTCTATTTATACAATCCCATGGTCTACAGACCATGGGTAGGTCTATTACGCCGACATTACATTACAAAAATGAGGGCGGATAACCTTGTGACTCTATTATGACTTTACACTCCGTGCCCAAAATTTGAAAAGCTTTTGCAAAAGACTTGGTCAAAACTTGGGCTTTAAGCCCCAAAACATGCCTTGGGGGGATTCCATGCCCAACAGGTCCCCAACACAAACATCATGACTCACCCTCGAGTCACTATGTCAGTGCGGAGATCTTTTCTTGGAGTCCCTCGAACTCTGTCCAAATCGCTACAAGGTCGATAGCGCACTGAGCAGCTGCCTACTAGATTTCCTATACGTGTTGTTCTAAGACCGTGATGTCAGAACTACTTCCCTGCATCCATGCCCATGTCCCCTAGATTTTTGTGAGCTTGTCTTCAATTTCTGTTGTGATAATGAAGGCCTCGTCAATCCAAGGCTGAACGCGTGCCTTCAAGACTACTTCTTTGTGTTATGTCACGTCCACCTGTTCTTTCAGCGCTTTGGCCTGTTGCATCCAAGTGAGCCTCTAAGTGAGGGCCACCATCTATGCAGTTCCTTTGACACTGTCATATTGCTATTGGAGTTCACACACCTCTATCTCTAAGCGCTAGATGTTGGAGTCCTCCTGTAGGTTCGTACGGACCTAAAATGGTTCCATCAACATTCTAGTGCAGTCTCACACTACACTGCTGATCTTGCCCGATCTCATTGTAATAGCGTTGACGCGCTGTACTCTTACTTCTGGAGGGGTGGACGGCTGCGCCTTCAACCGCAGATCTGCGATCTAAAGGTTCACCTCCAACTGAACCTTTGTAATTTCCTCCCTCACCTTGTGCACCCCTGCTGCTAGCCTGTGGATGCGTGCCTCTATTGGTGTGTCTGCTGGGATGGCCAACTCAGGGATGCTTTAACAAGCTTCGTCTAGTACCTGTACCTGCTGCTGATTCTACGACACCACTTCATCACGCTGCAAGCTCAACTGTTCCATGTTGATCTTCTGCTCGCTTAGTACTTGCAGTGCACGTCTCTCCCTAGCCCGCAGTTTTGCAGTAATCCCATCCTGCAGAATGTATAATGTCTCTCGCGGGAGTGTAACCATGTTGATTATGATACCCTTCAATGTGCTAATTGTAGTCCTATTGGCCTCATTCGTTGTCACCAGTGCCCCTTTCGGCAAAACTATGGTATTTGTCACCTGAGCGTGTAACATCTGCTCTGCTACAGTTATCCCCACTGTGAGGCTGGTCGAAAGGGTACTAGCCTGAGGAGTGCTCGCAACTCCTACAGCTATGCTTTGTGGGCCCCCAACATAATCTGGTTCTCCTGCATAAAATTCTGGAGGGCCTTGGAGGTGACATTGCACACTGCCTTGCCAATGTCATGTAGATCACCCTTAGTAAAGGTGATCAGGTTAATAGCCAACTTCAATGCCTTGACCTTCTTGCACGACCTTATCCACTCAGTTGGGTGATGGTGCTTCAGCTATGTTGATGCAGTTTGTGGGTCTGCACCTCCCTCCTCTTCCTCTGCTTCTTGCCCATGAAAAGGCGACTTTTGGCCCTCGCGTCTTCGCGGCTGCCTCCTGCGTTGTTGCTTCTGCTATGGACTTTTTCTGTTTAGATGCTATCTATGCAGCATCCCGTGCCTCCTACGCTTTTGCTACCGCTGCTTCCTTCCTTCTCTTTTCTACCAACTATGCCATGCGTAGTTTGGCCTCCTCTTTATTCCTCTATGCCACAGACTTCTCTATTGCTGTGATGTCTGGAGCATGCCACTCTGGCGGCCATGTCTCCAGTACATTAAAGATTACGTCGTTCGTGGCTACAAAGGGTATCTCTCTCCATTGCTTGCTTGGGTACTTGCACGCTCTAATGTGTATACTGTGGAGGTACGCTTTAAACTCTGCAAAAATTTGCAGGTTGTTGTAGATAGTGGGTGATAACAACGGCTTGTGGTTGATCCCCATTCTAAGGTTCATCTCTAGGAACACCCAAAATATCTTACTATCACAGATCTAATTTGCATCCTTTCTGGCCCAGAGTGAAGCATACTTCGTGGGCTCCAGCAGATCCCTATTAATTGTCGAGAACTGGCTGTCCTCCGGCAATTCCCTTGCCTCGAGCACTATGGACAATAGAAGCCATGCATAGTGGAATGTTTTGCCTTGTTCCTGAGCCTCGCGGAAATTCTCCAAAAATTCCTTGTAGATGATCTCGGACTAGTTAAATTGGACCCCCTCCATGCATTGCTCAACAAGTGCTACCACCGGTGTGGGTACCTCGTCCGCGTGGCACTTGCGCATAACCTTACCTGCTAGTATTTGGGTCGCCACTCTTACTACTTTGTCATTGATGTTGGATATGGCGTAGCTCCTCTTCTTCTTTTCCAGTTTATACTTCTTCTTCATGGCCTCCGCGATGGTCAGGTCACTACTTTTCCCCTTCGAGATATCTGCGGGGTCCTTCCATTTGCATGGCGGGTGAGTGATGCGGTGAATCAAGTGTTCCGTGATGGGGATGGGCTCCTCCAGTCATAAGCACCCACCATGCACCAAGCAGAGTAGCTGCCCGATGAAGAAAATTGTTATTGGTGCACGGTGTAAATGTGGCACCCAAAGCAGGTTTAGTAGCCCTGCCTTTTCCACTTCGCGCAACCATTTTTGCGGCTCTAATTTGGTAACCCCCGCCGCGGTGTTTTTCTTAGGCTTCATGAGTTGCACGGTCTCTAGGTGAGGGAACTTCTTATGGTCAACGAGATCCCAATCTTCAAATTTCAAGCTAGGCACATGTCCTAGGTGCATGCCCTCAAAAATGATGTGGTCTGGGAGGAGTGGGGTCTGGAGAGAGCTCTTGCTCTCATCAAGATCCTTGGGCACTTTAGCCTTCCCCTTCCATGGGGGAATATAGGCAGGCAGCTTTGTTGGAGGGTGCACAGGCTCAATTTCCTCCTCCATGCCTTCATCCTCGTCTTCTTCGATGATAAGGCCCTCCAGGTCTTCCTCCTCCTCATCGGTTTCTATGTTAACGGTTTTCCCCTTCTCCTCCATCCTTAACCTCGTGCGCAATAGGTTTCGTGGGGATACATGTATGGGAACCATCGCCTGTTTGTCTTTCTTTGTTCTTAGCATGCATGGTGCTTTAGGGATTTTGCCCCTTTGTAATTTATAGTGAATTTTGAATTTGAATTCGACTGTTCCCCCTAAATCCGGTTCATTAATGCTCTCTTGGCAGCATATTTTCCCAAATCTCTCCCATAAATTGCATCTTAAATGTCTACTGCCCACTCCATTTGGTCTCAAGTTAAGCATCACATCATGAATAGTGACTTCAATGATCATTTTCTGGCCAACCTGCGTGGTAGCGCAACCCCCCTTGCATGGGCACGGACCCTATGACTCTTTGCTTTTGTGTGCAGCTCCCGAGCAAAATAGTTTATAATCCCCCACCTCCTTTCAACTACCTGGACTGATATGATTATACTTCCCTTGGCTAGTTAGGTGCCACACCACCTGTATATGATTTCCTCCAGTCATCCATCACTCTTCCTGGGAAATATCCACCTTTTATCGTTACTGGCGGCATCGCGCACCTTATCATCTGCAGTGTGCCACCCTGCTTAATTCACTTAGTAATATGCGGTCCAAGCCAAGTCATTAGACTGATCAATTAGTGATGATTGTCCTCAAACTTGTCAGCATGATCATGTGCACCCTGTTTTATCACCATGGTCTTCTTATCGAGAGAATCTTCCTTTATCTAGTCCTCCAGCTTCTTGACTTTCGCTTCTACCAGAGTGTTTTCTTCCTTAATCGCAAGCTTTCTTTCTCAAGTTATTGGAGCCTAAAATTGCCTTGTTGGATTTCTTCCTCAAGTCCCAAGCGTTTTGCTTCTTTCGGCTATGTGATCCCTCCTTTCAAGGCTCTGCGAGCTGTCGTATCTATCGGTGCTGCCATGCACGGACTAGTCATTTCATGCTCTATGGGGATTAAAATGTTTGCTTCATACTCCAGTCTCAGAGGTGCCTGCGCCATCAGGTTCTTTTACGTTGTCTTATAAGCCCATAGAATAGCTAGTACGCACAAGTCCTAGTCAGTTCACTTCGCATTATGGACCTTGTTCAGTGCTTCGCATTCTTTGTGAAAGGCTTCTGCGTGGATAACCTTCTGCTCACTTGTTCTTTCCATACTCCATGGTTCCAATCAGAGGGGTTGTTCATGCCATTGCCTTTCCCGCACTTGCTTATTGCCTGTGTCTCCTAACATGAAGACTCTGTGCATCCACACAGGTTTCACACCATATTCCTGTATCCATCTAGATAGGTGGGTGTGCAGAATATTTTGTCCAGAAATCTTGTCTATTAATCACATATGAGGCTTCCCAAACCGCATGTGCATCATTCTTATGCAGTCCTGCCGGTCCTCAAAACTTCTTTGGTGCGTACCCCACCACCTCGCGAGCATAGTGCATAGTACCCATTTCAAAGCTTCGAAACGTTGTTGTTCCGACACTTCTCTTTCAAATATGATCAGGAACTCATCCACCTCACTTAAACCATCATACGTAGGCAGATCCCTTACCTCCGTTAATACACAGTGCAGTAATCTCATCATCATGTTACAATTCAGTGTGGTTACCTCATGTAATTGGTTCTGCCATCATTCTATTTCCTTGTCTGAATCTGACGTGCAGGAGATTTCGTGTTCCCATGAGGTTTGTCTATCCGCGGTCAGATTCACCCAGTCTTGCTCTCATGCGGTTATCTTGTAGATGCAGTCCAATTCATCATCACTGTCATACTCATGCATCGGCTCTGTGTACCGCAATCCTTCTGTAGGGTCCAAAGGTACAAGCACGTGTAGAGACTTTTTCTCAAAAATCATCGTTCGCTTCTTTATATTTATCACCCCATTCATGTGAGTGGCCCAATCTATTCCTAATAGCATAGAGTAGGGATTTTTGTCATCAACAATCTCTATCACTTCGAAATTTGCTAGTGCACTTTCTCCTTCGATATCTACTGTGATTCCTTGCAATCTCCCCATAGGTAGGATCTTTGTTTGGTTCACCATTCATAGTTGAAGAGGACACCATTGCAACGTAGGCCTTCCCATGCACTCCTAGGTCTGCTTCGGCAGGACATTCGCATCCAATCCTAGATCCAGAATCACTTGGTCCATCTCATATTCCCCAATCTATGTGGCCAATCTCATCTCCCTTCCCATTCGCGTTGTGTACTTTCTGAGCTTCTGGACTACGCGTGGTTCTCCTTTCACAGTCCCATCGCATATATTTATGAGTTCTTGTAGCCCCTTTACAGCCTTGCGATTGCGCAACAGCTTCATGCTGCATGTTTTCAAGAATGTGGCGAGCATCAATGGGTCCATTTCTGGTTCTAGTCTATCTTTACTTCCTAAAGTGGAGGCATCAACGAAGCTCTTCTTGGCTTCCATGAAGGTTTCCTTAGCGTGCTCCAAATCAAACTCTGGTTCCTTCATTGGAGCCTTGTGAACCTAAGTACTTTCTTCAGGCTACTTTCGTTTGTCATCCCTTGTCGTAATTCCACTTCGGAGGACAATATTTACATTAGGGTCTTCCTTGCGTGGCTTAAGCCTCATCATTTGTAGGTTCTAAGTCGGGGGAGGTTGGATTGCTCCTTTATCATGCAACGTTGCTATCAGTGTGGGACAATCCTCTGTCTCATGATCAAACAATGTACAATACAAACATGATGGCTGCGTTGGATTTGTACAATCACAGGCATAATGTCCCAGCCCTCCACAATTGTAACATATCCATTGTCTGCGACCTCTTCCAGGTCCTCCTCCACCTTGGCCCCATCCACGCACCTGAAATTTGATTCCCGCCATTCCTACATTCTGGTCAAGGGGACGTGTTTTTGCCTAAACACTGTAGGTAGGTGTTCAATCCATCATCAGTTTGTAACTTCTACAGGTGCACTCATCATGGCCTACTAATCTATAGAAATTACAGAACAACCACTGTGAATTCTGTGTTTACTTTTGTATTAAATGGCAGTTATATGTAGCATGCTTTCCTCCTATCTGACAAATCAGACACCATAATGTAGGCGTCGTGCCTGTTCTTGCTTGTGCCTTCGGTCTCAATTGAATTGGTCCTCCTCCAGCGAGGTAATTAGCGAACACTGGACAATGGTCCTTGTCATGTCCCTGACCCTTGCACTTTACGCACCATACCTCATCGTGCACTTTTGGGCAAGTTGTCCTATCTTGTTTCAAACTTTCCATCTCAAGGCATAATTTTTTCAACTGCATGTGAATCTGTTGACCTCTCAAGTTGGGATCTTGAATCAGGGTCTCGTGCAATCTCATCGCGACCTCCAAGGCCTCGGTCTGAGTTGTTAGCCTCTGTTGTGATAGTTCATTCCCTAGATGCAGTGTTAACAATGCTACAAACAATTCACGGTGTTGTCCATCTATCAACATCATGTTAGCTTCACGAATTGTGCACTTCAATCTCTGATCTAGCTCCCAAGAGGTCTCTCTTGGTATCATTGTGATTTCCTTAAACCTAATGATTGACTGTGCCTTTGACTTTGGCCTAGTAAATTCTTTGTTTAGCGTAGCTTGGATATCTGCGATCCCCACATTTGGATTGTCATTGGAATGCTTAATGTACTAGGTCATCGCATGATCCTGCAGAGTGTTGACCAATGTTGCCTTCTTTATATTATCATTCGTGACTCCCTGCGCTTCCCATACAGCTTTTATCATGAACCAAAACTGGTCTGGATCATCATTCCCTACTCTCTTGAACACACACAACTTTATCGCACTCGCCATATTGCTTTGCGGTGGTGGAAGAGTTGGTACGGCTGAAGATGGGGGTGAAGATGGTGAAATTGTGGTGGTGTGGGTGGGGGTGGTATGTGTGGAATTCTATGCCTTATCAAATTGATCACACTTCTTGGTGAGACCTTCGCGAGCTCTTCTTCACCCCCTCACAGAGGTGAAATCAACAGGCTATTTTCTAGTTCTGTACTACCTTCATTTCTATAGATTCTCCCACTTCGCATAGCCCCAAAAATCAATTTATTCACATAACCTGTTTTTCACACAGTAGCATTTTAATCCAAGTGTTCAAATATGAAACGTACTTACCTAATGGCCCTTTGAGGAAACATCATTCTGCCTCGCTATAGCTGATTGAAGTATCTATCATGAACTCCGTGATGAATCCTCCTATTATTTGATCGAGCCAATAATCAACAATGTGCATGATCTTATCCTCCGATGCTTCCAATCTGCCCACCAATTCTGGAGTCCACACAATAGGTCTATCGAGCTTACACCTTCCTTGGATATCTGCTAGCTTCGCGATCCACTCGTATAGCTCAGTAGGGAAAGATGCAAAGAAAATTTTACGGATCTCTATGTATAAGTAGCAGTCTAACCACTCTTATTTTGATAGCCGCAGGTTCCTGTTCTCCTGTGACGCGAACTCATGAATATTCCTATCCAACCAATCTTCAATTCCTTTCTTTGTCAGATTCAAGTGATATGACATTAGAAATCTCTATGCAGATCCCGGTCCTGGCAACAGAACCATTTGTTGGCTTGTTGGGGCCTAACTTAGGTTTAGAGTTAATTAGCCAAACAAATCCCTGTACTACTGGCCCTTTCAGCAACAGTCTATGGAGCACGGACTGTGGTCTCACCCGAAGAAGTATGGGGGGGTGTTGGAACCAGGTTTCCACACCCTTCAGATGTCTGAGGGTCGAGTTCGATCCAACTGTTCATCCCTATGTGCAGGTTGCTTCATGCACTTCCATGGCCTTTGCACCCTGATATACTTGCCTTCGCACAACCCTAACCAGCGGCTGCGAAGCTTCCACGCCACCAGAGCAGCGCTCTGCGCTATTCCCCTAAGTCGCACCAGAGATCTTACTTACCTTCCTATACCAGTTAATTATCATCGCGTAAATGGATGTCTTGCATTATATTTATTTATACAACAAATTCATATGAGTTCGTGTAGCAAATAAATAGTACACTTGCAATTTATAACCAATCATACATTAAAACAGGAAAAGATACACAAAAATATGGTAAAATTCTCTTTGTTAATTCTTCCAACGGTTACAGACTCGACCTGCCCTGCGCACTCAGCTATAGACTACTAGGCCTTTGCACACTCAGCTACAGAGCCTTCTCCTACTCTACGACCCAAAGGCACACTTTACACTTTGACTGAATCTATTAGACTCATCATGCTTCCATTCTTAGTCATGCTATCTTCTACACTTAGAGCCTTGCTCTATTTATACAATCCCATGGTTCGTGAACCATGGGTAGGTCTATTATGCTGACATTACATTACAAAAACGAGGGCAAACAATTCTGTGACTCTACTATGACTTCGCGCTCTACACCCACAATTTGCAGAGCTTTTACAAAGGACTTGGTCAAAACTTGGGCTTTATGCCCCAAAACATGCCTTGGGGGGATTCTGTGCCCAACAATTACATCAACTCGAACCAGAAATGAATCATTTTGTCGGCCTATGGATGAAAAAAACTCTAGAGGGGTATATTATCAATTTTTCTATGGAGGGCCATCAATACCTTTCTAAGGCTGAGCCCGTATTCAAGTCAAGGCTATGAGGGAGACTGCTGAAGGAAATTTTGTTGTGGATTAAATTTTTAATGGTAGAAGAGAACGTTTTGGTGTTCCAGGGCGCACCCATGATAGCTTCAGCCCCGATACTAGGGGAGGGCCTAAGGGGAGGAATTATACCTAGTTTGGAGCTATGAAAATATTGGAGAAATGGATGTGGATGACTTTCATAAATATAGAGATATGAGAGCACAAAGGAGAGCACATATAGCTAAGGAATGATAGGAGAAAGCTTTGCAGGAGATATATAAATGGCAAAGGGAACTACACCAAGCAGGGACAGTGTTAAGCAATCCATAAGTATGTGAAGGAGAAAGAATCCATCTAAAGTTGCAGAGCAATGAGGATGAAACTATATTGAAACCTAGTCCCATGGGAGAGGTCGGGACCGCCACAGTGACAAAGGTTGAGAGAAGTATTAGAGATTTTTCTGCAACGGTAGAGATGGGGATGCTAGAAGGATCAAGCCATACAAGTCCGGAGGAAGGCTTGAATGATGACATGAGCATTCCCATGAGAATATTATTTTTTGAGAATGATGTGTCTCCCACGAGTAGCGATTCATTGCCCACAATTCTGGTAGTTCCTCCCCCAACCTCCCCTGGTAATTTATCACAATCCTTGTCAATTTTTATCTAAGTTAGTTAAAGTTATAAAATTCCATAGAGTACACACTACCTACAATGTTGGTCCCTCTAGTGGTATAAAATTTAATTGTAGTTTGGGTCCCCAAGGACCGTCATGATCGGGTCCCAAGGATTCATACTCATTCTACCAGTTCAATTGTTTATGGCTGGTAACATGGCAGGATCCTTTACTCGATATCCTGAATTCTCTAGAAAATGGAATAAAAATGTCGAGCAACATTGGTATCTTTGCGAAGCCATATGGAGAGCTCGCCAAACTCTAGATGCCCTGAAGCTTATTGAAGTTCAGACAACTCTTCAAGATAGGGCACTGAGATGGTTTATCAAGTGGTTCACAATACAATAGAATCCAATGATAGATGATATCTAGATGGAGTTCATTCAAGAGTTTAAAATCCCCCAGACTAACCAATAATGGTTATCAGAACTATGGGAAATTAAGCAGAGGGAAGGAGAAACTGCCTGGGAGATGAGGCAAAG
Organism: Pinus tabuliformis; assembly: GCA_031772625.1. Taxonomy (NCBI): domain Eukaryota; kingdom Viridiplantae; phylum Streptophyta; class Pinopsida; order Pinales; family Pinaceae; genus Pinus; species Pinus tabuliformis. Next base: position 1,406,235,565 of record CM062816.1, on the reverse strand, counting down.
ATTTAAGGATTCCATTGGAAATCTAAGTTACCCTATTGACCCCAACCATCAACAGGATTGGTTTATCAAAGTGTTATTTCCACTTACCCGCAAGCTTCTTACTCAACAAAATATTGATACTCTGTAGGAGTCCCTAGAACAAGAAACTCAAATTGAGTCCATGGCAGCATACCCTGATGAAAATTGACCCATGACCCTACTCTCCCATGACCCTACTCTCATAGGACTGCAACATAAAATTTCTGATCTAACAGATAAGTTAAGGGACATGCATCCAGTGCAACCTTCACGACCACATATATGGTGTACGAACTACCATATTGAGGGGAATCATGCCCTGGAGTTCCCAAGGCTGAGAGGTCTGAGCATTTCCTCCATATCGAAGGGGCCCTCAACATCTCTACCCACTGCTGAAGTTGTGCAGGTCGGTAATCAAGGGTTATATATAGGGCACGCGTAGTTTTATGCCTCCCCTAAATAGTAAAGTGCAACTACTATTGAATATTGTGAAATTTGTAGGACCAATGGGCATATCCCTTGCCTCTTCCCAGTTTCATAAAAGTATTCAAATGTCCCAAACAATGTTTTCTATGAGTTCTGTGGTTCACCTACTCACCACACTAATTAGTGTGTAGCACTAGATGTCATAACTAATTGGTTAGATCATTCTACTTACATAATCAACTAATCTCCTCAAGGATGAGGAGGTAGAAGAACAATGGGGAGAAGAATAGGAGGCAAAGGTCTGATTCGTTGTTAGAATTTTGATCAAGAGGTGCATGTTGCAAGATACTGTCTCCTACCCAGAAAACCCTAGTGCTCTAAGTGTAAGGTTAACACACATGCAACAAAATATTGTTCGAAGCTAATCGCTAGATGGGAAGAGCACAACCGACAATGGGGACCAAATATAATTAATGCTGAACTACGAGGACCCAAGAACACTCACCTTTAAAACATTAATATAGTCACACAAGGAGGGAAGAAGACCTTATATGACTTTGGATCTGTGGAACAACCAAGAATCATAAATCCAACCACACCAAAGTGCTCATATGATTCTAGTCAACATAAGCAGTACTATAAAGAGGCCATGAAGATTTTTAACAAATTAACCCTAACTGTTAAGCTCCAAGGAGAACATCCAAACCCTCCAAAGTCTAGAAGCTCAAACCTATCGCAATTTAATTCCCAACCTATAGAATAATGGTTCAGGATGTTCTTGTAGATTTTGAACAACGAGTAAATGCTCAAATAATTGCGAGAAAATCTCAAAGTTTTTGTCAAATATGGCATGGAAAATGAAGGACTCACTTCCACCAATTTACTATAAGGACACTCTAGACTGATGCATAGGAAAAAGAAAAGGATAGGGAAGGAATTTTAGATTGATGCCTAGATTATAGGATTTTAGATCAAGGACACAATGCTAGACCTGGGTTTAGATGTGAATATCCTGCCGAGAAAAACTTGGGAGGCCTGATTTGGCATTTTATCTAATTTAATTACACATGGTGAATCAATATTATATCCTCCAAGTTGGACACCTAGAGGATGTGGAGGTTGACATAATAGGGGTAAATACTTATCATGACTTCAAAGTAATATATATATGGGAGATAAAGACCCCTATCCAGAATTGCTAGGAATAGACTGGGCCTTTGAAAACTATGTAGTAATTGATCTCAAGAGGGAGAAAATGACCTTTGAAGTGGAAGGATTTAGGGTGATATAGCTCTTGGACCCCTATAAAGGGTCGAGGTTCACTGAGACAGTGGATGATAGAGAAGAACTTGAGTTACTGGACCAGTTATACTGGCTGATGATGGGAAAAAGGGAAGACTACATTAACCCTACATCAGGAGGATCAATCAGCTAGAGAAGTGTTGAAAGCTATGAAGTTAGATTTGAGGTTGCATGGGATGATTGGCAACAGGGTGAACATGAGATCAACACTAGGCATTATGCTACAATCCACTGTATCCACTAGGTTGGTACTGAGGTACGAGTGTTTTTTATTTTTAATGGTATGGGTTTTGTTATTGATTTTATTAATGAATTTGATTCAACCATATTGGAAATACATTCTCATATTGGATGTTTCCCTCCAAGCGACACTAGGAAGGTTGTGGGCCTCTCATTGCAACCATCTCAGAGAGTGGTAGGCAGTTAAGACAACATTTGTGTCTAGATTCAGGTATTCAAAGGAACACCTGCCCAATTTTTCTAAGTATCAAGGGATATTGACCCTCAAAAACAACTATAAGATTGTAACGTCAAATGGATCAAAGAAGGACTACCAGAAAATCTGTGGGTGCATAGATTTGTCTGCACTTTGGGGACATTTCCATAGGCATGGTACATGAAGGAAGAAATAACAATATAGACTAGAGAATGGGACCGTATGGGAGCTCAATTTATCAACAATTTAAATCCCTTCACCGATAACAACGAGATGATAATAGATGATTTGTAGGCTATCAAAAGGGTCTTTCTCTTGGCAAGTGAGTTGAATGAGGGCTACTTAGATCAATACACGCTTGATCACATATATGATTAAAGATTCCATGAAGTTGTGGTTTGTGGAAAGATAAACCTGGAACTTGATGGGTTATGATTTAGAGGAATTAAGGCACTTAACATTTAAAAAATCCAAAGGGGAGCAGAGCGTCGAAGATTGATCTGTTGTGGAGTACTAAAAAGGTATGTTTTTAATGATCATTTCAGTGGCTTTTCAATGGAACTTGTGAACCTTTTTGCATCATGAACTTGGAAAACAATAAAGAATTATAACAAAACATGTGGGATTAATATGCAAGACTTAACCGCTAATAGTTGTCATTCTCCTGTGCAGGAAAGGGTGAAAACGAGGAGATGTTGTTCCAAAGAAAAAGACAAGAACATGGTAACTGTTTCCCCTTTGACGGAGGACCGAGTGCAAACAAGGCTAAGCAGATCGAAGCAAACCGGTCCGGAAAAGGAGGAGAAGACACCAGCTCGGCGGAGGAGAAAAGAAGTGATTAAGGATTAACAGTTTGGCGAATCCCTCAGGATCTTTGATCCTGAGGGATCGCTGCTTTATTTATCTTGTTACTTAGACATCTCCACCATCACCCTTATATAAAGGCACGGCACTGTTAGCTTTGGGGATTATGCTTTTATGTAATTTTCTGTTAAAGATCAAACTTTGATCATCGAGTCTCTTTGAGAACTGGTTCATTGTACTTTTGTTTTATGCATTAATATAAACTTGGTGATTATATTATTTCTACGTCTGGATTAACTTAAAGCAGTGTACCCTTGGAGGCTAAGGGCCCGACCCCGGAGGACACTTGCTTCTGTATCACTACGATTTGATTTCTGCGTGGTTTTCTTATCGTCGTTATTTGGTAATCTGACATGCTTTATAAGTTGACATCACATGCTCTGTTAAGATTCATTCATTAAGGTTTTTACAGACAGAACTGTGTATTGACTCTGCATTATATTATTGATCCTTTAAGAGTTGATTGAATGTTATCAGTCTTGATCGAATATTATTACTGTTCTGTCACAAAGCTCTTATGCTGAACATTCATGTTATAGAATTTATACGAAAGTTGTGTTCTTTACGATTTAGGAGTAATGTTGTTCCATTTTGAAACGCAGTCGTATTCCTGTTAATTAAGATTGATGCTAGATCAGATTACTCTTCAAGCATGTTGTGTGTGTATTTGATTTCCAAGCGCTGTTCCATAATTTATCAGAAATTAGTGTTGTTCCATTAGTGTGTGATGCTTGATTTGCCTTAAGAGTGAAAGATTGTTGTTTGATTACAATGAGTGCATTTGAGTTAGTAGAATAGAGTTTGATTACTGCTCGCGAGACTTAGTTGTTTGATTGCTGTTCCATTTTATCATTGCAGTTCCATTCCAGCTTTGTTGTTCGATTTCTTATTTGTTGTTCCATTCTTCTATCTACCGTTTCATTTACTCGCATTTGTTGTTTTGGTGTGAGAGACAATCTGTGGCTGTAGTGAGCCTCAGCATTTACTGTCTAAGCTCCCAGACCTGTGGTCCATGCTCTAATTTCCTTTCCATCAGTTTCCAAAGGGATGGGCTATCACTGCCAAACCCTTGACTAATATGTTGCCCAGCTTTTGAGTGTGTGATTTATTCCTTTAAAGTAACTTAGTTCTAGACAAGCATCTGTTTACTCTTGTATTTTTGAACGCTGTACTACTAGCATTACTCTGGCAAATGATAGCCTCAGACTGAGACACTCTTTGAAATAACAAAATGCTCCCGGATTGACATATTAATGTGAGGTAATTAGAGGTGAAAGAGACCCTTTTTATAGCTCTACATTTTGGCGTCGTTGCTGGGAAGAGAGTGTAGCCATTTGTCTTTTTCAGAGTAGTGTACAAACCTGCTAGGGAAGAGTTGGATCTTAAAAACGGAAGGTAAGAACCTGCGTGCGGAGCATGTAAAAGCCCTGCTCCACTATCCGCTTTCCTAACAAATTTGTTGTTGCTTTGTTTGAATAGAATTTAGTAGTTCATTTGAGTGCATGACTAAGCAGAAAAAACCAGAAAAAAATATCAAACCTCCATCCAAACTTGAAAAAGCTAAGGGGCCGGTGACCCTTGGCCGAACGACCTTCATAGACGAAATCTATAAGAAAACAGAATCTCAGCCATCAGTAGGCCCCAGGAAAATCATTTCTAAACAGCCTACTAGTTCCCTTCAGGCCACAGGATCACCATCTGTAGCCTTTGCTGAGGTGCATAGTCAAACTGAAGAGCAGGAGTTTCAAGAAATTGAAAATTCTACTCCAGAACTATTGCAGGAAGGGAATTTCAGCAACTTTTGTGAAGGAGAAGGAGAAACAGGAGAAGCCGAGGAACCAAAATCTCCTATTAGGACAAATCAGCCATTAAATAGCCCAGATAAGGGGAGCACTGCAAAAATCATTGTTGAAGGAACCCAATCTCCTCAGACATCAGGTATTCTCATTATCCCAGATAAAGGAAGTGCTATTAAAATTATCCCTATCAAAACCGTTCCCTCTCAACCTAGGAATACCCTCTTAGATATCCCAGAAGGTTATTGGCATATATTCGATCCTATGGCTCAGAACCAGCCAAATACTCAAACCTCTACATTACAATATCCTATAGTGGATTCTGCAGCAAATGCGCCCATGAAAGCTATCCCTCTTCAACATATCCCTACATTTCACGGTCTCACATCAGAAGATCCGGATGCCTTTTTGTTCGAATTCGATGTGTTGTGCAGGGGATATGATTACACCACCGATCCCCAAAAATTGAATTTATTCCCCTCTACATTAAAAGGGGCTGCTTTAAGATGGTTTATGGGACTAGGTGGTGGGGTCATCAACAATTGGGATCAAATGAAAGAATCTTTCTTAAAAAAATATCAGGACTACTGTAGGTCTAGAGAATTAAAGGACTAAATATTCCAAATGATAGCCAAACCGAATGAAACATTAGAGGAGTATGTGGAACGTTTTAAGTACAATCTACAAAGATCTCCTTATGCATCACTACCTTTACCTGATAATGTGTTAAAAATTGCATTGATAAGGGGCATGAAGGAACAATGGATTGAAACATTAAACATCATGGGAAAAGGGGATATTTATCAAGAGAATTTTGCTGACATCATTGGTTTATGTATCAGGAGTTCGAGAGGCAGCACAAGAGTAAAACTAGAAGAATATGATTGGTTTGCAAGAGATAACAAAATATCAACAGAAGGAGTAACACGTGTAGAGATTGGAAATTTATTAGAAAATTTTAAAACTAATATTCTGGGGACACTAACTACACAACTTGATATTATGCAGGCTAAGCAGAAGCAGATGGAGGCAGAACAGAATTTGGCGATCTTCTGTCCCCGATGCAGGAAAAAGCATAGTCACAAGGAATGTCCACTGGATACAGTCCAAACATGTGCCATCTGTACAAAAGATCACCTTACAGAGAGCTGACCCTCACTTCCTGGATTAAAAGCAGTATATAAGGAAGCGGAAGAAGAACCAGAATCGGTGTACTTGATCAACCAGCGCCGCCAGTGGCAGCCGAGACAATCTGGTATGTTTCCGGACCCAACTTCTTCTTTTCAGTCTCCACAGTATAATGCTCAACAATATAGTATGTGGCAAAGTCAGTCCCAACCCCCATTTTCAAATTGGTCACCACAGTCATTTCCTTCTTCAAACTCGTGGCTGAATCAGGCAAGCCAATCTGGTTGGCCGAATTTCCCCTACACTCCTCCATATTAGCAAAATAGCCCATATCCTCCACAATGGACTCCCCCAACTTCCCAAAGTTCATCCTGGCAAACAAACTGGCAAAGACTGATGCACCAACCAGTAGGAACTATTCCGCTCCCTCAGCCTACTCTGCCAGCGTTACAACAAAATCCCTAGTCTAATCTAAGACCGCAACTCCCAGCCCAACCCAACCCCAATCCAAATAACAGACTAGTCCAATCTCTCCAAATTATAGAATCACCAAAAATAGGACCCGACCTGAGGGAGTGTAATGATCTTCAGTTACGATCTGGACGTATTATTGAAACTAAGGGAGATAAAACAGTTCATATTGAAGATCAGTTACCAAGAGAACACCAGTTGCAACAAGAGGATGTAAATAAGCAGCAGACTCATAATCAAGCAACCACATCCTCTCCTCCGTTCCCAGAACGATTAGTCATACCTCGACCTTTACAGTATCTTGACTTCGACATTCTGGGAGAATTACAAAATCTTTACATAAAAATCCCATTCCTCCAAGCCATTCAAGACATTCCTATATACGCAAAAAATATCAAAGAATTGTGCATAAAGAAACCAAGGAGGAATATAACAACTAACCCAAGAGTCCAAGTAGTCGGTACTTTATCTGATTTACTATCTGGGAAAGAGACACCCATTAAATATGAAGACCCAGGAAATCCAATTGTAACTATCCAAATTTATGGTCAGACCCTGTCTAATGCCTTGGTTGATCTAGGAGCTGCAATTAATATTCTAACAACCACTACTTGCCAAAAGCTCGGCATTACATCTGTAGAAACCACCTCTACTTTGTTAGAATTGGTTGACCGATCTGTGGTTAGACCAGAGGGTACTCTACATGATGTCATGGTCTCTGTAGATTCCTGGGAATATCCAACTGATTTCCTGATAATTAATCCAAAAACCCGACTTGACAGACACCCGCTAATCTTAGGTAGACCTTGGCTTGCCACTGCCGATGCTTAAATTGGTTGCCGGCAAGGAAATATGACCATAACCAAAGGACCAGATATCAAGAATTTAGTTCTATACCCTCCAGCGCAGCCAAGTGTCACAATAATTAAAACTAACAAGCACCCTGTATCATACCTTACTGATAACATTAGATCTCCATTGACTATACAAGAGGCACTTGATTTTAAAGATCAAACAGAAGATGATGTCATTAACAACTTCATTAGTCAAACTGAATCCGGATCCTGCACACAGTGTCACATGATAGAAGCAGCATTTGATAATGAATTAGAAGAAGATCCTCTGAAAGATACACATGATCAAACAATACCCGTTACTTCTGTTGCAAATAGTAAAATTGTGGGAATTGAACCGGGAAAAACTTTAAATATCAATTCCAACCTCACACCTGAACAAGAAACGAAGCTCATCCATTTGTTAAGAAAATATTAATAAGCATTCGCATGGGATTACCCTGATATGAGAGGAATCGATCCCCAATTGTGTACACAGCACATTTATATAGAAAAAGATGCCAGACCTGTTCGTCAACCGCAAAGGAGACTTAATCCTCATCTAAAGGATGTGGTAAAAGCTGAACTTCAGAAAATTTTATATGTCAATTTTATCTATCCTATTTCTGATAGTAAATGGGTCTCTCCGCTTGTGGTGGTACCAAAAAATAATGGGAAATGGAGAATCTGTGTGGATTACAGGGAACTAAATAAAGCAACACAAAAATATCACTTTCCTCTCCCATTCATAGACCAAGTATCAGATATTTTAGCAGGAAAGAAATTCTTTTCTTTCCTGGATGGCTTCAGTGGATACAATCAGATTCAGATTGCCCCTGAAGACCAGGACAAAACTACTTTTACTTGTCCTTGGGGAACATTTTCCTATCGAGTTCTACGTTTTGGCTTATGTAATGCTCCTGCCACATTCCAAAGGGCTATCCTTAGCATTTTTGCAGATTTAATAAATGATGGACTTGAAGTATACATGGATGACTTTACACCATATGGAGATGATTTTAATCCAGCACTAGACACCCTAGAAAAAGTCCTACAACGCTACATAGCTACTAGGCTTTGCTTAAGCCACGAAAAATGTTACATGATGATGACTGAAGGACTTATCCTAGGAGACTATGTTTCAGTAGCCGGCATTCAGTTAGACCCAGCCAAAATCGAAATACTTTTGCTTATTCCCACTCCTACTACTCAAACAAAGGTACGTAGCTTTCTTGGATTTTCTAGTTATTATAGACGATTTATAGAACATTATTCGCACATTGCTGCACCTTTATATGCACTAACTGGTAAAGTTGATTTTCTTTGGACAGAAAAATGTGAGCATGCTTTCAAGGATTTAAAGAAGCTCGTATCCACAGCCCCAGTCCTTCGAGGACCAAACTGGGATTTACCATTCCAGATATCATCTGATGCTTCAGATACAGCCATTGGCGCAGTCCTTGGGCAGGAAGACGATAAAAAACCATACGCTATCTATTACATCAACAAAAATTTATCCCCTGCTGAATTAAATTACATTGTTACTGAAAACGAATTCCTAGCTGTAATACATGCTGTCAATAAGTTTAGACATTATATTACGGGCTATCTTGGTATCTTATATACAGACCATTCTGCTATAAAATATTTAGCAAATAAGCCTATCACAAATGCCAGAATAACTAGATGGTTTATTTTATTGCAGGAATTTGATATCACAATCAATGATCGGCCTGGCAAAGAAAACCCTGTAGCCGATTTTCTCTCAAGAATGCCAAAGCCAATCGATGCAGCAGTAGTTGAAGATCAATTTCCCGACAAACATTTGTTTGTTGTTTCCGTTCAAACACCCTGGTATGCTGATGTTTCCAACTACCTTGCAGTGGGTAAACTACCAAAACACCTAACCCCTAATGAGCACAAACAGATTCTTCAGAAGAGTACTCGATTCTCCTGGATTGGGGGCTACTTGTTTCACACAGGGGCAGACATGCATATCAAGAGATGTGTTAGAGAAGATGAAATCTTTGACATCCTAAAAGCCTGTCATGTTGGACCATGTGGTGGACACTTCGCTGAGCGTAGAACTGGACATAAAGTATTGCAGACAGGATATTATTGGCCCATGATTTTCAGAGATGCAAAGAAATTTGTCCAAGCCTGTGACAGCTGCCACCGAGCAGGACGTCCTGGTCAAGCTGACGAGATGCCTCTGAAACCACAGTTAGTCATTGAACCATTTGAGCGATGGGCTCTTGACTTCGTTGGACCCATCAACCCCTCATCAAATCAGAAAACATATATCTTGGTGGCAACAGAATATGTCACCAAATGGGTTGAAGCAGAAGCATTGCCAAGAGCCACAGAGGACTCTGTCATACAGTTCTTGTTCCATCTATTTGTACGTTATGGCCTTCCAAGGGAAATAATTATAGATCGAGGACAACAATTTGCTGGGAATAGATTAGCTGCAACACTTAATAATTATCATGTCCAACATAAAATCACTACTCCATACCACCCACAGGCGAATGGACAAGTAGAAAGCAACAATGAGGTAATAGAATCAATCCTAAGGAAAACCATTGCGTCACATAGGCGTGATTGGGCTGCCAGACTACCTGAAGCACTCTGGGCCTATAAAACAACATGGAGAAGCACCACTGGTTACTCACCTTATCAATTAGTGTTTGGAAAACAACCCATTTTTCCCATAGAATTTGAAATCCAAACATTACGAACAACACAGGAAGTTGGCTTAGATCTAAGCCAGGCACAGATTAATCGACTACAGCAGATCAATGAGTTGGATGAAATTGGGCTCTCTACACTTCAAAATATAGCACTGATTCAACAGCAGCGAGCTAAATGGCATGATGCGCTCATCAAAAACAAAGTCTTCCGCGAGGGAGACTGGGCTCTGTTGCACGACTCTCGGTTTCAAGACTTCCCTGGGAAACTCCAAACTCGTTGGTTGGGACCATACGAAATCCAGAAGGTACATGACAATGTGACCCTTACTTTAATCACCATTGACAGTTCTATATATTCCTTCAAAGTAAATGGCCACTGAGTTCGTCCCTATCGTAAACCACTCACTCGGGAATCCTTCTGCCAGCAGCTATGCCGAGACACTGATATGGAGATCTTAGGAGAGGAAGAGAAGTCTTCCTCACCTGTAATTCATTAAGGAATTCATTTCTTTTTACAATTTGTACATAAGTTCTTTTCTTTGAGTCGTTCTTGTACATATGTTTGAACTAAATGTTTTCTTGATTTTCTGTTGTTCCTTTTCAAAAGGAACAACACTCTTGATTTTCTGTTGTTCCTTTTCAAAAGGAACAACATTCTTGATTTTCTGCTGTTCATTTTCAAAAGGAATAGCATTCTTGATTTTCTGCTGTTCATTTTCAAAAGGAATAGCATTCTTGATTTTCTGCTGTTCCTTTTTCAAAAGGAACAACATCCTTGATTTTTCTGCTGTTCCTTTTCAAAAGGAACAACATTCTTGATTTTCTGCTGTTCCTTTTCAAAAGGAACATCATTCTTGATTTTCTGCTGTTCCTTTTCAAAAGGAACAACATCCTTGATTTCTCTGCTATTCCTTTTTCAAAGCAACGACATTTTCTTGTTCTGTTGTTCCTTTTCTAAAAGGAACAGCATTTTGATTTTTGTTGTTCCTTTTTCAAAAAGAACGACATTGTGGTGTGTTTGCTGTCCCTTTTTCAAAGGTGTAGCATAATTTTGATTTCTACTGTTCCTTTTCAAAGGAACGACATTTTTGCGTCTTTTGCTGTTCCTTTTTTTCAAAAGGAACGTCATTTCGAGTGTTTTTCTATCTTTTTCCAAGAAAATAGCATTTTTTTTAATTTCTGTTGTTCCTTTTTCAAAGGAACGACATTGGTGTGTTCTGTTGTTCCTTTTTCAAAAGGAACGACATTTGCACTTTTGAGATCTATCCTCCTTTGTTGTTCCTCTTTCCAAAAGGAACATTTCTAGCATACTTTTTCTCTCCTTGTGAAACAGCTCATTCCTTTTGCTGACCTAAATTGAGGATGCACCTTGCTCCTGTTCTTTCAAAGTCTTTAAGAGACAGCTATGCACTTATGCAATGAACACAAAATCACAACATACTGAAATCCGCAAATTATAAATCGCTATCTTTATAAGGCTCTATATTGGTAAGAGGACAAAAGGAAGGACACACTTATTCATTATCTTCTGTTGTCATTGTCTTACTAATTTTGCTTTGATTGGTTATCTTTATCATGACATTCCCTTTAATCCTCTTTGATTATTGTTTAGGAATAAGAGCAAAGGGTTTATATCTTCCTATTGAGATAATAAGACTTCTTCCACCATTCCTACTCTTAAGGAGTGTTGAAACACCCTTTGTGTATAAATAAGGAAAAGTGTTTTATGAAAAAGGAAAAAGTAAAAAGATGAATTGTCAAATGTAGGATAGGCGGTCTCATCAAGAGCTAGCCTACCATGATCATGAGGATGGAATTGAAGTGGCATTACCACTATGGCCACCACACCAGGGATATGGTCCAAAAGGTATATCAAAGAAACAAACCTTGGAACAGGAGGTCTCATCACGAGCCGGCCTGCCCACTTTTCACTCCCTCCTCGTGAATGGCATTATCGCTAACTGGTTACCAAGCCAACATAATGGGCTACACTTTGAAATTACATTCCTTAATATGCACATAAAGGATCATGGTTCCAGGGGTGAAATAAACAACTCTGCCAAGGTTATGGACACCTATCGGCAGCAGAGCATTGTTAATGGTATTGAAGTCACATTGGTTACACCAATATGTAAGATACTAATACTCTTTTGTTTCTTATATCCTAGGAACTAATCATACATTATCTCCCAACTTATATATCGCATGAACATTTATTACCACCAATCATGGCAAAGGAAGTGACAATGACCACTTGAGATTTGGCAAGTACGACAGACGTCCTATCCCCCAGCCTCGCATCATATCACAGCAGCCTCTTACGTAATACGCGATCCAACTTTATGCCTCGATTTCAGTAATTCGTTGTTTTTCTAAACATGGCATATTTTCATCGTTGTTCCTTTATGACCCTGTTGCAGATCGGGTGCTGCTCCTTTCTTTGACGGCTGGGACAGCCTATCACATTGTACGGGTGGAGGTTAACTTCATTATTCCGCGGATTATGTGTCAACTCACTATTCGGAAAATATAGCGTACTAGGGTATGGCACGGCTTAACGGCATGATATTTCTATTTTTTACACAAGTCACTGTTCATAAGCCATTTCTGTTGCATACTCTGTGTTTTTTCGAAATCTTGCGATTATTACCCTCTCTGTGTTTCAAATAGCACAAGCAGTTGCTGTTCCATTGAGAATCCACAGTGAAACCATGGGAGGAAGGGAAATTCGAAGGGAACCTCAGGAGTTGACAGTCTCCGCTACTGCCCGGGAGATCCTGGAAAGAGCAGGGTGGCTGACTTATCTCAAACGCTTGCAGGAGTCTAATGAAATAGTGGCGATTGAATACCTGTAGAATCTGCAGGAGGATTACTCCATAGTAAGGGGGAAGGAGATAGCGGTCACCGACGATATAATCGCAGAAGTCTCGGGACTACCAGCCACCGGACCTATATGGACACTAAAGAAGGAATGATTACAGAAGATTATAGAAATCTTCCAGGACGAAGGCCAGAGCTTGACGATTAAAGGGAAGGGAGTTCTGCCAGCAACGCTAGGAGAACCCTGGGCAGAATTACCAAGAACCGTGCAAAGCTACATCACCTGCGAGGGGAGAAAAGACGTGGTAAGACCACGACATCTTAAACTCTTAGCTGTTCTAAATCATAAATGCTCTATAAATCTGCCTGCACTTTTGAATTCACTACTTCATGATGTTGCACGAAGCCTAAAAAAGGCACAACATGTAGAGTCAGTCGTTAGTCACCACGGGTTAATTCGATTAATTGTTAGTCATAGCCTCACCCAGCAGCAAAGCAGCTGGGAAGAGCTAATTGCAATAATTGAGGGAAGGGCGACAGCACCATCCCCAAAACGTAAACATACTACAAGCACACCACAACGTCCGGAAAAACACAGATAATTAGTAAAACAAAAACATGTTGCTAGTACATCTGAACGTCCAGAAACATGCCAGGAATCGGCAAAGCGTAAGCATGCCACCGGTACACCCGAACAGCGAGAGAAACGCAGAAAATCAGTCCGGTTAGCTCGGATATGAGGAAGGCTGGAAAAGCTGCAGGAAAGCACCAGCCAGCTAGTGGAAATTGAGGATGAGCAATCCTCATGGCCAGAAGTAGAAGTAGAGCAAGCTAAAGGAGAAAAGAAAGGAGAGGCCGAGGAGGCCGAGCAACCTGAAGAGGAGAATGAGGAAGAAGTTGAGCATTCTGAAACAGAAGCTGAGCATTCTGAGGCAAAAGTTGAACAATCCAAGCAGGAGGAGGAAATGGGACAGCAGGAAGGTAGCCCACCACAGGACCGAGTGGGAGAAGATGAATTGGCCGTAGTTTTGGCCAATATGGGTGAGTATGGCCAACCTTCCACTCCATCAGACCTCCACGACAAACCCCAGGAAGAAAATGCAGCTGAAAAACCACATGCAGAAGAGGCAGAAGAAGGAAATCTGCCTGTACATGATGAAGAGGAGATAAGAGATACTGAACGGGAACAATCTGTTCCCAAGGCACCAGAGGAAATTCCGGAGGAAGTAGGAGCAGAAAAAGAAGTTACCCAGGAAGTGATGGAACCAGTTAAGGTTCCTACCCCAGAACAGCCAGAACAGAACAGCGAAGAAGCACCCCAGGAGAAAGATCCAGGGACAAGTCACGACCCAAATCGCAGCAGAAAACCTGCTATTCCTTCTAATAAAACGATGGAAATTAGGGAATTGTGAAAGGAATAGCAGAGATTATTGAGCATAATAGCCCAGCTCCACCAGCAGATCAAGATCTTGAGAGCAAGGTAGAGGGTAAGGAAGACCGCAGGGAAGAAAAAGGTGACCATCCAAGTAAAGCATCGCAAGGAAAAAAGGCGGAGGACTAAAAATCGCCCTGCTGTTCAAAACCCTGCTGAAAATCCAGCTGCTGTTCCAAATGATGCAGAGGAACAGACTGCTGTTCCATTTGAAAAAGAACAACAACAAGTTGATATTCGTGTTAAAAAAGAAACGGATAACAAGAAATTCAGACGGAGGCACCACCCTCAGGGGTGATAAGGGTTCTGAACTCGAAACAACGCAATAAGAAAGTTCAGGTAAAACTCCCAGCCTCCATTGCTGCATGGAGAAGAGATCCAAAGACAGTGACCTTACGCAAGGGATTGAAATAGGCTCAGCAAGAAGCAGAAAATCTTAGAGAGCAAACGGTCCCTCGCGAGAAGTATGAAGAACTACAACAACAACTAAGGAACGTCAATCAATCTGAAAGCCAGGCCTTTGAAGGTTGGAGAAAGGAACACGAAAAAGTTGCAAAGGTAACTCGTAGGCTAGATACTGTTATCAGGCAGATGGATACCTTGTGTTCTTTATACAATGACATTTTAGCATGTAGGGCCCCTGCCAAAAACTATGCTCTGTTTTTACTGGAACGGTATTTACAATTAAAAATAAAAGATGTTAAAGCAGGCGCCCTATTCAAATTAACACTGTCAATGACACTTCTCTTTCAAATATGCTCAGGAAGTCATCCACCTCACTTAAACCATCATATGTAGGCAGATCCCTTACCTCCGTTAATACACAGTGCAGTAATCTCATCATCATGTTACAATTCAGTGTGGTTACCTCATGTAATTGGTTCTGCCATCATTCTATTTCCTTGTCTGAATCCGACGTGCAGGAGTTTTCGTGCTCCCATGAGATTTGTCTATCCGCGGTCAGATTCACCCAGTCTTGCTCTCGTGCGGTTATCTTGTAGATGCAGTCCAATTCATCGTCACTGTCATAGTCACGCATCGGCTCTTGTACCGCGATCCTTCTGTAGGGTCCAAAGGTACAACCACGCACAGAGACTTTTTCTCAAAAATCATCTTTCGGTTCTTTATATTTATCACCCCATTCATGTGAGTGGCCCAATCTATTCCTAATAGCATAGGGTAGGGATTGTTGTCATCAACAATCTCTATCACTTCGAAATTTGCTAGTGCACTTGCTCCTTCGATATCTATTGTGATTCCTTGCAATATCCCCATAGGTAGGATCTTTTTTTGGTTCACCATTCATAGTTGAAGAGGACACCATTGCAGCTTAGGCCTTCCCATGCGCTCCTAGGTCTGCTTCGGCAGGACATTCGCGTCCAATCCTAGATCCAGAATCACTTGGTCCATCTCATATTCCCCAATCTATGCGGTCAATCTCATCTCCCTTCCCGTTCGCGTTGTGTGCTTTCTGAGCTTCTGGACTACGTGTGGTTCTCCTTTCACAGTCCCATCACATATATTTATGAGTTCTTGCAGCCCCTTTACAGCCTTGCTATTGCGCAACAGCTTCATGCATGTTTTCAAGAATGTGGCGAGCATCAATGGGTCCATTTATGGCTCTAGTCTGTCTTTACTTCCTAAAGTGGAGGCATCAATGAAGCTCTTCTTGGCTTCCATGAAGGTTTCCTTAGCGTGCTCCAAATCAAACTCTGGTTCCTTCATTGGAGCCTTGTGAACCTAAGTACTTTCTTCAGGCTACTTTCCTTTGTCATCCCTTGTCGTAATTCCACTTTGGAGGACAATATTTACATTAGGGTCTTCCTCGCGTGGCTTAAGCCTTATCATTTGTAGGTTCTAAGTCGGGGGAGGTTGGAGTGCTCCTTTATCATGCAACCTTGCTATCAGTGTAGGACAATCCTCTGTCTCATGATAAAACAATGTACAATACAAACATGATGGTTGCGTTGGATTTGTACAATCACAGGCATAATGTCCCAGCCCTCCGCAATTGTAACATATCCGTTGTCTGCGACCTCTTCCCGGTCCTCCTCCACCTCGGCCCCATCCACGCACCTGAAATTTGATTCCCGCCATTCCTACATTCTGGTCAAGGGGACGTGTTTTTGCCTAAACTTTGTAGGTAGGTGTTCAATCCATCATCAGTTTGTAACTTCTACAGGTGCACTCATCATGGCCTACTGATCTATAGAAATTACAGAACAACCACTGTGAATTCTGTGTGTACTTTTGTAATAAATGGCAGTTATATGTAGCATGCTTTCCTCCTATCTCACAAATCAGACACCATAATGTAGGTGTCGTGCCTGTTCCTGCTTGTGCCTTCGGTCTCAATTGAATTGGTCCTCCTCTAGCGAGGTAATTAGAGAACACTGGACAATGGCCCTTGTCATGTCCCTGACCCTTGCACTTTACGCACCATACCTCATCGTGCACTTTTGGGCAAGTTGTCCTATCTTGTTTCAAACTTTCCATCTCAAGGCATAATTTTTTCAACTGCATGTGAATCTGCTGACCTCCCAAGTTGGGATCTTGAATCAGGGTCTTGTGCAATCTCATCACGACCTCCAAGGCCTCGGCCTGAGTTGTTAGCCTCTGTTGTGACAGTGCATTCCCTAGATGCAGTGTTAACGATGCTACAAACAATTTGCGGTGTTGTCCATCTATCAACATCATGTTAGCTTCACGAATTGTGCACTTCAATCTCTGATCTAGCTCCCAAGAGGTCTCTCTTGGTATCATTGTGATTTCCTTAAACCTAATGATTGACTGGGCCTTTGACTTTGGCCTGGTAAATTCTTTGTTTAGCGTAGCTTGGATATCTGCGATCCCCACATTTGGATTGTCATTGGAATGCTTAATGTACTAGGTCATCGCATGATCCTGCAGAGTGTTGACCAATGTTGCCTTCTTTATATTGTCATTCGTGACTCCCTGCGCTTCCCATATAGCTTTTATCATGAACCAAAACTGGTCTGGATCATCATTCCCTACTCCCTTGAACACTCACAACTTTATCGCACTTGCCATATTGCTTTGCGGTGGTGGCAGAGGTGGTATGGCTGAATATGGGGGTGAAGATGGTGAAATTGTGGTGGTGTGGGTGGGGGTGGTATGTGTGGAATTCTATGCCTTATCAAATTGATCACACTTCTTGGTGAGACCTTCGCGAGCTCTTCTTCACCCCCTCGCAGAGGTGAAATCAACAGGCTATTTTCTAGTTCTGTACTACCTTCATTTCTATAGATTCTCCCACTTCGCATAGCCCCAAAAATCAATTTATTCACATAACCCGTTTTTCACACAGTAGCATTTTAATCCAAGTGTTCAAATATGAAACGTACTTACCTAATGGCCCTTTGAGGAAACATCATTCTGCCTCGCTATAGATAATTGAAGTATCTATCATGAACTTGGTGATGAATCCTCCTATGATTCGATCGAGCCAATAATTAACAATGTGCACGATCTTATCCTGCGATGCTTCCAATCTGCCCACCAATTCTGGATTCCATACAGTAGGTCTATCGAGCTTACACCTTCCTTGGCTATCTGTTAGCTTCGCGATCCACTCGTATAGTTCAGTAGGGAAAGATGCAAAGAAAATTTTGCGGATCTCTATGTGTAAGTAACAGTCTAACCACTCTTATTTTGATAGTCATAGGTTCCTGTTCTCTTATGATGCGAACTCATGAATCTTCCTATCCAACCAATCTTCAATTCCTTTCTTTGTCAGATTCCAGTGATATGACATCAGAAATCTCTATGCAGATCCCGGTCCTGGCAACGGAACCATTTGTTGGCTTGTTGGGGCCTAGCTTAGGTTTAGAGTTAATTAGCCAAACAAATCCCTATACTACTGGCCCTTTCAGCAACAGTCTACGGAGCACGGATTGTGGTCTCACCCAAAGTAGTATGGGGGGGTGTTGGAACCAGGTTTTCGCACCCTTCAGATGTCTGAGGGTCGGGTTCGATCCAACTGTTCATCCCTATGTGCAGGTTGCTTCATGCACTTCCATGGCCTTTGCAACCTAATATACTTGCCTTCGCACAACCCTAAGCAGGGGTTGCAAAGCTTCCACGCCACTAGAGCAGTGCTCTGCGCTATTCCCCTAAGTCGCACCAGAGATCTTACTTACCTTCCTATACCAGTTAATTATCTTTGCGTAAATGGATGTCTTGCATTATATTTATTTATACAACACATTCATATGAGTTCGTGTAGCAAATAAATAGTACACTTGCAATTTATACCCAATCATACATTAAAACAGGAAAAGATACACAAAAATATGGTAAAATTCTCTTTGTTAATTCTTCCAACGGTTACAGACTCGACCTACCCTGCGCACTCAGCTGCAGACTACTAGGCCTTTGCACACTCAGCTACAAAGTCTTCTCCTACTCTACGACCCAAAGGCACACTTTACACTTTGACTGAATCTCTTAGACTCATCATGCTTCCGTTCTTAGTCATGCTATCTTCTACACTTAGAGCCTTTCTCTATTTATACAATCCCATGGTTCGTGAACCATGGGTAGGTCTATTATGCTGACATTACATTACAGAAACGAGGGCAGACAATTCTGTGACTCTATTATGACTTCACGCTCTGCACCCACAATTTGCGGAGCTTTTACAAAGGACTTGGTCAAAACTTGGGCTTTATGCCCCAAAACATGCCTTGGGGGGATTCCGTGCCCAACAATTACATCAACTCGAACTAGAAATGAATCATTTTGTCGGCCTATGGGTGAAAAAAACTCTAGAGGGGTATATTATCAATTTTTCTATGGAGGGCCATCAATACCTTTCTAAGGCTGAGCTTGTATTCAAGTCAAGGCTATGAGGGAGACTGCTGAAGGAAATTTTGTTGTGGATTAAATTTTAATGGTAGAAGAGAACGTTTTGGTGTTCCAGGGCCCACCCGTGATAGCTTCAGCCCCGATACTAGGGGAGGGCCTAAGGGGAGGAATTATACCTGGTTTGGAGCTATGAAAATATTGGAGAAATGGATGTGTATGACTTTCATAAATATAGAGATATGAGAGCACAAAGGAGAGCACATATAGCTAAGGAATGATAGGAGAAAGCTTTGTAGGAGATATATAAATGGCAAAGGGAACTACACCAAGCAGGGGCAGTGTTAAGCAATCCATAAGTATGTGAAGGAGAAAGAATCCATCTAAAGTTGCAAAGCAATGAGGATGAAACTATATTGAAACCTAGTCCCATGGGAGAGGTCGAGACTGCCACAGTGACAAAGGTTGAGAGAAGTATTAGAGATTTTTCTGCAACGGTAGAGATGGGGATGCTAGAATGATCAAGCCCTACAGGTCCAGAGGAAGGTTTGAATGATGACATGAACATTCCCATGAGAATATTATTTTTCGAGAATGATGTGTCTCCCACGAGTAGCGATTCATTGCCCACAATTCTGGTAGTTCCTCCCCCAACCTTCCCCTGGTAATTTATCACAATCCTTGACAATTTTCATCCTTGACAATTTTCATCTAAGTTAATTAAAGTTATAAAATTCCATAGTGTACACACTACCTACAATGTTGGTCCCTCTAGTGGTATAAAATGTAATTGTAGTTTGGGTCCCCAAGGACCGTCACGATCGGGTCCCAAGGATTCATACACATTCTACCAGTTCAATTGTGTATGGTTGGTAACATGGCAGGATCCTTTACTCGATATCCTGAATTCTCTAGAAAAGGGAATAAAAATGTCGAGCAACATTGGTATCTTTGCTAAGCCATATGGAGAGCTCGCCAAACTCTAGATGCCCTGAAGCTTATTGAAGTTCAGACAACTCTTCAAGATAGGGCATTGAGATGGTTTATCAAGTGGTTCACAATACAACAGAATCCAATGATAGATGATGTCTAGATGGAGTTCATTCAAGAGTTTAAAATCCCCCAGACCAACCAATAATGGTTATCAGAACTATGGGAAATTAAGCAGAGGGAAGGAGAAACTGCCTGGGAGATGAGGCAAAGATTTAAGGATTCCATTGGAAATCTAAGTTACCCTATTGACCCCAACCATCAACAGGATTGGTTTATCAAAGTGTTATTTCCACTGACCCGCATGCTGCTTACTCAAAAAAATATTGATACTCTGTAGGAGTCCTTAGAACAAGAAACTCAAATTGAGTCCATGGTAGCATACCCTGATGAAAATTGACCCATGACCCTACTCTCCCATGACCCTACTCTCATAGCACTGCAACATAAAATTTCTGATCTAACAGATAAGTTAAGGGACATGCATCCAGTGCAACCTTCACGACCACATATATGGTGTACGAACTACCATATTGAGGGGAATCATGCCCTAGAGTTCCCAAGGCTGAGAGGTCTGAGCATTTCCTCATATCGAAGGGGACCTCAACATCTCTACCCGCTGCTGAGGTTGTGCAGGTCGGTAAGCAAGGGTTATATATGGGGCACACGTAGTTTTATGCCTCCCCTAATCAGTAGAGTGCAACTACTATTGAATATTGTGAAATTTGTAGGACCAATGGGCATATCCCTTGCCTCTTCCCAGTTTCATAAAAGTATTCAAATGTCCCAAACAATGTTTTCTGTGAGTTCTGTGGTTCACCTACTCACCACACTAATTAGTGTGTAGCAATAGATGTCATAACTAATTGGTTAGATCATTCTACTTACATAATCAACTAATCTCCTCAAGGATGAGGAGGTAGAATAACAAGGGGGGGAAGAATAGGAGGTAAAGGTCTGATTCGTTGTTAAAATTGTGATCAATAGGTGCATGTTGCAAGAGACTGTCTCCTACCTAGAAAACCCTGGTTCTCTAAGTGTAAGGTTAACACACATGCAACAAAATATTGTTCAAAGCTAATTGCTAGATGGGAAGAGCACATTCGACAATGGGGACCAAATATAATTAATGCTGAACTATGAGGACCCAAGAACACTCACCTTTAAAACATTAATATAGTCACACAAGGAGGGAAGAAGACCCTATATGACTTTAGATCTATGGAACAACCAAGAATCATAAATCCAACCACACCAAAGTGCTCATATGATTCTAGTCAACATAAGCAGTACTATAAAGAGGCCATGAAGATTTTTAACAAATTGACCCGAACTGTTAAGCTCCAAGGAGAACATCCAAACCCTCCAAAGTCCAGAAGCTCAAAACTATCGCAATTTAATTCCCAACCTATAGAAGAATGGTTCAGGATGTTCTTGTAGATTTTGAACAATGAGTAAATGCTCAAACAGTTGCGAGAAAATCTCAAAGTTTTTGTCAAATATGGCGCGGACGATGAAGGACTCACTTCCACCAATTTACTATAAGGACACTCTAGACTGATTCATAGAAAAAAGAAAAGGATAGGGAAGGAATTTTAGATTGATGCCTAGATTATAGGATTTTAGATCAAGGACACAATGCTAGACCTGGGTTTAGATGTGAATATCCTGCTGAGAAAAACTTGGGAGGCTTGATTTGGCATTTTATCTAATTTAATTACACATGGTGAATCAATATTATATCCTCCTAGTTGGACACCTAGTGGATGTGGAGGTTGACATAACAGGGGTAAAGACTTATCATGACTTCAAAGTAATATATATATGGGAGATAAAGACCCCTATCCAGAATTGCTAGGAATAGACTGGGCCTTTGAAAACTATGTAGTAATTGATCTCAAGAGGCAGAAAATGACCTTTGAAGTGGAAGGATTTAAGGTGATATAGCTCTTGGACCCCTATAAAGGGTCAAGGTTCACTGAGCCAGTGGATGACAGAGAAGAACTTGAGTTACTGGACCAGTTATACCGACTGACGATGGGAGAAAGGGAAGACTACATTAACCCTACATCAGGAGGATCAATCAGCTAGAGAAGTGTTGAAAGCTATGAAGTTAGATTTGAGGTTGCATGGGATGACTGGCAACGGGGTGAACATGAGATCAACACTAGGCATTATGCTACAATCCACCGTATCCACTAGGTTGGTACTGAGGTACGAGTGTTTTTTATTTTTAATGGTATGGGTTTTTTATTGATTTTATTAATGAATTTGATTCAACCATATTGGAAATACACAAAGTTCCCATATTGGATGTTTCCCTCCAAGCGACACTAGGAAGGTTGTGGGCCTCTCATCGCAACCATCTCAGAGAGTGGTAGGCAGTTGAGACAAAATTTCTGTCTAGATTCAGGTATTCAAAGGAACACTTGCCCAATTTTTCTAAGTATCAAGGGATATTGACCCTCAAAAACACCTATAAGATTGTAACATCAGATGGATCAAAGGAGGACTACCAGAAAATCTGTGGGTGCATAGCTTTGTCTGCACTTTGGGGACATTTTCATAGGCATGGTACATGAAGGAAGAAATAACAATATAGACTAGAGAATGGGATCGTATGGGAGCTCAATTTATCAACAATTTAAATTCCTTCACCGATAACAACGAGATGATAATAGATGATTTGTAAGCTATCAAAAGGGTGTTTCTCTTGGCAAGGCAGTTGACTGAGGGCTACTTAGATCAGAACACCCTTGATCACATATATGATTAAAGATTCCATGAAGTTGTGGTTTGTGGAAAGATAAACCTGGAACTTGATGGGTATGATTTAGAGGAATTAAGGCACTTAACATTTAAAAAATCCAAAGGGGAGCAGAGCGTCGAAGATTGATCTGTTATGGAGTACTAAAAAGGTATGTTTTTAATGATCATTTCAGTGGCTTTTCAGTGGAACTTGTGAACCTTTTTGCATCATGAACTTGGAAAACAATAAAGAATTATAACAAAACATGTGGGATTAATACGCAAGACTTAACCGCTGATAGTTGTCATTCTCCTGTGTAGGAAAGGGTGAAAACGAGGAGTTGTTGTTCCAAAGAAAAACACAAGAACAGGGTAACTGCTGTCCCTTTGACGGAGGACCGAGTGCAAACAAGGCTAAGCAGATTGAAGCAAACCGGTCCGGAAAAGGAGGAGAAGACACCAGCTCGGAGGAGGAGAAAAGAAGTGATTAAGGGTTAACAGTTTGGCGAATCCCTTAGGATCTTTGATCCTGAGGGATCGCTACTTTATTTATCTTGTTACTTAGACATCTCCACCGTCACCCTTATATAAAGGCACAACACTGTTAGCTTTGGGGATTATGCTTTTATGTAATTTTCTGTTAAAGATCAAACTTTGATCATCGAGTCTCTTTGAGAACTGGTTCATTGTACTTTTGTTTTATGCATTAATATAAACTTGGTGATTATCTTATTTCTGCGTCTGAATTAACTTAAAGCGGTGTACCCTTGGAGGCTAAGGGCCCGGCCCCAGAGGACACTTGCTTCTGTATCACTACGATTTGATTTCTGCGTGGTTTGCTTATCATCGTTATTTGGTAATTTGACATGCTTTATAAGTTGACATCACATGCTCTGTTAAGATTCATTCATTAAGGCTTTTACAGACAGAACTGTGTATTGACTCTGCATTATATTATTGATCCTTTAAGAGTTGATTGAATGTTATCAGTCTTGATCGAATATTATTACTCTTCTGTCACAGAGCTCTTATGCTGAACATTCATGTTATAGAATTTATACAAAAGTTGTGTTCTTTACAATTCAGGAGTAATGTTGTTCCATTTTGAAACGCAGTCATATTCCTGTTAATTAAGATTGATGCTAGATCAGATTACTCTTCAAGCGTGTTGTGCGTGTATATGATTTCCAAGCGTTGTTCCATAATTTATCAGAAATTAGTGTTGTTCCATTATTGTGTGATGCTTGATTTGCCTTAAGAGTGAAATATTGTTGTTTGATTACAATGAGTGCATTTGAGTTAGTAGAATAGAGTTTGATTACTGCTCGCGAGACTTAGTTGTTTGATTGCTGTTCCAT
This sequence comes from Pinus tabuliformis, assembly GCA_031772625.1. Taxonomy (NCBI): domain Eukaryota; kingdom Viridiplantae; phylum Streptophyta; class Pinopsida; order Pinales; family Pinaceae; genus Pinus; species Pinus tabuliformis. The sequence continues at coordinate 1,406,211,426 of CM062816.1, read as the reverse complement.
TCCAGCTTTGCTATTCGATTTCTTATTTTCTATTCCATTTTTCTATCTGTCGTTTCATTTACTCGCATTTGTTGTTTTGGTGTGAGAGACGATCTGTGGCTGTAGTGAGCCTCGACATTTACTGTCTAAGCTCCCAGACCTGTGGTCCATGCTCTAATTTCCTTTCCATCAGTTTCCAAAGGGATGGGCTATCGCTGCTGAACCCTTGACTGATATGTTGCCCAGCTTTTGAGTGTGTGATTTATTCCTTTAAAGTAACTTAGTTCTAGACAAGCATCTGTTTACTCTTGTATTTTTGAACGCTGTACTACTAGCATTACTCTGGCAAATGATAGCCTCAGACTGAGACACTCTTTGAAATAACAAAATGCTCCCAGATTGACATATTAATGTGAGGTAATTAGAGGTGAAAGAGATCCTTTTTATAGCTCTACATCTATAACCATAGGTCCACAACTACTACCTCTAAAGTTACGAAAACACAATATCGACACTAAGGAGAAACCGAAATTAGCTTCGATTGGGGATTCTTGGGATGAGCATACTACCAAGGAAATATTTGATCTCCTAATAGAATATGAATATCTATTCCCTTCATCTATTGTGGAGCTTAAGGGGATCAAGAGAGAACTGGGTGAAATGAAGAATGTGCTTAAACTAGATCTGAAGCGAGCGAAACATCGGCCATGTAGATTTAACCTAAGGGTTAAAGAGAAGGTGAAGAGGGAAATAGATAAAATGTCGGCTGTAGGACTTGTTTTATTGTTGACAAAGCTGAGTGGGTCAGTCCAATTCTCATATAGATAAAAAGGGACTCCAAAGAAATCCAGGCATGTGTGGATTACTAGAGTCTGAATAATGCCTATTTTCATGACCCTTTCCAACCCCTTTCAGTGATGAAGTCATAGATAACGTTGTAGGAAACGAATCCTACTCTTTCATTAACATATTCTCTAGTTACCACCACATCTGTATTGCATATAAGGATAAGAGGAAAACCACATTCACAATCAAATGGGGGTCCTATGCCTACCATATCATTCTTTTTGGAATCAAGAACGTGTTGGCGATGTTCTTGAGGATTGTAATAACTTTCTGGAGATTTATATGGATAATTGGATAGTCTATAGTCTATTAAAAATACACTTCATTTTTCTCCTGGTAATGTTTGATTGTTGTAGACAACTACAGATCTCCTTAAACTTGAAAAAGTGCATTTTTTCATCCCTTTTGAAATATTTTTGGGGGCATATAGTCTGTAGAGGGCATATGTGTTGATCTTGAAAAGGTGGTGGTAATCCTGAATATGGCCCCGATGACAACTGTTAAGCAACTAAGGTACACCCTCGGATACATATAATATTACCGTAGGTTCATCCATAACAGTCATGCTCAAGAGATGTATGAAGCCTTGTCGAAGTTTTTCACTATTAATAACATTGGTTGAGTAGCAAGTTTTAAGAATGAGCTAAGGAATACAAAGATGACTAAAGAAGATGTTGTTACAACCTTATTTGTAAAGATAGACAGACTTAGGGATGATATTCTAGCCATCGATGAGATTATTCTGGAAAAAATAATTAGTGATCATTGCTATATTAGGTTTTCTACCCTCTTGGAGTTCTTTTTCTTTAGGTCTCAACAGTTGGAAGGAAGCTCCCACCTTTGAAGAATTATGGACCAGATATAGTCAAGAAGAATTAAGGATGTCAATGGTTTAAAACCTTGAAGAAGTATCAAATGCTTATGTTTCTCATCATAAAGGAAAGAGATCAAAGGGATGAAGGAAGAAAATTGACATGTCTTAGATAAAGTGCTATAAATTTCATAAGGAAGGTCACTACAAGAATGATTTCCCTGAGAATCCAAGGAATAAGAAGAGAGGAAGAGATCAAGCCAAATTTTCTAAATAAGCAGACTCAAAGAAAGTCAAGCCTAAAGAATCCAACATTAGGGACTTACACTATTAATTCATTTTCTTGACATAACTTGTTTTATATGTTTTAGAATTTATAGGGTTTTTAACATATATTTGAAAAATACATTTTTGTATTACTTTAAGTTTGTAGTTTTCCCTCAAGCTTTGGATGGAGCTCCCAACAACTCTCAAACATAAGTATCTTATGTCTTTTCAATTTTTTTAGTTTTGGTTATATTAAATACTATTCACCTTTCTCCCTTTGTTGTCTTGGTTAGGAAAAACATCCGTAAGAAGGGGGATCTCTCAAGACAAGGTTAGTCAAGAAACAAAGGTATGTTTTGAATACATTAATTGGATTATTCATTTGTTGATATATTACTAACTCTGTCATGACTAGTTGTATTGAATCGTAGTGATTCTTGTTTGAGTGATTTACCTCTTGATAAATCTACCCACCCCACTCATATTCTTGATTGATTGTGTAGAACCCTAGATAGGTTTTGGAAAACCCTAACCGAAGGGTATGCTAATGTGAATGTCTAAAATCCTAAGCTACTTAGGGATATTGTGAAATTATAGTTGAATTTTTATTGATGATGTCTTGTTTGGGATTTCGGTGTGATCTGGAAATCCTAACTTGTTAGGGTTGAATGATGGTGTCTAAAATCCTGAACCTTTGAAATTTTGGTAATGTAGGGTTTGATGTGTGTTTTAAATTGGAACCCTAGCTCATTGAGGTCTGGTGGAATATGAGTTCTACATTGGAATGCTAGCTTATTAGGGTTTGGTGGAATGTATGAGAAAGACCCTTACATTGTCTTAGAATTGATTTACTTGGTATATGTGTGTTTGTCTTATCAAACCCTAATGTAATCAAATTGATTGTATGTCTAAATTTGATATTGTTGTGAAAGTTGGGTTTGAATAACACGTGATATGATATATTTGTCGTTTTGGTTGAAGTCCTAGGTTGGTCGAGATCCAATGCATTTATGAACATATGATATGCTTATGTATGGTTATGAATTCCTAGATATGTGTGTTGACCTAGTCACTGATGGTCATGAGTTTTAGGATTTTATGGAAGTCCTTGTCTAAGTCTCTAGGATGATGGTATTTGAAAATATAGTTTCTAGATCCTAGTAGTGACATTGTCTAGCGTGAAATATAACAATATGAGATTTATGTATATAATTATTGTTGAGTCTATGAAAATGGAATTCTAAGGTTTTGGAATTAAACCTTAGTCAAAGTAAAATCTCTAGAATATGATGATTTGAGTCTCGTAGAAAGATTGGTGAATTTGTGAACTATAGGGTTTTGGAGTTAACCCTTAGTTGAAGAAGAAATCTCTGATGAATATGATAATTTGAGATTTGTGAAGAGATTGTTGAAATTATTGGTTAAGTTGGATGATTTCTCGGAAATCTAGGGTTTTTGAACTAACCCTAGTGGTAGTTGGTCATGATCATGACTGGTCGATGGTTGATTGATAAATCTAGGGGTTTGGAACTAATCCTAGTGAAAGCTAATTAGGTTAAGTTGTGATTGACTTTGATTGATTCTATAGTATGAAATCTAGGATTTGTATGAATCCCTAGTGAGAAGTCTAACACATGTATTTTGGAAGGTTTTTAGATGATTTTTAGATCCATATTTGTGTGAATAATTTCTAGGGTTTTCTATATGTTGTAGTAAGGTATGTCATGCTTTTGGAAAACATATTGAAACCCTAGATGGAATGAATGTTGTTATGAAATAGCCTAGGGTGCATAACAAAGTCCCTAGAAAGATGTTGAAGAGTATATGTCTCTTATTTAAAATTTTGTGTATCTGATATGAATAAAGTTGAAATGCTTCCATGATTTTGATATGGATAACATCATGCTTCTATAGATTTGGTTGTGCTTGCGATTTAAGTTATGCATGTACACAATATTCAACCTGGTGTAGATGTGATGAGCATGATGGGGATGATGATAACTCTGATAAAATGGTTGGAAGCCACGAAAGATTCTCTAATGTCAAAAAGAAGAATTTGATCTCCTAGAGGGAGCATGAATAGAAGAGATATCCCTAATATTAAGAGGGAGTCTGGATAAAGAGTTGCTTCCTGGTTGAGAGGGAGGGCATAGCTTGGTATCAATTTAAGAATGAATTTTGTAGGATATGTTGTTGCATGTAAAGTAGGATTTATGATTGAGAAATATTATGTCAAATATTCGGTTGATAATCCTACTATGAAAAGTTGAGAAGAAACATTTGTTGCTTGGAAGACCCCAGAGGTTTGTATTTTATTAAGTACATGTGAAAGTATGTTATTGATTGGGGTTGTGTTTGTATAGGTGAATCTCGATAAGGATTTGATAGCATGTTGGTTACCAATTAGTTTGACTAGGAGAGATTTGTTATTCTTGATCTGCTAGATGAAGGGGTGTTGAGGCTTTGTGAGTGAATCACAGCCTCAGACGACATCTGGTCAGCACATTGTGTTGATGTATAGAAGTTGGAAAGGTGGTGTTGATTATTGAGCTATGTTTTGGATACACACTTAGGTAAGTTTGATGGTATAGATAGGGGCTAAAATCTTGAGTCTACCTTAGTCCCACCTAGATAAATTTCCCTAGTCAGGAATCTATTCCATGGAATTGTGGTGCCTAAATTGTTGAGTGATTGGTTGGATGGGCTGTCTTGGTCAGGAATCTAGTGCATGGCATTGCAATGCTTAGAGTAATTGACTGGTTAGATAGGTTTCCCTGGTCAGGAATCTAGCCCATGGAATTGTGGTGCCTAAAGTTCTTCATTGTTCATATAGTTTGAGATCTTCCATTGTATATGTACATTACGAATACCTACCTAGTTAAGAGAGAGTGTTGGAAAAAGTAAATATGTTCATTCTTCAATAATGTACTTGAGTCATCATGTAATGTACTTGTCAAAAGAGTAAAGAAAAGGATTTTTATTATTATTGTTGTGACTTATTAAAACATGTGTTTCATGCTTGGGTCCCCATGTTTTCGGTCAAAGTCCCCATTGAGGACTTATAGGATTTATTCTGAGTCTATAAAATTATTGTACATTTAAAGAGACCCTTATTTGGCTTTTGAATCATGTAAATCAGTTAAATATTGAGTCAAATATGAATTATGGAAACCTCCACATCATGTTGGCCTAAGAGAAGATCAAGTCGGTCTAAGGACCCATTCAATCCCACAAGAAGCATATAAAAGGAAGGAATTTCAATTCATTTGGAGCATCATTTCTCATCCTCCCATCTACTGGGAAGAAGTTTGAAAATACTGGTTGCTGGGTAGAAGTGCAAAGTGGATAGATGGGAAATTTTGTTGCTAGGAAGCCAAAGTGAATGTGAGTTTGGGGGAATCTAAGGAGAAGATAAAAATCAAAGTTTTGGTGGTGGTCTCACTCTATTTAGTGTTTTGGATTGGGAGAATGAAGTCTTTCAAGTTGGAATACTGCTAGAAGATGATGACTGCTACAAGTTACTGCATAGTCGAAGTTTCTAGGAAGAGGTCAATCTTCTAGAGACTGACTTGGTGTGGAGGGAAGGTCTAGTCAAAGTCTAATGTGAAGAGTCTCAAATAATATTATTGAAAGGAAGAATTAATTTGACTGGGTTTTCCCCTTGAGGGAGGTTTTTCCTAAGCATGTGCCTACATCTTGTCTTCATTATTTTATGTGTTGTTGCTTTTGGTAATTGCCTGATGAACTAAATAAAGAAGATATAAAGAATTGTAATAATAAGAAACATCACAAGTAATTATCAAGATCGAGAAAATCTTCACTATCTTTCTGATTTTCAAACACCTGCAAGAAGGTTCGGGGAGCACTAGTATTGATGCGGGGAGTTTGGATTGGAATTCTGTACAAGCTTCTGGTTAGTACTATTATTGATGGGTGCAACAATTTTTTGGTTTCTGAAAGTGGAGCAAGAAATCTAGTGGTCTCTGGAGAAAATACCATGCTATGGTATCAAAGTCTTGGAAATATTAGAGAGAAGTGCCTTCAAATAGTTCATGGTAATGGTATGGTAGAAGGTATATCTAATTTCTCTATGGATTTCGATTTGTGTGAACATTGTGTATATGGGAAGAAGAATCTGGTGAGTTTCTCCTCTGGTTCTAAGAGGGTGAAAGGGATATTAGACCTTTTGAATAGTAGTCTTGGTGGTGGTCTCACTCTATTTTGTGCTTTGGATTGGGAGAATGAAGTCTTTCAAGTTGGACTACTACTAGAAGATGTTGATTGTTGCAAGTTGCTACATAGTCGTAGTTGCTAGGAAGAGGTCAATATTCTAGAGACTAACTTGGTGTGGAGGGAAGGTCTAGTCAAAGTCTAATGTGAAGAGTCTCAAATAATATTATTGAAAGGAAGAATTAATTTGATTGGGTTTTCCCCTTGAGGGAGGTTTTTCCTAGGCATGTGCCTACATCTTGTCTTCATTGTTTTATGTGTTGTTGCTTTTGGTAATTGCTTGATGAACTAAATAAAGAAGATATAAAGAATTGTAATAATAAGAAACATCACAAGTAATTATCAAGATCAAGAAAATCTTTACTACCTTTTTGATTTTCAAACACCTGCAAGAAGGTTCAAGGAGAACTAGTATTGATGCGGGGAGTTCAAATTGGAACTCTGTACAAGCTTCTGGGTAGTACTATTATTGATGGGTGCAACAGTTTTGTGGTTTCTGAAAGTGGAGCAGGAAATCTAGTGGTCTTTAGAGAAAATACCATGCTATGGCATCAAAGTCTTGGAAATATTAGAGAGAAGTGCCTTCAAATAATTCATGGTAATGGTATGGTAGAAGGTATGTCTAATTTCTCTCTGGATTTCGATTTGTGTGAACATTGTGTATATGGGAAGAATAATTGGGTGAATTTCTCCTCTGGTGCTAAGAGGGTGAAAGGGATATTAGATCTTTTGCATAGTGATCTGTTTGGACCTGTGCCTGTCCCATCACTGGGTAAGTTTGTGTACTATGTATCCTTTATAGATGACTTCTCAAGGAATGCATGGATATATTTCCTCAAGAATAAATGTGAAGTCTTTGACATGTTCAAAGAATTTAAGGCTCTAGTGGAAAACCAGACAGAGAAGAAGATAAAGATGTTGAGGACAGATAATCATGGAGATTTCTGCAAGAAGGATTTTGAAGAGTTTTATAGGAAGTGTGGTATAGCATGACAGAAGACTAATCCATACACACCTCAGGAAAATGGAGTTGCAGAAGGAATGAACAGGGGGTTGATGAAATATTCAAGAAGCATACTCAGTGGTGTCGAGTTAGGAAAGTAATTCTAGGAAGAGGCGGTGGAGACTACATGTTACCTGGTTAACATATCACCTTCATCAGTGTTGGAGGATAAGACTCCACATGAGGTATGGACTGCTAAGAAACACTTTCTTTCACATCTGAGGGTATTTGGTTGTGATGAATATGTACATGTTCCAAAGGAGAAAAGAACCAAAGTTAGATAGTAAATCTGAAAGGTGCATCTTTATTGGGTATAAGAATGGTTTAAAAGGTTATAAGATTTGGAACCCAGAAACAAGGAAGGTTATGTACATTCGAGATATGGTGTTTAGAGAGATGAAAGATGTTATTAAACATGAAGTCCTACCAAAGGAACCTAAGAAGATAGAGTTTGAGCTAAAGGAGGAAGAATCAGACTCTACAACAGAAAAAGAATCAGAAGATGAAGAGCCACAAACTCCAGATGTGACAATATCATTTTGAGAAAGAAGCAAGCCAAAAATGTATAGTCCATCTGCTTTCTATTCAAATTTTACTTTATCTATTGTTGATTATGATCCCAAAATTGTCAAGGAGGTAATAGATTCAGAGGATGGAAAACTTTGCAATGAGGAATGTTACACAGTAATTTGTCACTCTCCTGTCACTCCCTATTCCTGATCCCGGAGAACCCTAGTAGTGACTACTGTGTTATAATTTCACCATGAAACCTATTCTTTTACATCCCTTGAAGTTTGAAGAAAGTAGTCCCCACTCCCTTCAGAACATTTCTAGAGAATCTGTCTTAAAACCCAATTTTTAAGATCGGTGCTTTTTCCCAGTGTCTCATCCATGCCGATGGCAGAGTTTTACATTGTGACCCACGTTGATCGGTGATACTGTTAGTCCAATACCCATGCCGATCTACTTTTGGAATTTTTTTATAAAAGGAAATAGAGTTTCACATCTAGAAACTTCTAGTGGCGATGTGTTAGATGTTCGTTTGGTTGGAAAAGGGCTGAGAACTCCATATAAGGTTCTTTCCCCCTTAAAAGTGGACTTTCCCAAGGAGATAATATGTTCTTCCCCCTTGAGTGGATATCATTCTTATCTTCCTATCCCTATATAAACCACTTCCTCTTACTCTTTTTGGTTAGACGATACAACCCATAGTGAAAGTGGTGGAGAGATAGAACCAGCTACAAATTTCTGAAATATTTAGCTTTTGATAGAAGAAGATTAGTCTCAGATGAAAAAAGACTAGTCTTTGGTAGCTAAAGCATGGGGAGAGAGAGTTAGAGCTTGGAAACCATTTCATGTAAAGATAGAGGAGGAAATGAGTGTTGAATAGGTGTGTAGTAGGACTTGGATACCACAAAGGAGATCTCCAACGTCAAGGCTTCGATTTTATTTCTCTTTGAAGTTTATTTTAATACAAATAATGGTTTATTTCCTCTGTTGGGTGTAATATTACATTTGATAGCTTCGAACTGCTTGACCTTTTAAGTATACTAGATTCCATTTTATGCTATCACGTTTGCTGTTATTTCTTGCATATTTGTTTTAGGTACTTGAACGAAAGGAACAGAAGGAAGTTGGAGCAAGGAAGCAAGATACCATTAAGTGGATTAGTGTTATAAGAGGTAGGCCCTCTTATTCAATTCTAATAAAAGGAAATTTACATTAGATTGTCTTGTTTGTGGCCAGACCCACTCTCTTGGGCTAGAGGGATCATCTTTGTCTATAGAGAGGATATTCCTACACCACAAACTAGTGATCATACTAGGGAAATACATCTGCTTTTCATCACTCTGTTTTTTCTACTTATGTGCCTAGTTTGTTTATCTATGGTATTTTGGATCTGTATTGACCTGTTTGAAGGCATACAGACACTAGCCCACCCTCTAATTTGTTAAGTCTGACCTTGTGTGAAGTTATTTTTTATTTTTTCTTTGAATCCCTCAATCAGCACTAGTTTCAACCAAACATTCGCACCAATCACGCTGATCAGCACCAGTTTTAGCCTAACAGTCACACCGATCACACCGATCAATGCTAGTTTCAGCCAAAAAGTCATGCTGGTTTTTGAGTTAAGAAAAAATTAGAGTTTCTCCCATTCCAGTGCTAGTGTGTCTTGACCCTCAAACTCTCTTCTTCCACCTAGAAGTGACTAGGATGCTTTGTTTGCTGGGTTTGATTGATTGATTGTCTTGAAGTTTCATTGATTAATTTTTTGAGTTTTTGGATGGTTTCTATGACCCTAGGGCATCTAGGTCAATTACCGTTCATTTATTTGTTTACTCATTGTGTCAAGTTTCTGATTTGCTACTTCATTTAATCCATCTTTCAGTTGCAACATCTTCATTGATTCATTTTCAATTGAACAAGTGAAAGAGTCTCATTTGTTCTCTTATTTCAAGTGTCTCTTTTCTATTTCTGAGCATAGATTATGTTGCTCGGTTTGTTGATTGAAGCATTTATGTGTTTTGTTTGTTTGATTTAGGGAAGAAAATGCTTTTAGTTTCATTTATCATGCTTTGGATTTGATCGATGCTTGTTTTTTCAGAATTGTGAAAAATTCTATTAAAAATTCTATGTGAAAGATTCATTTTGCATTTTATGAAAAGAAGAACATTGTTCTAGTTTACTTAAGTGAAAATATTGCATTAGTAGTGTTATTGAGAAGATAGAATTGCATCATCATAGGCATGAAAAATGAAATAAACTTTTTTTTGTTGTTAAAGGAAGATTAAGTGCATTTAGGACATGTATTAGTAAAAGATTTCATTCTTTGGTTGTTGCATTGGTTGTGTGATCTCTATCCCTCAATTAATGTAAAATTTCATCAAAGACAAAATTTATTTTCTCATATAGCTACATATAGGCATTTTCATATGACAGTAGTAGGGCCTTGGAATTGAAACCTTATTCAAGATCAAATGTTAAAATTTATTGAATTAACCTAAGGAAACATTGAAACTTAATGCTCACATTTAGTGGTCTAGGATAGATATGTGTTCTGACGTCTTTAAACCTAGCAATTGTCATTAACTTTAGACAACACTAGTACAGACTTGTGCTCCCCATATCATCACATATATAAATGGAGACCCCTATTGGTTGCAATCCTTTATCCATAGGAAGCCGAGTCTGCCACCTTGTAAACATGATACACCGAACACGACATTCAGGGAGATAGCCTGCTTGTACTTTTTGGTTCACCAGGAGGTATTTTGCAGTTCACAATTACCTGGTAATCCTTTTGCCTAGATTATCCTGAGTAATCATTTTGATCTTTTTTTACTCTTTAAATTTGAAAAGATCATTGAGCACTTGTCCTTTCAAGTTATTTGACTTTGAAAGTGACTATAGTCACCTTTCGCTATCTTCTAGACTCTTAAAACATGAAAAGGAAAAGTTTCATTTCAGTGTCTTAAAATAAACTACCCAAATAATATCCCTGGTTAAAGTTATCTTCCAGACTCTACCAGTCAAGGATTCCCCTTGGATGGGAATATTGGTTCTTTTCCTTCTTTTGGAAACACTGGTGCTCCTTATATGGCAATGTTCTCCCTCCCTGGGTTAACCATTGGTTTACCTATCTGGTTATTTTCAACCTCGATGGTTTCGAGTGTCCCAAATCTTGCCCAGCCATCTCCTTCATTTGAACAATATCACGTTGATTCTAAGGTTGACCTCTCACTTTCTTCCCTTATTTCTTCACATCCCTCTTCTACTTCTTTGGTGAAATTTTGAAATCTAGTAACCAGGAGGCTAAGAAGAAGAAGAAGAAGTTAGATAAGCGAGGGGCCAACCACACAATTGTTACTCCAAATGCACCTCTCGTAGACAAACCTTTTGATCCTCCACAAAAGGCTAGATTCCCTTGCAAGCTGTGTAAGGGTGACAATCTCCTTTGAGATTGTCCTCTCATCCCTAGAGTCTTAGAGGTATGGTCTCAAGACCTTAATTGACCATCCCTCTCAACCTCTAGAGATCATGTCAATGCTAAGCCTTTAGCTAATGATGGTAAGAAGAAGGGAAAGATTAGATTCCAATGTAGGTTATGTGAAGGGAAGAATCGTCTTCACCTTTTTCCTCTTATGGATAAAGCTTCCAAAATTTTGGAAAACCTTACAGCTCCTCAAGCCCAACTCCTTGTTGGTTATCAAAGACTTTCTTCTGACCCTCTCCTAGTTGATAAAGAGATTAACTTCGATTCATCTCTTTCCCGTCCTACTCCTCCTAAGAATGAATCTCTTCTATCTGTTCCCGACCAACCATTAGTTGGAAAGAGTGGCGACTTGGTGCCACCTTCAATTGTTCATTCTGATCCCGAAGAGAGTGATGATCATACTGCTCATGTTCTTCTCGTCTCCTCAGATTCTCATAAATCAAAGATTGGCCCTCCCATCTCGGTCGTTTAGGAGAGTCCTTCTCTTATTCCTGCAAAGTATGAGGGGAATCATATGATACCCCCACCAAGTATTTATGTCGTTTCTTTTGATTGGAGTCAATTGACTGCATTCGGCCTTCCATTTTATGTGCCTTTCCAAATCAAATTACAAGCCTATAATATGGTAGTACATGACACTCTATTAGATGAGGGCTCGTTTGTTAGCATCATGTCTTCTACTACTTGGAAAGCTTTGTGTTCGCCACAGCTTGTGCCTTTCAACTAGAATTTGTTGGCATTCAACAGAAGAACTAGCCATCCCTTAGGGATTCTTCTGAAGTTCCCTATTACTTTGGGATGAAAAACTGTCTATATAGACGTGATGGTAGTCCAAGGTCCCTTAGACTTTGATCTTCTCCTTAGGCATGACTATGTTTATGTCATGGGAGCTCTTGTTTCTTCGCTCTTCCATGTGGTTTGTTTTCCACATGAAGGGAGAATAGTTTCTATTAATCAATTATCATTTGTCAGTCACCATATGGCTCCAATCCTACAGTTATCCCCTATTGGTTCTCGTTTGCAAGCAGTACCCTCCCTGCCATAGGTCAATTATGTGGCTACTCGTTCCATCTACACATCTACTGATGATCACGTAGATGGCATGGTACATTATGTATTGGGGGCATTGGAACTTGATATGTCATTTGTACTCGTTGATATGTGTTCCTCTTAAAGCATAGTTCTCCCATCCAGTGAGGACCTCTTGGGGGCCATATTCTCGTATGGTCCATGATCAATTGTTACAAGGATAATTATTTTTCTATGTCAACCTTGTTAATAAATGAAACAACATGTGAGGATAGTTTGTTCCTGTATCAACCTCATTAAAGAATGAAACAGATGGCATGAGGATAGTTCCTAGCCTTATGTCAACCTTGTTAAAAAAATGAAACAAAGTGTTGCAGCAGAGTTCTTTGTCTTGTGTCAATCCCCTTAAAAAATGAAACAAAGGATTATGGGGATAGTTCTTTTACTATGTCAACCTCATTAAAAAATGAAGTAGATGTCCTAATCATAGTACTTTTCCTGTGTTAAGCTCATCAAAAAATTAAACAAATCTCCCTTCCAATTCGAATCTTTGATTAGATCTCGTAAGATTCTAGTCGAGTCTTTCACTTGATCTCTAAGTGAACCTTCATTTCATCCACCTGTTAGTAACCAGTAGTCTACTTAGGTGAATGAAATGAAGCTTGGGGGGCATGTACCTTGAATTGAGTCATTATACTGGGGGCATGCAAACTTATCTCAAGCATAGTTTATCTTTGTTTCAAGCTTGTATAAATTTGAAACCAAATCCAAGAATAGTTTATCTTTGTCTCAATATTGTGTAAAAATGAAACCAAATCCAAGCATAGTTATCTTTGTTTCAAGATTGTGTAAAAATGAAACCATCTTCAAGTCTACTCAAGCATAGTTTCTCATGTTTCAATCTTGTGTAAAAATGAAACCATCTCCATTTTAACCCTCGTGACTGCCATTTTTATCAGCCTCTCCTGTCAGATAAGCCTTGGTTTTTTCTCCATTCCATCGCCACCATCTCTTTGGCCAATCTTTTGCTTTCACTTGGTTGTTTTACCCTTTCTTGAGGAACCTCGGCAATGAGTGGTTTTACTAGCAAGCCTCTTGACCTCTTAGTTTTTGAGCAGTTCCACTATAACTGGAACCAATTGCTACCCTTTATACCACTCATTCCTCCAAGACGAGTCACCTTTAAGCTCTTTTCTGACTCGTAAAAGATGAAAGAATTGCCGAGTATTTTTCCCTTTTAGACTCGTTAAAGAAAATAAAAATAGGGAGTCATCTTTGAGCTCTTTTCTGACTCTCAAAATATGAAAAGATTGTCGAGCACTTTTCCTTTGAACTCATTAAAGGCTGTGAAATGTCATTTACCAATATACGTTTACCCCTTTATCGGGTTGGGATAAAACTATTTATTAAAAATATACCTTAGTCAAACATGACTAGGAGGTTCTCTTGAATATTATTTTCTACCTTTTCAGGTTCGAGAGACAACTTTACGAAAAGGTATCTTTGGAGTTTTATTTTCCTCTTATTTTCAAACTCTCTAAAAAATGAAAAAGATCTCGAGTTTCACCTTTGTCGGATGCGTTAAAATATTAAAGGACATAGGAATTGTCATTATGACGAGACCGAGATACTCCTTCCTAGGGCTTGTAAAACTTACTAGGAGGGAGATATATTACAAGAATTTGATATCCCCGTCAAGATTATGTAAAAATAATTGGGGTACTTGCCAGAAATGGTGGGGGGAAATTGGAAGTATTTCATTAGTTGTATTCTTCACTTGAGGTAGCATGTCGCTCTTGAGCATTGAAACTCATCTGTTGTTCGTGTTGGGTTCTGGGACATCCTCACTCTGTCACTTGCCTCTCTGGGTTTTGAGTTATCCATTTTAAACCTCTCATATTATCTATGCCATGTCACCATGACCTCTGATCCTATGATGTCAAATGCTACCAAAATCTGGAGTCATGTCATCTACATGTTCAAGAGAAGTCTTCCTACCTATACATTGTCTGATCATATGTCACCATATTGGATTACTCTCATTCATTATGTTTCCCGTCTCATGTTGATGATGAAGCATTCATTATTACCTTCCTTCGACGAATCATTTCATGTCAATTTCAGCTCGTTATCCAGGAAGTTGATCTAGAAACTCCTTTCCAGTACCTTAGAGATTGCATGCCTCAATGGAAAGTTCTTCGCACTCGACAATAGGTTCTCATCATTGGCCCTTGATCGAGTGATTAGGTGTTCAACTTCAGTTCCTTATTCACACTTTGTGAATTGTACTGATAGTACCTTGAGAGCCATTGACATTATGGGTGGTTTCTCTCATGCTAGTTAATGGTTCACATCATTGGCCGGTAATCAAGTGATTTTCTAGCATGTTCGACTTCAGCACATCTATTCACATGTTAGAATTTGTACTTTGATCGGGTTGTGTTGAATCGCAAGACCCTAGGCTTAGATCACAAAAGTCCATGTTGTGAGGAGTGATGAGTCATTCATGGTTATATACATGATTCTTTAAACGGATGGTTGTGACCATGCCATGGGTATCATTTTGATCCTGCTTAGTCGAATGGATGCGACTATACCATGGGTATTTTCATTTTTATCCTCTTTATGCGGATGGCTACACCCATGCCATGGATTTATTTCACATGATCCCTTCATTCGTATGGTTGCATCCATGTCGAGGATCCATGCACATGATCCTTTTCTTGATGGATAGTTGCGCATATACCATGGATTCATGTATTGTTATATGCCTATCATGTTTATCAGGCATGACTATCAGATTTTAGATACGTACATGTATGTTTGAGTTGCAGGTCTTCCGATGCTAGTATTCCAAGTCCTCACTCCATCTTAAAGCATATCATCCATCGCTCTCAGCTCTTACTTCATGCTTTAGGAGGCATCTGTTACACAGTAATCTGTCACTATCCTATCACTCCTTGTTCCTGATCTCGGAGAACCATAGTAGTGACTATTATGTTATACTTTCACCATGAAACCTATGCTCTTACATCCCTTGAAGTTTGAATAAAGTAGTCCCCACTCCCTTCAAAACATTTCCAGAGAATCCTTCTTAAAACGTAGTTTTTAAAATTAGCACTTTTTCCCAATGTCTCACCTGCACTGATGGTAGAGTTTTACTCTGTGACTCACACTAATCGGTGCTACTGTTAGCCCAATACTAGCGCCTGTCTACTTCTAGAAAGTTTTTATAAAAGGAAACTAAGTTTCACGTCTAGAAACTTCTAGTGGCAATATGATGGATGTTCGTTTGGTTGGATAAGGGCTGAGAACTCCATATAAGGTTCTTTCCCCCTTAAAAGTGGACCTTCCCAAGGAGATAAGACCTTCTTCCCCCTTTAGTGGATCTCATTCTTATCCTCCTCTCCCTATATAAACCACTTCATCTTACCCTTTTTGGTTAGACAACACAACACATAGTGAAAATGGTGGAGAGATAGAACCAACTGCAAATTTCTGAAATCTGTAACTTTTGATAGAAGAAGATTAGTATTAGATGACAAAGTACTAGTATTTGGTAGCTAAAGCATGAGGAGAGAGAGTTAGAGCTTGGAAACCATTTCATGTCGAGCTAGAGGAGGAAAAGAGTGTTAAAAAGGCATGTAGTAGGACTTGGATACTGCGAAGGAGATCTCAAATATCAAGGCTTCGGTTGTATTTCTCTTTGAAGTTTATTTTAATACAATTAATGGCTTATTTCCTATATCGAGTGTAATATTACATTTGATAGCTTAAAACTCCTTGACCTTTTAAGTAGATTGGATTCCATTTTATGCTATCACATTTGCTGTTGTTTCTTGCATATTTGTTTCAGGTACTTGAATGAAAGGAATGAAAGGGAGCTGGAGCAAGGAAGCAAGATCACCATCAAGTGGGTTAGAGTTATAAGAGGTAGGCCGTATTATTTGATTCTAATCTAAGGAAATTTACATTAGATTTTCTTGTTTGTGGCTAGACCCACTCTCTTGGGCTAGAGGGATCGTCTCTGTCCGCAAAGAGGATATTCCTACACCATAGGTCATGCTTGATAAAATGGAATCTTTGGACAAAAATGAGGCTTGGGATCTGTTGGAAGTGTCAGCTAGAAGGAAATCCATTAGAAGCAAATGGGTTTTTGAGAAGAATATGAATGCAGAAGGCAAGGTTGATAAATACAAAGCTCGGTTGGTAGTGTTGAGGCCTCGAAAATCGCTGCCACAACAAAGGGAAAACCACCCGGTCCGGACCTTAGTACAGCTCCTTTTCCATTTGGAATAGTGGCTCCGACTGGGGGTAATGGGACCAGTTTCCCAATAATGGATAAAAGTGGGATGGATGAGTAACTTATGATGTATGATGGTGATAAGCGAACAACTAAAACTATCGGCGAAATATATTAACTCTAATCTAATCCCGGGACTTATCAATCTTTCAAAGCGTAGCGTTTGATAATCTGTGCTTTAAGGTAGGCATATAGATGACTCTAACACTAAAGCATAGATGTTTAAACTATTTAAGATTGCTCTGCATAATTAGTTATGCAGAGCGATAATAGCGAATTACTACACATTGTCATTCATATCATTGCTACATGCATGATTAAAAGAAAGGGCATATCACAAAACATCCAATAGTGGAATGAAATGAAGATTTGCTGTTACAGCGCATACATGTATTCAACAATAGCAAAAATAATAACACAGCAATTCATATAAGAGGAAAGAAAACAGATGCAGATAAAAGTACCATGTAAGCTGTTTAACAATCCGATGTATTAATCGCTATGTCGCAGTCCTTCCTTCAAACCAGAAAGCATTCCAAACAAGAGACAATAGTGCGCAATTGCATAAAACAGCCTTCTTATCAAATTAAGGACTATCGGTCGAGTTTCACAAAAGAATATAGGCTGAAGCACAGTAGTGCAAACTTCAGCCTTTAAGTCTATTACAAAATTTTACGACCCTTTCCAAAACAATGAAAGGGTCTATAAATACTAATCTAATCTAAATATCTAAGAAAAAACTGAAAAGCTATTAAATTGGCATCAATAAATATTTTCCATCTTTTTTGGCGATCTGGCAGTCGGCAACAATGCTTCATTCGGTGGGCTCTTTGCCTTTAACACTCAGCTGACATATCGCCAGCATTGGCTCTACTTCCGGTGGAGTGTTGAGACGCGACGTGAGCTGGGCATCATATGTGGCATCCTGAATGTCAGGGATTAGGCATCTGAGAGCATCTGTTAAACACTTAAGAGCTGACCTTTGAGTGTGCGGCTTGATTAGAAAGAGCCAATATGCGTCGGAGGTTAAAGTAGTTACTCCAGCGATTAACTTTCTCTTTTCCTCCAGTTCATGATAACTTGTTTGTTCAATCATGTTCGCCGTGGTTATGCTTCCAGGTGTGCACTGAGAGATCATGTTGGCCAAATAGAGTGTATTGTTGACTAAATCAACAATATTGCTAGTAATCAATTTACACCTTGAAGCTGTCCTCTCCGCTTTCATCATCTGAGTGTTCCATTCCGTGAAGAGTATGTCCTTGAATGGCTCATAGATCCTAGGCAAATTCGTTGCTTTCCCCACATCAGTATCTTGCCAATCAAGATATGAGGCTATGGTTTCTTCGGCATGATCTAGCTCATTTCTGGCTTTTTCTATCTGCTGACATACTGCTGTAGATACTTCACATAATGGTTCAACCTCGGTAAGTTGTCGACATAGGAGTCTAACCAGAGATATTAATGCACTATTTATTTGAGCTGCCTCTGCTCTGAAATCTTCGACTTTCTTGGTGCCTTTGATATCTTCGAGCTGTGCTAACAGTTGAGCGATTTGCTCATCCTTTGACTTCGTCATTAGCTCATTTGCTGCTCTCAATTGTGTCAATGCCTCCGTTAATTCTTTCTGCTTCTGGATTGAGCTCTGGTCAATCCTCTGTTTTTCAGTTTGCAGTTGCTGGGTCAATATATTGTTTGCTTGCTGTTGTGTCAGCAACTTCTCTTCTAACTGTGCTGCCTTGTTTCGCGCCTCTGCTACTTCTGCTTGCAATGCACAAATCTCCTGGTCCTTAGTCTTTAACAAAAGACTTACCTCCGATGATTTATCAATAGTTGCTGCAGAATAAGCTCCCGCATACTGCGACAGCTTTGTCAGATCATCGGAGGGGTCCAATTTCTCCTTCCAGACTACATTCCCCGTGATTGTTTGCTCAGGAAAGATGGAAGGTTGATCAAGCCTTCATCTCTTCCTTGAGCGCTTAACAACTACTTTGTGCCTAGGGCTGTAGAAAACGTCCAGGGGAGGAATATCTTCCACCTGGAGCACAATCTGATCGGAAGGGTCTTTGGTGATTACCTCGACATCCTTTGAAGTGGGTGGGCCACTGGTTCCGCTTAGAACCTGAGAAGAAGTGGTGTCTGGTGCGTCGCTTGTCTTAGAGGTGTCTGTGTCTTTGGAGCCTTCCTTTCCACTGATAATGGAATCGAATTGATCCCATTGTTTAAGCAATTCAGGATCTATGGAGGTCTGTTTGTGTTGCTCCGTCTGGGATTTACTCTTCTCCTTTTCTTGTTCCAACCTCTTTTGCTCCTCCAGCTCTTTCCGTTGCTGCTCCTATAACTCCTTTCTCTGTTTCTCTTCTTGCTCTCTTCTTTGCTTATCCGCTAATTCCTTTTTCTGCCTATCTTCCAGTTCTTTCTTTTGTTTTTCTTCTTCTTCCTTCTTCCGCTATTCCTCCATCTGCTTCTGCTTTCTCTGTTCTTGTTCCTTCTGCTCTTTCTGTTGCTTTTCTATTTGCTCCTTCCTCTGCTTCTCTGCCTGCTGCTTCTTTTGCCTTTCCTCCTGTTGTTTCTTTTGTTCCTTAGTTATAACAGGAGGTTGGCTTGTCTGTTTCTGACCAGGCTCACTTGAGGAGGACGCTGAGGTTAATGACAATAAATCTAGAGGCAGAGTTTGCAACCTCTGCTCTCTAAGTTTATTGAACTCAGTTAAATTCTCATGATTGTATTTCATCATGGCAAGTTGTTTGGTTTGGCTTATTGTATCGGCAGCTGCGAACAGGTCATCAAACTCATCCTCTTGATGGTCAATCTTTGTCAGTTGGGCCTGTTCTAGGGCAATGAAAGCAGTCTTCCTTGGATCATAGAGTCTGGCTAGCATAGTGGGCAGGGATAAAGCTTGCATCTTTATAGCCTCCTTTTCTGCATGCTGAAGATTATGCAGAGTAAAAACACCCATCCTCAAGGGAAAAGGGGGCCAGCCCCTCTTCTTCTCTTTCTTGAGAGTTTGGGTTACACTCTCGGCCATAATTTGGTAGGAGATCTCTCGGGCTAACAGTTTGTCTGAAACATATAGAGGGAGAACATGCGGCTTGGCTTGGCTTCCATAAACTCTAATATAGGTAAAATGCTCCTCTCCAAACCAACTTGCGACAGCAGGTAAGTCGAAGGAAGCCAGATAGGAGATTTTGGGAATGGGCCGATCAAAAATGGAATAATGAATGGGAACCATAAAACCATTGCAAATTTGATGCAAATGGTCCTTGTAAGAGGATTTCCACAGTTTCTGATGATACAAATGAATGGGCGAAGGGTCTTGGGTGGTCCATCTCCAACCGAGGATGGGAAACTCAGAGTTAAAACACAATGTGTCCATAATGTAGGCATTTTAATAAAATGAGGGGATTTTCCTTTCGGTGACTACAGATTTAGCTCTAAAATCCCGAACAGCTACAGTCAACTTATCAGAAAGAATGGTGGCCCAATCCATGATTATACTATTAACAGCGGCCTCCATCAGGGGAACCATTTCTATATCAAAATTGGCAGAATCATGTAATCCCCATAGCCTACACATCATAATTCCCGCATAGCAATAGGGAGAAGCCAAAGAATCAACAGAGTACTTACCCGAGCTTTCGTGCTTGTGTTTGGCCGGGTTCTGCCTCCAATCCCGAATGGGCTCGGATGGTACTTCATTTTCAGTTGCAAACTTCTCCACGAAGTCTTTGTTGTAGATTTTCTCTGGCTCAGGCAAATGATACATTTGCCTTAGGTGTTCTGGCTTAAACGACCCGAAAATCCGCCCGTCTCTTGTGTGGAACGTTCTGTAAATGATTGGAATTTCCTCGATTGCCCATCGCACTACATCAGTGTAGGGAAGGACTTGCTCTCTGGCCGCTATTCTGTGAAGAAAGGAATCGGCCAACTCTTTGAGAGTTGCATCGGACTTTTTGAGTGAGTCCGCAGTAGCCTCTGTCACTGAAACTTCCGGTTGCTCAGCTTCTAATAAATTATATGTGCCCTGCCATGTAGTCTTGTTAAGACCAGTGCACGTAGTGTCTGAAATGAGGCCTTTCTTCTTATCTGTGGCAGCTTGCCCTGCTACAGGTGTAACAGCAGAGCCCGTAGTCCTCTTGGATCTTTTCCCCATCATGCTCAGGCTTCTCTCAAAAGACGAATTCTACACAATTGCAAGAGAAATCGTAACAACATAATAACAATGACACTTCACAGCGGGATAGATATATCATTTGAAGCGTGCTAAGATTAATTTTCAAAAGTGGCTACAGATCCAATCGCTGAGAGGATATTGCAGATGCATTAATGGTGATTTGAGGCCTGCTACCCATTAAATGTGATGATTACACCGTTATCCGGGTGAATGACTCCCTTAAGCGTGCAACAGATATTCTGGCGGTTAAGCGCTGGTGTTCGTTAATCGAAGGGGAAAAATCTTTTAAATACACATGCATTACCTTATCCCTTGCATTTAACAGCATTTTGGGATTCGCGCTTTGTCAACCGGATATGAATATAAAATTAAAGCTTTAAATAATAGCTTTTAAGCATGCTGATCACCGATGAGCAATATCGCATCGCTTCGGGGGAATAAGTGCTGCACAATTATTACCAAAAGATCCCGCCGACAGCTGATAAGCGATATCGCATCGGGCTAGCGCATGGAAACAGAGCTAGGTGCATATAAAGTGGTTTGGGGGTTACCGATTGCGATATCGCATCGCATCGGGGGTAGGAACCGGGTGCCTTACTGAAGTGCATGGAATTCTGCCGACAGCCGATAGCGATATCGCATCGGGTCGGGATTTATAACATAAAGTGGTTCCACATGAGGTATCACCGATAGCCGATCGCCGATATCGCGTTGCGTCGGGGCATGAGTTATGTGCCGTTACTTGGTGTGCATGTAACATTGCCGATCGCCGATAGCGATATCGCATCGGCAGAGACCAAAATGCCATTTGAATGCATGTCTCATGTTATTGCGATATGCGATCTTGCGATCGCTTTATCGCAATAACAAAAGATTATTTATTTGAAACATTAATATCAAAAAGGCTTAAATACATGAAAACTCATTTGATTATCCGGCCTTTTTTGAGCATACAAGCATTGATGCCAAAATTTTAAAAGGGACCCATTCCATATGTTAATTTTTGTAAATAAGAATGATATGAAATGGGGGGTTGTTGTAGGGCACAACAATTGGCGATTCGCTGGAAGAACCAGTTATCTCTAAAATTAAAACAAACATTTAAGATTTTTTGAAAATAGAAACTCAATTAGAAGGGAAAACTTCTAATTTAACTGGATATTCGCGCGTTCTGAACCAATTGAACTTATTCTGTCAACTTCTTTCCTTTTGGTTTCAAGAAAAATAAATACATCCTAAGTCTTTAAAATAGGCCTTTTATTGGTTTATAATGATAAAACAAAAACTTTCCCAAATCAACTTTTATAATTAACTCCTCTGTCATAGGTAGAGCCTCTGTTGCCAGCAAACGTTTATAGTCTCGACAGGGATACCTTTTAACCATAGTATTGTTCGCTTTTCCATTCACATAAGAGTGTAGTTAACAGAATGAATCTAAAACATGTTCCCATATTTTATTTATCATCTGTTTTTTCTTCTTTATCATTGATAAGATAAAAATCCATTGTCCTGGTTTGGTGGCCAGCTGTTGACAATGCCATTCACTGGTAATAATTTAACTGAACAAGCTGGCTCGTGATGAGACCTCTTGTCTTGAAATTTCAAGCCATTACCCTGTTGTGGTAGGCAGTATTGGTAATGTCAGTCAAACTACTTTCCTATGAACATGGTAAGCAGGCTTGTAATAAGACCTCTTATCTTTAATCTTTTTATATTTTAGAATTACACTCTGAGTAACTATAAACTTTAGTGAATGGGGTGAACAATTTTCTCCTTAAGAGCAGATGGATGACAGGTGAAGAGTTGAAGATACTGAAAATGGGTCAGCTTCTATCTCAAAATGGATAACCTCTTGAGACCAGTTTTGAAAACCGAAAATGATTCACAGAACTTTTACCTCTTGAGAAGAGTTTCCAAAACGTTAGGTTGTGATTTCAGAACACACAGATATCTAGTTTCCTAGAAATTATTCCTTTTGGTTGAGGGTTCTACTATCTAAAAGCAAATATTCATATTATTTTACGAGACAGCTTCTTCAAACCAAGCAAAAGGTCAATGGGGATACTCTACAATTTTATTTCCTACTGATCCTACAAACTAGACAAATCTACAAAGAGGAGAAGGGATTACCTTCTCAATTGAAGAATTTCTTCAAGATCAGGCCATTAACAGGGAGAGAATCTCTCGCCCCTGATAAGTCTTGCAATAAAAAGGTCGAATGGCCTATCTTCTCACAGATCTGAAATGGTCCAAGCCACATTTTCTGAAATTTGGTATGCTTACCTTTATCTTCATGGGCTTTGTCCCATTTGAGAACTAAGTCACCAACTTGAAAGTGTTTGGAACCGGACGAGGTTAAATCAAAGGATGCTTTGATGATTTGTTGATGTTTGGCATGAGTGATTCTGGCTTTTTCCCTTTCTTCTTCTAATTTGAGAATTTGGTCATGTCTAAGTTGGATAGAGGAAGAAGGAGTCTCTTCAATGTACTGTACTAGGGCTAGAGAGGGTAAAACAAGATTCGTAGGCAATACTGCTTCTTTTCCATATACCAGATTAAATGGGGAGGAACCTATAGAAGCCTTTTGTGTAATCCTATCAACCCATAATGCAAACACTAAAGATTTGTGCCAGTTTCTATGATTCTGTTCAACAGTTCGCTTAATAATTTTGATGAGATTCTTATTAGTAGATTCTGCTAAACCATTTCCCTGGGGATAATAATTAGCAGAGTATTTCAGTTTAAACCCCCTCTTAATAGCGAAATCATATATAGCATTTCCTGAGAAATAGGAAGCATTATCAAATACGAGAGCGTTTGGGACACCAAACCTGGTAATGACGAATTGGTCTATGAACTCGATGATTGCCTCTGAATTTGCTGCCTTCAAAGGAATAGCCTCTACCCATTTGGTAAAATAATCGGTAGCAGTGAGGATATACCTATGTTGTTTGGAAGATGGAGGAGTAATTTCCCCGATGATATCTAATCCCCATTGTTCAAATGGCTGTTCAATGTTGACAGGTTGCAGAGGGAAAGCTGATTTCCGTTGTCTCCCACTAGAAGTTTGGCAATTGAAGCATTTTCTTACGTATTCATGAGCATCTCTAAACAGTGTAGGCCAATAATATCCAGCATGAATAACTTTGTGGGCTGTTGTGTCTGCTCCAAAATGTCCTCCCGCTGGCCCATCATGTAGCTCCTGTAAAACCTTTTGAGCTTCAGGTTTCTCAAGACATCTTAACAGGATAGAATCATAATTTTGTCTAAAAAGCACATCATCAATGAGAGTAAAATTCTTCACTTTTAACCTAATGGCCCTTTTATTTTTGTAAGATAAATTTGGAGGAGCATAACCGTTCTTTAAATAAAATATTAAATCTGCATATTGAGATTCAGAATCAGTGACACTTATCTGATTGATTGATTCAGTCTGATCCATATCGCTTGATTCAGGAATGTTTGATGCTCCTGCCAATATCCTGCAAAAACCTTGGCCCCTAACAATCTTTGCTGGCTTTATTTCTAAGTCATATTCTTGAAGCGCTGTGACCCAATTGGCCCTTCTTTCACCCAGTTCTCTTTGAATTAATAGTTGCCTTACCGCTGGGAAAGGGACTATAACTTTCGTGTGAGTTTTCAAAAGAAAGGGCCTGTAATGTTTGACTACTTTGAACACAGCAAAGGCTTGTTTCTCCACATCGGAATAATTTAGTTCGGCACCCTGAAGATTTGAGCTAAAAAATGAAATGGGTGCTTCCAAGTTGTGAGCATTTGGCTGCGTGAGAACTGCAGCATAGGATACATCGGACGCAACGGTATACAATGTAAAATGATTAGAAAAATTGGGAGTATTCAAGGCTGGGGCATTGATTATTGATTGCTTGATAACATCAAAAGCTTGCTTTTCTTCTGATCCCCACTTGAAGACTAAATTCTTCTTGATCATTGTCTGATACAATTTGAGAGAAATCTGGAACAAATCGTTTGACAAAATTAATCTGACCCAAAAATGACTGCATCGATTTTTTATTGTGTGGGAAAGGGATTTCAGAAATTTCCTTAATCCGATCAGGATCAATATAAATGCCACCTTTGGATACTATAAAGCCTAAGAGTTTTCCTTGGTCAAGAGCAAAGAAAGACTTCTTTGGGTTTAGAGAAATACCATATCTTTTGCATCGCTGAAATATTTGATTTAAGTCATGCAGATGATTATATCTCTTTTTAGAATATACAGTAATATCGTCTAGATAGACGACTACTGATCGATTAATCAACCCTTTGAAGGCTATATCCATGGCTCTCTGGAATGTCGCTCCCTCATTTATGAGTCCAAAAGGCATTTTCTGATATGCATAAGTCCCCCATTTTGTTCTGAATGTGGTTTTAAGTTGGTCATCAGGATGAACCAAAACTTGGTTATATCCGGAGAATCCATCAAGAAAGGACATCAATTCAGAGCCTGCTACTGATTGGAGGATTTGCTCCATAGTAGGTAATGGGAAGTTATCTTTCAAGCTTGCTTTATTCAGGTTCCTGAAATCAATACAGATTCGAATGTCGCCATTTTTCTTTCTGACTGGCACCATACTAGAGACCCAGTTTGAATGTCGGACCGGAAAAATAATTTTGGCTTTCAAGAGCTTATTAAGCTCCGACTTTATCTGGCCCTCCAAATTTGGATGTATTTTTCTTAACTTTTGCTGAATCGGTTTCTGATCAGGAAGCATAGGAATGGTATGCTAGATAATAGATGTATCATATGTCTTTAAGTCATCATATTTCCAAGCAAAGACCTGTTTGTTTTTTCTCAATAGTTTAATAAATGCTTCCTTTTCTTCTTGGGAAAATCCTATTCCTAAGTTGATGTTTTGAGGAGCATCGTTAGTGCCTAGATTTATTAATTCAAACTTAAGGGTGGAACTTTGAAGCTTTGCATTAATTATAGGTTTAAACCTGTCTTTGATATCATAAAGGTCTTCAAGCTTCACCACGGGTTTAGGAATTGAATTTTCTTGAGGCGCTTGTTTTATCTGCAGATCGTGATCATCTTCCTCAATGACTTGATTGTCATAGGATTTTTCCGAAGTTAGAAACTGCAAGATATCTTCGTCATGGTTAAATACTCTCCAATTGGTGACGTTGTCAGGAATTGAAGGCCTAAAAAGTAATTCTATAGAAAATCTATCAAGGCTATAGTCTTCAGAAGGTAGAAGCTTAGAAGCTACATTGGCTAGTAGGTCAGCTGCTGAATTTTGTGACCTAGGTATGGAAGAAATGTTGAAGGCTGAAAAGTGTGAGGTAAGATCCTGTACTAGCGATTGATAATGCTTGAGGTGACTTGAAAGACAGTGAATTGCATTTCTCACCTGTTTGACAATTATTTCCGAATCGCCGAACACTTTTAGATATCGCACTTCAAGGCCGATCGCTTTATATAAACCTTGGACTAAAGCTTCATATTCGGCTGTGTTGTTGGTACACTCAAATTCTAACTTACAAGACAGCATTGTCTTTTCTCCTTGCGGGCTAACCAAAATGCAACCTGCTCCTGAGCCTTCGCTGGACTTAGAGCCATCAAAATATAAAGACCAAAATAAAGGAGTATTAACAAAAATATCTACATTATTCTCAGCATCATTAAAACATCTTGACTTATCTGTTTGTGAAAAATTTTCAATCTGAGATGTAAAATGATTGACTGAAAAAGGAGATGGTTGGGCAACAAAGTTGCCAAAAAATGATTCTGACGAATAGTTCCCCAAAATGTTGTTGTTGAATGCCACAGGTTGGTTTTCTTGCTCAAATTCAGTAACTGTGTGGGTCATATGCTTCTCCCGATCGATCCTTATCTGATTCAGCTTTCCCTTGTAGGGAAGCCACATATGTGACCAATCTGTGGAAATATACCCATGCAGCTTTTCGGACCAATCTCTGCTTAAAATCAAACCATAAAATTCAGGTATGTCTGCAATTAAGATGTCAATCCTCTGAACAATTCTGGGTTCGGCTGACAACCTGATGGTTACAGAATTAATTTCTCCCACAACCTGCACCTTAGTCCTATCCAACTGTACAATATGAATGGCAGACTTCTGGGGTTCAATGTTCAGCTTAGAGCAAACTGAAGCTGGCATTATATTAGATGAGGCCCCTAAATCAATTAAACAGTTCTGCAGGTTTCTATTATAAATCTCATAAGTCAGCAGAAAAGGTGGAGTGTGAGAATTTGATTTATCTCCGATTAAAACTGAATCGGTAATTTCAACCATACCTGCAGGAGGCTGGCCTGAATCGTTGGCAGCTCTTGCACTGGGAAGGGGAGTAGAGGGAACAACATTTAATTCTTTAAGAAGTAACTTTTGTTGGTGCTTTAGTTTGCTAAGTTCAAACATGGTTATATTTGCCTTAGTTTTCTTCATGTCATCAACAATGTTATATTCCATTGAATCGGATACCACTAGTGTCTTGGATGTTGAAGGAGAACTAGAAGTTGAAGGCTGGTTTTGGGGAACTACTACAGGTGACTTCTTTGGGGGAACTTTTTCCTTTGCTGTAGTAGCACCTGCGGTCCTCTTCTTTGAAGTTGCCTGGGCGGGTTTAGGAGTGCTTTTACTTCTTGTAGTAACCGGAAAGGCTTCTTCTTCATTCTCGGTATCAGAGTTTGGGAGTATAAAATCCCACATTCCGTAGCATTCAGCTACTTCTTCTTCATCATCGGTTTGTGAAGTCGTTTCCTCTTCCTCTTCTTCTTGGTCTGAATCTGCGTTAGATATAACATTGGGCGGCTTTGATTCAGTTTTCTTATAAGTCCTAAATGGTCTTTTGTTTGAAGTTTCGGCCACCTGCTTCTTTATCTCAACCATTTCGTTAGACAATGTTTTAAGGACCTTTTGTAAACCTTCCATGTCATACGGGTCCTTTGGGGTTTTCTTCTTGTAATCTTCTTTAAACGAGACTTTTTTGACTTTTCTATCTTCCAAAGCAGCTTTCTTTTCTAAAGCATTGATGCGCTTTTCAACAGCAAGTGCCTCTCTCATGTTTTCAACTAAGGTAGGTTTCCCAGCCCTGTCTACAAAAATAGCTATGTTGGCAGGTAGGGCTGTAATATACCATTCGCTTCGTATTTGTTCACTTGGTTTAGAAGCGGTAGGGATTTTATTCAGGAGTTTATTAAATCTAGCATTAAACTCCTTTATCGGTTCCCTATGCTCTATTCTCAGATTGGAGAGGTCGTTTATTAAAGTAGCTAAGGACCTGTCATCTCCATATTTGGTGAGAAACTGCTCTTGGCATGTGTTCCAACTGGTAATTGAACCAGAAGGTAATGAAAAATACCAGGATCCTGCTGATCCTTGTAAAGTGTAAGGGAAGAGTCTTACCACAACATCTTGTTCTGTCACTCCTTTTAGGTTAACTGCTAACATAAAGTTGTTGATGTGTTCTTCAGCCTGGGTCCCGTCATCTGGATTGAATTTAGGCAGCCATTTTTCGGGAGCATCGGGTAGATCATGCAATGGTCCAGGCATGTTGACTGCTCCTGGTCTAGTCCATGGATCTGCCATTATGATAGCGACAGTGGTTGAGACTACTGTTGGGATTCCAGATGTATGGGAAGGGATTAAAGATGAGGAGTGGATAGGTTGGGATATTGAGGCTTCTGATCCCTAATGAACGACAATTTGTAATGGGGGAGTGGATGGTTGACCTTGCAGAGGAGAAAATGCAATGGAGGACGTGGATGAAAGCTCTTCACTATCAGATCCTTCAGTAATTTTCTTTGCCTTTTTCCTTTTAGGTAAAGGAAACTCAGTGGGTTCAATACCGAGTTTTTCGCTCTGAAGTCTGGTGAGAGGGTGAGTGAGGTTAAATTGCGAAGTCGCACTGCTTTCTGATACCTCAGATTTCTGTGGTGATATCGAGAAGCTCTGAAGTTTATGGATTAGAGACTGGACTTCAGGTGATTCAAGAGCTAATTGTTCTGTGGTATGATGGGTTTGAGCAATGGTAGTTGATTCCCCTTCTCCTTGTTTGGATACCGACGAACCAGTATGCAAATAAGAAGGTCGAGGGGATTCGGAGGGGGATATACTCTTGGAATGGCTTATAGGTTTGGACTTATGTGCCATTCACAGTTGATGCCCTCCTTCTAGCGCCAATTTTGTTGAGGCCTTGAAAATCGCTGCCACAACAAAGGGGAAACCACCCGGTCCGGACCTTAGTACAGCTCCTTTTCCGTTTGGAATAGTGGCTCCGACTGGGGGTAATGGGACCAGTTTCCCAATAATGGATAAAAGTGGGATGGATGAGTAACTTATGATGTATGATGGTGATAAGCGAACAACTAAAACTATCGGCGAAATATATTAACTCTAATCTAATCCCGGGACTTATCAATCTTTCAAAGCGTAGCGTTTGATAATCTGTGCTTTAAGGCAGGCATATAGATGACTCTAACACTAAAGCATAGATGTTTAAACTATTTAAGATTGCTCTGCATAATTAGTTATGCAGAGCGATAATAGCGAATTACTACACATTGTCATTCATATCATTGCTACATGCATGATTAAAAGAAAGGGCATATCACAAAACATCCAATAGTGGAATGAAATGAAGATTTGCTGTTACAGCGCATACATGTATTCAACAATAGCAAAAATAATAACACAGCAATTCATATAAGAGGAAAGAAAACAGATGCAGATAAAAGTACCATGTAAGCTGTGTTGGCATTATGATTCAAGTGTTGTCCTTGATGGCAACTCTCTCAGAGGATGGTACAGGTGCTCAGAGGTTGGTACAGGTGATGGCAACTTAATTAGAAGACAGATCTTAGTACAGCATGCCAAGGAAGCTCATATACGCATGTTCGTTAAGCCCAAGTCGCGTGTACACGCAAGTTGGTTTCAGAAAAAGCGCGTGTATGTGGAAAAGTATCTTTGGTCCATGGTGGTTAGTCCTTGGAAGTTGTGCCTATGATTTCGGACCATTGTGTCTCGACGGGCGTGTCGATCCCTAGTTTTGAAGTTGATGGTATTGTGTTACTATGGTTTTGGCTCTTGGTATTGAGCTAGGCCTAAGACTATATAAGGAGAAGAAGATCATTAGGCAAAATCATCTTTCGACAAGGCTTGAATATCTAAGAGAGAAAGAGATCTGATATGCAGGTTCTGAGTTGCTTGATCTAAGCCAAGGAGAGATCACATCGGTTGATGGAAGACTAGATCTAAGGATAGATCGGGATCTAATGGTTTGAAATGCACTATCATGATATGGTTGATTATGCGTATTTCTAGATCTGCATATTGTCGCAATGTTACGTTCTGGGTCTAACTAATGTCTGGTACAGCTGCAAATTGAGAAAGTTTATTTTTAGATCTGTACGCAGGTTGGCTTCGGTAAAAGCGCGTGTATACGCGGGTTTCGCTCATTAAAGTAGCGTATATCTTTTGAAGCTTGATTTTGGGTTTACAGTGGGGTCTGACTGTTATTGCAGAGTTCTGTAGTCTGCTCTGTGTTCTGGTAACTGGTGATTGACAGGGTTCAGTGGTTCAGTGATTCAAAGTTTGGTTGTTTTATGCTTCAATGATCTGTTGTGGAAATTGAATGAATTGTGGTCTTCAGATTGTAATGTTGTGCTTCAGGAATATCCAAGTCTGAAAATGTATGAAAAGTGATACCTGAAAGAAGGAAGATTGTAGGTCAGCACCTACGTACTAGTATCTTGGCTAGTACAAGAGCAAAGGGGGTTGGAGCTCCCTTCCAAGGAAGTTTGGAGAACGAGAGAAGGTTGTAGCCTTCTGCAGGTTGTAGCCTGCGTACTGGTATAAGGCTGCACCAGTACAAAAGATTGTAAACTGAAGTTTCATATTAAAGAAAGATAGAGACAACTTGCAGCAGGTGGTTTTCACCCACATTGGGTTTCCACCTTATATCTTGGTGTTCATGTGTGTGGCTTTTTATCTGTTCTGTTATACTGCACATGTTTACTGATAATGTGGTGAATAATGTCCTGATGCACTTAATTGAAGAATAAGCTAACTAAATTGTGAGTTTTCTTCTTATACGCTGTTTTACTTCGTCACAGTAGCGTGTACACGCTGGTTCACTTAACTGAAGTAGCGTATATGTTTCTGAGCATTTAAAAATTTGATTAATCTGATAATACTGATTCACCCCCCCTCTCAGTATTATTTCCAACAATTGGTATCAGAGCAGGTCCTTCAGAAAAGCTTGATCGCTTGAAGGAAGATCATTCATCATGAGCAACTACGAGAAAGAAGCATCAATCAGGCCACCGGTTTTTGATGGAACAAATTTCAATTATTGGAAGGTAAGAGTTACTGCATATCTTCAATCTCTTGGTACAGAAGTTTGGGACATTGTAGAAACAGGCTATGCTTTTCCTTCAGCTACTCCTACAGATCCAGCTGAGAAAAAGGCATATGAAACAAATGCAAAAGCAGTCAGTACTCTATTAGGAAGTATATCTCAAACAGAATTCATGAAGGTCATGCACTTCAAATCAGCAAAAGAGATATGGGACAAAATGATCACTAGCTATGAAGGAGATGAACAGGTAAAGCAAGCTAAACTTCAAACTCTCAGGATTCAATATGAGACCCTCAAGATGTATAATGATGAAAGTGTGGCTAATTATTTTCTTCGGGTAGATGAGATTGTTAATTGTATGAAAAATTTGGGTGAAGAAATAAAAGAGACTATAGTAGTTCAAAAGATTCTAAGATCATTATCCCCCAAGTTTGAATCTAAAGTATCTGCAATAGAAGAAAAGGAAAATCTCAAAGTTCTCACTATGTCTCAGCTACATGGAATTCTAACTGCTTATGAAATGAGAAAGGGAGGTCCATCAGACAGAAGGGAAGCTGCTTTTAAGGCATCAAGAAAAGAAGATTACTATGAAGCAAGCCATGTTCCAGAAGAAGAGGAAGAAGAATCAAATTTTGTCAGAAATCTTCAAAGGGGTGCTGGAAGGTTCAGAGGTAAGCTACCTTTCAAATGCTTTTCTTGTGGAAGAGTAGGTCATTATGCTGCAAAATGTCCTAATAAGGATAAAGGAAAAGAACCTGCTAGATGGAATAAGAAACAAAGTGCAAATAAGAAAAGCTACTACACCCATGAAGATAGTGATGGCTTATCAAACAGTGATGAAGATGAACAAGGTAATAAATATAAGCTATTAATGGCATTTGAAGATGATGATTATGAGGATGCTGTAGATGTGGATAATCTCTATAATGAAATTACTAGACTCAAGAGATGCATAGAAGAAAAGAGTGTGATCATTGATACTTTGCAATTTCAAATTGATGAAAAGGAAAAACATCTTGAAAAACTAGAAGGTGAAATTGTTGGTCTCAGAAAAGAAATTGAGAAAACAAAAACTATTAATCTTAAGTTTGTCAAAGGATCTGAAACTTTGGATGAGATTATCAATGTGCAGCGGTCTCCTCTAAACAAGACAGGTTTGGGCTATAATGGAGAAACCTCTCAAGCATCCACCTCAAAAAGTTATCTTGATGCAGCAAGAAGAAATGAGCAGAAGAACAATGAAGATAATCAGGTAAAGCAGGGACGAATTACAAACAGAAACTATCAGGGACAATCCTTCTTAAGGGTGAACAAAAGCTACAACCAACCACAGGTAAAATCTTCTCAGTTTGGCACAAGAATAGATAAAAATAGAAATTACAATCAGTTGGCTGGTAGATTCAATAACCGCAGAAGCTTCTTCAATGGACAATGCTTTTCTTGCCATAACTTTGGTCACAAAGCAGCTCAATGTGTTGCATATAAAACAATCATGACTAGGGAAGCTCAAAAACAAAGAAGTATGACAGGGATTACAAAGAGGACCTATAACAACTTTTCGGTTCTTGAAAATGAAGTTGAATGTTCTATTTGCAATAATTTTGGTCATAAAGAATCTGAATGCAGGAGCAGGTTTCAGGAGAAAAAGGAACAAGCCACGAGCACCAAAAAATGGAGAATAAAAGAACCTCAGACAGAAAGATGTGGGATAGCGTTTTATGCAGAAGGACAGGAAAATCTATGGTACATTGACAGTGGATGTTCGAAACATATGACAGGTGATAAAGAAAAACTTGAATCTTATTCTACTTTAAAAAAGGGAAAGAAAGTTTCTTTTGGAAATGATACTCCTGCAACTATAAAAGGAAAAGGTATTGCTCCTTTGAAAGAAAAGGTCAAGGCTGGAAATGTTTTGTATGTTGATGGATTGAAGCATAATCTTCTAAGTGTCAGCCAGATGTGTGATCAAAAAACCGAGGTTATTTTCAGATCGAATGGATGTCTTGTTCGTGATCTTGATACAGGTAAAACAGTTCTCAAAGGCAAAAGAACTCCAAATAATCTGTACATATTTGAAGAAGGACAACAACAATGCTATCTTAGCAAGGATGAAGAGCACTGGTTATGGCATCGAAGGTTGGGACATCTAAGCTTCTCACAAATAAGGAAAGCATGCAAATATCAGGCAGTTCGCGATCTTCCAGATATCAAAATTCCAGACAACACCATATGCAAATCTTGTCAGTTTGGAAAGCAAACCAGAACTAACTTTCCAGAGAAGGAAGGATCAGCTAGCTTGCCTCTTGAGCTAGTCCATACAGATGTATGTGGTCCATTTAGGAAAAGGACACCTCGAGGAGAAGAATATCTGATATTATTCATTGATGATTTCTCAAGGTTTGTTTGGTTAGGGCTTATGAAGCACAAAGATGAAGCATTCGAAAAATTCAAATCCTTCAAAGCATTGGCTGAAAATGAATCAGGACACAAAATTAAGTGCCTCAGATCTGACAGAGGTGGGGAGTTCACATCAAATGAATTTTTCGATTTCTGCGATGAACATGGGATAAGAAGAGAATTCTCTACAGCTAGAACTCCTCAGCAAAATGGGGTTGTGGAAAGAATGAACAGAACTATCCAACAAATGGCTCGTGCTATGCTCGATGAATCAGGTACTCCTGCAACCTTCTGGGGTGAAGCTGCACATGCTGCTGTTATCATTCTTAACAAAACAAATGTCCGAGTAAACAGCACTCAAACACCTCATGAGCTTTGGAGTGGTAAAACTCCTTCCGTGAAGCATTTCAAAATCTTTGGGAGCAAATGTTATATTAAGAATACTGATGAGCAACTTGGCAAACTTGAACCTAGAGCAGATGAGGGCATTCTTCTTGGTTATTCTCCACATAGCAAAGCATACAAGTGCTACAATAAAAGACTTGGCAGAATTGTTGACAGTATTGATATAGTGGTTGATGAGAAGGGATATATTCCTAGGCAAGTTCATCATGAAGACATTGAAGAAGATGAAGGTTACTCTCAAAGGCGAAATGATGAAGAAGAAGAACCTCAAGAAGAAGAAGAATCTCAAGAAGAACCAGAGGAGCAGACAAGAATAGAAGAGAAGACTCCATCCAGATATGTCCAAAAGAATCATCCAGAAACTCAGATTGTGGGGCAGAAAGAAGCAGGAGTACAAACAAGAAGGACACTTGCAGAAGCTTCAAGCTACTTGGCTCTACTCTCCTCCATTGAACCACAAAATGTGAAAGAAGCATGCAAAGATGAATGTTGGGTCAAAGCAATGGATGAAGAACTTGAGCAAATCGAAAGGAACAACACTTGGGAATTAGTTCCTAGACCAAAAGATAAGAATGTAATAGGAACAAAATGGGTCTTCAAGAATAAGTTAAATGAAAATGGAGAAGTAATTAGAAACAAGGCCAGACTTGTTTGTAAAGGGTATGCACAGCAAGAAGGAATAGATTTTGAAGAGACCTTTGCTCCTGTGGCAAGACTAGAGGCCATCCGAATGTTCCTTGCTCTCTCAAGCTTTCAAAACTTCAAGGTATTTCAAATGGACGTGAAATCAGCCTTCCTGAATGGAGACTTAGAAGAAGAAGTATATATTGAGCAGCCAGATGGGTTCATTCTTGGGAATGATCCAAACCTTGTATGCAGATTGAAAAAGGCACTCTATGGGCTCAAACAAGCTCCAAGGGCTTGGTACTATCGGTTGGACAAATATCTTCACCAACAAGGCTTTTCAAAAGGATCAGCAGATAGCAATCTCTATATAAAAGTTGAAAATAACAAATTGCTAATTCTTGTTGTTTATGTAGATGATATTATTTTTGGCAGCAATGAAGAGACTATGAGTCAAAACTTTGCCTTGGTTATGCAGAAAGAATTCGAAATGTCACTTCTTGGAGAATTGACATATTTTCTTGGATTGCAAATCCAACAAAATGAAGGAGGTATCTTCTTGTCTCAAACCAAATACCTCAAGCAGATCTTGAAGAAGTATGGCATGGAAGAGTCAAAGCCAGTATGTACACCCATGGTTACAGGATGCAGCCTCAGTGCAAATGATGAATCAGCAGCAGTCCACCAACCCACTTATAGATCCATGATTGGGAGTTTGCTTTATTTGACAGGTACTCGACCAGATATTACACATGCAGTAGGAATGGTTGGAAGATTTCAAGCCAACCCAAAGGAAACTCATCTTCAGGCAGTCAAAAGAATCTTCAAATATCTTCAAGGGACCCAAAACTATGGCTTATGGTATCCTAGAAATACAGATCTCACTCTTCATGCTTACACAGATGCAGATTGGGCTGGAAGTGTGGATGATAGGAAAAGCACAAGTGGAGGTGCTTTCTTCATGGGTTCCAGATTAGTATCTTGGTTCAGCAAGAAACAAAGTTCGATTGCCTTATCTACAGCTGAAGCAGAATATGTGGCTGCAGCATCTTGTTGCACACAACTTCTTTGGATGATGCAGACCTTGCAGGACTTTCAAATCACTTGCACTCCACCTGTCTCTATCTTATGTGATAATACAAGTGCAATCAGCATTTCAAAGAATCCAGTCATGCACTCAAAGACCAAGCACATACCAATCAAGTACCATTTTCTTCGGGAACAAGTGCTTGAGCAGAAGGTCAAGTTGGAGTATGTTCCTTCTAAGGAGCAAGTTGCCGATATTCTCACAAAGCCACTGCCCAGGGAAACTTTTGAATATCTCAGACAAAAGCTGGGAGTAGTTGATGCTTCATCCTGTTGTTAAAGTTTGTTTGTTCTACAAAAAGTTGGTATACGCAGGTTACGGAAGGGATATGCGCGTATATACGCGGATTCATGCTGGGTAAGTCGCGTGTATACTGGACGCTTGTTGCAGTAAGAATATCCGCGTACATACGCTGTTTTATACAGGATAAATCGCGTATATGAAGTTCTGAACAGCAAGGGAAAACTCTGAAGTTCTGAACAGCAATGGGAATGTCAGAATTCTTCAGGCACAGTTTCAGGGAGTGCAACAGGCACAGGTTCAGGGGGAGCAGCTTAAAAGTCTCATAAAGCATTGTTGGCATTCAGATGTTTTGGTTTCAGGAGAAGGAGCTCAGAAAGAAATTCTGGTTGCTGATCTAACAAGATGTTTATCAGATGCTGCTGGTGCCTTTCCTAAGTCTTGGTCTAGATCTGTTGTCTCTATGTCATGTATCTCTCTTGTCATATCTCTTTTATGGTGTCAAGGTCATGTAACGGCCTATGTTGGTTTCCCCACTATGCCTGGGATGAATGCTGTAATATAATTGGTTGTTTCTGATATGTTATGGATGTATGTATTGAGTTTTTTGGTGATAGGAAGGTCCCTTATGGTGTATAAGTCTTGGTTCTTGTTGAAGAACATCTTTTGCAGATCTGGCCTACTGTCAGGGGAGCACGAGTCAGCACAGCCAAGCAGAGGTATCAGCATGTCCTCAGGGGGAGCACAGCCCTTTGCCCTTGATGTCAAAGGGGGAGAGTGACTTGGTGTGGTGGTTGCCATCAAGTCCAAAGGGGGAGATTGTTGGCATTATGATTCAAGTGTTGTCCTTGATGGAAACTCTCTCAGAGGATGGTACAGGTGCTCAGAGGTTGGTACAGGTGATGGCAACTTAATCAGAAGACAGATCTTAGTACAGCATGCCAAGGAAGTTCATATACGCATGTTCGTTAAGCCCAAGTCGCGTGTACACGCAAGTTGGTTTCAGAAAAAGCGCGTGTATGTGGAAAAGTATCTTTGGTCCATGGTGGTTAGTCCTTGGAAGTTGTGCCTATGATTTCGGACCATTGTGTCTCGACGGGCGTGTCGATCCCTAGTTTTGAAGTTGATGGTATTGTGTTACTATGGTTTTGGCTCTTGGTATTGAGCTAGGCCTAAGACTATATAAGGAGAAGAAGATCATTAGGCAAAATCATCTTTCGACAAGGCTTGAATATCTAAGAGAGAAAGAGATCTGATATGCAGGTTCTGAGTTGCTTGATCTAAGCCAAGGAGAGATCACATCGGTTGATGGAAGACTAGATCTAAGGATAGATCGGGATCTAATGGTTTGAAATGCACTATCATGATATGGTTGATTATGCGTATTTCTAGATCTGCATATTGTCGCAATGTTACGTTCTGGGTCTAACTAATGTCTGGTACAGCTGCAAATTGAGAAAGTTTATTTTTAGATCTGTACGCAGGTTGGCTTCGGTAAAAGCGCGTGTATACGCGGGTTTTGCTCATTAAAGTAGCGTATATCTTTTGAAGCTTGATTTTGGGTTTACAGTGGGGTCTGACTGTTATTGCAGAGTTCTGTAGTCTGCTCTGTGTTCTGGTAACTGGTGATTGACAGGGTTCAGTGGTTCAGTGATTCAAAGTTTGGTTGTTTTATGCTTCAATGATCTGTTGTGGAAATTGAATGAATTGTGGTCTTCAGATTGTAATGTTGTGCTTCAGGAATATCCAAGTCTGAAAATGTATGAAAAGTGATACCTGAAAGAAGGAAGATTGTAGGTCAGCACCTACGTACTAGTATCTTGGCTAGTACAAGAGCAAAGGGGGTTGGAGCTCCCTTCCAAGGAAGTTTGGAGAACGAGAGAAGGTTGTAGCCTTCTGCAGGTTGTAGCCTGCGTACTGGTATAAGGCTGCACCAGTACAAAAGATTGTAAACTGAAGTTTCATATTAAAGAAAGATAGAGACAACTTGCAGCAGGTGGTTTTCACCCACATTGGGTTTCCACCTTATATCTTGGTGTTCATGTGTGTGGCTTTTTATCTGTTCTGTTATACTGCACATGTTTACTGATAATGTGGTGAATAATGTCCTGATGCACTTAATTGAAGAATAAGCTAACTAAATTGTGAGTTTTCTTCTTATACGCTGTTTTACTTCGTCACAGTAGCGTGTACATGCTGGTTCACTTAACTGAAGTAGCGTATATGTTTCTGAGCATTTAAAAATTTGATTAATCTGATAATACTGATTCACCCCCCGTCTCAGTATTATTTCCAACAAGCTGCTTAACAATCTGATGTATTAATCGCTATGTCGCAGTCCTTCCTTCAAACCAGAAAGCATTCCAAACAAGAGACAATAGTGCGCAATTGCATAAAACAGCCTTCTTATCAAATTAAGGACTATCGGTCGAGTTTCACAAAAGAATATAGGATGAAGCACAGTAGTGCAAACTTCAGCCTTTAAGTCTATTACAAAATTTTACGACCCTTTCCAAAACAATGAAAGGGTCTATAAATACTAATCTAATCTAAATATCTAAGAAAAAACTGAAAAGCTATTAAATATGGCATCAATAAATATTTTCCATCTTTTTTGGCGATCTGGCAGTCGGCAGCAATGCTTCATTCGGTGGGCTCTTTGCCTTTAACACTCAGCTGACATATCGCCAGCATTGGCTCTACTTCCGGTGGAGTGTTGAGACGCGACGTGAGCTGGGCATCATATGTGGCATCCTGAATGTCAAGGATTAGGCATCTGAGAGCATCTGTTAAACACTTAAGAGCCGACCTTTGAGTGTGCGGCTTGATTAGAAAGAGCCAATATGCGTCGGAGGTTAAAGTATTTACTCCAGCGATTAACTTTCTCTTTTCCTCCAGTTCATGATAACTTGTTTGTTCAATCATGTTCGTCGTGGTTATGCTTCCAGGTGTGCACTGAGAGATCATGTTGGCCAAATAGAGTGTATTGTTGACTAAATCAACAATATTGCTAGTAATCAATTTACACCTTGAAGCTGCCCTCTCCGCTTTCATCATCTGAGTGTTCCATTCCGTGAAGAGTATGTCCTTGAATGGCTCATAGATCCTAGGCAAATTCGCTGCTTTCCCCACATCAGTATCTTGCCAATCAAGATATGAGGCTATGGTTTCTTCGGCCTAATCTAGCTCATTTCTGGCTTTTTCTATCTGCTGACATACTGCTGTAGATACTTCACATAATGGTTCAACCTCGGTAAGTTGTCGGCATAGGAGTCTAACCAGAGATATTAATGCACTATTTATTTGAGCGGCCTCTGCTCTGAAATCTTCGACTTTCTTGGTGCCTTTGATATCTTCGAGCTGTGCTAACAGTTGAGCGATTTGCTCATCCTTTGACTTCGTCATTAGCTCGTTTGCCGCTCTCAATTGTGTCAATGCCTCCGTTAATTCTTTCTACTTCTGGATTGAGCTCTGGTCAATCCTCTGTTTTTCAGTTTGCAGTTGCTGGGTCAATATATTGTTTGCTTGCTGTTGTGTCAGCAACTGCTCTTCTAACTGTGCTGCCTTGTTTCGCGCCTCTGCTACTTCTTCTTGCAATGCACAAATCTCCTGGTCCTTAGTCTTTAACAAAAGACTTACCTCCGATGCTTTATCAATAGTTGCTGCAGAATAAGCTCCCGCATACTGCGACAGCTTTGTCAGATCATCGGAGGGGTCCAATTTCTCCTTCCAGACTACATTCCCCGTGATTGTTTGCTCAGGAAAGATGGAAGGTTGATCAAGCCTTCGTCTCTTCCTTGAGCGCTTAACAACTGCTTTGTGCCTAGGGCTGTAGAAAACGTCCAGGGGAGGAATATCTTCCACCTGGAGCACAATCTGATCGGAAGGGTCTTTGGTGATTACCTCAACATCCTTTGAAGTGGGTGGGCCGCTGGTTCTGCTTAGAACCTGAGAAGAAGTGGTGTCTGGTGCGTCGCTTGTCTTAGAGGTGTCTGTGTCTTTGGAGCCTTCCTTTCCACTGATAATGGAATCGAATTGATCCCATTGTTTAAGCAATTCAGGATCTATGGAGGTCTGTTTGTGTTGCTCCGTCTGGGATTTACTCTTCTCCTTTTCTTGTTCCAACCTCTTTTGCTCCTCCAGCTCTTTCCGTTGCTGCTCCTCTAACTCCTTCCTCTATTTCTCTTCTTGCTCTCTTCTTTGCTTATCCGCTAATTCCTTTTTCTGCCTATCTGCTAGTTCTTTCTTTTGTTTTTCTTCTTCTTCCTTCTTTCGTTGTTCCTCCATCTGCTTCTGCTTTCTCTGTTCTTGTTCCTTCTGCTCTTTCTGCTGCTTTTCTATTTGCTCCTTCCTCTGCTTCTCTGCCTGCTGCTTCTTTTGCCTTTCCTCCTGTTGTTTCTTTTGTTCCTTAGTTATAACAAGAGGTTGGCTTGTCTGTTTCTGACCAGGCTCACTTGAGGAGGACGCTGAGGTTAATGACAATAAATCTAGAGGCAGAGTTTGCAACCTCTGCTCTCTAAGTTTATTAAACTCAGTTAAATTCTCATCATTGTATTTCATCCTGGCAAGCTGTTTGGTTTGGCTTATTGTATCGGCAGCTGCGAACAGGTCATCAAACTCATCCTCTTGATGGTCAATCTTTGTCAGTTGGGCCTGTTCTAGGGCAATGAAAGCAGTCTTCCTTGGATCATAGAGTCTGGCTGGCATAGTGGGCAGGGATAAAGCTTGCATCTTTATAGCCTCCTTTTCTACATGCTGAAGATTATGCAGAGTAAAAACACCCATCCTCAAGGGAAAAGGGGGCCAGCCCCTCTTCTTCTCTTTCTTGAGAGTTTGGGTTACACTCTCGGCCATAATTTGGTAGGAGATCTCTCGGGCTAACAGTTTGTCTGGAACATATAGAGGGAGAACATGCGGCTTGGCTTGGCTTCCATAAACTCTAATATAGGTAAAATGCTCCTCTCCAAACCAACTTGCGACAGCAGGTAAGTCGAAGGAAGCCAGATAGGAGATTTTGGGAATGGGCCGATCAAAAATGGAATAATGAATGGGAACCATAAAACCATTGCAAATTTGATGCAAATGGTCCTTGTAAGAGGATTTCCACAGTTTCTGATGATACAAATGAATGGGAGAAGGGTCTTGGGTGGTCCATCTCCAACCGAGGATGGGAAACTCATAGTTAAAACACAATGTGTCCATAATGTAGGCACTATAATAAAATGGGGGGATTTTCCTTTCGGGGACTGCAGATTTAGCTCTAAAATCCCAAACAGCTACAGTCAACTTATCAGAAAGAATGGTGGCCCAATCCATGATTATACTATTAACAGCAGCCTCCATCAGGGGAACCATTTCTATATCAAAATTGGCAGAATCATGTAATCCCCATAGCCTACACATCATAATTCCCGCATAGCAATAGGGAGAAGCCAAAGAATCAACAGAGTACTTACACGAGTTTTCGTGCTTGTGTTTGGCCGGGTTCTGCCTCCAATCCCGAATGGGCTTGGATGGTACTTCATTTTCAGCTGCAAACTTCTCCACGAAGTCTTTGTTGTAGATTTTCTCTGGCTTAGGCAAATGATACATTTGCCTTAGGTGTTCTGGCTTAAACGACCCGAAAATCCGTCCGTCTCTTGTGTGGAACGTTCTGTCAATGATTGGAATTTCCTCGATTGCCCATCGCACTACATCAGTGTAGGGAAGGACTTGCTCTCTGGCCGCTATTCTGTGAAGAAAGGAATCGGCCAACTCTTTGAGAGTTGCATCGGACTTTTTGAGTGAGTCCGCAGTAGCCTCTGTCACTGAAACTTCCGATTGCTCAGCTTCTAATAAATTATATGTGCCCTGCCATGTAGTCTTGTTAAGACCAGTGCACGTAGTGTCTGAAATGAGGCCTTTCTTCTTATCTGTGGCAGCTTGCCCTGCTACAGGTGTAACAGCAGAGCCCGTAGTCCTCTTGGATCTTTTCCCCATCATGCTTAGGCTTCTCTCAAAAGACGAATTCTACACAATTGCAAGAGAAATCGTAACAACATAATAACAATGACACTTCACAGCGGGATAGATATATCATTTGAAGCGTGCTAAGATTAATTTTCAAAAGTGGCTGCGGATCCAATCGCTGAGAGGATATTGCAGATGCATTAATGGTGATTTGAGGCCTGCTACCCATTAAATGATTACACCGTTATCCGGGTGAATGACTCCCTTAAGCGTGCAAAAGATATTCTGGCGGTTAAGCGCTGGTGTTCGTTAATCGAAGGGGCAAAATCTTTTAAATACACACGCATTACCTTATCCCTTGCATTTAACGGCATTTTGGGATTCGCGCTTTGTCAACCGGATATGAATATAAAATTAAAGCTTTAAATAATAGCTTTTAAGCATGCTGATCACCGATGAGCGATATCGCATCGCTTCGGGGGAAGAAGTGCTGCACAATTATTACCAAAAGATCCTGCCGACAGCCGATAAGCGATATCGCATCGGGCTAGCGCATGGAAATAGAGCTAGGTGCATATAAAGTGGTTTGGGGGTTACCAATTGCGATATCGCATCGCATCAGGGGTAGGAACCAGGTGCCTTACTGAAGTGCATGGAATTCTGCCGACGGCCGATAGCGATATCGCATCGGGTCGGGATTTATAACATAAAGCGGTTCCACATGAGGTATCGCCGATAGCCGATCGCCGATATCGCGTTGCGTCGGGGCATGAGTTATGTGCCGTTACTTGGTGTGCATGTAACATTGCCGATCGCCGATAGCGATATCACATCGGCGGAGACCAAAATGCCATTTGAATGCATGTCTCATGTTATTGCGATATGCGATCTTGCGATCGCTTTATCACAATAACAAAAGATTATTTATTTGAAACATTAATATCAAAAAGGCTTAAATACATGAAAACTCATTTGATTATCCGGCCTTTTTTGAGCATACAAGCATTGATGCCAAAATTTTAAAAGGGACCCATTCCATATGTTAATTTTTGTAAATAAGAATGATATGAAATGGGGGGTTGTTGTAGGGCACAACAGGTAGCAAAAGGTTATTTCCAGTTGCCGGGAATTGATTTTGGTGATATTATTTCTCATGTTGCCAAGGTAGATTCTATTAGATTACTTTTATCTATTTTTGTTGCATTTGATTTTGAGGTAGAACAAATGGATGTGAAGACATCATTTATTCATGGGGATCTGGAAGAAGATATCTACATGAAGCAACCTGAAGGCTTTGTGGTGAAGGGAAGGAAAGAACTAGTATGCAGGTTAAAAAAGTCTCTGTATGGGTTAAAACAATCACCAAGGATGTGGTATAGAAATTTGATTCATATATACGAGAACTTGGCTTCACCAAAAGCAAAGCAGATCATTGTGTGTATTTTAAATTAATTGGTGACCCTGTTATCTATCTGATCTTGTATGTGGATGATATGTTGTTGATTGGAAATGACAAAGAAATTATCTAGGATTTTAAGATCTAATTGTCCTCCAAATTCGACATGAAGGATCTTGGTGCTACAATATATATCTTGGGCATGGAAATTAAATGAGATCAGGCAAATTGGAAGCTCTAGTTAAACCAGAGGAAGTATGTCGAGACAATATTGGAGAGGTTTATTAAGCAAGATAGTAAACCAGTGAAGGTTCCTATTCCTCTACGAGTAAATTTATATGTTGAACAGTGTCCCAAGACACAAGAAGAGGAAGAGAACAAGTCTTGTGTTTTGTACACAATGACTAATTAGTTACTAAAAGAATGACTAAAATTTGCATATAAACGACTATTTTTCGGTCGATGACCATTAGTAGCTAATTTACAGTATCTTATAACGCGGACAACTTTTAGTTGTTTTTAGCTTAGTCATTAATTTTTTGTCTCAATTTTATTATCTAATAGTATATTTAGTCATTATTTAGTCATTAATTTAGTCATTCATTTAATCATTAATTTCCACAATTAATGACCAAATATACAACAAAATATTTTTCTAAATGATCATCCAAGAAAACCAATTAATGACTAAAGAAATAAGACCAAAATGTTGGTCGCATTATAAGATATTTTAAGTTAGCTACTAATAGTCATATATATGCAAATTTTAGTCATCGTTTGAAACCAATTAATGGTCAAAGAAATATGACTAAATTTTGGTCGTGTTATAAGATATTGTAAATTAGCTACTAATAGTCGTATATATGCAAAATTTAGTCGTCATTTGTAATCACAAATTTATCATTTGGAGTAGTCATTTATATTTTTGTGTGGTTTCATTTTCATTATATAAATGACTACTTTAGTAGTTTATAGTTGTTTCATTTACTTTCATTAACAATCATTACAAGCAACTAATTTAGTCGTATATTTATTTTATTTAATCATCATTAGTCAACATAAAGTACTAATATAGTAGTTTTAGATTGATTTTATGCATTCATTATTAATCAACATAAATTATTTTGTATGATTTTGCAACTAAATTAAAAAAAATGTCATACAATGTACATGTTCATCTAATATGAAAATGCAAAGTTACAAATGTTAATTATAATACTAAATAATATCAAGTGTAACTATAAATAATTTAAACCACGAAAATTATATTATATAAAATGTTAAGTACTACAATATGAGTTCCAACTTAATATTTGTTGGAGTAAATTTTACAAATGAAATATTGTTTCGTCACTTCAAAACATTATCATTGCATTGTCAAGGCATTACAGGTGAATTCACCAACTATGAGAACTTGACCATCAGTGTCTATGCATCTCTTATGTGGGATATTAGTTCTACAAGTACCACTAAACTAGTCCTCTTCTCTCTCTCTCTCTCTTTAATTTGAATTTTGTCACTCTAGTGTTATTTTTCTCCTCTTTCTTCAATTCTTAATTCTTACCATCAATACTGAGTTCTTTTTCTAAAAAATAAAGAAGATACAATGCAGAGTATAAGACATGAAAGACGATGAACACTCAAATATAAAATAAAGAAGACTATAAATGATTTATATGATATATACATTAACATCAACAATATTGCCAATGTCATTTTTCCCCATAAAAGCATGAAACTTGAACAAGTTTTCTTTAGTTGGGCAATAG
The DNA here is from genome assembly GCA_031772625.1 of Pinus tabuliformis. NCBI lineage: Eukaryota > Viridiplantae > Streptophyta > Pinopsida > Pinales > Pinaceae > Pinus > Pinus tabuliformis. Next base: position 1,406,166,588 of record CM062816.1, on the reverse strand, counting down.
TGGCCATTATGTGGCTAGATGACCTGTATAAACAAAGAAAATAAAACATCACCATATAAAATAACACCATAGCAAACTTAGTATTCAACCTTTAAGGAATGTTAGGCACAATCATTCGAAATAAGTTACATGCTAAAAATCTCAAGTTGTAGATTACATATACAATGTAGGAGTGCAAACAAAACTCCTAGAAAAAGCCAAAGCTAAGTCTAAAATAAAATGAAATGAAGTAAAAAGGATAAAATAACAGGATAGCCTTGTATACATGTATATAACTGGATAATGTAGAAAGCTAAGTGAACAAGTCTAAGGCTGGAGGTCGATGATGTCAAGAATGCCCAAGTCTGATGAGCATTTCTTGACATAAGAACTACTATTTGTGTCCATCATCATATATGAATAAGCTGACTAGTCTATATGAAATTATTAATGTTTTGCATATATTTATGGATCACTACAATATAAGTGGATAAATTGCAAATACAAATCCCTTCCCATTGTGTTCCTGACCTGTGGCACAATATATTAGCTGTGATTTGGAGCAAATTCCCAACATCGAAAATATGTATCAATCACTACTAGTAATCCCCCAAATAGGATTATTTTGGAATGTAACTTTCATATTCCACTTGCTATATGATTCTTGAATGGAAAATCCACACTGAATTCCAACACCAAACTTCCAATTGGAGGGAACACATGTGGACATCCTCAATCACTCAAACTCAAAACATCAGTGATCATTATAATGAAAAGACAAAGTGAGAGTAGTTTTGATCTGTTTTGCAGATTTAGATGCAAAGCACCAATTCTTTTCTCATATTTGCACTACTTGTAATTTCTAAGATATAACACATTGATTGATATTTTACCGCAAATATTTGATTCAATACAAACAAGAATTTAACATATTACAACAATACCACCAATGTTTGACGCTCAATTAGTTCAAACTTGTTAGCACAAAAAATTCAAGAAATATCAACAAGTTCATGAAATAACAAATCCATCAATTAATAATCAATAAAAAAAAGGATAGGCTTTTTGTTGAAGCTTTATAAACAACTATAAATTATATTGGAAATCCACTGCAACTAGTGGTCTTATTCAAAGAACAATACTACCTGGAGAACTCATCTTCCAAATTCTTTGCTCTATCCATGAAGCTTTCTTCTATCCTCAAAACAGAATTCACATTCAATATTTTAGGTTTCTAAAGCTTCCCGAAGGCCTTGCCAAATGAATTTGTGAATTTCATTGATTTTCATAAAATGCTTCTTGTACTGAAAAAATATAGTTTGACCATGTGATAGTGATTCAAGCAAGTAAAAATTTGTGTATAATATTTCTTAGAAGAATTCACATTAAAAGGAAAACTTGCAAATTTTAGATAAAAAAAGAATCTTAATAGAGATGGTCAATATTACAAAACAATAGAGTGGATATAAAACTACAGGTAGAACTATAAAAATCATAATTGTAATACAGTTGATTGATTATTTTAAATGAAGCCAACTAGATACATAAAAGTTTTCATTTTCATCTTTATTTCACATATCTTTATTGGACGTGGAAGCTAACTTGCATGCATATTGCAAGGTCGTTTTAGCAAGAGTATATGTTGCATTCTCATATTCCACACTTTATTTTCCATGAACAATCGCAGTAGGTATTGGAGGAATTAGTTGCTACATCAGCTGAGTTGTCAACTTTCATTTTCTTGATTTATGTTTTTTTGCGTGTGCATTATTTAAGTTTTCCTTAATGGAGTTTTAGATAAGAAAACAATAGGTCTGAAAAGAAAACATTCATCATGCAAAACAATGACTAATTATATGATTCCAACCCATACTTCTATATTGTTCGAAGAAAACTAGTCAACTACGCACAACTGACATCCTTAAAGTTATCCAAAACCAACCTAGTGGACATTTGAAGTTCTGCTACATGAACTTGTTCCTCTGTGTGGATAATTTATCTTTGTGTGTGGAAAGGGCTATTAACTTTTCTGAGAGTGATGAATTATAATTACCATCATATTTTACCCTTTCTAACTGATTTTTGAGCATCTTGACAGATAATATTTTTTGTTGCATCTCAATTGTGTATGACCTCATTGCCCCTAATGTATGACCTACACATGAGGCTACTGGTACAAAGAATATAACACATACCTAACAATCTGAAGGGAATTTATGATTATATATGTCTATGGATCAATGCTATACCTTGTAGGAGCAGTTGGTTGTCGCCTAGAGATCTTTGGGAAGACCCTAAGAGAATGAAGCTAGGACCCATCAATAGTCCAAAATTGGACCTACTAATTTAATTTTTTTCTTTACATGTAGCCATGATGAATTTTATTAACCCTTATTTTTATTATGTAACAAGGTGTGAATTTGGATTAGTAATGCTCCTTATTGGAGATACTTACTGGTGATATTTTCCAACATTCAACACAATCCCTCTATTCATTCTATTTTAATTTTTCCTCTTTTATTCCATTCTGTATGCTCCCATCCAGAGTTATAATACATAACTAAAAGATTTCCATGAATTCATTCTCCTGTAAATTCGTATGCTCTAGGCCCAAGGTGATTAATATGATATTGTTTGAAAGAAATATGAATAGTATATTGCAATAAACAAGCACAAATGTGGTCATAATCTAGCAAGCCAACCAAAACAAGAAATAAGAAAAATGTCAAACATGGTTGAGAGAGATGGAGATGAATATATCAAAAAGTGATATTTATTTGTATCATAATTCAAATCACCTTGCATAGATCTATCTTAACCTTAGATTTGTCAAGTACCAACACAGACAAAATCCTTTGGAGTACGAACCTTTCCTTAAGTTTTTTCACTCTAAAAAATGTTTTCACCTTGAATCTCAACACATGATTAATACGACTACAAAACGAGAGAACTCTCGAGAGCGATGGAGGCGAACACGGGATTTAGGGTTTCAGAGTTTTCTCTCAGGGCCGCCGCGGTCCCAAAGGAGCTGCTCTGTTGCGGACTGGTGAGACGTCTGGTCGATGGTTACTATGGGCAGGCTGGGCCTCATGGATCCAGGATTGAACCGGACGATGGGAAAGAATCCAACGAAACGAATCAGGGCAAACTGAAATGCTCCTCCGTCTTGGTGCAGAGTTTCTCTTCCGCGGCGGCAACAGAAACCTCATGGCCGGAGTCTCACTCCCAAAGTCAAATGGTCTGCCCTTTGTATTGTTTTGGTAAGCCATCGCAAAGGCATGAATCGGTGGGGAGAGAAAAAATGGAGGCGCGTCGAGGACTTAGGGCTTCTGAGGAAAAACCCTACACAGTCGAGGTCCTAAAAGGCCTGATCCGTATTGGATCAATTGGATGCATGGCCGCGGGAGATCTAGAGATCGATTCACACGGTTTCTGGTCTGGATCGGCGGATGGAAAGGTCTCTTGCGAATCAAATCTCATCAAATGGCGGCTGGGGCGACCCTATTCATTTTTGCAGATGGTTTACCGCACGGCGGCAACGGAAACCCTCTGTCTGGAGTTTATTACTCCAAATCAAACAGTTCTTCTCCTGTTCTGGATTGTTACGCCCGCATTCAAGAACACACTGCGTAGGTATGGAAACTCTGTGTTGGAATACGGAGACAAGTGGAGCATGCCAGTTCTCAAGCCTCGTTTTGGTACGCCGGGGCTTCGTGCTGCAGATCCAGGGCGGTTCTTAAAAGGTCAAAGCCAGAAAACAAGTATGGGGTGGAGTAGGGATTCGGGTTTGCGGGGGAGTAGGGATATGGGCTATGAGGTCTCTATACCTTCGGCAACGCAACAAATATTACCAAGGAACCAGAACAAGGCAGACATAGCAGAACTGAAACATATCTTTGTTAGATCAACAGACGGAAGGCATTTTTGTGTGCAGATCTGGGCATGGATGACTGTCTTGAATTTAAAAAAAGAGATACAGGTCAGACTGGGCGTTCCAGCTACGGCACAAAACCTATTATTTTCTGGGTTATGCATGCAAGATCATCACACCCTCCAGCACTACAGGGTTGAAAAAGATTCTACTGTTATTCTCAATCTCCGGCTGCGAGGTGGATCAAAGGGATCTACATCAAAACCTACAGGATCCTACAGAGATGCAGCAAAGGGGACAGGAACTCAAAAGGGGAAAGAACATGCAAATGCAAACACCCCTCCAGGGCAGTATATCGTAGATGAAGCACCAGAAAGCCCATCCATTCTGTTGGATATCCCAGAGGTAAAGGGCATTTTCACAGATCTACAAAAAAATGCAATCATTTGTAGATTTAACGGCTTCTGGCCTAGATCGGATGCTTTGTACCAATGGATACACATGACATGGACAAAAAACTGCCGGATTCAGCTATGCTCGAAAGGTTTCTTCATAGTAGTCTTTCGAGCCGAAGAGGAAAGGGATAAAGCCCTCACCGAAGGACCATGGTTCTGGGGCAGCGTGGGATTATTTGTTACACCCTGGTTCCCGGAGTTTGATCCAAACTCCATGGTGGTATCAAAAATGCCGGTATGGGTAAGGCTACATAATCTTCCGATGCATTTTTGGCATTTTTCTTCCCTAGCAGCCATAGGAAATACTCTCGGAAGAATGTTAAAAATAGACACAGAGAGACATCTAAAAGGGATCTTTACATTTGCTAGAATTTGCGTCGAGGTAGATCTCAGCCAGGGATTACCAGAAAGCATCATCCTGAACTTCAACAATACTTAATGGAAACAGTCTCTGGACTATGAGAACACAGCATTCAGATGCAGGGGATGTCAACAAACAGGTCATTTGTTCAATGCATGCAAAAGCCAAAACAAGAACAAGCCACAACAAAGGAAGCACAAAGGATGGCAGAACATAGACAATGTCATAAAGAAGAAAACAGAGGAAAAGAAAGTCCCCACAGTACCAGAAGATGCAGAAACAGAAGTAGAGGAGGACGATACAATCATAGAGGAGGTGGATCTAGAGACCCAAAAGGAAACTACAGTAGACAACAAGGAACTACAGTCAGATACTTTCCAAGCAGAGACTCAGCAACAGATGACAAGCATGGATCCAAGCATGGGAGGCATCAAACGACAGCATCATTCAGATACATCCGATTCAGATAAAGAAACTGGACAACAAAACGAAACAACCCAGTTAGTCATTGTATCAACCGAGCCCATAGTGGGAGAGTGGCGCAAGGTTGAAAAGAAAAAGGGGCGAAAAACCTGAGCCGAAAGCCAGGTTTTTCCCCTTTTTTCGATTTTTTTTCTCTTCTCCTTCATATTCTTTGTGCACGTTAGTTCACTAACGATGCAAGCCCTTGTGGCAACATATCTGTTTCAGGCAGTGTTTTTAGCTGCCGGATGTTAACTCACCTTTTGTAGCTCTTTTATTTTTATAATAGAAAAGCGCGGTTTTTTTCCTTGGAAAAAAAAAAAAAACACATGATTAATACGAATCTACACTGGTTTATATTTTATTGATAATACATCAACTTTATATATTTATGGTTTTTGGCATACTAGAGATGTAGATTATAGAATTCACCTCTCAATGCAATGCCAAATGTCAATATATTTAGGTGAAAAACTACAAAGAGAGGATATTCTCTAATGGTTTCATTACAAGGATAATATCATAGAAACTGGAGAAATAAAGAGCATAAAATACTAAATACATACAAATCAATTAAGAAAGTTTTTAGTAGGAGAAGTTGTTGATGTCTTAAGCCATGATAGCTCTAGCACAACCATAAGACAAACAAGTGACTCAAAGGGCTTTTAAAGACAATAGTCCTAAACTAGTTTAGGAAAGATTCAAGAAAACTAAAGGTGAGCAAGCAAAAGAGTTAAATTTATGTCAAAAGACAACAAAAATAATATAGAGTGACCTTAATCATCCAATCACATGTGAATCCCCTATTCTTCATAGACTATAACCAATGTAATATCCCATCCATGAATTCACATTACTAAAAACACGTCATGCATTTGAGTAGGCACCTTCACACCTCTGGTCTACAATGTCTTGCCTACCACTACATGCACCAAATTTCTCTAATAGGGTCATTCATAAACCCTCTCTACTTGGAAATGAAGTATTAGTTCACTGTTCAAGTCAATAGGCAATTAATTTGTCCACCAAGATTCCATTTTCAATGTGCTTTGCCCCACCCAAATGGCACAAATTTGAAAGGGATGGCACTAGGTAAAAGTCCTAGGTGCAAGCTCTTGGTAGAATCAACCAAAATAGCTTCTCATGGTTCCCCCATCGATCCAGTAAAATTCAGTCAATTTTTGTAAAATAGTACATCACTGGCAGAAAAATTCAGTCTTAGGGGGTATTTTTCCATGTTGATTAGTGGTAGACAATATTGTTTTGTCTCCAAGTAAAAAATGCAATAACTAGTTACAACACATAAACATCATAATTCAAATCTGACATATCTCCTACCATATACAAACTTTTACATGAAATAGGGAACTCACCTATTTGATTGTAGATAACGAATATGGACTTAGGACTGCAGCATTTGATGAGCGTACATGTAGGGATATACACCATGAGATGTTCAAAACCACCACATCCAATTGTGTTATCCCAATATATACCCTCTTAAATGATGCAGTGTTATGTTTATTAATTGCTATTAATTGTATCAACATATCCGTCATGACTGTCCAATATTAATCACTATTATGTTAAGATAAATATCAGAATGCAGCCTTAACTAATGTGCACTTCAACAGAGCAGTTTACAATGTATCATCCAATATAAATTACAAGGATATAATGTCTTTAATACATATGAAATTCCTCGTGGAAATATATGTCACTTAAATTTTTATTTTAAGTTAGCTTGGAATTAAAATGATATCACAAAGACAATAGGGAAACACACGACGCACAAGTACCTCTAAGCAATGTTAGTGCCTAAATGAGGGATAATATGTTACAGTTATAGAAAAAAGTAAAAGATTTTCCTTAAGCTGATGAGAAGACCAAGGCATATCTCTCATGTATTTGATTGTAGGGGCAGATATATCATGAAGGTCCTCCTATTCTAAATACTATTGTGCTACACTAAATATCATAACACCATCTTCACTAATGTGCATTTTTAACAGAGCAATTCACAACGTATCATTCAATATGAATTACAAGGAGATAGTGGCACTCATGCTAGACAAAATCCTCAAAAAGGGATATGCCATATTAATTTTACTTTAAAAAACTTGTTGTGAATAAGACATCACAAAGTCAACAAAACCCTCAAAACAGAATGTGCTACTTTACTTTTAGTTAATTTTCTTACAGACATCATAAATACAAGAAGGAACCACAAAGTGGACAAGCACCCTTGAGAAATTTTAGTGCCTAAATAAAGAAATACACATTGCAATTTGAGTAGTAACGATTAAAATACATACCTGACAAAGCTAATGTGAACACGAAGACTACGATGAGATGCAGAAGAATCTAGGAAAATGAAAATCCCATAAGTGACCAATTCCCATGTGGGATTCCATGTATTACAGTCAAATCACATCTGCTATGAATAAAAATTACATCATATCAGATTATATCTACAGAAAATCATAAATACCTATATAGATATGGTCTTAGATTACCCAAATCACATTAAATTTTGTTGGGAATGATAAAAAACAATGCACCCACAACGAAACATTTTTTCTCTGGCTAAAATATTTTGTTCCCGCTAAAGAAATAAATTAGCCATAAAGAATTTGAAGAGAAAAAGCATAAGGAAATATGAATAGAACATCGTTTTCGGGTTTGGCCAAGAATTTGTCCTGAAGAAGAACCACACTTGTTGGTTCGAAATGTGTCGAAAAATTAATTTTGATGTGATTATCACCGAAAACATGTCTAAAAACTTGATATGGATCACAGAAGACTTAATTCAATATTTACAACATTCTTGTCTATAAAACCCTTGGTAGCCATTGGTGAATGATGAAGGTAATTATAAAGAAATTCCTGGAGTGCTCAAAGCGCAAAGATTGGAGTATTATTTCTTCGAGTAGAGCAATGTCTTATTCATGTGATCCCTCCTCAAGTATTGATTAACTCTTCTATAATAATTTGTATATTTTTGGTAGCTGAAAATGTAAAGTGATTTTTCAAATTATTCACAGTTGTACATATAAATTTATGAATAATATACCCTTCCTATGTTCTTGCAGAATACTTTGTAAATCCAGGTTATAGTTATGGATTTTCAAGAATTTAGGTATCATAGGGTTTTATAATTTCCCTCGTAAAAATATAATTCAAACTAGGAAAAAATATTGCAAGATCGAGGCCAATTTTGGGATTTTCAAGAATTTAGGTAACAAAGGGTTTTAGAATTTCCCAGGTAAAAATATAATTCAAACAATTTTATTGGGAATTCTTTTTTAGATCCAGGTCAATTTTGGGCCATCCCTGCAATTTTTTGGCCATCCTAGCTGCGGCCTTGGTAGACGATGCCATTTTTTTATTGGAAACTAATATAAATTTTTATGTGGTTTATATTCAAATTTGATGGCTATGATTCGATAGTCAATTCCCCTGTGTTAAATTTTTTCGTTGGTTTCCCTTTGAAGTCATCATTCCAAAGAGGCTCCATTACATAATTTGGACTTGTCTATAAAGCTCCCATTAGAAAGTTGGGACTAAATACTAAAGAAGTTAGAGATTAAATTTGATGGGAATTGTTTAATGTATTATATTTTTAATAATGGAAATGTTGAATATAGAGTAGATGTGTAGGTGTAAAGTAAGTATGTAAACAATTTTAGATATCAACTTAATTAAAAAATAGAATAAAAATAAAAGTGATATCAGGGATGACTATAAACATTTAAATGTTGGGTTAATTAATAATTAAAATTTACAATAATAAAAATAATAATTTATTTATTTATTTTTATTTTTATTTTTTTATTAACTTGTGAATAGGCTTTGTTACAATACCATGGGCCAATACCATGGCACATCAATACCACATGCCTAAAAAACTATAACTGATTTCACAACCAAAATATTTTATAATAATATCACAAGATTATTAACCCTGGATATTCATCCCCACATTACCATGGATATCATTAACCTGTAAAAATTAGGCTTTGTTTTAATACCATGGGCCAATACCATGGCTTATCAATACCACATAACAAACAAAACATAACTAATTTCACAATCAAAATATTTTAAAACAATATGAAAATATTATTAGCCATGGATATTAACCCCTACTTTACCATGGATATTATTAACTTGTAAATAGGTTTTGTTACAATACCATGGGCTAATGCCATTGATTATCAATACCACATGCTCAAAAAACATAACTTATTTCACAATCAAAATATTTTATAACAATATGACAAGATTCTTAATCATGGACATTCACCCTCAATTTTCCATTGCTATTATGAACTTTTGAATAGGATTTGTTATAATAGCATGGGTCAATGTGATCGCTTATCAATACCACATGCCCAAAAACATAACTTATTTCACAGTCAAAATATTTTGTAGCAATATGACCATATTCTTAAAGATGGACATTCACAATCACTTTTCCATTGATATTATGAGCTTGTGAATAGCCTTTGTTATAATAGCATGGGGCTAATACCAAGGCTTATCAATACCACATGCCAAAAAATCATAACTTATTTCACAATCAAAATATATTTTAACAATATGACAAGATTATTAACCATGGATATTATTAAATTGTAAATATTCTTTGTTACAATACTGTGGGCCAATACCATGTCTTATCAATGCCACATGCCCAAAAACAATAACATATTTCACAATAAAAATAATTTAATTTTTTAACATTTTTTAAATTGAAGCTAAAAGGAAAAAGGTTATAATTACTTTTGAGATATATCTAAACTCTTTATCCTCACCACTACTAAAAATATTCACATATAAATTAAATTAAGGTTTTAATGAAATTCAAAATGAGAATACTTTTATACTTAATGATGTGAAATTTATATAATATAAATAGTGTTAGTAAGAACCAACATAGATCCATATTAACTAAGAATCCAAGTGATGACAGAGAGAGAAGGGAAGAGAAAGGGACATAGTGATAGAGTTGGAGAGAGAGAGAGAGAGAGAGAGAGATGGGGGGAGAGAAATGGGAAGAGAGGAATCAAGAGAGAGGAGAGAGAGATGGAGTTTGAGGGGGAGAGAGAGAGAAGGAAGAAGAAATACATAAGGGGAGAATGGTGGAGAGAGAGGGAAGAGAGAGAGAGAGAGAGAGGCAGAGAGGAAGATGGAGGGGGAGAGAGAGATAGATATGGAGAAAGTGTGTGCATGTTTGGGGGTGAACTAGAGAGAGTGAAAAAGAAAGAGACACATAAATACAAAATAGATATTATATAGTATTATATAACCATACTAGATCCTTCTTAACCCCAAATCTATCAAGCGCTGAGAGGGACAAAATGTCTCGAGGTGCACATCTTTCCTCAAGTTTTGCACTAAAAAAGAGCTTTTTGCCTCGAGCGATTGGATCCCTCTCGGCGCTTGATAAATCTAGGGTTAAGACGGATCTAGGCTAGTTATATGTATTTGAATTTTTTATGAGAAAATTCATGCTTGGATATTTTGTATAATTTTAGCATAATTACATGTATTTGATTTATGGTTTTGTATAAATTATAAATATATATTTTTCATGAAATTTAGTTTTGCACATCAATACCAAAGCATGGAGTGTTTAACATAGGGTTTAAGGGGTGTCACAATGTTCTTGTAGGATTCAAGGTAATGTCTTTAAACCTTAACGACCTTTCATACACCATAGACAACATTGTGCCTACCAAGTTTCAAACCCCATATTCACATTCAACAAGTTGTGTGCACACATAGGGGCTCACATGCCTATTATGAGGAATACCAACCATCACAGAGCCATCATCAAAGCCCAACATTGACATATGGTACCAAGAAGACAAATAATGATCATCATTGTTATGAAATCAAACCATCTTTAGCAACTAAGAAAAGATTATTGTAGTTGCATGTAATCCCACGTAAATTATGTCTAATAACTTAGGCGGTGGGAAATTCCATAATTTGTTTTTCCAATAAGAAAAAACATCACTTTTGTATTAATATTAATGCAAAGATGTAATTTACATCATCTAACATATACTAAATTTACTTTAACTAAATGACATGACATTGTAATATGTTCAACATATAATGTTCGGGAAATATCAAAATCCCCATAGGATTCAAAATAATTTCATAAGACTCTATTATTGTTATGTTCATAATGTATGTTCAAACTAGATTAACAACATGGTATCCAAGTTAAAAACTATGGATATGACCCTGACAATAAAAAATGTAGATATGCATGAAAAGTTAATTCTTCAACTAAAGGAAATTGGTCCTCTACTAATTACTCAACACTTCTCCTTGTAGGTATTGTTCATGATTTATTTGACCCAGCTATAAGACCACTCCCATTTTGGTTAATCTATCAATATTTTAATGTAATTCTCTGTGAATGTGATCAAAGGGTATAACCATGAAGGTTCTAATCAGCTCCATAACTCTAATAGTCTATTGATGCAGTAAAGAAGTGTTTAAGGAAGTATAACCTTTCAGTCAATCTATAAAAACTTTTGAATCCCTTGTCACTTGTAAGTTTAGATTGATGAAGTGACATAATTAAAATGACCAACATAAACGACTTATTTGTATTATTGTATTACTTGTTAAGTAGTGATATTTATGTTACTAGAATAAATTAGTCATTCGCGTTAGTCATTTTTAGTTGTATTACTTATTAGCTGGTCGTATATTTTCACCCCAGAATAAATTATTCATCTATGTTAGTCATTTTTAGTTAATCACTTAAGATTTCTCCTTTTTTGTAGTATTTCACTTGGAAAAGATACGGTGACTAAATTTTTCAGTCACCTAGTCATTAATTGCAACATTTTCTACTAGTGCAAGTGCAGTTGGTAGTCTGATGTATGCCATGGTTTGTACTAGACCATACATTGCACATGCACTGGGAGTATTGAGCAAGGCGGTCACAGGGCGGGGGGGGGGCACAGCCCCCCTATCAGGGGGTTTTAAAGGGGTGGTATCCCCCCTACATGCGTTTCGGGGCAGTGGCCCATGGAAATTTTTTTGGACCCTATATTAGGTGGGCAAACCCACCAATGGTTTTGTGCATGGGTTTTGCACATGGTTTTGGGCATGATGGTTTTTTCCCCATGGTATTTTGTAGATTCGATCAAGGGAACGACGGTTATGTTCTAATCTAGGGTTAATGGATTGGGGTTTATGAATGCTTCAGCATATATATATATATATATACTGTAACATTGAAAGGAAAATAATGAAAAATCAATTTGGTAGTCCTAGTTTTTGGATCCAAGGTAAAATATCTGTCTATTTATTTTATATTCTCGTCATTGTTTATTTTTTGTCTTTTAGAATTCATCTACAATTAATTTTTGTACAAGGTTAAAACCTACAATGGTATTTTTTCAAAAGATTCATGGAAACCCAAAGATTATAGTAAGTGGTAGATATCCATTTTCACTAGAAATTTTTTGATGGAATTATTTTCTTGTCTTGGTTCTTAATTAGCTCATAGCTCATCTTATCATCCTCAATCTGATGGGAAAACTGAGATAGTGAAAAAATGTTTGGAACGATATCTTCTTTGATTTGTATCTAATAAACAAACATAATGGGTCAAGTGGTTAGCTATAGTTGAATGTTGGTATGACACTTCCTTCCATACTGTAGAAAAAATGACCCCATGTATGACACTTTATGGATATCATCCACCATCCATCACATCATATTAAGAGAAAATTATAAGGTTCTTACAGTGGAATATCACATACAGCATCAACAACATTTTCACCAACTCTTAAAGGATAATCTCACTCTAGCGCAGAATTGAATGAAACAATGGGTGGAACATCTTCGTAGTGAAAGAAGTTTTGATGTAGGTGACTGGATATTTTTATAGATACAACCATACAAAAAAATGTCACTCAAGCAAGCTAAGAAGGATAATAAATTATCACCTAAGTAATACAGTCCTTATAAGGTGTTGCAAAATATTGGAACTATGCCATACAAATTGGAGTTGCCTACATCTTCCCAAGTACACCTAGTTTTCCATGTTTCATGCTTAAATAAGGTTATCAGTGGCAACCTTCTAGTTCAAATAGTGTTTCCAGAAATCGATGAGGAAGGAAAAATCATATTTGATCTGGAAGTAGTCACGAAAAAAGGAACTCGAAAGCTATGGAATCGATCAATTTTAGGGTATCTCATTAAGTGGAAGAACTTATCTGCTGTGGATTCCACATGGGAGGATGAGAATTTGATACGGAAGCATCCAGAACTACTCAACTATTGAGGACAACACCTTTTTGAAGGAGAGGGGCAAGTTAGGTCCCTATAATACTAGTGTAGCCCCCTTATTATTATCGTTGTGCACCTGTAGCCCCCATATTGTTATTCTTGTGCCCCATAGAAGCCCACTATTTTTATTGTTGTTCACTTACATTATTATTGCTATGTAGGCTCTAATTATATTGTGACCCCTTAAACTCCTATATATACAAAGGAGGTCATGTCATTTGTATCATCCAAAAATTGTTCATCTATGTCATGTAAAGAAGGTTCCCCCCTCGAAGAGGATAATTTTTAATTCATTGATCTATATCTTCTTTTTTTCTATGAGTTGGTTGCATAACAGATAACAACCTATAGGGGACTTTGAAAATATACCCAGAGGTGCGTGGAAGCACAGTATTTGGTAGTGTTGTATAATGCATCATGTATGATAGGAAGTATGTTAGGTCACTATAATACTAGTGATTACCCCATTAATATTTTAGTTGTATCCCTTATTAATATTGTTGTGCCCCTATTGTCCCCATATTGTTATTAATATGACGCATAGAATCCCTCTATTGTTATTTTTGTGGCTTTATATTATTATTGTTAGGTCGGTTGGGTTATATTGTGACTCCTTAGACTCCTATATATAGAAAGGAGGCTTTTTCATTTGTATCATCCAAGAATTTTTCATTGATGTAATGTAAAGGAGGTTGCCCCCTCGAAGAGGCTGAATTCTAAGGTGTTGATCTATCCATTCTATCTTTTTTGAGTTGGTTTCATAACATTTGGTATCAGAGGCTTTGGGTTCTAGGGTTTTGCTGCTCCAAATAGGTGATCGTGGAATTTTCGCTATAACATTTTTCTGCAATGTTTCAGAAGCTAAAAGAAAAACCCATTTGAGAAAAAATCGCACTGAACCTTGGGTCTAAATTTCAGAGCTTTTTGCGCTATATTCGCGGAGATATGATCTGAGGAGGTTGGTTTTTTTGTAGATTCTTGAATTACATTCCAAACAGGTGACCTGGGGAAAATCATCATAACTTTCTCAAGCATCGGATTGAAATTTCGTAAGAAGGTACAGAAAGAGGATGGATTGTAGTTTCTTTTATATATTTTTCTTAGAGAAAAAGGTTGAAACAGTGACTCATGGAACGTCATACAAGTTCGCTCTATTGAACTAGTCTATAATCAAGTCACTGTGGGATATTTGGCATAACTCTTCCTTGGAGAATCCAATTTGGATCAGACTGGTGGCATTGGAAAGAAGACACAGAGGACTACTGCCAGTCGCAATTTCATAACTGGATGACCTAAAATTACAGAGATACATCAGAGGCAATATCAAGCTCCTACAAAGTGAAAAATGGTGTGTAGATTTTTTTAAATTTTTTCTTAAGCTTGGTTTGAAAAATTATTTTGAAGAATTCAAAGGGCATAGTAGAGACTTATTATCGGTAATTGATGCCTCGAGGAAAGAAAATGCAAAAACCTAGTAAGCAACCTAAAAGCGCTAGAATGACTCATGAAAAAGAGGAAGAAATGCTACATGATATATCAAAATTACAAGACCAAGTGCAACAATCTCACAAAAGCTAACAGAAGATAAGATAAATGGCGTGGAATCTAAGATAAATGGCATGGAATCTAAGATGGATGATTTGAAGATAGGCATGGAATATTTGAAGACAAATTTGAAGACAGATTTGACAAAGTTTCTACAAGAAATGCTTACTAATGGTGAAAGGGTAGTAAAGGAAACTCGTGATGAGAAAAAAATAAATGTTAATCATGATTTCATAGACTCTAATGTTGGATCGAAAACCCAACATATTCCAAAAATCGATATGAGGAAGTTTGATGGCAAGGATCCCGCAACATGGATATTACAAATGGACCAATTTTTTGATCTCAATAATATGCAAAACACACAAAAGGTATGTATTGTAACTTTATATTTGGAACCAAATCAGTTTGTATGGTATCAATGGCTTTTCTCTCATAAACAAATTATCACTTGAGCAATTTTTACGGAAGAATTGATAGCACATTATGAGGATACAAAAAGCAACACTTTTTTTAGCCAATTGATAAGTCTCAAACAAAAGGGTTCAATAATGGAGCACATTGAGGAGTTCCAAAAATTGAACATAAGGGTAAAAAATATTCCAGAAGAACATAGGATTGATGACATGTTCATAGGGACTTTAAAGGATAATATCCAACATGATGTTCACCTTTGGGAACCTAATTCATTAGAGAAGGCATTCAGGTTAGCAAGAAAAATTGAAAGAAAAATTATGGCAACCAAGTAGCATACCACTCACAACTATAAAGTTAGAATTGTTGTTGCCCCTAGTCTTCCACAACCTATAACGTTGACACCACAACAATTGGAAGAAAAGAGAGAAAAAGGGCTTTGTTACAGTTGTGATAGCAAATACACTAAAGGTCATACGTGTGCTGAGAAGAAATTATTCTACATCGATTGTGAAGAGGAAGAAGAAAAGGAGCAAGAAAGGTCAAAAGAAGAGGATATACTCCAAGAACAAATCATAGATAAAGAAGAAATGAATCTGACCATATCCTATAATGCATTGGCTGGAATTACCACTCCTCAAACCATCAAGATAGAAGGACAAATCAATTAGAAAAAGGTAATAGTGTTGATTGATTCAGGAAGTACCCACAATTTTATTCATTGTAAGATAGCAAAAGAATTGAATTGTTTCCTATATCTAGCACCAGAATGTCAAGTGATGGTTGCAAATGGAGGAATGATAAATTTCTCTGGAGAGTTCCATAATATCAAGTTATCCATGGGAGAATATGTATTGAATAGCCCAATTCTTTCCATTCCAATGGGAGGTGTTGATGTTGTACTAGGAGTCCAATGGCTACAATCCTTGGGTACAATAGCTTTTAATTTTCAAGAAATTTTCATGAAATTTTCTATGGAAGGAAAGGAAGTTGAATTAAGGGGTATTGCAGGGAAACCAGGAAAGATAATCAGCTCTAACGGTATGACAAAGCTTCTAAAAAAGGAACAAAGAGGTGTAATTACACAATTATGTTCCCTAGATGTTTCCACATTGGAATCATCTACTTCTCCTGATCTCCAAAAAGTCTTGGACAATCATTCAAAGGTATTTGAGACTCCCAAAGGTCTCACACCTATTCGTGATCATGATCATGCTATTCATCTGATTCCAGGAAGTGTTCCTCCAAACATCAGGCCGTACACATATCCCTATGCCCAAAAGAGTGAAATTGAACATATGGTTGCAGAAATGCTAGAGGCATGTACAATTCAACCTAGTCAAAGTTCTTTCTCTGCTCCAGTAGTATTGGTGCACAAGAAGGATGGATCATGGCGCATGTGTCTGGATTATAGGGAGATCAAAAAGCTCACTATTAAAGATAAGTTTCCCATTCCAGTCATTGATGAATTACTGGATGAATTGCATCGATCAATTTACTTCACCAAGTTGGATCTTCATTCAGGATATCATCAAATCAGGATGAAGACTGAAGACATTCTAAAAATAACATTTAGAACTCATGAGGGTCATTATGAATTTTTGGTCATGCCTTTTGGCCTTACCAATGCACCTTCTACATTTCAAGGTTTGATGAATTTCATTTTTAAACCCTTCCTTAGAAAATTTGTGTTAGTATTTTTTGATGATATACAAATCTACAGAAGGTCTTGGAAGGATCATGTTGAACATGTTGACAGGGTGCTACAACTATTGGAGGAGAAACAATTATATGCAAAAAGATCCAAATGATTCTTTGGAGTACAAGAGGTGGAATATCTGGGTCATATTGTATCTCATGAAGGAGTTAAGGTAGACCCTAGCAAAATTAAGCCATTAAGGAATGGAAAATCCCCACATCCATAAAGCATCTGCGAGGATTTCTTGGGTTGACGGGGTATTATTGGAAGTTTGTTAAGAGTTATGGGAGAATAGCAACACCTCTAACAACATTATTGAAGAAAGATGCATTTTTATGGACTCCAGAAGCAACAAAGACCTTCAAACATCTTAAAGAGGTAATGTGCTGAGCACCAGTCTTAGCTACACCAGACTTCACAAAAACCATTATTGTGGAATGTGATGCTTCAGGAAATGGAATTGGTGTTGTTTTAATGCAAGATGAAAGACCCATTGCTTTTGAAAGTTGTCCAATCAAGGGAAATTTTTTACACAAAGCTATTTATGAGAAGGAAATGTTGGCAATACTCCATGCACTTAAGAAATGGCGACCCTACCTAATGGGAAGACACTTCAAGGTAAAAACGGATCATGATAGCCTTAAACACTTTTTAGAACAAAGATTATACTCTGAAGAGCAACAAAAATGGGTCACAAAGATGTTGGGTTATGACTTTGAAATCATCTACAAAAAAGGGAAGCAAAATGTGGTGGCAGATGCACTCTCAAGAAAGGATGAGGATTTGGAAGCATTGTTGTGCGTCATTTCTATTATCCAACCAGATTGGATAAACGAAGCAAGGGAGGAATGGAAGAATGATGAAGAAGTGTGGGCACTTATTCGAAAGTTACAACAAGATTCCAATACCTCTGATACATTTAGTTGGCAAAACGATTCATTATGGTACAAAGATCACTTATACCTCTATAAGAATTCCCAACTAAAACAAAAGATTCTTATGGAATTTCACACTTCTCCCTTAGGATGGCACTCAAGATTTTTAAAAACTTACCACAGGATTAAGAAGGAATTTTTTTTGGGATGACCTTAAATCGGATATTCAAAAGCTTGTGGTAGAATGTTTGGTTTTCCAACAAAATAAAGTTGAAACAATTAAGACACCGAGTCTATTAAAACCTTTATCCATTCCAAGCCAACGTTGGGAGGACGTTTCAATGGATTTTATCGCAGGCTTACCCAAGTCTAAGGGAAAGGGTGTCACCATGGTGGTAGTTGACAGACTTACCAAGTATGCACAATTTTGTGCATTATCACATCCATATAAAGCCAGTACAGTTTCTATTGCATTTATGGAAACAATTCAAAAGCTACATGGAAGCCCAAAGATTATTGTAAGTGACAGAATTTCACTGGAAAGTTTTGGACAGAATTATTTTCTTGTCTTGGTACTCAGTTAGCTCATAGCTCTTCTTATCATCCTCAATCTGATGGGCAAACTGAGATAGTAAACAAATGTTTAGAAGGATATCTTCGTTGCTTTGTATCTGATAAACAGACACAATGGGTCAAATGGTCGTCTCTGGTTGATAACACTTCCTTCCATACAACAACAAAAATGACCCCATTTATGGCACTTTATGGATATCAGCCACCATCCATCACATCATATTTAAGAGAAAATTCTAAGGTTCAAGCAGTGGAAAATCACATCGAACATCAACAACAAGTCCTCCAACTCTTAACGGATAACCTCATGTTGGCACATAATAGAATGAAACAACAGGCAGATCAACATCACAGCCAAAGAAGTTTTGATGTAGGTGATTGGGTATTCCTACGGCTACAACCATATAAGAAAATTTCCCTCAAGCAAGCTAATAAGGATAATAAGTTATCACCAAAGTATTATGGTTCGTACAAGGTGTTGCAAAAGATTGGTACTATGGCTTACAAATTGGAGCTTCCTGCAACTTCTCGATTGCACCCAATTTTCCATGTTTCATGTTTAAAGAAGGTTATAGGCGACAAGCTCCCAGTTCAAACAATATTGCCAGAACTTGATGAGGAAGGAAAAATTATATTGGAACCGGAAGCAGTCACAGAAACAAGAACTCGACAGCTATGAAATCAATCAATTTCAGAGTATCTTATCAAGTGGAAGAACTTATCCGCTGAAGATTCCACATGGGAGGATGAAAATTTTATACAGAAGCATCCAGAACTACTCAAGCATTGAGGACAACACTTTTTTGAAGGAGAGGGGCATGTTAGGTCACTATAATACTAGTGATTACCCCATTACTATTATAGTTGTATCCCTTATTAATATTGTTGTGCCCCTATTGTCCCCATATTGTTATTACTGTGCCCCATAGAATCCCTCTATTATTATTTTTGTGGCTTTATATTATTATTGTTAGGTCAGTTGGGTTATATTGTGACTCCTTAGACTCCTATATATAGAAAGGAGGTTTTGTCATTTGTATCATCCAAGAATTGTTCATTTATGTAATGTAAAGGAGGTTGCCCCCTCGAAGAGGTTGAATTCTAAGGTGTTGATCTATCCAGTCTATCTTTTTTGAGCTGGTTTCACAACAAAGTTTTCCGATATACCTTTCATACATGGAGCACCATTCGATATACCCAAGGGTACGTGTCAAATGATTTGATATCCTTATGTACGTGGAATATCGACTACCCCCTGAATGTAACAATAAGAAGTAACGGTAGCTCCTATGTTTAAAGATGTTGGAAACGTCTCTAGCTTAAACCTCTATGTGTGTCGTTAATGTTCAAAATTATACTTAGGTTGATTGAGTAAATTCTAGAAGTTGATCATCAATTATTTTTCAGTTTCAAGGTTCACAATACTAGTTCAACTAAATTCCCTATGATGCAACTAGTATGATAATAATAACTCTTTTATTTTCAATGAAGATCTATTTACGAGAGGGAAGAGACAAAATAATGCAAAACTCAATGATGTTGCAAACAAAGCTTCCTAAATATATCTTTCAAAGAAACTAATCCAATTCAAATTACAAACCCTATATGTAATGCAAATAATTAATTTTTTTCTTTTTTCTCATTTTAATTTTGAAATGTGATGAAAACTAAAGTGAAGGTAAATCATTGATAAAAGAAATCACAAATAATGAAACTATAATATAAAAATCTCTTCAACTTAACAATCAAGCCAAATGTTTACAAATGCCTACTTAATAAGAAGGAAGAAAAAATCAAAGAAACTCTCATCAAATGCTAAAACAATCAAATATAAACACTATGACAGCTTTATAGAGACAAAGACAATTTCAGAGACTCAAGAAAACCTTCTAGACCAATGCAAAATGAAGAGAAAGGAAAAGAAATGTTTTTTTTTTTGCATTCTGGAGGACCATCGCATGTGCAGAGTGCGCAACAATGTGAACCATCATGCTTCTAGAGAGGAGAGAATATGTTGGGTCGCTCTGTCTCAGAATACAGAGTGAAATTGGGCTAATTTGGTCAAAACACAACACAAAAAAAATACCAAGCTCAAAAATATGTTTTCTTAAGGTTAATTTCTTTCTGAATAAGTCAAGAAAGGTCTCTTTCAAAGGTGAAAAATTCTAAGGCCAAGGAAACCACTAAGGGAAACCTCATTCGCAATGGATTTGCCAATTTATTATATGGAAAATTCACTTCTACGGACAAAAATGAACTCCCTAGATCTAGTGGTTTGATCTATAACAACGTAGAGAAAAAATATCTATGTTTTCCTTAGAGAGATTAGAATATGGAAAAGAGACCTACCTGGAATCTATAGTAAGTCCTCTTCTTCTCCTTTCTTGTAAGCTCTAACTCTAGCTCCAAGTGTTATAAATGGAACTTGCAACAATGACTAAAACAACCAAGAGAACTACAATATCCACACAACATAATCCGGTGTATCTAATCAATGAGTCAGCATGGAATTGAGATACATAAGCATCAACATGACACAAGTATAGGAAACCATAGTGCTTTTTGTATTAATAAATAAAGGAGAGAATTATAACCATATATAGAAGTGGACTTTGTAGATGTACCCATAATTATCATATCCTTCCTTACCACAAAGAAAACCTTCACACTTGACTCTAATGCATAAATGGAAGATGATTCCTTCAGATCAAAGCAACAACATGAGGGCACTAGTAATATCCAAAATCAAACCGAGACTCCATGGGAGGCAGTAAATTTATAGGGTGAAAGTGGTAGTTTAGGATTTACCAATCTAGGTTTGAGATCCACATATGAGGGAAGATAATTTCTAGGGATAAGAGATAAGACCACTAGAGTAGGGTTATATAGGAATTTGAGATCTATATCCATTGTAAATGGTTAAAACCACCTTAGGGGCTTTTGGAAGGAGAATATTCGAAAATATTTTTTTATTTTCCAAAATTATGGAACCATCACACCTATAAAATGGAGCAACTTGTGTTGATCAATCCATGTTCTCAGTTATGCACCTTGCAACCATTACAGACGGATAAGCATGAAACATGTGCTAGGTCTAAAAATAGTGTTTTTGAACTGATTGACAGAGAAACTTAGACTTTTTGGAGGGTTGATTCTTAGGGCTTTGAAAAGGGATAATGAAAAAGTGTTGAAGAATGTTGATTGATCTAGTTTTCAGGCCTTTTGAGTGGATGTGACAAAATGACCTGTAATAATCCTGCATTAAAAGTCTTCCTAAGCCCTCTTTACTTGCATCTATACAAACCACAAACTCCTTATTTGGATCAACTAGTTTTAGAATTGGAGTTGTAGTCAAAAGTTGTTTTAGTTTTTAAAAACTAGCTTGGCACTTTTGACTCGACTCAAATTTGATGCCTTTATTTTGTAAATTAGTGATTGGATAAACAATCTTAGAGAAACCCTCTATGAAACTCCCACAATAGCATGCGATGCCCATAAAATATTTGACTTCTTCTACATTCTTGGGTACTAGCCACTTCATAATTTCTTTTATCTCCTTAATGTGTACAATAATTCCTTCTTTTGATATTACATGTCCTAGATAGTGAATTTATTGTTGGTAAAATGAACATGTGGTATATTTAGGATATATTTCATTGTCTCTTAGACTTTGGAGGACCATTTTCATATGTTGGTCATGCTCTTCCTTACTCTTTACATATACCAAAATATCATCTCTAAGAAAATCATAAATTTATCTAGGAATGTCCTTAGTACAATGTTCATGAAACACATAAAAATTGCAGGTGAATTAGTCGACCCAAATGACAGCACCACAAACTCATAGTGTCCATAGTGGGTGCAGAAAGTTGTCTTGTGTATATCTTCATCCCTGATCCTGATTTGATGATATCCCGACCTTAGATCAATTTTAGAGAATATAAAATCTCCTCTAACTTGATCAAATAAGTCATGTATTCTTGGCAAGGGGTATTTATTTTTTATAGTCATTTTATTCAAATGTCTATAATATATGTACATTATCGATATTCCATATTTATTGTTTATAAATAACACATTTTCTCCCTAAGGAGATACACTTGGTCTTATGTACATTTTGTCCCATAATTCTTGCAATTAAATCGTTAAATCCATTAATTCAGGAACATTCATTATGTATGCGGCCTTGTAAACTAGAAAAACACCAGGTATAAGATCACTGATAAAGTGAATGTCCCTTCTTGGAGGCAGTCTTGGTATTTCTTCTAGAAATGCATCCTTAAATTGTTCTAGTACATGACATTTTTCTGATGATATTTGTTGTTTATATTCAAACAAATCTTGTACTTGGAAAATGAATAGTTAGAAACCTTTCCTAGCATATTTCTTCATTTTTATAATAGAAATTTACCCGACATACATTTTCCTTCTAATTCCTTGAACCATGCAAGCTTTTCCTTCATCATCAACACAGGTAAAGGACTTGTCTAAACAATTTAATATCACTTTATGTTTTTCTAACCAGTCCATTCCTATGAGGATATCATAAGATCCTAATGGTAAAATATTTAGATTGAGGACATTTTGCATTCCATTAAGGTCTATAGTGAAATTCTTACTAATTTTAGATACTTTTCTTTTGGTTCATGTGGCCAGTTATACTAACCAAGGCTTATGCTGCTTTTCCTTTCTAATTTTACACTTCTCAACTATAGTAGGGGAAACATAACTCAAGGTAGATCATGTATCTATAAGTATAGATAAACTTTTATCAGAAATTTTACCTTGGACTTAAACCATAGTTGATTGATGATCTTCCTATCTTTCTTCTAGTAGTGTTGATTTTGTGTATATTATAGGCTACATCATTTTTAGTTGATGTTTCCTGAACCTGATTTAGAACTATCTTCTTCTTTAGAGGATTCTACGGACAGTCTATCCACAGGTGATTTTCACCACAACCCCAACATTTTATGGATGGTCTCATAGATTCACTGAAATTTTGGTTTCCCACAACAGATCATCCTTTATGTCCATTATTTCTACAGATTAAAACTTCTCTTATAATTTCCTTCTTGCAAACTTTTTATGGAAGTGGTATTTTTAAGCCCCTATCTTTTGTTGTTAATTTTTTTAGGTTTCTTTGAGACCCATCCTTTATATCTATCTCCTTTTTTCTTGCTATGGTTGAAGCAATTTTTTTCTTTTCTAATGGTCTCATCCATTTTTTTTCTGTTGATCAAATTCAATTTTTTCTTTATATGAGAAAGGTAGATAGCTGAAAAATCTTTGGATTTTTGCTTTATGTTCTTTCAAGTATGGAAAATATCTCAACAGACTCATGAATTTGTTAACAAATTCATCCATAGTACTTTGTCCCAACTTTAGCTCATGGAACTTCTTTGTTTTATTCCCACCATAAGGCTTCCTTATTACTTAACTGATAGGTGGTTAGACTTACCTTAAAATTAACTGCATAATTGTACTCTTCAAAATATTTGGACATATCGAGGAGCCATGCCTATACTCCTTTGGATTCACCATCGAAATTGGGAGGCCTAATTTTCTTAAATTCTTCCTGTAATTGAGATGAGGATTTTATTTTTTTGGATGAAAAGATGCCACTACTTGAATTATGTTCATCTTCATCACTACACTCATTGGTTTTATTATCATTATAAGTTTATGAATTTATTCTACTTGTAGTACTAATAGATTTACTTCTAGTTCTCTTCCTATGAATCCTTTTACTGGATTTTTCCTTATCCAATTTTCTTAACAAGTATCCATTTATTTCTTGTTGATATTCTCTAGCTTTGACCAACATTTCATGACTTACTTTAATATCATCCAGATCAGGTTTTAGATTCCTTATTACTTACAACAATTCAATATCTTATCTTTCTGCATTGTTGGTTCCACCACCAACCATTCTTAGTTCAGTGCCATGTTCTGCATCACCTCTTGGTGATCCCACAAAAATTTTCCATTAAGTTATTCATCCATTCTTTACTTATTTTTCTCTTATTCACAATCTGTACATAACATATATAATGGTTTTAGTTTTAGGACCCAAAAGAGGCCCAATGTTGCAACTACAACTCTGATACAACTTGTAAGAACCCGCAACTGTTGTTTTTTTAATCTTTATTGAATGAAACAATATTATACTGAGGAATATAATATCATTCTATCGAAGTAATTTTTTCATTAGCTTTCCCATTTTGTATCGTCTATGAATGTATGACTCCACTATACAAATTTGGAGTCTCCATTATATATACTTTTATTGGAGTTTCACACTTCAAGGTATATTTATAGTTTCTATATTATAATCCTTCTGTTTGGAATAATATGGATTTCTTTACGTTATATTAAAAGAGTGGATTTATATCTAATCACCTTTTGTGTATACTCAATATCTATTCTAGCATTATGTGCAATCTTGTGTTGCAATACAAAACTCAAACATCAGACACAATTGTAATTTTCTATATCAAATTTCTTTCAATCTCTCATTATGTTATTTTGTTTATTTTACATACGTATATGTATAAAGGTGAGCATTTATAAACCCGACTTGGAGATTACTCTGGAATCTTAAAGGAGCCCCACGAACCCACTTGCTAATGTGGAACATTTTGTTTGACAAGATTCCTACGGGGTCAAATTTGATGAAAAGATCTTTTCATGGCCCTTTTTGGTGTCATCTGTGTCACAATGATGAAGAGAGTACTGAACATCTCTTCCTTAATTGTCCCACCTCCAAGGAACATTGGTACACCATTATTTCTCACTATCCAAGCTTTAAAAACTGGCATGGACATGACATTCTGGACGCCTGATGTACATGGTGTGAAAACCATAATGAAAAATCCAGGAACATGCCTCTCCTTGTTTGTTGGTCATTATGGATTGCTAGAAACCAATCTATTTTCAACCACAAGTCTCCCCATTAGCCTACCATCTTGCTCCATACTATTGCGGATTATGATCTTCTACCCAAGGAGGACTCCAATACCCCTCCCTATATCATTAATCCAGAAATCATAGACAAATCATAACCGTGGGCATTTTTTGATGGCTCTGCATAGGAGGCAGGATGTGGTGGCAGGGCCATTCTCTACCTAAATGAAACACATTGCTTCATTCAAATGAGATTAGGCAAGGGAACAAACAATTATGCTGAACTCTGTACTGCTAAACATCTCATACATTTTGCAGTGGAAAAGCATTGCAGACATCTACAACTATTTGGTGTTTCCAAAATTGTTTGTAATTGGTTAAATAATGCATCTCACTACAATGCATTTTCACTGAGGCATATATTAGAAGAAGCACAGAGATTGATATCTTATTTTGACTCTTTTTCCTGTCGCCACATTTTCAGGGAGTGAAATTTGGGGATAGACCACCCTTCAAAAGAGGCAACGCTTAGACAGGGCAATGACTAGCTAATTCAGGAAGAGATAGATGGGACTTTCCACCAACATTATCACAGACCTTTTGTGGAACAGAGAGAAAATGGGCTATAAGCCCTATAATTTTTTTTTGCATAAACTTATATATATCATGTTTATTTATAACTTTTTTTACTACATGAACTACTCTGGACACAATTCCATTTTTGATACTTAGAATCTCTCTCTGAGAAGAGACAGAATTCAATTTTGATTTAGTTCTCTCTCTGTTAGAGAGCGGGCATAGATACAGTAAAATCAGTAACAAGACTCCTTGCACGGAGATACAACTGATCTTTTTTGGTCTAATTTTTGTACTCGATAGGCAACTCTGCCTCCATATGCATATGCACTAGCATCTACAAAATGTAATTTCTTATATATCAATAGAAATTACGACTTTTTTCCAAGAAAAAAAAATAAAGGTGAGCATTTACTAGTTATTACATAAGGTATTAATGTTTAACCTTTTATTTTCACACACATTATCTATAATTAAGTTAATATCGACTCTTTTCTAGAGAATTCTAAACCTGAGGGGGAAACCTGTCCATATTGCCACGTATACACTTTTATTTGGAATGATCTGTTATTCTTCATATTTTTATTTAATCAATAGGCATGAAGATTTTTAGGGTTTCAAAAAGGTTTAATAATCAATATCCACTTTGGTAACTCTCCTATTACTCTTTTGATATTCTTCTTTGGACCTGCCACTCTCTGCAACTGGGGTTTCAATTGTTTTTCAATGGTGACCCTCCTTTTTCGTTGACGTTAAGTTATTAATGTAAATAGGATAAACTTCTCAATTTAATTACTTCCATCTATTGCATAGTGGCCATTAACCATGCAAATTTTCAAATGAAATTCCTTCTCCTCTAAGATGTGTCAAAACCCTATTAAAGGTAACATTAAATTTTATTTTAACTTCACTATTTCAATTTTTTTTCTAATTTATAGTTGAAAATTATATAAAACAACATTATACAATTCCTCTTCTTGTAGTTTTTTTTATGTATATTTTGAATTTTGGAGGTTATGTATCTTTAACGGTCACTCATTTTATCTAAGGTGAAATCTTTCATTCCACTCTGAGATCCATCAAGTAATTATTGGTCAATTATTTCATTTTTTAATCAAGGTTTCATTTCTTAATTTAGATTTTTCCTTAAATTTCCTATTTTTTTATTTTCAGGTTTTTCAGAGGATTCATATGGAAATCCTTATCCTTATTTCTACTAGATTATAAGGATATTTTTTAAGTCATTGGCTTTTATGTAGAATTAAAAAGCGATTCATCAATCAATGAATGTAATATATCTACCCTTCATTGTCATTTCATACATCTTCATAGATTTAGAATTTATTTTTCATTGTATCTCATTTTGTTCAAAATTAAACCCTTCCACATCTCTCGCCATAAGGTCTATGAAAATTTCAGACATTGGACCATTTATATTTGCATTTTATTTTAATATATAGTCTAGTTTGAATATTTTTGTTATGTGTCTTTCTTTGTGTTTTCCCAAGACCACAGAAACTAAAGTTATTCTCAGAAATGTTATTGGTGGCAAGAAACCTAGGGTTTATCTTGATTTTTGAATATAACATGGCATTTGTATTTGATACGATCACTTCTACTTGTGGTCGACCAATTTGTATTTTTTCATTTATTTTATTTTTCTAGTCCTTTTAGTATGGAATTCAT